>JARPMR010000022.1:2479117-3679117 GCA_029955525.1 Oeneis ivallda | reverse complement strand
ATCTGTGCGGAAGATATTAAAGTGCACAAGTGTGTGCGCGAACACAGGTTTAATTTTCTTGAAATAATTTAAGATTTAATGCTCTTAAAACCAGCTAACCAGACTGGAATTTTTTGCTAAGAGATAACAGTTATTCGGTAAAGATATTCCATAAAAAAATTGCGGAAATTGTCACTGGAAAAAATTAAAAAAAAATTAAAAGTTCGTCAAGGCAATGATTTTCCAAAATTTTAAATAAAAATAATTTTCTTGTAATCTGGTGGGAACCGATTTTTTTCCTTACGGTTCCTGGTAGCCCCTACGTGACCAATCTAAAAAAAAATTATATCCACCTGGCCTGGCCCATGTATAAGTATAGTACCTACTGACTGTATTATTACTATACTTTTTTGTTACTTGAATAATTGCATTTTATTGTTGGCGTTTCAATTCACAATTAGGTACTTATAAAGTTTTATCGCATAAATAGTGCCCGCGTCTGAAAGTCGCGAATACCACGGTCACACTAACTGTAGTATGTAGGATTCAGTCCTACTCAGTTGAACATGGTAAGCGTTTGTAACTGCAAATCTAGTACTACATTTACATCGGTGAGCTCTACGAAGTAAATGTAGAGTTTTTACTCGTCTCAGTCGCCATTTCTCAAGGAACTCGTTGGTCTGTCGCAACGCCTCCCGGCTCTCTTGCAGCAGGTCATCAATTCTGTCCTTGCAGCGAAATTGCTTGTATTTTTTCAGCAACTGAAATAAATGAAAACAAAAAATTAATCTTGTCATAATCGTAAATGGATTTTGCGACAAACAAACAAAATTAAAAATTAAGAGTTAAAACTGAAATAAATATTTTTTCATCTCCCCATCTCGGAAAGAGTATTTTTGCTCTTCGATATCGGAGTGTAAAAGCCGTTTTTATCCTCTAGAGGATAAAGTAAATTGAATTTAGAACATCGTGTGCACTAAGTTTGTGATTTCAAAACTAATTAAACCTATTTACTTCTACCTCCATGGTGCCGAATTTATCATACAACCTTTTTTAAATTGTTAAAAACTCAGACTTGGAACCTTCTTGGTGTACTTTTTTTTAATTTGCTTTGCGCGCGCCATTTTCTTTTCACGTCATATTGTTTGAATGGGGAGATGAAAAATTACGTGTTGCACTCGAGTGCAAAGATTTTTCACCTCGTGCTCTTTTGATTCCCTCGCTAACGCTCAGGATTCAAATTTTTGAATCACTCGCTGCGCTCGTGATTCAATTTTAGAATCCTTCGCTTGCTCGGTCATCAAAACTGAGCACGCGGTTAAAAAGCAACTTTGCACTCTTGTATAACAAATAACTATTATTTAACACTAGCTGATGCCCGCGACTTCGTCCGCGTGGATATAGTTTATAAAATTCCACCTATACCTATGTCACCCTCCAGGTTCTCAACTATACCTATCCAAAAAATCACGTCAATCCGTAGCTTTGTTGTAGCGTGATTGATGGACAAACCAAGAAACAAACACACTTTCGCATTTATAATATGTATTAGTAAGGAAGAATTAATACTCACGATAATTAAGGCGATCTAATTAAATTTTAGAACACAAAAGCTACTATTGTGACTTAAATATGATAGTTAGATATATTCCTTCCGAGACTTTTTTGTAGAGAATAATAAGTACTTTAATCATGTAGTACATAATTTTTATGTATCATCAATAGTTTTCTCAGTACACGCCAAATGCATTTTATAGGCAAAAATTTGCTACTTTGGGTTACATTATTGCAATTTTCTTAAGGATCTCTAATTTTTTTGAAAATAAATTATAGCCTATGTTACTTCCTGATAACTTAGCTTTATTTTGGTAAAAAATGGTTAAAATCGGTCCAGTAGTTACAGAGCCTATTCGGTACAAACAAACAAACAAAAAATTCTTTCCTCTTTATAATATTAGTATCTAGACAAAACAAAGATTTGTGTGTACAATAACAAGAAGCCTTTGAGAGAAAGGCTGCTTATCACTCTCGTACTAAAAAAATAATAATCACGTGTGCCGCCGATGCATTAAATTACTGCTGACTATATAGCCCAAAATGAAATCTAATCACCCTGACTCCACGCAGTTTTGTTGTCCCATCCCTAGAGTATTTGATTTAAAAAAGGAGATCGTTCATCATAATCATCATCAGCAACTCATCAACGGCTCAATACTGAGCGGCGGGGCGGTTTCTAAGTTGTGACCAAAACAAACGAGCAGTTCCTCCCATATGCTACTAATTGTAATTTAGTACTATCTAAGAATTATTAAGATTAAAATATGTACTTATCTAGTTTAAAAAAAAGTGATTTGGTCCTATGTACGGAAACCTAAAAGAGCGAGGCCCGACTCGCACTTGGCCGATTTTTTACCATTATTTTAGGGCTATCACAGCGATCTATTAAAACTATGTTGTTTTAATTAAACTGCTTATAGCATTTCTTATCTATTGACTAAGGGTAGTATCTATTGAAAATGGCTACACATATTATTATATCTTATATATAAAATTCTCGTGTCACAATGTTCGTTCCCGTACTCCTCCGGAACGGCTTGACCGATTCTCATGAAATTTTGTGAGCATATTGAGTAGGTCTGAGAATCGGCCAACATCTATTTTTCATACCCCTAAATGATAAGGGTGACCAACCACTAAATATTTTTGTTGGCGGTACGAAGTTCGCGGGGTCAGCTAGTAATACATAAAATTCTCATGTCGCGGTGTTTGTTACCAAACTCCTCCGAAGCGGCTGGACCGACTTTTATGAAATTCTGTGTGCATATCGGGTAGGTCTGAGAATCGGCCAACATCTATTTTTCATACCCCTAAAAGATAAGGGTGACCCACCCCTAAATATTTTTGTTGGCGGTACGAAGTTCGCTGGGTCAGCTAATATATTTATTTATAGCATTATATTATGTCATATGCAGCAGTGATAGCCTAGTGGTTAGGACTGTGATCTATTCGGGGGGTCGCAGGTTCGATCCCAGGTACGCACCTCTGACTTTTCGGAGTCAAGTACGTTTAAGCAATTAAATATCACTTGCTTCAACGGTGAAGGAAAACATCGTGAGGAAACCTGCACATCTGAGAGTTCTTAATAATGTTCTTGAAGGTGTGTGAAGTCCGCCAATTTGCATTGGGCCAGCGTGGTGGACTATGGCCTATAACCCTTCTCTGAGAGACCTGCGCTCAGTAGTGAGCCGTTCATGGGTTGCTAATGATGATGATGATGATGATTATGTTATATTATTTATTTTAATATAGTCTACAATATTTATTGGTGTATTGATATATAATATATTACAATCAGCTTGCACTATCCCATTTTCTTTTTTGACGTTTCCTCTCCAGACAAGGGTTGCCTGGAAGAGATTTGTATTGCAATAAGGCCGCCTTTACACCCAGTATTTATTTTCTTTTTCTTGTGTATCAACCTGTTTTTCGTGTTGTCCAAAAATTTTCTATTCTATTCTATTCTATTCTATCCTTACCACTAGTGTTAAAGCGAAAAGTATGATTTCTGTGATCAAAACCGACAAGCTATTTGTATCATCCGATTTGATCTCTAACTGAGCTTGTTCCTCTTCTCTTATAGATTTTTTTATAAAACACGTCAATTTACACAAGATCTTCTGGAGGAATTCCACAATTCCGTTCCCCAATAAGTAATCAATGGTAATTATGGTTATTAAGATGGCACTGTTCACCATGGACCTAAACAATTTAATTGGCATTTTGAGGCTCCAAATCCTTCAGTAAATTCACGTTTTTCAGATGACGGGGATGGTTCATATATTTTTATAATACACGCAAAATTTTTTAAAGGTTTTTTCCGAAATTTGGCAGAAGAGATGTGAAAACCACAGAACACAATATATTCACAGGGAGGTGAAAACTGATTAATTGATGGACAAGACAAGACAAGAAGTATGGAAGTAGGAATTACGAATATCCCTTACGAACATCTACTGAAAAACTTTATATTGCTACTAAAATTATGAACGTCCGACAGTCATATATATATACAGCACATGTATTTTTATCAGGAAAACTATAAATAAATCAATCCACACTAATATCACGTTTACAAAAATAAAAACTAGAACTCGTCGAGCCATAGTTTCCTAGTTTCCTTGCCCTACCTAAAATTAAAACAAACTACGGCAGAAAAACCCTTACCCATGAAGGAGCTAACTTATATAACGGAATACCTGCATAACACATAAAGAATGTACACTCATTTAATGCAACGTCGAAAATTGGGCGTTTAGAATTTAAACCGAGTTTAGCTTTAACTGCGTTTGACTGACGTCGGTGAAATGCAAACTATAGCCCTAAACTCAGTTAAGCTCGTAAACCGAGTTTAGCGTGAACTAATCGCGTTTATTTTGGTCGGTGAAATCGGCCCTAAGTGACTGAAGTCTTTATGAGAATAAACTAATTACGACTAGGTTCTTTACTAAATATAATAAGTCTATATAGGACTACCTACGTTTAGTTCCATGACAAGAACATAGATTTGACAAGAAATGGACAAGCTTATATGGATAAGAAGTTGTAGTAAGTAAATACTTTTTTTTTATTTAAATAGATTTTTTTTAAATAGATTTTTTTTTTCAAAAAAATGAGGACGTTCTCAATTCGATACTTTTCTTTCTTTTTTTGTCGACGTTACTCCATAACTCAATCAAAATAATATTAACCGATTTCAATAAAAAAAAATTATTTGAAAGGTCATGTGTCAGGTAGGTCCCATTTAAATCTGGTGAAGATCTGATGAATATCTTCGGTGATGGAGGACGGAACTCCTCAATGAATAAAAGCAAATCGCTCGTGATCAGAGAATATTCTGGTAGATTCCAGTGGAAGACTCATCGCCGATTCAAAAGCACTTGTATTCTATTCTAATCTATTCTATTCTATTCTATTCTGAAGATTGATCCTATTGATCCTATGACGCTACCACTAAAAAGCTTAAAATAATTATATACCTACAAAAATTCTTTTAAAAAAACCGACTTCAAACGTCACTACGAAGAAGGTTTAAAATAATTTAAGTTTGTACAGGTAGGTATGTTGAAGTCGGGCGGGCCTCAATAGAAACTATGAAACCACAACGCTAGTCCGACTTCAGCTTATCTGTACAAACTAAAATTAGTTTATACTTTGTAGTGGCGTTTGAAGTCGGTTTTAGAAAGAATTTTATACATTATTATTACTCACTGTAGAAAAACTAAACACACGAACAATATAACCTTAACAACAATAAATAACTAATAACACTCATTTGAAACCTAACAAAAAAATTAAACTTTAATAATATAGCAAAAGAATGAAAACCACGGTACTGAAAATCGCGAGCGGTTTGTTTCTATCGGTATTCAATCAGTTGTATTCTGTACAATCTGACAAAAGTCTGACCCATGGAACTAGGAATTACGACTACGATGGTCTGACCCAAAGGTCTGACCCCGCCCGGTAGTAGGTAAATATTATGCGGAATTATTAAGCGGACCGGTAGTGCTTTTGAACTTTATTATCTTTATAACATATTGATTTTTTTATCGCGTATAATCTGTAAAATAACCCGTAGTGTCCATAAACTAAACAAATCACTTGCTATGGTTACTCAAAGTCAAGTACTGTTTTCCATAGCAACGCTTGTTTATTTTGATAACATTGCCGTTTTGGCTTGAAACTTTTCTTTCAATTTACTGAAAATTCTAATAAGTGGACAAGAAAGACATAAAAAGTAACGCACGATGGTAAGGTGGTGAAGTTATAGTTTCTCCGATAAGCGCTTATCAGCTTATCTCGTTTGTAAATCTTATTTTCAAACACTGTACACTTATCCACTGAAGGGTTGTGAATATTCCTTTCCATACATCAAATCATTGTGGTTGTTTGTTTATCCTTGATTGTGATCTCACCTGATGGTATGGCAGTCTAAGATGGTAACTTGGAAGGGGTATGACTGTATTTTCAACCCATACCCCTAATCTGTTTCTACACGCCATCGTGCCGGAACGCAAATCGCTTGGCGGCACGTGTTTGACGGTAGGGTGGTAACTGGCCACGACGAAAGCCTCCCACCAGACTAGACCAGAGACAATTAAGGATTATATATGCCAATTTAGCCCCGCCGGGAATTGAACCTGAGATCTCCCAGTTATAAGACCACAGCGCTCACCACTGCGCCAGGGAGGTCGTCAAAAATATATAAGAAATACGTAAATAATCGAAGAAAAGCACTGCTCACCCTAAGGTACTTAAGTACTACATGTTTGGAGAAAACAAAAGGGAACACTGAACCCGACATTATAACCCATTGCATTTATTTTTTTATTTAAAAGAAATATACATTTTCATCATCATCATCATTAACAACCCATCAAGCAACGGCTCACTACTGAGCCCAGGTCTCCTTTCAGAGAAGGGTTATAGGCCATAGTCCACCACGCTGGCCCAATGCGTATTGGCGGACTTCACACATCTTCGAGAACATTATAAAGAACTCTCAGATGTGCAGGTTTCCTCACGATGTTTTCCTTCACCGTTGAAGCAAGTGATATTTAATTGCTTAAACGCACTTAACTCCGAAAAGTCAGAGGTGCGTACCTGGGATCGAACCTGCGACCCCCCGAATAGGAGACCACAGTCCTAACCACTAGGCTATTTATTAATGTAAATATACATTTTATATTTACATTAATATGTTATATAGTAACGGTGATTCAAAAAACCGATCCGAGGGTTTATCCGTTCACTGGTAGGTATTCAGATGAGCGCCCGGAATCATACTTATAGGTACATTAAACGTACGTATGTAAACATACCAAGAAATACAGTGTGAGGGTAATTTCAGAATAGTTACTATTCATTTTGCGTAAAAATACGAGACAACGCTCTTACCTTCTTACTCTGCACACCACTGTGTGATTATCATTTTTATTTTGGGTGGGTAAATATTAATTAAACGTAAAATTCGGTTACCAAGTGCAACTAGTCCACTCAGACCTCTTTAAGAAATAGGTTATAAACTCTTGTTAAACCAATACCTAATATTTTTTATTTACCATTTCAGCCACCGAAAGGAGGAAAAGGCGGTGGCAAAAAAGCCGCTGGTAAGTTACGACTTTATTTCACTAATAAAATAAACGGTCAAATGTGAGTCAAACTACGCGCAGTGTAGGGTTCCGTAGTTTCCCGTCACTATATGCATTCTTATAATTGAATAAATATTATTTTTAACAAACGCCCGCACGCCATTACAAAGTATATAACTTATTGTTGAATTTTTAAAAACAGCTCGACTTATTTCGATAAAATGGATGGTCCCATACATGGTTCCCTTTGAAACAAAAAGAATTTTCCAAATCGGTTCAGGCGTCTTCGAGTAATTGATGAACATACATAAAAAAAGATTCCGACGAGTTGAGAACCTCCTCCTTTTTTGAATTCGGTTAAAATGGGAGCACATAGGTAATTTTCAACATAAAATGTGTTTTTTTTTACATTTTAAAATAACATTACAAAATTAAAATTATTTAAGATAATATTGTAACGCCTAGATTTAAATTAATGGTAAAAACGTCTGGTTTGTATGGAAATACGCTTTGAAGGGCTGTACTTTTCATTGTGTCAAACTAGTAACTTAAAATTTTCAGAACATTATGCGTCCATTGACTGTTATATTCAGTATAAATTTCAACTCCATACCTTTAGCCTTTTCTGAGAAAAAGGGTCTTTAGACACAGACTAATGGACAACTAAACAATCCTAGAAGGTTTCCGTTTTTTTTTTCGGATCCCTAAAACGTTTGTTTCGTTGTATTAAACAATCTCAATGAATTTTATTCTTCCAGCTATCATCATAGATGGGGTAGACACATCAGAAATGACCCGAGAGAAACTTGAACAGTTCACATTGAAAGTCAAAGAAGAACTGGATAGAGAGAGAGAAGAAAGAAACTACTTTCAGTTGGAAAGGGACAAAATACGCACTTTCTGGGAGATAACTCGTCAACAACTCGAAGAAGCGAAAGCGGAGTTGAGGAATAGAGAAAGAGCTACCGAGGAAGCTCAAGAAGAGAATGAGGCTCTTCTGGAAACAGAGAAGCAGAAAATTAAGCATTTGAAGTATGAGCAACAGGCTGCTTGCGCTGCTTTGAGAGCAGAGAACTTGGTAGCTTTGAAAGCGGCGAAGGAAGAACATACAGGTTAAATCCTAAGCCTTATTCTTCCTAAGGTTATTATAATGAATCCTGCATAAAGGCATTTGCTTCTTATTAGATCGAGTGAAGAGGAGGTCTTTGAGTATAACTTGGATAAATTTGCACTTGTCACTTTTTCCTAAGAGTTTTGAAGGTTTGATACATCTATTTAACGATATAACATCATACCGATGATATTTCGATATCAAAATCATTTCGGTATCAATGGATTTAAGATCATCAAGATTTTGGTATGATTGATAATAAGAGTCCGCCAATTCTCATTAGGCCAGCGTGGTGGGCTATAGCCTATAACCCTTCTCTAAGAGGAGACCTCACTCAGTAGTGAGCCGATGATAGGTTGATAATGATGATAATAAGAGTTGATACAACGGTGATGGTTGATTTAACTGGTTAAATACCTTTATTTTTCTACCCCTCTCAGTACCTGCTTCTATAATAAATGTAATTTCATTTCACAGAACAAGAGTTAGAACTTCTTAACGACAAAAGAGCATTACGACAAGAAATGAGGGAAAAAATGTTAGCGGCTCAGGACGAGCTGAGAAGAGCGAAATTGATCCATGCGGAGGAGCTATCCAAAACTAGGTCTGACAAAACATTAGACTTATGCATTGTATGTGGTGCAGCAGTGATAGCCTAGTGGTTAGGACTGTGCTCTCCTATTCGGGGGGTCACAGGTTCGATCCCGGGTACGCACCTCTGATTTTTCGGAGTCAAGTGCGTTTAAGCAATTAAATATCACTTGCTTCAACGGTGAAGGAAAACATCGTGAGGAAACCTGCACATCTGAGCGTTCATCATAATGTTCTCGAAGATGTGTGAAGTACGCCAATTCGCATTGGGTCAGCGTGCGTGGTGGACTATGGCCTATAACCTTTCTCTGAGAGGAGACCTGCGCTCCGTAGTGAGCCGTTGATGGGTTGCTAATGATGATGATGATTGTATGTAGTTGCCTAGTCAGAATATTGGCTAGCTTTTACCTACAATAGTCTATTTTTAAAAGATTTAGGTATTTTAGAAATCCCATGGAAGCTCTCTGAATTCCCAGGATAAAAATTTCCATGACAATCTTAAGGATTAAAGCTACCTCTGTCCCATTAAGAATAGTTCAGTGGTTAGTTCGTATTGTTAACCGTGTTTCTACGAAGGAAATATTCTATATAATTTCTATGGTAAACTATTGCGTAGATTATAACTTGAATACTCCTCTACCGGCCTGTAAAAATTCCGTCAAAATTGGTTCAGTCGAAGATTAGCCCGTATCGTTACGGACAGATAAACAGACAAATAAAAATTTTAAAATATTATTGGACATGTGAAAAAAAGCCGGCCAAGTGCGAGTCGGACTCGCGCACCGAGGGTTCCGTACTCCAAAAGTAAAAGTAAAACGATAATATTATATTAATTTGCTTATTTATCGTTAATTTTGTTTGTAGAGGTTTATTGTTAATATAAAAAAACTATGCTAGTTGGAGCGTTGGTTTTATTTTTCCTGTAAAATATACATAAACTTCTATTGACCATAATTATTTCAGATTTTTCGATTGGTAAACTTCGGAGATAGGGGGGGGGGGGGGGGGGGACGGTATTTTTTTCGATATTTTGGCCGATTACTCAAAAACTATTATATATAGAAATAAATAAAAAACTGTTTTAGAATGCACAAGTAAAGGCCTTTCATATGATACCCCCTTCGGTATAATTATCTTACTTTGAAATTTCTAACCCCTGATTTTTCCCCTTTTTTAATTAAACTAAAATAATTTTCGCGTTGATTATATTTTTCCTGTAAAATATACATAAACCTCTATTGACCATAATTATTTCAGATTTTTCGATTGGTAAACTTCGGAGATAAGGGGTGGGAACGGTATTTTTTTCGACATTTTGGCCGATTACTCAAAAACTATTATATATAGAAATAAATAAAAAACTGTTTTAGAATGCACAAGTAAAGGCCTTACATATTATGATACCCCACTCGCTATAGTTATTTTACTTTGAAATTTCAAACCCCCGATTTTCCCCCTTTTTTAATAAAACTAAAAATAATATTCGATTTTTCTTTATTCCAATGATGTTGGGCCACTATTATACACAACAATGCCAAATTTCATGTCGATACTGAAATAATCGACTGTGACAGACGGACGGACGGACGGACGGACGGAGAAAGTCTCACCATAAGGGTTCCATTTTTACCATTTTGGTACGGAACCCTAAAAACGTTTATTTTATGGTAACTTAGTGCCGATTTCACCAACGTCGAGTGACGTTTTACCGAGGAATAAATTAGTCGTTATGACAGTTTTTGTATTGAACATACTGACAAAATATCAAATTTACGCTCGGATAACACTATTTTACGCTGGTTAAATTGGCCCATAGCAAAATTTTAACATAATATAGCTACGTGAAACAAGGTACACCTTAGAAGTACCTAATTTTCTATTAAAGGTCTGTGTTTGAAGAGAGAGCGCGTCAAATAGAAGATAAAGCTGACAAGAAACTGCAGGAGACCAAAGTGGAGTTGACAGTAAAGCACAGGACTGAAATCAGCGAAGTTGAGGAGAGGAAGAACAAGCAACTGTCTGAACTGATTGCGCATCACGAGAGAGCTTTCTCGGACCTCAAGAATTACTATAACGACATCACTTTGAATAACTTGGGTTTGTATTTGTTTTTAGGGTTCCGTACCCAAAGGGTACCAACGGGACCCTATTACTAAGCCTACGCTGTCCGTCCGTCCGTCTGTCAGCGGGCTGTATCTCGTAAACCGTAATAGATAGACAGATGAAATTTTCACATATTATGTATTTCTATTGCCGCTATAACAACAAATAATAAAAATTAAAATAAATTAAAAAAATTAAATTAAAATATTTCCGTGGGTACATGAAAATATTTTTATTTAATTTTTTTTAACGGAACCCTAAAAGAGCGAGGCCCGACTCGCACTTGGCCGATTTTTTTTATATCTAGATAAATTCAAATTCAAATTCAATTTTTTTTATTTCACGTAGGCCAACCTGTGGCTCTTATGACAAGTCATGACTCTACCACCGGTTCGGAAAGCGGATTCTGCTGAGAAGAGCCGGCAAGAAACTCAGCAGTTGCTCTTTTCAAAATAATCATTTTACAATTTATTATGAAGCTATTACATTGTAATAAGTTTTTTATACTATCTTGTGGGCAGCTGGATGCCAAGCTGATTTGTTGATGCAGCTTTGTTAGAATAAAATATAATACTTCCACACTGAGGGGAAGTTCCAAAAAATAAAAAAAGTACTACAATTCAATTAATGTTAAGACGGGCAGACACAAAGTAGCCCCATTCCCGCCGGCGACACCCGTTCCCGAGCATGACGATAGCTTCGTTTAAGGTTTTGGGGAATTTGGTTACGTACTGGCAACGAGTACCTAAGTGTCTTTGTCACTTAGATTTAAGAACCCTTCCTCGTTAAGGCTTTGCCACAGAATATTTAATAGTACTACGGTTTTGCGCGGAATTAGTCCGAACTGTGAATGTGTGCGTGACGCTCAATCCGACACTGTAAGCTGCTCTCGCACACTAGCGCGGTACACGGGTGTATCTCGGAAAAGATATTTTGATACTTTGTGTCAAAGATTTACAAGATGGAGCCTAAGGGCTGTGAATGCGTCGAAAATTTGTGCTGCCACATGTGGTTCACGCCCTTTTCCCGTGCTCAGTTTGAATTAGGTCATCACCAGATATGGAGCTCGCGAGCCAATATTTTGTTTTTTTAAATGGCGGTTTTTGGTAAATAAAATGTGAAAAAAACTTAACAGGACGATCTAAAATAACCAATAACATCACCTACCATCAGTAAATAACATTCAAGCACATCAGTTCCTGCAAAATAAGAAATTGAAATTTGTAGAAAATAATTAAATTAGAGTTCGCCATTTAATGTGTGTTGCCAGTTTACGAACCCAAAATTTCCCTAATAAATAATGAAACCTTAGAATGTAGATACCGATAATATTCGAAAAGCGATTGCAGATAATGTCATTTTTTAATTTTCTTTCCAAGACAGTCCTTGTTCTACGATCTCACCTGATGGTAAGTGACGATGCAGTTTAGATGGTAACGGGCTAACTTGGAAACTTACTTGGAAACTTGGCTAACAAAGAATTTCAATATGGCGCTGACTTTTTAAAATTTTGGCCAACAATTCGTCTTTTTTGACCCCAGGGAACCCTAAATATCGATTTTGAACGACATCGGTGCAATAACAAAGAATTTCAATATGGCGCTGACTTTTTAAAATTTTGGCCACCAATTCGTCTTTCTTGACCCCAGGGAACCCTAAATATCGATTTTGAACGACATCGGTCCAATAACAAAGAATTTCAATATGGCGCTGACTTTTTAAAATTTTGGGCACCAATTCGTCTTTCTTGACCCCAGGGAACCCTAAATATCGATTTTGAACGACATCGGTGCAATAACAAAGAATTTCAATATGGCGCTGACTTTTAAAAAAATACTGGCAACCATTTCCTCTCATTTGACGCTAGGGGACCCTAAATATCGATTTTTAACGACATCGGTGCAATAAAAAAGAATTTCAGTATGGAGCTGACTTTTTAAAATTTTGGAAACCATTTATCTAAAACAAAATACTAAATACAATAACTCACTATAGTTAAAGGTATTAATAAAATAATTGTTTTATGTTAAAAATTAAAAAAAAAGTAGATATTAATTTTATTTTTAAAGTTTAAAAATTTTAATGACATAATTCTCCCCATTTTATTGGAATCACCTGCGTACCTGGTATCATTACGCACGCTCAGTAATCCACGCCGCGCATGCGCGGCACTCACGTCACGCACACTAGCATATTCTCATTGGCCTGTTTTTTTTCGTTCTTTAGTAGCGCGATACTCCTTCTAGACATATATGTATTCATAGCTTTGTGTACACAATTATCACATAGTATAACAATAGATGTTACGTTTACTTTGGTATTAATATTTTGCTAAAATATTTTAAATTGGGTACATATTTAGCTGTTACATAATAACTAATATATCACATAATAATTTCAAATTCAAAATTATTTATTTCACGTAGGCCAACCTGTGGCTCTAATGACACGTCATGATTCTAACACCGGTTCGGAAAGCGGATTCTGCTGAGAAGAAGCCAAGAAACTCAGCAGTTGCTCTTTTCATAACTACATATTTTCATGTGTATAATTGTAGAATTGGAAAGTGACATAGGTTACCTTTTATCTCGGAAAAACGGTAGGTTTCTACGGGTTTGAAACGGGTTTGAAAACATGAAAATCCATGAAAACGCATGAAAATCCGTTCAGTAGTTTTTTAGTTTATGGCGAACAGGCAGACAGACAGACAGACAGACGCGGCGGAGGACTTTGTTTTATAATATGTAGTGATTACAAATGTGAAAGTGTGTTCGTTTGTTGATTTATTGTCTTTCAATCATAATATAGCAACGGAACCACGCGTCGACATGATTTCTTGCATGAGTAGGTATAACTGAGGGATGGGATGGGGTTAATAACCTGGTGAGTGACATAGGCTACCTCTTATCCCGGAAAAACAGAGCCGCGGGCTAATGCTAGTGCCTAATTAATATTTAAATTGGATCTCATTTTTTCAAGGACTCATAAGCAGCCTGAAACAGCAAATGGAAGACATGCAGAAAGTCAAAGAACGAGCCGAGAAGATAACCCGGGACGCTGTGGCCGAATCCAAGAGCTTGAGAGAGCCTCTGGAAGCAGCCATCGTCGACAATAAGGAGCTGAAGAGGCAAATGTCCAACTACGACAGAGACAAGGCGGCGTTAGCTGTAAGAGTCTTCTGTTTTATAGAATAGAATAGAATTATTTTACAACACTTAGGGCCTGTATTACCACCTTCTGATAAGTGTGGGATAGCCTAACCGTAAATTTTGTCACTTTCTTACTTTATGTCAAGTGACAAAGACAAAATATGCAAATAAGCTATCCGGCACTTATCAGAAAGTGGTGAAAATGCCCCTTACACTTTTGCAAGTGCTTTTGAATCGTCGATGAGTCTACCACTGCTTCGGAATGCCCTTCCTGCCGAGAAGAACCAGCGAGAAGCTCGGCGGTTGCTCTTTTCAAAACAAGTTTACAATACAATAGACACTATGCTATGTATGCAGTGTTTCCACAATGAGGGAAGTTCCAAAAATGGAATATATCTCAAGATGGGCAGACATAAAGTAAGCCCCATTCCCGCCGGTGGAACCCGTTCACGAGCATGACCCAGCTGTCATGCGTCATGCTCGTGAACGGGTCATGTTCAGACTCGCTGAGAGCCCCAGTGTGAACTTGAAGTCAGAACTCAGACTGCATTTTTCGTTCGCGCTATGCTTACAATACACCGTAAATCCATAGGCAATCAGCGTGCGTAGTGGCGTAGGTAGTATTATCAAATCGGCCGCCAAGAGTCAGCGACTACGCAAAGCGTAGATGGTAGTAGCGTATTGTCGGTTTGGCGTGAAAAAAAAGTTGAATATGTATGGCAAAGCAGTAAACTGTGTAACGCTCGCTCACGGTCGGCGGCTGACAAATTTTTGGTGTGAACATAGCCTTAGACTTCCCTTTTTCTTGGTTTAATATCATAATAATCTCGTTTCTTTATAATATTCATATAATTTTAGTATTTGTTGTTCAAGTACAGGATATAAGTGAAATAAAAAATAAGTTCAGCTTGAAAATACATAGCCGATTTTGCTAGAGAGAGGCCTTCAAGCGAGCGTATTAAATCTCCACTTTGAAAGCCCCCATTTCGTCAACATTAAGGGAAAAATAAAAAAAAAAATTTTGTACTCCGTTCAAAATTGTCTTTAAAAAGAAATTAATTACCTACCACCGCACTGCAAGACATCGAGAGAGCTTCCATCCGTGTGACTATATATTTATAAAAAAGCATAGGTACTTTGAATTAAACGAATATTATTTTCAGGCAAAAACAAAGCAACTGGCGTCACTGGAGCAGCAATTCGAAGTGCTGAAGTGGGAGTACGAGGTGCTGCAAGTCAGGTTCGATCGCATCGTGAAGGAAAGAGATGAACTGAAATCCAGGTACCGCTCAATATACCCACCATCGAACATTTTCTTTTCACGAACATCGAACGTCATATACCTACTTACTCTATTCAAATGCCAGACGTGGTTTAACGTCTCTTGCGAAGTTCACATAAATATCTGACGGCGCGTCTATAACCAGAGAGCACTGGCAGGCCCTCTAGCGTAGCGTCGCGTAGATGGTAGCGAGGAAGCCATTAGAATAAACAATCTCTTGGCAACCAACGCACCACGACGGCGACGAATCGCTGGTTTAAATATCCTGATCTAAGGAATTACTACGCGTTCGTTTGAAGTTGAGCCCTGCACCATAGAGTAAAGTAATCGACGTAGTCGTAATTCCTAGTTCCATGCCGACAGTACGGACACAGTATAGGATATGCAGTAGTTTGACACCTTTGATCTACTGGTACTACGCGTTACAAATTTCACCTAGCTCTCTCGCGCTTCCCCGTACCGCACCTCAAGTCAAACCCACTTAGTAAACCGCTCGCGAAGCACCGCTTATTAAAAATAAATTTCAAATTCAAATTATTTATTTGCACAGATTGAGTAGGTAGTACAATGGTGTTATATTATAATAAAAGTCCTTACAATCTGCCGGATAGGTATGCAAAAATAATATTTAATAATAATTCTTATTCTAAGTTTACGTATTAAAAGTTCAATTTATTAAATTGAACTTTGGATATTAGGAGTTTTGGTAGGTTTGGTTAAAAAAAACTAAGAATGTTTGTATATCGTAAAGCATTAGAATAATAAACACTTTTTTTAAATATTTTTTTATTATTTATTCCAATTCGAATTCAATATTCATAGTTAAGACAGGTCAGCTAGTACTTAATAAATAAAACAATAGATAAACTATTATACTGCATCTTCTTATACTGTGTCTTTACTGTGGGTCTGACTTGAGGTGCGGTGCGGGGAAGCGCGAGGGGTGAAGATTTCTTTACTCTATGGTGCAGGGCTCAACTTGAAGCGAACGCGTAGTACTGCTCAAAGTGGATTATTGAACTGTCAGAAGAATTATCACATTGTGATTGACTGATAAAATTTTGTGTTCAAAGGAGAACTCAGTTGTCAAGTTTTAATAAGTATACCTACACCCACATTCATCGCTCAGCCATAATACCCCATGATATAGGCCATCCTGGCGACTACATATTCGTTATATTACAAACATTAAAGGTTATATATTACCTAAAGTAGGAAATACCAAAATTCCCAAATAAACGTAAACTCTTTCTAAAACGAAATTTTCTATGGAGCGTGTATGGAGTTGCTGAATTGTGACATCACACTTGAGTGGCGCTCTCTCTGTCTAACAGGAAACTTTAAAGCTCTTTAACTTATTTGTTTTTGGACCGTTTATTTTCTATTTTTAACAATGTTATTCTAACATGTTACATTTTTGATTATAAATAATGTAAATCAACATTTTGACTGCAGTCAAATACCCAATTATGACTAATCGATTGATGCCCCATTTATCAAAATCACCACAGCATTTTAGGCTCTACGGTGGATATACGTAAATAGACACATAGGTACTTAGATAGACTGCTAAAATTATAAATCTTACATTTGGCTCGGGTAAAAATCCGTACGTAATGCATCTAAAAAAAATTATTTATTCTAAGCCTGTATCGATACTAATTATGGTGTGATTACATTTTAATGATCCTTTTGAATAATCCTTACTAAACTAGCGGCACGCTATGATGGCCGGTTTGACGTTTGTCCGCTCATGAAGTTCCGTATTAATTGATAACGACTTTGAAGGAAATAATTGTATTACTTTATTGACGATAGTGATGTGCAGAGATTCATAAATTTTATCGAATGTAGTTTTAGGTTTAGGACTCAAAATTTATTTATTAAATTGATTTCTAAAATGTATACAAGTGTAGAAAAATCAGTTTGCACCATTTAAGGGGTGAATGTACTTGTGAATATGAACAATTTTCACTATGTGGACAAACCTCTGAAATCGCAAAAAAATATCAGCTGTTTCATACAAAAGGTAAAATTTTTATTTTTATATGATATATACCACAACTCGGCATTTGGTTTTCTAAATTGAAAATTTTTAAAAATGGAATCTAATACGATCGTCACATAGGATCGCTGGCTAGCACAACTACTACCTCCGGCAAACTCGCGTCAATGCTCAATGCAAAACAAAGCAGTTTCGAATTGACGTTGCTTCGAAAAGTATAAACTGTCAGTGCAATGCGATTGTGATATAGTTTTGACCTGGCTTTGGATTTCAAATATTGATACTGCATTACTGTTGACCCTTGCTCGTTAATTTGGACTCTGTTCAAGCCCTTTGTTGTGGATTTCGTCGATATGACCGAACGTACGCAGAGAACTGTTCTAAATAGTCAGACACGTGAGTTCGTAATACGCCTTCGTAACTATTTCGATCGTGAAGCTCAAAATGGAGGGCCAATTTTACCTATAACGTCAGTGGTTGAACGCGTAGCTGATGCGCTTAATATTGGACAACGAACTGTTAGACGGATAACTAAAAAAAATATGGCGAGACTGGCACAGAAGAAAATAAACTTCACACACCAAAAAAGAGAAAACGAGCAAAACCAGTCGTAGGCATCGATAGCTTTGATGCCGATGCTATCCGAAGACATGTTTACGGCTACTATTTACAGAAGGAGTATCCAACAAGAAAAAAGTTGGTGCATTCACTGAAGGAAGCTGGATTATTCTTCGGTGGGGAAAGTTCTTTAACGAAGATTTTGAAGACCATTGGATTTCGATACAAAAAATGTAACAAACGCAAAATATTGATGGAAAGATTTGATATAGCGATGGCAAGGTATACTTTTTTACTGCAAGTGAAAGAAATCAAAAATTGGCAAAATGTTGTGTTCTTGGATGAAACATGGCTTAATGCTAACCATACTGTAGGCCGTTCTTGGAACGATGACACAGCAGCATCTACTTCCAAAGTTCCTGTAGGAAAAGGATCGCGACTTATAATTTGTCACGCCGGAACCATCAACGGGTTTGTCGAAGGTTCTCTCATGGCTTTTGCGTCAAAAACCACTGGAGACTATCATGAAGACATGAATGGAGAAAAGTTTACTGAATGGTTTACCTCAATGTTGTGTAGCCTCCCTGAACCATATATTATAATTATGGACAACGCCCCATACCACTCGATGCAAATTGACAAGCCACCTGCCCAATCCCAAAAGAAAGCTGATATCGTCGCATGGCTTCGTAAAAATGGCGTAGATGCAAACATGAATATGTTAAAAGCGGAATTAGTACGTCTTTTAAAAGAAAACAAACCAACCAAGATCCGATACGTCATTGACGAAATAGCATTAGAACATGGGCACAGAGTTATACGGTTACCGCCTTACCATTGTGAGTATAATGCGATTGAGTTGGTGTGGGCTCAAATTAAGGGATATGCTGCAAGACACAATACAGAACCCCCATTTACCACAAAAAAAATGCTAAAATTATTAGAAGAAGCTTGTGAACATGTGACTAAAGGAGACTGGGAAAAGGTTGTGAATAGAACTGTTAAATTAATAAGGGAAGATTATGAAAGAGATGTGAAAATAGATAATATTATAGAAAACGAACATATAATTATTAATGTAGGTGATGATAGCAGTGACGACAGTGAAAATAGTAGTATGGACGAATCTGATTAATTATGGCCTTTTGTGGCACCTTTTTTGGTATCTTTTGTATTCATATGTTTCTTGTGTGCATATAAAGTATGTATATTCATTTTCATTCAAATATTCAGTTCGTTCAAATAAATTAAATAAACATATACATTTTTGTTTTATTAAACCTATTTAATCAGGTACAAAAACAAAACTTAATTGTTTTTTGTTCGAGAATAAATTGACATTCCACATCACTATTGTAATGTGTCAAACCGGCCATCATAGCGTGCCGCTAGTGTAATATTAAAATAGCGAAAGTGTGTTTGTTTGTTGGTTTGTTAGTTTGTTGGTTTGTCCTTCAATCACGCCGCAACAGGGCTACGGATCGACGTAATTTTTTGCATGGGTATAGTTGACGACCGGTAGAGTGACATATTATCCCGGCTTTTTATCCCGGAAAATCAAAGAGTTCGTGAGGGATTTTAAAAACTAAATCCACGCGGACAAAGTTGCGGGCATCAGCTAGTCACTTTATATTTTGCGTGCAGGTTCTCCAGAGCAGTACTGGAAGTGCAACAGAGAGCATCCTTGAAGACAGCGCTCCTTGAGGCCAAGCTGAAAACCTTTGAAGGTCGCGACTTAAATCCGAGGGAAATTCATGTAAGCTATTTTACGGATCCCCGTTCCATCGACCTAAAGCGAGTTTGTGCACTTTTAACCGACTTCAAAAAAGGAGGAAGTTCTCAATTCGTCGGAATCTTTTTTTTATGTATGTCCGATTACTCGAAGAAACCTGCACCGATTTGGTAAATTCTTTTTTTTTGTTTCAGAGGGTAGGTATATATACTTCCTAGGTGGCCAACTGGCCACATTTAAATTTTATTGAAATAGGTCGAGCGGTTTTAAAAAAATCAACAATAAATTATATACTTTGTAGTGGCGCGGGCATTTTAAGTCGGTTTTTTAAAAATCTTTTTTAATTTAATATTGCACTTTATGATCTCCCACGCATATTATGGCTTTAAATCTCTGTTTAGTTGCCTACGTGGCCGAAAATTACATCACAATCATTATATAACATCAAATACTTTTAGGTTAACTAAGTAGCCTAGATAGTACCTACTTCCTATGGTACTAGTTCTATGAACCTAGTTTATATAAACAAAACAAAATATTTTTTAGGAACTGATAAAAATGAAAGACAACCAAGTAGAAGATTTGCGGTACGAAACTGCACGTCTAAGGAAAGCTCACGACGACCTGCTCGCCACTTACGAAGCCAAATTGACCAAGCTGGGAGTCCCACCAGAGGAACTAGGATTCAAGTATGAACTTTTTATTTCAGCGCCACCTATTTGCGACACGTGGAACTTCGTAATGGCTTTATTTACAGCGCCATCTATCGAAAATTCTGTGAAGTTAAACACAAACATTCTTGAAGTGCCATCTGTGAGCGTTCCCTTGAACTACAATCTAAAATTTTACAAAGTAGTTCAAGCAGTTTCTAATAGATGGCGAATACGCTTAGTGACACCTATGAGTAACTAGTTGAACTACAATGTAAAGCAACTTAGTACAGATGACGTACAATAGATGGCGCTATACATGCGTTTCAAGTAGGTTTCGTATGCATTGTAATTTGTAAATACCACCATCGTTTGAAATGAAATGCCCTAATAGTCGAGATTACTAGACAACTCCGTCGAGATACCGGACTTCAGTCGAGATTACTGAGGTGAAGGGATACGTTTATAAACAGTGTGATTTCTTTTAAATTTTCACAGAGAGAGACCACTTTTCTTTCTCAATAATTTGGCTAGCATGTTCAACTATGGCCCAAGCACAGGCCCTTCTCATTATGAGAAGCCGTGCCCAGTAAGGGAGAGGGCACACTGGCTACTTTTAGCTGCAGCGAGCGCGCGCTTTTATTGCCATTAGCGTTTTTGACGTGATAACGTCTTATAGATCGATGAACACCGGCTGCACGCACGAAAAACTGTCACGTTCCGCCTGAGCCTGAGCGTGCAAGCGAGAGCGCGGAACAAGCGATAGAGAGGCACGATCGGCCCAAGCCTTTATAGAGAGCGCCCGCCGCGTCGCCGCCCGCCAGTCATATCGTCCGTAAACAGACTTTACAGACAACCAATTTTTATGACCCTTTACGTCTGCAGCTGGATTCGCGCGTTTTTATGGCTTTTTGCGACTGCATCGCGTTTTCGCGACTCAAACGCGTGCGGTTTTTATGACTTAGCGTTTTTATGGCGTTTGGCATTCGATCACGGAATCGCGTAGCAGACACAAAATGCCATAAAAACGCTAATGGCTAGAAAAACGCCTCGATCGCTGCCGCTAAAAATCGCAGTTTGCCCTCTCCTTAATTGTAGGCAAGCGATGAGGTTGAGAAAACATCATCAGATGTTTTTAGGGTTCCGTACCTCAAAAGCTAAAAAAGGAACCCTTATAAGATCACTCTTGTCTGTCTGTCCGTCTGTCTGTCTGTCTGTCCGTGTGTCACCACCGATTTTCTCAGGAACGGGTGGACCTAGCAAGTTTATGCTGAGGTCTAGGTCTATAGTCCCTATTAGGTGTATAAAAGTCAAGGTCCTGAGTCAATACGATAAAAGATATGGGCAAATTTAGATTTTTTCGAAAACTAGTAAGTACCAAAATTTACCCTAATTTTCAACTTTTTTATTTTTCGGAATTTTCCCTTTACTTGTGCTGTAAGACCTTGCTTTTAACCAAAATTGCCAATTCTAGGTCTACCGGAAGTACCCTATAGGTTTGGGTCGAAAACCTATATTATTATTATCGTGGTTCCCGTTGACCTAGAATCACGAAATTTGGCAAAAAGCAAACACAAACAAACAACATAATTAAAGGAAAAAATTCCAAAAAATAAATAAGTTGAAAATTATATATATAGATAATATTATAATGGCGGTATGATAGGTAGGTACGGAACCCTCGGCGCACAAGTTCGACTCGCACTTGACCGGCTTTTAACTTTTAAACTATTTTTTTTTAATTTTCAGTTAACTGTAACCTTTTTGTTTGTTTTCAGACCATTAAAAGCCGTCGCCGTGGCCGGCGCGTCGCCAGTCATCGGAAAGTGCCCGGCAGGATTAGTCGCAAGAGATCAGATATAATATCTTTACCTACATCATTATATTTTCGACGATTATAGTACTTACCTTAACCTACAATTCATGATCTAATTTTGGAATAACGAAATATAATAGGTATAACAGGCCTGACCGAGTCCGGGCACGGCAGCCAATCTACACAGGAGATATTATTGTGTACAAGCACGTGCGCAAACACAGGTGCACTCACTACTGCCTCACTCCCACAGTCCGATGGGATTTGACCTAATTAAGCCATACTTAGCTTTTGCTATCGATTCGATTCGTGAAAAAGAGTTTCCCCAACTTTTACGCAAAAATAAGTTGTTATAAGTTTGACCCGTATGTCAGAGTGTCTGTCGGTTCCTTCGTAGCTCCCTAATGAATGGACCTATTTTGATGCGGTTTGTTTTGTTGGAAAGCTAACGTGATCGAGATGGTTCTTACTTCTGAACTATAATAATTTATGAAGATCTGCGATAAAAATAATAATTATAATAATATTCTCTATTAATAAACGAAATAGTACACAGTTTTTTATATCCTTTATACTAAGGTGCTTTGTTATCTGTCTGACATTAAAAATAATCAATGATTTATTTTGATGTATTATTTTTGGTTTCCACCATAATTAAACGTAGTGATTGATCGCTACGCTTAATTAGGATACCTTAAGGCTTAAGATTTACGTTAACTGTGCATAACTCTGTCATTAAGTATAGACAAGAAAAAGACGGAGAATTTTATCATCCCTTTTCCGTCCTTACCATAATATGAAAAGGGGTGAAAATGAAATGACAGAATAACGCCCAATCAATGTTAGCTTGAAAAGTTACACTAGAGTCTCTGATAGGTACCTACTGTCGTTTTTGTTATTTTGGTCATCACTTGTGTAGTTATCTATCAGTCATTTTTAGATGATCGATATCAATTAAATGTTCCGAACCAAAACGGTCTATTCTAATTTAGGAGGCAGGCACATGAAAAGGTCATCCATTAATAAATAAAACAGAACCTCGAAGCCAATAAATGTAATATTTTTACTACTAACCTTCATTTATACTTTTATATACAAAACGGTCATAAGGCAACAGTTCCAAATGAATGAAAGTTTTATATTAAGATGTTCAACTGCAGCACATAATAATAATGAAAGTTAGGATTTTTAGCAAATTATAACTAACTATAATTCATTCAGATGCAGATTCGAACACTTAGTTAAAAGTAATGAATTACATATTTAATATGCAAAATATAAAACTGAAGGTATTCATAACATCACAAAACAAGATTCATAATAATATATTTTTTCACATAGTAAGTATATTTAACTATCTTTTATAATTTACAGCATTTATTTCCATGTTTATTGGTGGGCTTTGATGTAATTATTATTTTTTAATAAATCCGCACGCACGTAAGTAATTTTTTGTCAACCATTTTCACTTATATTTTGACGTGACAACGTCTTATAAATTGGTTTGCCGGGTGACACTTCAAGAAACTGCGTTACGCTCCGCTCACGTTATGCGCTCACAATGAGAGCGAGTGAGAGGCATGGTTAGCCCGCCTAAGAGCGAGAGAGACAGACATAAAAAGTGAAAGGCACGCGTCCCTTCCACTCGAGCACAGTTAGCCCGCCTAAGAGCGAGAGAGACAGAGCGAGAGAGAGAGAGTGAGAGAGATAGGCATACACACCGGTTCATGTCTTGCGCTTCTATTTCGGTTGTCACGTAAAACTTTCGCCCGTATACCGACTTTACAGGCAACCAATTTTTTTTATTATAGTTATTGTTAATCATTAAACACGTTTTCAGAAAAAAAATTGGCTTAAAGGGGCATTAATTTGGTAAATATAAATAACTTGTTTTGTTTATAATTAAATTGTTTTATATTATATAAAACTTTTGTAAGTAGAAAAATAAATTAATAAGATGCACTTATTACGTCATCAATCATCATAATATTATACTAATTGTTTTAACAATCAAACCACGGCACGCTTCTTCAAAACTAAAACTAATTCAAATTTTTGGGGATTGTTTGAAGTTTAAAACGCTGAAATGCTAACATTAAACTGACTGTTTTGACAGTTATAAATTAAAGGACACTTTTCCACGTTAAAATATAGAAATGACTTCGGAATAGTTTCATTCCTAAAAATATATATTTTGTGCCCTTTATCTTTTATTTACAATATTATTATATCTGCCAAATTGGTGTTATAAGCACTACATAAAAATATTTAAATATAACTTTTTAAGCTAGATTTATAATAGCTATGAGAAAAATTAGAAAATATTAGAGAAAACCCCTTTGTACCTTTATCTACATACATAACTTAAATAAAATAAACTTAAATGTTTCTTATTTATAAAAAATATTTTAACTAAATTTGAAAGTATATATTTAGACGTATATTATTACTGTATTAATTTTTGCAGCTAGTAAAATCATGAAACAATTTCTTTAATTAATTAAATATGGAAATAATTAAATATTTATGCAATTTATTATTATATGTCATATTTTATTTATTTCAATTACAATAATAACTAAATCATAGTCTTGCAATAAGCGTATTTTTGTAGATGCATGTGTAAAGCGGACAGGTAATATTTATATCCGAAATATAAATGCTCAGCTTATGATTAATAAAGTAAGAAAAGTTATTTCAGAGGATTACTGGACAGGTTTTTAGAGAGAAAAGTGTAAAGAGTGAATAGTGACCACAATTTTTGGCAGTGATGTGTCTCTAATATAAAATTCCAAATAAAAATTGTTATTTTCTTATAATCATGAAGCAGCTATAAAATAGAATAGAAAGAACTTTAGAGTTATGTTGTACGGCTTTTGTATATTTTTTGTTACGCTTAAAAAACTATTTCAAAAATTTTCTTATAAAAAGCATGACAAAAATGAAATAATCATAAACAACAAGAACACATTAATACTAAAATAACATACCGTAATATTAAATTAATCTTTATAATATATTTAAGTAATGTAACATAAATATTATAATAAAAGTCAGCCAAACATTACTTGAATAAAATAAAAGTTATTAGAAAATCCTAAAATTATGTTTGGAAAGTTATATAATAATTATTGCATTACGTGTAATTGGATTTATCAGAGATTTTATATCTATAAGGTCAGCATTTTTGAATTTGTGGATATGGGGCTATTTACTCTTTCACACATTTTATCACAATATGACAATGTAAGCAGTAAAAAAAATGTTATTAAAAACATTTAAAATATAAAAATAATTTAAAATATTATAGCAATTGTATATTTTTTACTAACAAAATGCACTTACGTAAACATTGGTAAGAATAGTTTGTATATAATATATTGCATTTTGTAAATGTCATTATTCAATTTAAGAAAAATGAAAAAGTATCTGATAATAAAATAATATTACCAATCTAATCTAATGAAAAATATCAGTTTATTCCAGTTTTATGAAGCATATTATGAGTATGTAATAAAATTAATTTCATTTATTGAATATAAACCGATTAACATATTTTTTCCATTGTTACTTAAGATGTACACAAAAAGCTACACAAATAAATATTAAATAAGTCTAATATATTAAATTGACTTAATTATTTCAGAATGATATACATAAATTGCTTTTCGATCACTTACTCTAATAAAAACAAATAGTTTACACTTAAAATATTACAAAGTGTAACAAACACATAAATAAAAACTTGTAATATTGTATAAAACTTTTTGACAATAAAATAGCACGATTGCATTAATATATTTTAGTAAAAGATTATTCTCTCTGATACTTTATTCAATTTATTCAAATAAGCTTTTCGTAGTGTAAATAATATTAAAAAAATAGATGTAGAACGTAGGTGTATGTGAACAAATATTTTTTTATTTCGTTAGCTATTTATTGGGTGGATGAAATGGTTATTTACAGATTTATTTAAGGTTTGCGATCAAATACTCATGTTATAAAAAAAAAATAAAATCTATTGTTAAATTACTTACTACATATTATGGAATTAACTGTTTAAATGAATGTTTTGATACATGAAATAATTAACGCTCTTATATTATTAAATTTAACTACCGTAATGTGTGCGTGGGTATTTTTGCAATAATAATCTAACTAATCTTAAAAATATCCTTCCACAGTCTAAGCTTTTTTATTTTAATATTAATTTATTTACTTCTAAAAACATAAGAATTTTTATTGGTATAAAAATTCAAAGATAAAAGAATCACAAAAATTTTAACAAAATACTTAAACACAAATTTGCTTAGTACAGTTATACCATTTAATATGGGTAAGCTTAATGTTAAGTAAATAGGAATACATATTAATAAAACTTACATTTAAAAATAACATCATCATCACTTTAAAGCACAGTAGCAAAGCTTGAGAAGTTTATTACCAAGAAAATTATAACATAATATTTCGCAATGCCCTCTAACACTTAGTGTAATGCAATATTCACAAGCCTTTTTACTATACATAATATTTTAATAATAATTTATAACAGTTTTTTAAGCCTTCAAATACAATTAGTAGCGTTCGTGAACATTCAAACAATTTAGTCGTAAATCGTTTTAATAAAGATTAATAAACAATATATTTTGTGATAGATTATTTTAATGTATGTTTAAATTTGAAACTCGAACAATGTTGCTAAAATAATTGTCTGTCTGATAAATTTAGTCTCGTCTCGTTACTCTTAATACCTGAACTGAATACTACTGAATGGAATTGATATCAAGTAACAGAAAACAGACATTTTAAAATAAGATAACCACTATGCTATAGAATTAGGTAATATGATAGTGGTAAAGTAAAGATTAAAGATCTCGCGACTCTTACGTATAGGCAATGCTATAAAAACATACAATACATACCTATTTTAAAACCCGTTTGCAAATGCTTTTTTGTGCTTTATGTAAAATGGTTGAGCTTTGTAACCGGCTTTTCATTCAATCATCATTAAAATATTGTTACGCAACAATCATGAAGGGTATAGGTTCAATTACATTGGTAATTATCAGAATTACCAGATTAACTTTAATAAAATTAAATAATTGATTACTAAGGTAATTCTGAAAATTCAATACGTTTTATCTATTTTGGTCTGTATTAAAGGTGACGGTTCGGATGGCTATGGACATCATGTATCGATGAATTTTTAAAAAGTTTAGGCACGGGACGGAAGAATCGATACTGTCTACTGTACGGCAGGGTCGAATAATTTGTTAGAATTCCATTTTTTCTCTGTTTAAAATTCCTAACCTTAACTTTTACAATTTTAAATAACAACAGGTGGCAGTCGATATTAAAACATACTTGTTCATCCAATATTTTAGCAATTTGATAAAATATATTCTAGCTAAGTATAATATGTTAAATAAAAAATGTAAATAAAGATTTTGATTTCATGGATTTAATTTTTTGATGTTTACAATTGTGGCGCGAAAATTAAACTGGACAAATGATTAAACTTATCAATTGTAAATGTATCACGACTGAAAATTCTTCTTTAAATATGACGTGTTACCATAAATATAATTTATATTAAACTTCTAATGTGTTTTCTAATTTTAAACGTACTATCACATAATATCTTTTATAATATATTTTCTTAATAAGATATAATAAAAAATTAACGTATTCTATTTTTAAATAAAATAAATTGAAGCATTGCTTTAAATCAACTAATCTAAGTTGCCACTAATTAAAATTTCATTTTGACTTTAATACCGCTGATAAATAATAATAATTAAAGCTAAGTTAAATGTTGGTTTCCATTATTGTTTTTGCCTATTATCAAGTAATTTATAATTCTTCTTTCAAAATATTTTTTATCATCTTCACATTTGTTTATTTGAAATAAAAACAGCAGATCTTACATTCATTTTTGTTTAAAAATAGATTTTCACAAAAAGATAAGTATAATATCCATTATTTCCCTTTATCAGGACGCGTGCATATGCAATATTAGCATGCGAGCGTTAAAGTCTTATGTTTACATTTATATCAGATAAAATTCTTTATATATCTAATAATAACAATATATTAAGATTTTCGTGACAACTTGTTTTTTGCAAAAATTTGAATTTTTGAGCAAAAATTTACCAAAGGGAAACAGCTTCATCAAAAATAAATATCATGCGTCACAATCTTATTTCAATCCCAACAAATGCAATTTTTCACAATACATCTCATATTTTATAAGAATGGACGAATTCAATTTAGAATTTTAAATGTAACAATTTCTCACACTATTAAATATTTAGGTATATTTAAACAATTATTATTTATTCATAAATATATCATAGGTATAGTAATAAAAATTAAAGAAGACATATTCACAAATATTTCGTTTTATATATTTTTATTTTAACTGATTCATGTTTATAACAATTCAAGGAAAACAAGATTATTTTAAGTATAAGAGCTTTTCAATGAGATCTTAATATAACAGGATTCTATATAAATAAGCACAAATGCTAAGAATTCAATCAAAACGTAAAAAAATATTTTTTCGCAATTAATTTAAATTATAGTATACGCAATAGTTAGTAAATAATCACGATTTTAAAATAGCGAAGACGTATAATTTATAGCTAGGTACTTTCATTCATTACCCAATCTAATAAGTTACACAATTAGTTATAACAATAATTAAATGTTGTCACGAAAAATCTTTTAATATCATTTTTTTCACAACGCTTTATAAAAATCTTTCTTTTCGCAATTATTTCACGACCATTTTAAAGCAAAAAGCTTCTGTGACATAGGGCGAAAATTTTTTCAGAATTAATGTCCATTTTTTCACCTTATTTCATGGTGCACTTTGTAGCCAATGCCTCTTCAGGAGCTCTGTCATCTGAAATTAGATTTTAGTAAATTATTAGTCTCATAAAATGTATAGGTCTAAACTTGTACAATGTACATAACATTGTACAAGTTTCAAAATATATTTTATTTAAAAAAATATATTTAAAATTTTCCAAAAATTACATTTAAGTATGTGGAGTTGGATCCCATTCGACACGCATCTCTGACTTTTAGGATTTATTCAACTGGTTTTAAGCAATCTATTAAGATCAGTTGCTTCAACCGTTAAGGAAAACAAGGTGAGGAAACCTGTGTGCCTGAGAGTTCCATAATGTTCTCAAAGTTGTGTGAAGTCTGCTAATCCGCTCTTAGCTTATAATCTATACCCAGTCAAGGAGCCGGAAATAAGATGAGAAAAAATTTTAGTCTAAAAAAAAAAATTTAAATGTACCGTATTATAAAATAATTGATACATTCCTATTTTTTTACTCAAACAACAAATCTCACACGAAGCATGCTGTAAGTCTAAAATACTATAATAATAATTTATGTATTTATTACATTATCATACGATCAATGGAGAAGTTTCATGGTGTCAATATAATAATTATGAGTTATAATATTAAAATATATAATACTATTCACTATATAATACTATAAACTAACACATCAGTGCAATTTTTTTTATTTATTACTTATTTTATTTATTTATTTTAATTTAATTAGAACGGACATTGTCCAATAAATATATAATACAATACAATATACTAATTAAATATAATAAAAATAAAAAATAATTACATTTTTGCACTGAAATAGAAACAATACAAATAAAACTAACTTAATAAAATAGCCAAAAATAATTAATTAATAACGTTACAAAAAAAAAATAGTGGAGTTTGTAAGCACGACTGACGACTGCACTGTTCCTTCGGCCTGCAAATATGTCACAGGGAGGCAAATTCGTCAACATTTTAATAATATTATAATCTCAGTAATGTAATGTGAGTTAAAAAAAATTGATCGAAAATTGTAAAAATATGTCTTACGCTTTCGTGCTTTTAAAGGAAATGTATTATTTCTTATACTTTTGTATTTTATTTTGATTTAAATCTCCAAGAAAATTGGGAACTTCTCCATTGTGAGTTTTTTTTCATAATATGAATAAAGGGAGTCTATCTATTATAGTGCAGTCATAATAATATGGATTTAAAGGTGTAATGTTTTGTACGCGTGTACTCCTGCTTTGCAGTAATGGTATCTATGGTTATGGACATAAAGCCATAGATTTCACACGTACCTCTGTGTATGACTTTTTCATTAGGCGTTCACGAAAGATGACTTCGTCCTGTCAAGTTGGAAAATTCTTATTTTAATACATGAAAATGCGATAAAAACTTTTGAATGAAATTATTTTATTTATTTTTTCTTATTTTTCGGTTGGAAAACTTGACACCTATATTTTTCGAACACAGAATCTGTCTTCGAAAATCTGTATTTTCTATTTTTTAAGTGTGGTGCAAGGCAGCCTTATATATTTTTATGGCCCTTTTTATATTATGATTAGACATGATAATATAAAATTATTTTTATGATTTACTACTTTAACAATAAAGGTAAGAGCTATATTTCAATTAATTCGTCGAAATTCGAATAGGTAACCTTGTTATAAATACGCACTCAACATGCAAAGTCACTCTACTGGTCCAGGGCCTATACTATCAAGATTACTTAAAACCTACGAATAAATAATTTATTCGTAACTTAAAACAGTATTATTTAATTTTTGTTTTGAGACGGTCATATAATGTCAACCATAAAGTATATTATATATAATAAAGTTGTTAAATTATGACGTATCTAAACATAATTGAAATAATACTGTTTTATGCATTGGTAATAAAGGCCTTATTTAGAACCAATATTGAAAACATAAATTTAGGATTGGTAGTCGCTTCGCACCTACTAGATACCGTCAGCGTACTAGTTAATTGCGACAATTCATAGTACGCATGAACTGACGTACCTACTAAGTCTCGTTGCAAGTAGCAACCAATGTTTGACGTTTTCAAACAAACTACGATATTATTATAATGCGTAGGCGCAGTTATGAAGCTATTGTTTGTAGGAAGGGCGGTATCTAATAGCAACTAAGCAACCAATCCTAAATCTATGATTGAAAGAAAAATTAATTACAATATCTACCTAATAAATATCTATGGAATTACCAATCACCAATAAAACTGAAAATATCGTTCAAGGCAAAACTTTTAATAATACAGCTGTGACACTGTCTAAAAATGATTGCTTCAGTGTGACAACCGCAAGCACTTCTTATTGGCTGATACTCTCTCGCTATTGGTTGAAATGCCTTGAGAGGATTGTCTAGTTGAAAATTTTCATACAAAAGCGATAACGTTTTGCTACCCGTAAATGTTGTCCAATGTTCATAATTTTTTGAAATGTTGCAGATACAATGAAAAACTATGTCTGTACGTTTTAATTTTAAAGAAATATTGCTTATGTTAAAAGTTATTAGTGACTAAAAATCCATATTTTTGACTAAAAAACTTCCTCGACTAATTTTATTTTTTTAAATTTAACTAAACTGAAATACTAAAAAAATGAAACGTACGAGCCTAGATTAAGGTGTACTGAATCTAATGAGACCAAAATTGTCTAATTTTGTAAACGTTTAGGGGGGTAAAAACGTTATGACCCGAAACAATATTTCAAGAATAAAATTTAGGCAAATAACTCCTGGACTTGCAACTCTCTCTATCGCACGATGCGGGTCGGGCAGCGAAGCGTTGTGAAACAGATAGCATTTTGGAAAATACCTACTCGCGTCGCGTTTCGTCACTAGACACTACTCTTAAGATGGGTAGCCTAAGTATGTCACGCTCTCTTTAACATTTCTGTGGCGGTGTCGTGTGGTGTGGGTTGTTACGTTCCCTCAAATATGGTTCAGCGAAGCAACGGCTGTGTCGTGCGTCATGCTCGTGAACGGGTGCCACTGGCAGGAATGGAGCTACTTTCTGTCTGCCCGTCTTTACATTTGTTGAATTATAATTAGGTATGCTTTTGTGGAACTTGTTGATATTGTCTATTTACTAGCAACCCAGAATCTTCTCTGTGTTCTTAGTCTATGGTGTGACTCTATTGTATGTGCTTGCGTTGCGAAATAAAATATTTCAAGAAAGTTGAAGCGGTATTTTCTTTTAGCAGAAATCCCTTCAAAGAATCCGCCCCCGAATACCTAACATGGTTATGGGCCCAGAATACGCAAGAAGAAGAAGTAACTAGAAGTTTAAAGTTTGAAAATCGTCCCACGCTCAACGCAAATGGAAGACGACAAGAAGAACAAGTATGGCGTCACGCCGTTCGCCGGCACAAATTATAGTAACTGGCTATTTAGAATAAAGATAGTACTCCAAGCACAGAATCTATACAATTATGTATTAGGACAGAAGAAAAGCCGGATTCGACAAATGAAGCTAAGTGCATGGACATTCTTGTGCAATGCATTAGTGACAAGCACTTGGAAATTGTCAAGGAATGTAGAACGTCTAAAGAATTATTGAAGAAACTAGAGGACAATTTCGCTAGAACGGGAATAGCATCTCAGCTGATTACAAGAAAACGGCTACTAACTCAGAAATATGACGGAGTACAAGGATTAGAAAACTACTTCATGACCTTTGACAAGCTAGTTAGGGAATTGAAAGAATCGGGGGCTCAACCCAGTGAGAGTGAAATTAGCTGTTACCTATTACTAGCGATGCCAACAGTATTCCAGCATGTGGTTACAGCAATAGAAACATTAAGTAGTTCGGAGATATCATTAGAATTTATAAAGAAACGACTATTGGATGAAGAAATTAAAAGAAAAGGATTTGGAACTCAGGAGGAGAGTGATGCATTCATGTTGAATCAAAGAAAGAAGCAGAATATTAAGAAGTTTAATAATTCACCGAGAAACAGTAGTGGCAGCGGTAGTAGCAGCAGTAGCTTTCCTTTTGACTGCTATAACTGCGGCAAGAGGGGGCACAAAAAATCGCAGTGTAGATTTAAGAAAGCGCAAGGCTCAGCCAACGTTGTCCAAATGGATAAAGAAGATGAGATTTGTTTTGTGACATCCTCAACAATGCCAGAAGTATTAACACAAGAAAGGTCCAGAAAAATTGAGTTTATAGTTGATTCTGGGGCAACAGATCATCTAGTTAACAAAAGAGAATACTTTTGTAGGATTGAGAAATTAGAGGCTCCTATTAAAATTAATATTGCCAAGGATGGTGAGGTGTTACATGCATATGAGTCAGGTGTTATTATTACACAGGATGTTACCTTGAAAGAAGTGCTGTTTGTACCCGAGCTGCGGTGTAATCTGCTGTCAGTAAATAAAATTGAAAACGCTGGATTTGGAATAACTTTTGAGAAAAATAGAGTGACTATTTACAAGGAAAAGAAGACAATTATAGAAGGATATAAGATAAATAAATTATACAGATTATCTTTTGTATTGAAAAATGAAGAGATAAGTGTACAGAAAGCTTATAGCATATCTGAAACTCAGAATGATTGGCATACAAAACTTGGGCATGCTTCAAAGGGAAAATTAGAAGAATTGAAGTCTAGAAAATTAATATCATATGAAGGTTCAAACAAAGAGATACTATGTGAACCTTGCCTAAAGGGGCGACAGACTAGATTGCCATTCACAGAATATAATAACAGTAGTAAGAGAATTTTAGAAGTTATTCATTCAGATTTGTGTGGTCCGATTAATCCTGCAACATATGGTAATAAGAAATATATCTTGAGTTTTGTCGATGATTACAGCCATTTTGCAACAGTCTATTTGTTAGAAAGCAAAACGGAGGTATTACAGTGTTTCAAGAAATATGTCAATTTAGTAGAAGCCCAATTTGGAACTAAAATATCAAGATTTAAGTGCGACAATGGAAAAGAATATGATAACATAGAGTTTAAAAACTATTGTGAAGAAAAAGGAATTAAAATTGAATTTACAATAAGTTACACACCACAACAAAACGGAAAGTCAGAAAGATTTAACAGAACTGTGGTAGAAAAGGCGAGAACTTTATTAGCTGACACAAGTCTGGAAAAACAACTGTGGGGAGAAGCAGTGTATAGCGCTACCTACATAATTAACCGCCTTCCAACTAGCAGAGGTATCATTCCTGCTGAGATCTGGTATGGTAGAAGTCCAGATTACTCTAAAATGAAAGCGTTTGGTACAGAAGCATATGTACATATCGGTAAGGAGCACAGAAATGGAAAGTTTGATGAAAAGTCCAAGAAGTATATTATGGTTGGCTACTGTAATAATGGATATAGACTTTGGGATTTTGAGTTGAAGAAAATAATAAGAAGTAGAGATGTAATATTTAATGAAAAACCAAGGAAACATATGGAAACGTTTACATATACAGAAGAAGATAATTTATCATCAAACTTGCCATTGTCTAGCTGTGAAGAGATGAAGGAAGACACAACAACTAGTAGTACTGAGGAAGAAAAGCTATCTACAGAAAATAGTCAAGAAACTAAAGACATGGAAAATGGAGAAAGAGAACAGAGGCAGAGAAAAAGACCAGTGTGGTTAGAAGATTATGAGAACTTCCATGCTGCATATATCTCTGAAGCATTTATAAATGATGAACCAAGGACATTACAAGAAGCAATGGAAAGCGCAGAGAGTGACAGGTGGAAAGAAGCAATGGAAAGCGAATTGCAGTCGCATGAGAAACATCAAACATGGACTATTGTAGAAAGACCGAAGGATAAGGAAGTTGTAGAAAGTCGATGGGTATTTAGAAAGAAATCGGAGAATAACTATAAAGCCAGGTTAGTGGCAAAAGGCTTCCAGACCTCACAATATGAAGAAACATATGCGCCTGTTGGAAGACTCACAACTTTAAGGTCATTGCTTGTAATTGCAAATCATGACAACCTAAAAATAGAACAGATGGATGTGAAAACTGCCTTCCTTCATGGTATACTTAAGGAGGAGATATATATATGAGTCTTCCAGGTCAGCATAAAGTCGATAAAGTGTGTAAACTTAACAAGTCAATTTATGGCTTAAAACAAAGTCCGAGGTGTTGGAATAAAGTATTCCGCGAGTTTATGTGTGAAAATAACTTTAAGTGTTCAGAATATGATAATTGTTTATATCTGTTACAAGATGAAACTAATATAATAAGTGTGTATGTGTTCCTATATGTGGATGACATTTTAATTATGAGTGCTTGTGAAAAGAAAATTAGAGATGTTAAGTTTAAATTAGAAAAACAATTTGAAATGGTTAGTTTGGGACAAGTTCATAAGTTTTTAGGGATAGAGATAGAAAGAGACTTTGCTAAAGGTGTTATTAAAATTCATCAGAAAAATTATATAGAAAAAGTTCTTAAAAGGTTTAACATGATAGACTGTAAAAGTGTATCCACTCCGTGTGAAGTTGGACTGAAATTGGAAAAACCAGAAAATTATACTTGTACCCAGCCTTACCGTGAGTTAATTGGTTGTTTAATATATTTGGTTATTTGTACCAGGCCTGATCTATCATTTGCAGTCAGTTATTTTAGTAGATATCAAAATAATGCATCTGATGAACATTTTACTTACCTGAAAAGGGTTCTCAGATACTTAAAGTTAACAGCAAATTATGGATTAGTGTATAAAAATAAGCAGTGTAAGAATGTAGCTGAGGGATATTGTGATTCGGATTGGGCAGCTGATGTTGATAGAAAATCAGTGTCAGGGTATTGTTTACTATTACATGGAAATATTGTGTCATGGTCTACTCAAAAACAGAAAACAGTCTCTCTCTCTACTGCCGAATCAGAATACATGGCTCTAAGTATGATAGCAAGAGAGTCAGTGTGGTTTAGAGGACTCTTGAATAATCTTAGAATTCAATGTAACAGTGTAATTGTATTTGAAGATAATCAGTCTTGTATCCATATAGCTAAAAATAGAGAAAATAGCAGAAGAGTAAAACACATTGACATAAAGCATCACTTTATTAGAAACTTAATAGAACAGAATATTATTGTATTAGAATACATTAAAACTTCAGAACAAATTGCAGATATCTTGACGAAACCATTACACAGAAATCTTTTCAATTATTTTAGAACTTGTATGGGTTTAGAAGAGTGTTAGTAGTTTATTACTAATTACTAAATAATTAGAATAATAGTATTTGTTTGCCTATGAGCATTATTTACATTTAAGGTTATGTTTTAGTTGTAATTTTGTCAAAGATTGATGTACCTAGAAAGAACTAAAGTTGTCATAGATTAAATAGTGCTAGAAGTTATGTAAGGTGAGAATGTCAGAAATAGAAATTGTAAAGATTCAGGGTTGAGGAGGAGTGTTGATATTGTCTATTTACTAGCAACCCAGAATCTTCTCTGTGTTCTTAGTCTATGGTGTGACTCTATTGTATGTGCTTGCGTTGCGAAATAAAATATTTCAAGAAAGTTGAAGCGGTATTTTCTTTTAGCAGAAATCCCTTCAAAGAATCCGCCCCCGAATACCTAACAGAACTTCCCCTCATTGTGGAAACACTGCATACTATTTATTATATTGTAAACTTGTTTTGAAAAGAGCAACTGCCGAGTTTCTTGCTGCTTCTTCTCCACGATTCAAAAGCATTAATTGTAAAAAATTCAGCCAATCAGAGGTGAATCAGGTGATTGCGATCGTTACACTGTAACAATCATTTTTACACAATCCCACACCTGGTAAATGATAATTTTATAACATTCCCTTTATAAAGTAATCAGGGCCTATAATACCAATACTTAGGGCCTTTCCAACCAACGTAAAATAAGTCATCCGATTAATGGCCAATTTAACCAACGCAGAGTGACGTTTTACCGAGGAATAAATTGGGCGTTCTGACAGTTTTTGTATTAAAAATACTGTTAAGATATTTTTATACGCTCGGATAAGACTTAATTTACATTGGTGAAATCGGCTCTTAAATTCATATTTTCGCAGATGTTATTTTACGTTGGTAGTAGGTATTGTTTCAATTTTGATTTGAGATGTCATGCAATGTCAACCTTAAAATAATCACATTAATTAAATGACACTTCAAAACAAAACTGAAACAATGCTGCTTTAAGCGTTGGTATTAAAGGCGCTGATCTTATGGGTAAGTATTACATTTCCACACTTCATTTAGTCTATCATCTAAAAGTTGAATAAATCTATTGAAAAACTTACACGAATCAAACAATCAAACCACACAACAGAAATATAGAGCAAATGGATCTTACCCAGATAACGAGGCGGAGTTGGAAATGACCGGGCTGTTTGATTCGAAGCCCTCTTTAGTCTTCTCGTTAGCCAGCTGCATCTTCAGCTGGTGACCGAAGCACGCCAGGTCTTCTCTAAACGTGTCCGAACCAGGTGTAGTCGGCTTTCCGTCGTCCCCGGTCGCCATAGCCTCGGCATCCTTCTGCAAAGGCGCCTGCTCGGATTCCTCCTCCGTGTTATAAATCTTAAAATACGCAAACGTCAGATAAATCACGGAAATTATGAACGACGGTATCGGAATCGCCAACGCGTAGACCAAATTCAAGGTATTTTGCCACATGTCCAGCTCAGTGATGACTAAGCCAGGGTCCACTCGGCTGTAGTAGCAGGTATAGTTGTTGCCGATCGGTTTGTACTTGCCGTAGAAGATTGTGCAGTTAAGGATCGGGGGATAGCCGCACCCTTTCACGTTGGGGAACAGTCTAGCGCCGGTGAAGTACCACTCCGAGTCGTTTCCTTGCAACCCTGTCGGAATTGGCTCGGGCAGCTCTTGTTCCTCCATGTCCGGATAGTTCTTTTCCAGGGGCGATTCGTAGTTTTCGTAATCGTAGTTCCTCAGGGATCTCTCTTCTCTGATGAGCGCCTCGTATTCTGTAGCGGATATGTTGGCGGCGTATCCCAGTTTGTAGTTGACTCTGATTTGGGTGCATTCGAACAAGTCCTTGGTGCAGCCTTCTCTACAGGAGGCCCAGGAGCAGTTGCTGACGCCGAGCAGGTGTTTGACTTGTGCTGTGACGCACAGCGCCGCGACCGGATCGAACTGCATGAATATCGTGGTGAAGGCGGGCTCGATCACGAAGGGCACTAAGAAGAGGAACGCGAACAGACTGAAGGTTGCGAGAAGGACGAAGGTGGCTGTCGTGTAGAAGAGTAGTTTCTCGAGAAACGTTGGGGGTATCGGCAGTTTTTCCTCGTCGGCCATGTTGGCGAGAGCTCGTTAGAAGCGACCATAGCGCTCGTTTCAACTGGGCTGGGTCATTTCAAGCAGCGTCAGTGTTTGTGCACTAGAGTTTTTGTATTTGCATTGATTTTTGCAGTCGCTACTTATTTACATCTCTCGCTGGATGTGGTTGCTTCGTAAAGGCTGGTTCTATGTACTTATTTTACTGAATGTGGAGGGAACGGATACGACGAGAACCTATTTAAAATCTTACTATTAATTGTTAGGGTTCCGTACCCATAGGGTACCAACGGGACCCTATTACTAAGCCTACGCTGTCCGTCCGTCCGTCCGTCCGTCTGTCAGCGGGCTGTATCTCGTAAACCGTAATAGATAGACAGATGAAATTTTTACATATTATGTATTTCTATTGCCGCTATAACAACAAATAATAAAAATTAAATTAAATTAAAAAAAATAAATTAAAATATTTCCATGGGTACATGGAAATATTTTTATTTAATTTTTTTAACGGAACCCTAAAAGAGCGAGGCCCGACTCGCACTTGGCCGATTTTTTAGGTGTAGTCACTTCAGCAGTGATAGCCTTTAGTGGTTAGTATGGGGGTCTCCTACTCGGTAGGTCGCAGGTTCAATCCCGGGCACGCACCTCTGGCTTTTAAGTTAAGTGCGTTTAAGAAATTAAATATCACAAGCTTCAACGGTGAAGGAAAACATCGTGAGGAAACCTGCACACCTGAGAATTCTTCATAATATTCTCAAAGGTGTGTGAAGTCTGCCAATTCGCATTGGGCCAGCGTGGTAGTCTATGGCCTTTATCCACTCTCTGAGAAACCTGCGCTCAGTAGTGAGCCTTTGATGGGTTGCTGATGATGATGATGATGATGATGATGATGATGATGATGATGATAATGATTATGATGGTGATCAAACTTAAACAGTGAATTGTAAAGTGTATTTCACGTGTGTTGTACTTAAATAGGTAGACGTTTTTAGGGTTCCATAGTAAACAAGGAACCCTTATAGTTTCGCAATGTCCGTCCGCCTGTCCGTCCGTCCGTCCGTGCGCGGTTTAGCTCAGAGACTATAGGTACTAGAAATCTGTAATTTGACAAGGGTATAAATATTAATCACGCCAACAAAGTGGTGAAATAAAATGTGGAAAATAATTTTTTCAGGGTAACTCCCCTACTTGTAAAGTGGGGATGAATTTTTTTCTCATCTATCCCATAGCGTGGGGTGTCGTTGAGGTCTTTCAAAAATACTGTGGGCGTGGGAACACCATTTTTCGATTCAGGGATCCGTTTGTGATATTTTAAAGTGCTAAATTTTATTAGAGTCAATTGTCCCTCTGCCAGCAAAATGTTGTTTGTAGGATAGGTACATGAAAAAATTCGCAGCGGTAGTATATACAAAGAATTTTATAGGAAAACTGTCACAGCTAAAGTAGGGTTCATAAGTAGGAGGAGGAGGATAGGATATAGGAGCATAGGAGTTATATCTGTTTTTTTCTAAGTTAGGTATTACACGTAGTGTAAGTTGCATATTTTGTAGAATATTATAGTATTTAAACCATGGAACTCAAAATGTATTCATATAAATAAAATAAAAGCACTATTCTAGGTCAGCAATATTTGAGATTATATTAATTTTTAATGTAGGGTTCCGTAGTTGAAAGCAACTACGGAACCCTACACTGCGCGTGGCCCGACACGCACTTGGCCGGTTTATTTAATAAAACTAAAAATAAATTTCGCTTTTTTTTTATTCCAATGATGTTGGGCCACTATCATACACAATTATTCCAAATTTCATATCGATAGCTTTAATAGTTACTAAAATAATCGACTGTGACAGACGGACGGACGGACCGATGGACGGAGAAAGTCTCATCATAATGGTTCCATTTTTACCATTTTGGTACGGAACCCTAAAAATATCTTATTCAGCAAAAAAAGGTTTTGCAAAGGTTTTGCCAACAAAATTGCCATTTCAATTTGAAGTTTTAAAACTCATGCAAAAACTCGACGGTGTCATGGCGTCGTTCGTGGCGTCACTTCTGTTTTTCATAATGTGACGTATCGCTCTGATTGGTGTTCAATCCAATATGGCGGATTGCTGTATTTTATAGTTTTTTTTATTCATTTGTTCCTTGCATTCCAACTCACAATAATTGTACTACTACTACTACACAGTACTACTACTACACAATACAACTTACATTGGAACCCCGTTGGTGCACAGCAATTACTAGTTTAAGTAGAGTTTCACGTTTTATTTTATCAAAATAAATATCAATCTTGCCCGAAATAGAAAAAAAAAATTAAGTGGCACTTGGGGACTGCCGCGGTAAAGCTATTGCATAGCATTTTTTATCAACTTATGCAATTATAATATTTATGCAATATTTTTATTTGCATAATAAAAATTATGCAAATAAATAATTAAAAAACAAACAAACAAGAAAAGCGCACTGTCACTACTTCGCGAGTGAGATTCGAACCTGCGACATCATACACCATACGGTAAAGAAAGCGGCCGCTCGCCCACTGCGCCAAACAGATCTACTTGTGAACCTCTAAAATGTTGAACGCTTACTGAACGACGGTGTTAGGTTTTTTTTCGTTACGGAATTTCTTGATTCGGTCGCCGCGCTCAAACTGTTTGTCCTAATTCTAAGGCGACGTTTTCGCATAGGCGTGGCGTTGCGCTTCTCGCGGCGCGTCGAGTCGCGTGAGCGGTCGCGCGATATGGCCAAGGTATAAGGGCGAGCGAGAGCGAGCGAGCGACGCGCCGCGCGACGCGCAACGCCACGCCTATGCGAAAACGTGGCCAAAGCCCGCGATAAGAGCTATGCAATAGCTTAATAAATAAGTTTTTTGTAATCCATGAATCCTATTTCATTGGATAGATTCATAATTTAATTGATTCTTGGTTATTGTCACATGCCTATCGAGGTTTGCGTGATACAACGTTATATGAGACGTCTCCCGAGGGGTTACAGCCGCAAGAGTGTCACGCAACTCATTTTCCAATACTTAAATGCGTATAATGTACAAGTGTAAATTGAAAATTTAAAACACAAGCACAAGCATCGGCGTTTTTCGTTTTTTGAACGCTGACCTTCGCTAGTTTTAGCATCGTCTCAAACGCTTCTGAGTCGCGAAAACGCGATGCAGTCGCAAAACAGCCGACCGCTGCCGATAAAAGTTTACCCTCTCCCTAAATATATAAAAGGAAAAACGGACGGATCGGGCTGAAATTTGGCATACAATCAGTATTTTGACGCAGGCATCCGCCAAGAAAGGATTTTTGAAAATTCAACCCCTAAGGGTAAAGTTTACCCCTTAGATTACCCAAACCACTTAGTTTTTGATATCCCGCGGGAACTCTGATTTTCCGGAATAATATTAAATATGTCTCCCTCCATGTCGTCAACTAAACCCATGCAAAAACCCATTCCGTTGCTTTGTAGCTGTGTGATTGAAGGACAAGCCAACAAACCAACAAATAAACACACTTTCGCATTTATAATATTAGTAAGGATGTAAGGATGTTCATCATCATCATCGTGTGCCTTCCTCGTGTTGAAGTTTGGCGGTCATCATGCGAACAGCTTCTCTATTTAAAGCCACATCTTTTAATTTTGGATAAGTCAGCCCAGTCCACCCCCTTATATCGTCCAACCACTTGCGCTATTGGCGACCTGGAGCTCTCTTGCCTGCAATCCTCCCTTCCAGCACTAGTTTAGGGAATGAGAATTGGGCTCCTCTTTGTAGGTGTCCAAAGAAAGCTACGGATGGTAAGGATGTTGAACATGACGTTCAATGTGACTAATACTTTGAGTATTAAATTTTGGTTTAATACTCAAATTACTAATATTTTTCTTTTAAGGTGGAAGACACGGGTCTGCCCGCGAAATTCAAATTTAATTTGGTTTTTCGTAATTTGTAAACTAATACGACAAAGTGGGCTTATGGCCTTCTAATTGCGCCGGTGGAATTATCATCTTCACAGGTTTACATAAAAATCTTTACTTGAAAGTGACCAGTTTAAGAAATTAATCAAAATATCGACTAATTTGTGAGTAACTCACGTCCAACTTTCAAGTAAAGATTTTTATGTAAACCTGTGAAGATGATAATTCCACTGGCGCAATTAGAAGGCCATAAGCCCACTTTATCGTATTAGTTTACAAATTGCGAAAAACCAAATTAAATTTGAATTTCGCGGGCAGAATTTGAATTTCGTCTTCCACCTTAAAGATCATATTATAATGTCCTCCGCTCCGCTCCACTCCGCAAGCGGGCGTAGCGCCAAACCATGTCATAAAGCGGCGTCTGGAAGTACAGTGAGACTCATTCAAGAGTGGAGTATTGCGTAAAGACGGTAGGTACCCAGAGCGGAGTATACCATCCATTAACAGCCGCCACAATACCTTGCCAGAATTCCGACGCCGATCTGTCTGCGAGAGGTATTCACTATTCACAAGCTATTGATTTACTACAAGACTTCGCTGTATTCCTGAACGCTTGGCATGTGACAAACCTGCCTTACGAATAACCATCCATACCATAACTTGCTAATATTATAAACTAGCTGATTTCCGCGACTTCTGAGTGAAGATTTGACGTGATAACGTCTTATAAATCGATGAACACCGGTTGCACGCACTAAAAAGTGTCACATTCCGCCTGAGCCTGTGAGTGCAAGCGAGAGCGACGAACAAGCGATAGAGAGGCACTTCACACATCAGCTTTGGTGGCGTAGCGGCTAAACGAAGGAGTGAAACTATCGGTTCGGGGGTTCGAATCCTGACTTGAGATTATCAATTATTTTTTATTTTAAATATTTTTATTAGTGCCTACCTAATTTATTTATAATAGGAATTTCGTTCCAAGTGTTTCACGATACTCACGCACTTTTTACAAGCGTATAGTTGAATTTCGAGAGTGATATGGGATACCTTTTATCCCTTATTTTAGCTTAACCTCCCATTTCCTCCACGTGGACGAAGTCACGGGCAAAAACTAGTAGGGGATTTCAAACGCGAAAGCGTATCGTCTGTCTGTGTATTCACGGATCAACCGCTGAATCGATTTTGACGGAAACAGAGAAATCTTTTTACTCCGGGAAATCAAAGAGTTCCCACGGGACTTCAAGTAGATAACTTAAATCAAATCAGAAGATGATGTTAGAAAGAGCATTGGATATTTTAAACAATACATTTGTCATATAACACTGACCTTTACCCGCGGTTTGTCCACGTGGAGAAACGTAAAAATTCCACGAGAACTACCTATGTTTTCTCTTGACAAAAAGGGGGTACGTAGTCTATTTCATTCCCTCTAGGTCTATGAGTGTATCCATGCAAAAGGAAATTAGTTCTATCATCGTCGCTGCATGGTTGAATGAAAAACACACAAATTTAGAGTAGTATATTTCAATTAGATCCATAATTCGAAAAAGCGATGATCGTGGAGGTCCCAGAAGGCTGGTGACCTGGCAGCAGAAAGCGTATTGTTGGCAGACTCCCTACTGGGTGGATGACATCAGACGAATCACTGCGAGCTGGATACAGGCGGCACAAGACCGATAGTGTGGAAATCTGTGCACAAATATCTAGCTGTGAACGTCTATCAGTTGATGAATTATGAGATGGTTCCAATTCTAATAACTTGACTTCAACTGGTTTTCTGGTTAAATTTTTAGGGTTGGGCACGATCTCCGGGCGCAGTAGGCATTTAGAGCAACCTCAGTCCCCGCGCGGTGAGGTGCGCGTAGGCGCTTTTCAAATGAACTCGCTCACCCCAAATTTTACATCATAGATTAAATAACTTTATTGTACCTAACAGTACAGGGACAGTTGTAAGTTTTAGAAACATTTATTTTATTTTTTATTCATACACTTATAATAAGTAAGTTTGATTGTTATTTTACATATTACGTACATAGGTACATTTACCTACATTTTTTTTTGTTTTTTTTTTTGTTATTTCTTTCAAAGTCGATATCTGGGGTTCCCTGTACTTATAAAATACGTAACCGTTGCCAAAATGTCGGCCATTTTCTCTTTTTTTGTTATTGGGCCGATTTCTTTCAAAATCCATATCTGGGGATCCTTGTACTAATAAAAGCTGTAACCATCGTCAAAATTAGAAAAGTGGTGGCCATATACTTTTTCTTGTTATGGGACTGATTTTTTTCAAAATCGATATCTGAGGATCCCCGTGCTCATAGCAGTGGTAACCGATGTCAAAATTAGAAAAATGGAAAAGTTTTCCCTAACCTATTTGGGACGAAGTTCCTTAGACATTTTTTTGTTATTGGACCGATTTCTTTCAAAATTGATATCTGGGATTCCCAGTGCTAATAAAAGAGGTAACCATCGTCAAAATAAGAAAAAGTGGTGGCCATTTTTTTTCTTGTTATGGGACCGATTTCTTTCAAAATTGATATCTGAAAATCCCCGTGCTCATAGTAATGGTAACCGATGTTAAAATAAGAAAAATAGATGTGTTTTCCCCAGCCTATTTGGGACGAAGTTCCTTAGCCATTTTTTTTGTTATTGGACCGATTTATTTCTAACTCGATATCTGGGGTTTCCTGTGCTTATTAAATAGGTAACCATCGCCAAAATAATAAAAAGTGGTGGCCATTTCTTTTTCTTGTTATGGGACCGATTTCTTTCAAAATTGATATCAGAGGATCCCCGTGCTCATAGCAGTGGTAACCGATGTCAAAATTAGAAAAACAGAATAGTTTTTCCTTAACCTGTTTGAGACGAAGTTCCTTGGCCATTTTTTTGTTATTGGACCGATTATTTTCAAACTCGATATATGGGGTTCCCTGTGCTTATAAAATAGTAACCGTTGCCAAAATGTCGGCCATTTTCTTTTTAGGGTTCCGTACCCAAAGGGTACTAACGGGACCCTATTACTAAGCCTACGCTGTCCGTCCGTCCGTCCGTCCGTCCGTCCGTCTGTCAGCGGGCTGTATCTCGTAAACCGTAATAGATAGACAGATGAAATTTTCACATATTATGTATTTCTATTGCCGCTATAACAACAAATAATAAAAATTAAATTAAATTAAAAAAATTTAATTAAAATGGGTAGGTGGGTAGATGGAAATCTTTTAATTTAATTTTTTTTAACGGAACCCTAAAAGAGCGAGGCCCGACTCGCACTTGGCCGATTTTTTATGTTATTGGACCGATTTCTTTCAAAATCCGTATCTGGGGATCCTTGTACTCATAAAAGTGGTAACAATTGTCCAAGAAAAAGTGGCGGCCATTTTTGCTCTTAATATGGGGCCGATTTCTTTCTATCTTTCTAAATCGATATCTGACGATCTCTGTGCTCATAACAGTGGTAACCATTGTCAAAACTAGAAAAAGTGGCGGCAATTTTATTTTTTCTTGTTATTGGACTGATTTCTTTCAAAATCGATATTTGAAGATCCCTGGGCAAGTTTTGGCAATGGTTACCACTGTTATGACACAGTGGTAACCGTTGCCCGAACAAAAAAAAATGGAAAAGTTTTTCCCCCAACCTATTTGGGACGAAATTCCTTATCGGAATAGCAAAGAATAATAAAAACACCTATTTAATATTTGACAATCTTTATAGTATCAAAAAAAAAATTGCCGACACTTTTTCTAATTTTGACGACGGCGACCTCTTTCATGAGCATGATGAATCTCTGATATTGATTTTGAAAGAAATCGGTCCAATAACAAAAATAAATAAAATGACCGAGACTTTTTCTTAATTTGACGATGGATACCTATTTTATTAGCACTGGGAACCCCAAATATCAATTTTGAAAGAAATCGGTACAATAACAAAGAAAAAGAAAATGGCCGCCTTTTTTTCTTATTTTGACGATGGTTACCTCTTTTGATAGCACTGGGAACCCCAGATATCAATTTTGAAAGAAATCGGTCCAATAACAAAGAAAAAGAAAATGTCCGCCTTTTTTTCCTATTTTGTCGATGGTTACCTCTTTTATTAGCACTGGGAACCCCAGATATCAATTTTGAAAGAAATCGGTCCAATAACAAAGAAAAAGAAAATAACCGCCTTTTTTTCTTATTTTGATGATGGTTACCACTTTTATTAGCACTGGGAACCCCAGATATCAATTTTGAAAGAAATCGGTCCAATAACAAAGAAAAAGAAAATAACCGCCTTTTTTTCTTATTTTGATGATGGTTACCACTTTTATTAGCACTGGGAACCCCAGATATCAATTTTGAAAGAAATTGGTCTAATAATAAAAAAAAATGGCCGCCACTTTTCCTTATTTTGACGATGGTTACCTATTTAATAAGCACAGGAAACCCCAAATATCAATTTTGAAAGAAATCGGTACGATAACAAAGAAAAAGAAAATGGCCGCCTTTTTTTCTAATTTTGACGATGGTTACCACTTTTATTAGCACTGGGAACCCCAGATATCAATTTTGAAAGAAATTGGTCTAATAACAAAAAAAAAATGGCCGCCACTTTTTCTTATTTTGACGATGGTTACCTATTTAATAAGCACAGGAAACCCCAAATATCAATTTTGAAAGAAATCGGTACAATAACAAAGAAAAAGAAAATGGCCGCCTTTTTTTCTAATTTTGACGATGGTTACCTCTTTTATTAGCACTGGGAACCCCAGATATCAATTTTGAAAGAAATCGGTCCAATATTAAAAATAAATAAAATGGTCGCAACTTGTTCTTATTTTGAAGATGGATACCTATTTTATTAGCACTGGGAACCCCAAATATCAATTTTGAAAGAAATCGGTACAATAACAAAGAAAAAGAAAATGGCCGCCTTTTTTTCTTATTTTGATGATGGTTACCACTTTTATTAGCACTGGGAACCCCAGATATCAATTTTGAAAGAAATTGGTCTAACAAAAAAAAAATGGCCGCCACTTTTTCTTATTTTGACGATGGATACCTCTTTTATTAGCACTGGGATATCAATTTTGAAAGAAATCGGCCCAATAACAAAATAAAAGAAAATGGCCGCCTTTTTTCCTTATTTTGACGATGGTTACCTCTTTTATTAGCACTGGAACCCCAGATAAAAATTTCGAAAGTTTTCGTAATTTAAATCAAGATATTTTGTTCTTTCTTCCATTTTTATTCCCAATATTTACCTAATTATATTATTCTTATATTACTATAGTTTAACACTATCTATACAATAAGAACTATACAATAAGAATCTAAACCTAAAACCTATCATACTAATATTTACAGATTTATTAATAAATACTAAAAATTACAACAATATTAACACTCTGATTTGATTTAATCTATGATAAATGAATACGGAATGAAAATAATTTCTATGCAATAGTTCGCGTGATCAGCGGGGGATCGTAGCGAGCCAACGAAAGCGATACGTCCTACCTCGATGATACTTTGCGGGCTACTGAAGTGAAGCGCACGAGCCACTTTGTTATATAAAAAGTAAAAACGTCGTGATTAAAAAAATACAAATGTTTTAGAGAAAAAGTAATCAGAAAAGAATCTTCTAAAAGTGTTTGCCTATTTTATGAAATTTGTTATTTTAGTCTAACTTTAATATTCTATGAACACGACCTGAAAAACGATAAAAATTACACTGTTTTCGAAATTATTTTTGATCGGGTGAAGTTGTAAATATAGAGTTTTGAATCACAAAAGAATTAAGAACATATATTAAACTACAACATAATATATTTTTAACCGATCAAAACAAAGAATATTTCATTGTTTACGATTCAATCAAAAATAGGTCGATGTCGAAGATCCCGCCGTTAAGCCTCTGCTGTCCGTCTGTCCGTCCGTCCGTCTGCCCGTGCGTCCGTCTGTCTGTCCGTCCGTCCGTCTGTGAGCGGGCTGTATCTCGTAAACCGTAACAGGTAGATAGTTGAAATTTTCATAGAGTGTGTATCTATATTGGCACTATGAAAACAAATAATAAAAATTAAATTAAATTATAAAATAAAGGAGACTCCCTTAATTTTTATTATTTTTTTAACTTCAAAAATGAAGAAATGGGAGCCTTCAAAGTTGTGACCAAGACATGGCAAGCAACTTTTTCCCGATATATGCTAATTTAGTACTATCTAAGAACTAAGATATCTAAATATGTATCTAGTTTTAAAAAATCGGCCAAGCGCGAGTCGGGCCTCGCTCTTTTAGGGTTCCGTTAAAAAAATTAAATTAAAATATTTTCATGTACCCATGGAAATATTTTAATTTAATTTTTTTAATTTAATTTCATTTTTATTATTTGTTGTTATAGCGGCAATAGAAATACATAATATGTGAAAATTTCATCTGTCTATCTATTACGGTTTACGAGATACAGCCCGCTGACAGACGGACGGACGGACGGACGGACGGACGGACAGCGTAGGCTTAGTAATAGGGTCCCGTTGGTACCCTTTGGGTACGGAACCCTAAAAAAGTGATTTGCTCATATGTACGGAACCCTAAAAGAGCGAGGCCCGACTCGAACTTGGCCGATTTTTTTATAATAGTTTGCTCAAAAATACAGGAGGTTACCGTTTACGATAAAACAAATGAATACCTATGCTTACCTAGCACGCAACAAAAATTAGGCGATTGTAATGCCTACGCCGGATAATCCGGTAATTTGCTTATTGAGGCGAATGAGTGTCAAGTGGTTGGAATAGAGGCATATAATGGCTTGGGAATTTTACGAGGAAAATTACAAGATCGTTTTTAATTTTCAAGTAACTAAACTTTGCATATACCTAATGACATCCGTAACTTGTGGCCAAACTCGAGGATTTGGGTAGAATTTTCCTAACATGGACTAATCACCCGCCCGCGGGTGTCCTCTCTTTAAATACATAGGTTCATACCTAAATAAAAACTAAGAGAAAATATCCACGAGAATTACCTATGTTTTTCCGGGACAAAAAACTAATGATGCGATAGCCATGCGATGAATAAAGAATCTGTAGGTTCATCTTCAAAATCTGGATTTCGTTTCCAAAGTAGGCAATATCCGCTTGTTTTACGTAAACCCACACTATTGTTTGATTGAAATACGCCTACGAAAAATGGTGACTGACTAAGGACACTGAAGAAAGCTCCAGGATCACTCAGCGGGCGATGAAGAGCGCGGTATTTTTCAACTTCATCAAATCAGAAATGGGAAGGTCCAAAGGAAAACCAGAATTACTTTCTGGAGGCTAAAGTGGCAATGATTGGAGCATAATATAATTCGATGAACCAATATAAGCTGGAGTTCCAAGATCTTGTGATCGTGACCTCCCACCAGAAATAGCAGTGTTGGCAAACCCCTCACTTGGTGGACTGACTTAAGCGGATTGCATTCAGATGGCATAATTAAAAGGCATGACCACGTGTGGCGCACACCAGACGACGAATAGAATAGAAGAAATTGTGTAAAGGAATAATATCTTCCTACCTTGTGTAATTGTGAAAAGGAATAAAACCTTCATTAATTCGTCGCGTATATATTTTTTTTTGACAAGTTGATTGACTGCAATAGCAAAACATAGGCCGAAAAGGCTGAATGCCGTATCGCTCCAATAGTAACTGAATATTCGTTGCAACTCTAGTGTTAAATCTAAGATGGCGGGCTAACTTAGAAGGGAGTATGACAGTTTTAATGAAAATCATATAATCATAATTGTAATGAGATATACGACGCACAGAACGTAATCATAACTTTCCTAATACGTCATAGCTAGCTCAACTTGTGTGGAAGATCGATGACAGATCACAGAACGTAAAGGCCCTCCCCCACCAGGAGTATTCGCGTGTAATGTCAGTTCTTTGAGCATTACATGAGTGAGTGTTAAGAACTGAGTACTGTGCGCGACCTGTAATGATAAAACTTGTAACATCCGTGATACAATGTCACATCAATGCTTCATATCATCAAAAAACGACGACGACGATGACGAACTCCTTGGCTCAGTGGTGAGCACTGTTGTCTTATAACTGGGAGGTCTCGGGTTCGATTCCCAGCGGGGTCAATTTGGGAATTTATAATTTCTGAATTGTCTCTGGTCTGGTGTGGTGGGAGGCTTTGGCCGTGGCTAGTTACCACCCTACTGTCAAAGACGTGCTGCCAAGCGATTTAGCGTTCCGGCACGATGGCGTGTAGAAACTAATTAGGGGTATGGGTTGAATGTTCACTGCCATACCCCTTCCAAGTTAGCCCGCTACCATCTGAGACTGCATCGTCACTTACCATCAGGTGAGATCGCAGTCAAGGACTAGCTTGTCATCGAATAAAAAATAAAAAAAAACAACTGATTCGACGACAAAATCGAATCTTGGATCGTTAAGCTGGAGGCTGACTTGTACCGTTTGTTTGTATTGTACCATTCGAGACGATCTTGTTACAATTCGGCGACACAGACTGGCTTGTAGCGTGTGTTTGTAATGTATTATTCGAGCTCTTGGCTCAAGTGTGCTCCATTTGTGCTTGTGCGCTTGCGACTTGCTCTGGCAATGACGCAACCTGCACTGACGTAATGTAATACTCAAAGGAAAGTTGCGAAAAAACAGTCAGGACAGTTGAGTGGAGCACGTGGTGCACGCCGCGAATGATGCATTACTGACTAACATTACAGTCAGTATTTGGTTTGAGTTACAAAAACTCGATACATTACACCAAAATGTTACAAGTCAGTCTCCAGCTTTATGCTCAAAATTGAATCTAGTTTGTTACATTACAGGCGAACGCTCTCAGTGAGGGACTGAGAACGAGGGCGAGGACGCGAAAATATTTTTATGATTACGAGTACTCCTGTGTTGTACCGAAGTGGAACCTAAGATATCTTCTTCTTCTTCTTCTTCTTTATCAACCGATAGACGTCCACTGCTGGACAAAGGTCTCTTGCATGGACTTCCACAGGCCTGGGTCTTGCGCCGCCTGAATCCAGCGGCTCCCTGCGACTCGTTTGATGTCGTCGGTCCACCTGGTGGGGGGTCTGCCAACACTGCGCTTCCCGGTGCGGGGTCGCCACTCCAGCACCTTGGGACCCCAACGACCATCAGCTCTTCGAACTATGTGCCCCGCCCATTTCCACTTCAGTATCGCGACTCGCTTAGCTATGTCGGTGACTCTGGTTCTCCTACGGATCTCCTCATTTCTGATTCGATCCCGCAGGGACACTCCGAGCATAGCTCTCTCCATCGCCCGCTGAGCGGTCCTGAGCCTACTTATGAGGCCCTTAGTTAGCGACCATGTCTCGGATCCGTAAGTCATCACTGGCAACACGCACTGTTCGAAGACTTTAGTCTTCAGGCACTGAGGAATTTTATAAGATATCTCATACTAGTTATTCCATACCTATGAAAGCTTTTTGAAAGACTCTCTCGTTATAAAAGAGAACAGTTTGCATACAAAGGTATAATTCAGAAATGACACATAAAAACATAAAAGGTTTAATTTAGACACTTTAATGTGGGATTGATATCAAACTTTCAATTATAATGGGGTGCGAAGTATCGAGGGTTTGTTGTAAAAAAATAAAAGAAAAATTCTCTCTTCTGCAAGTGAAGTATCCCTAGGAAGGAACGTCAAAAAAGTTTCAATCAACCATTCATTCAACTCAACCACTAATTATTGAGTTTCAGATCATTCATCAATATTTTCACATATTTGCTAAGTTTCTCAGCCAGTTATATTTTTGGAAAGTTTGATAATTAAAAGTTTCTAAAGCGAAAATACGTTTGTATGAAAGCTCTACTTTGCCTTAGCTTTCAGGAGACTTAATATTTCACGAGCCCGTGACGTGAACGCGCTAAAATAAGCTTTTAAAAATTCAGCCCATTCTCAATAGAAATATTTCATTCATCATTAAAGTTATATTCAGTTAAATTAATGAACCATAACTATTAAAGAAAGTTAAAGAAGCACTCCGAAACTAATTAATAAAAGTACATTAGTTGAAGTTAAATACCGAAGTCAATTGTCCAGCTCACTCGGCTATATAAAAGTAATCTTTCAAATATAAATTTCTATAAAAAAAGGTCTTTGCGATTACTTTCAAAGAGGTAAGCGAACCTCTACGTTTTAAGCGCATACATTAAAACATTACATAACTTAACCTAACCTTACCGTAACAGAACTTAATCTATTGACGTCACAAAACCTGACACACTTATCCTGGTAGGTACCTAATAAATTTGTTTCTATCTGATTAAAAAGATTTTCGATAGCTTTTAAATGTGAAACTTTCATTGCGTAGTAGCGAAGTGTTTAATACTTTTAATAAAGGTTAATGGGTGTCCTTAATAGGACGATTTTTATTAATAAAAGCGACTCAAAAACAATATAATCAACGCATCACGCGATTCGACATAATGCAGTCATGACTTAGTTTTCCCTATCTTCAGCAATCATTTATTTACTATGTGAAAGTGTAGTGTACGCAAAACATGGATTACAAGTGACATACGGTGAATAAAAATGGGACATACAACTTGTATAATATGTTGTACACCAAAAATAGCTTCGCAGAATCCAGCCTTTACAAAGCAATCCACGGGAAACGGTTGCCTTCTGCGATAGATCACGCTGTAAGGAAATGAGTTTCTTTGTTTGAACACTACAGTTAAAACACTAGACCATTGTGTCCTTTTAAAATCGTATCAATTGCCCCTACTCGGACGTATTTATAATTAAAAACGTACGTCAGCGCGGGTTCGCGACTCGGTAAAGACTGGGCGCAGGCTATATAACGATAATCGTAAACCTAGTATTGGCACTTCAATTTTTTCATCAAACGTTCCTCAATAAAAAACCAATGAATTATTCAATAAAAATTCTTCACAAATAATGCATTAAAAATAAAATTTAATGCGTACATTTTTGAAATAAAATTGGGATTAATTGGCGTTCGAATTTTAAATTCGAAATCGGGTCGAATGAAAGGCAACCTATGTAACGCTTGCTTAGAGATTAGGCATTCAAATTTCTGAATGCACTCGATTTAATCTAATAAATGGGTATTTTTTTAATGTTATTTATTGGGAAATTCATATAAAAACATTCTCTGATTTGAGTGCGCGCGTCGCCTTGCCGGGTCGATAGAGCCATGTCATGTACGCCGCTCTATGGCGGCAGACAGTCTTTCTTGTTTTATAATTCCAAGACTAAAGTATTGTTGGATTAGTTCACTACGCATATTGAACGAAATCGCTGCAAGGATTCACATACATTCCTTGAAAACGCATCGCTGAAACAATAAGGCACGATATTATTTTCCTCGTAAATATTAGCTTTTTACAAGCTTTTATTTAGCTTGACCAGTTTATTTATTTATTTGTTTGTTTGGGTCAAATCTTACAAGATGAATTAGACCCACTTCCTAGTTTCTGATCGAGCTGAAATTCTGCATTTATAAATCAATCGGATGACAATGCAATATTATTGTGACATGGAGCTGATCTGATGATGGAGACGGAAGATGGCTATCGGAACTCTGTAATAAAACGACGTAACCCCATCGAGTTTGGGCTCGTTTGATTTGTCATAACAAGTACTCTGATCCTAGATGATATCCAGAGTCTAATGATGTAGCTACTAAAAGCTTGCATTTAAAAATAAAAAAAATTTAATTTACACTTGTTTTCAAATGATTGTTCCGATGTGCAATTAAAATAAGACATTTGTATAATTGACGCAAAATCCATAATGCAATTTATAGATTTACTTAGTAGCTAGCTATAATGTTTATCATAGAACGTATAAAATATTGTCATAATTTAATTATCAATAGTTTCTTTATATAACAAGAATATAGTATTTAATTATTAAACAAGCGAAAGCGAAGAAAAGAGTTGGATACATTTGGGGGAGGTCTACGACGTAGAGGCGACTACTACCTACATGAATATTATTCTCAAATAACTATAATTTAACTATTTGTCTTCTAGACATTGTAACATTTTAATAAATACATAATATTAAATAAAAAATAACGATGGAATAAATGGAATTAAATAATAGCGTTTAATAAATACATTTTTGTAACTTATTAGAAATAAGGCTTTTTTATTTTTTATTTTTATTTATTAGGCAAGAATAGAATAGAATAGAATAGAAATATTTTTTATTCAAATAAACTTTTTTACAAGTGCTTTTGAATCATCGTTGAGTCTACCACTAGTTCGGAATGCCCTTCCTGCCGAGAGGAACCAGCAAGAAACTCGGCGGTTACTGTTTTTAGGGTTCCGTACCAAAATGGTGGGACCCCCTCCCCCCACCCCTTTTGGATTACGGAACCCTCGGTGCGCGAGTCCGACTCGCACTTGGCCGGGTTTTTTTAAAACAAGTTTACAATACAATAGATACTATGCCATGTATGCAGTGTTTCCACAATGAGGGGAAGTTCCAAAAATGCATACTACTTACAATTCAGAGGGGCAGACAGAAAGAAGCCCCATTCCCGCCGGTGGAACCCGTTCACGAGCATGACGCATGACCCAGCAGGTGCTTCGCTCAGCCATATTTGAGGAAACGTAACAACCCGCATCACGCGACACCACCACAGAAATGTTTAAAGAAAGCGTGACATACTTAGGCTACCCATGTTAAGGCATCGAAGGCAAGCTTAACTTAATATTCGCCTCTCGCATCCAAATAAGTAGAAAGCTTGTGGTAGGAGTTAGGAGAATTTGAAATAATTAATTAATTACTAAAAGGTTTTAAGTTATGTTTTTTAATGAATAAATAAATAATTAATGCGTCAAGTGAACAAGCCCAATTTGTTGGAATAGATAAAGTGGGGATTACAGTTTCGATAAATCAATGTTTTGCTTTTTTACTTGAAAGCCAAAAAGCGCAGTTGGCGTGAAGCCAGTAATATTCATGCAACCCAAAGTTTATGCAATCTTATTATTGTTTCTATAACTTTTATCAGAACTGTTATTTATCTTTGTGTTTTCATAAGCCGACACATTTCTGCGGCATTCCCACTGCCAATACGATTGCATCTGATTCTGATATATTGTATAACCTGAAAGGGACGCTGAAAGTTTTCTTAAACAACCCTTCGACGGTGTTCCCACTTAATTACAACATGGGGTTATTCAAGGGGCGGACCAACAAACTCCTGAAAAGCCGGCAACGCATAGGTGGTGCCTCTGGTGCTACAAATGTTCATGGGCGGCGGTAATCACTTATCATCCGGTGGCCCGCCGGCTGGTTTGCTCGCTATTTATTTATATTAAAAAAATATATAATTAATGTAAGTCATACTAATATTATAAATGCGAAAGTGTGTTATTTTGTGGGTTTGTTGGTTGTCCTTCAATCACGCCGCAACAAAGCTACGGATCGACGTGATTTTTTGTATGGGTATAGTTGAGGATCTGGAGAGTGACATAGGCTACTTTTTATCTCGGAAAATCATACTATTCCCGAGGGATTTTAAAAAGTAAATCCACGCGGACGAAGTCGCGGGCATTAGCTAGTAAATAATGAAATTATACGAAATGTAAGGTTTTTTTTTCCTGATACTGAGTACCAAAGTGGTGCTCAATTCGATTACAATCTAGCCTAACTTAGTTGGCTAATGAGTAATTTTAATTTAACCTAAACTTATAAATTATTATCTTATATACTAAGAGATTGTCCAATGACACATCTTAGTTTTTCTTGCTAATAGTTTTTAGACACTTTGTTCATGTGTTCTTTCAGGCAGCACTAACACTACACTATCACTATTTCACTATTCACTATTTAATTTAACTGTACACCAACTCAAAAGGCTTTGTTCGTTTTAATCGTCTCACTAGCTCTGTTACGTCAAGCAGCTGGATCAACGCTTCGCGCTTCAACGTTAACATGATGGTGAAGCCGTTTATCGTGGGCTTCGGCATATTTTGGTATAATTTTGTCGACGAATTCAATTTTCAGGTCCCGATGAATGTCGTCATTTCTGATGTACCAAGGAGCTTTCACAATATTCCTCAGTACTTTGTTTTGGAACCTTTGTATAATTTAAATGTAAGGATGTAAAAAAAAATTATTTATACTACTAAGGCGTGCTAGCAGAAACGTCTTAACCCATAGTCAGCAGCTAACTCTGGGTTAAAAGGACAGATTTGACAGATTGCGTATACAGCTTCTGTCAAAATTACAAATTTATTCCGGGGTTAACTAACTCGGCGTCTCTGCAAGTGGGCCTTGATAACTATAGCTTTTGGCAAAAGTTTTGCCTGCAATCTCACGTCACACTATAGCAATTGTTTTTACATAACCCAACTGATGCTGCCTACAATATACATATACCTATTGTAGGTATTAGCTAGGTATGTATCTCAACTAGAACTAGGGATGCTTCTTGGCGTGGGTGGATGGGTTATAGGTACATACTCAATATATTATGTATTATTTGACTCTAGGGATCGGAACCACGTATCTCCGGGTCAATGGCCGTTTTACGACGATTTCATTACTTCTAGGCATATAGTAGCTCCGTCACTATTAATAAAGTTTATATTATGTAACCCGTAAAAATGGGAAGACATCGTACCATAACGATAAGTCGGTTTACTCTCCTTCGCTAAGGTCTCTTACACGTTTAAAAAACTTCTTATGCTGAGTGCCAGTTTAACATCACAGTAAAGTTTAACAAAAATTGTTTATTTTATCGAATTTTCAATGACAAATATTTGTGGGATCGTGCCATTATTCTACACAAGTGTAAATTGAAAATTTAAAACACCCCCGGCATGTGAATATATGACCGGACTATGTATATCGTACCTGTATCGGACATCCTGTTAACCAATTTTCTGATCCATCATCAGATCCTCCTCCTCGGTCCTCGATCATCATCTATTTGTATAGATTGTAGGTGTTAGCATCTACTCATTGAGACCATTGTAATGAGTCCAAACCATCAATGGTCCAAACATACCTTTAAATCTTAATATATATAAATTACGTGTCACGTTGTTTGTCCGCGATAGACTCCTAAACTACTGAACAGATTTTTATCAAACTTCGTAACTATCTGCAATTTGGTCCCACTTAAAAGATAGGATAGTTTTTTTTTGGATTGGGATAGTTTATTTGTTTTATTTATATAGGTAAGTTGGCGGTACGAAGTTCGCCGAGTCAGCTAGTATGATATACTTTTCAAACCAATCGCACCAGTGCACAGTGAAAGTTTGTAAGACCCTTTAAACAAGTAGGAAATGAGCTGATGATCTTCAAACGCCTGAGCAGATCTTCATAAATTGTAGCTAACATCCACCTCGATTACATTAGCTTTCATAAAAAAAAATTGGTTGTCTGTAAAGTCGGTTTACGGACGATAGTTTTACGTGATAAAGTCATAATGAAACATTGATGAAATATTGCATACTTTTATGAATTGAATTGAATTATTTACACTGAATAATCATTATTTTTTATAGTACAAAGAAGGAGTTAATTGAAAATTACAATTTTCTCTAGTCACAAGCCAACGCTTGGGCCGATCGTGCCTCTCTATAGCTTGTTCCGTGCTCTCGCTTGCACGCTCAGGTTCAGGCGGAACGTGACACTTTTTCATGCGTGCAGCCGGTGTTCATTGATTTATAATCATCATCATCATTATCGTTCATCGTTATCACGTCAAAAACGCATCAAAATTGGTCCATTCGTTAGGAAGCACGAGGGAAAATACCCAGACACACAGATAAACAGATACAGACGTCAAATTTATAACACCCCTCTTTTTTTGTCGAGGGTTAAAAGTAAAAATAAAAGCATAGCGGAAACACTGTAGGCTATGTTGTGTGAAAACACTTAAGGCCATATTTCCATGCACAACAATAACACAAAGGCTTTTACTCGCAGTTCCTACATTAAGCTATCTTTTGAATTGTCAAAGTGAAATCTTTGCTGCAAAGCAAAAAGCCTATTTTAAAGTCAGCGATATAGTCTTTATGGAGCATTACAAAGGGAATTTGGGAAAAGCGTACTTCCATTATTGTATTTTTAAGTAAAACTTTTGTAATACAACCAAATTTTTCTTGTTTGGCTTGATTAGTTTTTCGATATGTTTAAATATTATCATCATCATCATCATCATCAGCAACCCATTAACGTCTCACTACTGAGCACAGGTCTCCTCTCAGAGAAGGGTTAAAGGCCGCAGTCCACCACGCTGGCCCAATGCGAATTGGTAAACTTCACACACCGCCGCGGAGAACTCTGAGGCGTTCAGGTTTCCTCACGATGTTTTCCTTCACCGTTGAAGCATGTGATATTTAATTGCTCCTTTTCTTCTTCTTCTTTATCAACTGATATACGTCCACTGCTGGACAAAGGCTTCCTGCATGGACTTCCACGGGCTTCGGTATTGCGCTGCCTGAATCCAGTGGCTCCAAGCGACTCGTTTGATGTCGTCAATCCATCTAGTGGGGGTCTACCAACACAGCAACTTCCCAGTGCGGGGTCGCCACTCCACCAGCTTAGGACCCCAACGACTATCAGCTCTTCGAACTTAATGCTCCAAACTATAATAAACTAGCTGACCCAGCGAACTTCGTACCGCCAACTTATCTATATAAATAAAACAAATAAACTATCCCAATCCAAAAAAAACTATCCTATCTTTTAAGTTGGACCAAATTACAGATATTTACGAAGTTTGATAAAAATCGGTTCAGTAGTTTAGGAGTCCATCGCGGACAAACAACGTGACACGTAATTTATATATATTAAGATAACTATACCAATAGCTCATGGGTACCTAATTAAAAGTTACAAAAACAACAACCATACTCTTATTGCGCAATTGTTTGACTAAAATGGCTTTTCAGTTTAAAAATATCTTTGAATCGTCCAAAGTATAAAGCCTAGCTACATAGTTCCGCGATATTCCATTCGTCGTGACAACGGGTGTCTGCAAAAGGCCTTTATGGAGGGATGCGATGGTAAATTGGGACAGGCCTACTTTCATTGTGTTTCTACTACTGTCTGCTGTAAAGAGGCTGCAACCTTGAATCTTATACACACACTAGTGGGAACAATTATTTTTAAAACAAATACCTATATTTCTTTTACATAGTTTTTATATACTTGCTCTAAATTGAACAAGTACCATTTTATTCTTGCGTCTTTATTAATTGAGAAACATTCTGACAATCATCAATGTTTTCCTTCCCTTGTTAATATAAATGCGACAGTGTTTGTTTTTTTGTTGGTTTGTTATTCAATCAAGCTGCAACAAAGCTAGGTATTGACGTGATTATTTTCATGGGTACAGTTGAGGAGCTGCGTTAACATAGGCTATTTTTAACCGACTTCAAAAAAAGAGGAGGTTATCAATTCGTCGGAATCTTTTTTTATTATTAATATTTTTTAATGCATGTTCGCCGATTACTCGAAGACGCCTGAACCGATTTGGAAAATTCTTTTTTGTTTCAAAGGGTATACTTTCCAGGTGGTCCCATGGAAATTTTATCGAAATCGGTCGAGCGGTTTTTAAAATATCAATAATTAATTATGTACTTTGTAGTGGCGCGGGCGGTCGAAGTCGGATTTTTAAAAAGGATTTTTTGTATTATATTATTATCCCGGAAAATCAAAGAGTTCGCGCGGGATTTTAAAAACGAATTCCACGCAGACGAAGAAGGACGAAGGCATCAGCTAGTATTATAAGTTTAGTATCTTGATGATTTCGTCAAGATTTTGGTTAGTTGCTATATTTTATGTACATTAAATAGATACAACACATAAATGAAAATATCTTTGACCTTAATACAATAGAAGTCATTTGAAAGCACTGTAACGTTTCCACGTCATAGTGGGGCATTCCAATTATAGGATGAAAAAACCTACGTCCCGGGATCGATACCTAACAATAATTTGGAGTGAAGCTTCGGAAGCTTATGTTTAGGAGCTTAGCGAGCGATGTAGCGATTTCAAATTAGTATGAAAGCCACCTAGTGAAATAAATAAATACCACTGGCAGAGTTTTCTTTGTCTATGCATCAAGCTTTTTACAAGCTTTTAACTTGCAATGTATGTATGTGTGTGTGTGTATGTATGTATGTAAGTAATAAGTATGTATGTATGTATGTATGTAAGTATGTATGTATGTATGTATGTATGTATGTATGTATCTATGTATGTATATATGTATGTACGTATGTATGTATGTACCTAATACCTATGTATGTGTGTCTAGGTCAAATCTTGCATGATGAATTAGAACCACTTCCCGGTTACCGATTGAGCTGATCTGATGATGAAGCTTAAAGTTGACTATGGAAACTCTAATAAAACGACATAACCACATCGAGTTTGGGCTCGTTTGATTCGTCTTGACAAGTTCTCTGGTCATAAATGACATCCAGAATCTGATGATGTAGCCAGCTACAAAAGCATGTTTTAAAAAAATATAATATTTTCTAATTTACACTTCTTTCTTGTCTTGCCTGCTGGGAAGCTCTGGCCGTGCAAACAAACAATTTGGCATTATTTTTTTTTTGTTCATTTATTGGCTCAAGCTTAGAATGTACCTTTCTTATTTTGTTCATCTGATTTTTTTTTGTCACGTAATGAAAATTCATCACGCATGACGTTTCAGCTTTCAATGTTACCGGCTTTTATTGGTCTGTCCGACAAATGACTTTGACGTTTGAACAGTTTCTTTTTATGTAGGTATCATCGATTACTCGAATACGCCTGAACCGATTTGGAAAATTATTTTTTTATTTCAAAGGACATACTTCCCAGGTAGTCCCATTAAAATTTTATTAAAAGCGGTCGAGCGGTTTAAAAAAAAATCAACAATAAAATAGGTATATATACTTTGTACTGGTGGAGGTGTTTGAAGTCGGTTTTTTAAAAAGAATTTTTTTATATTAAATTATAACACAAATTTTCTTTTCTTTTTTAATTTTTAAAATTCGTTTCTTGTTTTCTTGGTCTGCAATAAATTTTCTATTCCATTATATAATTTTATGATTAATAATTCCGCTAACAGCTTAGCTTATGCAAAAACTTGAAACACTGTCAATGTACAAAAGGGTTGAACGACCCTCCATCGCACGTAACATTGCGTTTTACTGCATTGCTGTAAAATATTTACTTCCACATTACTTTAGTATAAGCATTTATTCAAAACCCCTCAAATGTAACCACTGCGAGGTACGTGTATTGACATAATTTACTAGCATTTGAGCGCAACTTCGTCCACGTGGATTGGAGGGGTAAAAATCCCGCGGGTGTCCTCCGTTTTTCCGGGATTAAAGGTAGCCTATATCTATGTCGCTCTCAAAGTCCTCAATTGAATACATGCTGAAAATCCCTCGGGAACTCTTTGATTTTCCGGGATAAAAAGCAGCCTCTGTCACTCTCCAGGTCCTCAACTATATCCATGCAAAAATCACGTCGATCCGTAGCTCTGTTGCTGCGTGATCGATGGACAAAGTAACAAACTTTCGCATTTATAGTATTGTATAAGGATTAGTATTGGCTGATTTTGTAAAAACTACACAAAATATTATTATTAACGACGCTTGAAAGGCAAAGAGAACAAACGACAATCTGAAAACATTACTCGTGCAGTAGAGATGGAGAATTGGGTATTTGACTGTAGTCAAAACGTTGATATCAAAAATGTAACAATAACATATTTTGTAAAACACATAATAAATCGGTTCAAAAACAAATAAGTTGTAGAACTTTAAATTTTCCTGTTAGACAAAGAGAGCGCTGTTGACGAGTGACGTCACAAGACAATAGCTCCAAACACTCTTCATAGAAAATTTCGTTTTAGAAGAGACAGTCGCTGTCAAACAACTTATTTTTTTTAAACGATTTATTTTCTGATTTTACAAAATACATATGTTATTCTTACATGTGACATTTTCGATTCTAAATAATAATGAATATCAACTTTTTGATAGTCAAACGAAATTAAGGAATAGTCGATTTATAAGAAATCGTCAATGAATTATTTCTTTTTCGACAACAGTCAAATACTCAATTATACTCAATCAGCCAAAATGTCGAAAAAAAATACCGTCCTCCCCCCTTATCTCCGAAGTTTACCAATCGAAAAATCTGAAATAATTATGGTCAATAGAGGTTTATGTATATTTTACAGGAGAAATAAAACCAACGCTCTAACTAGCATAGTTTTTTTATATTAACAATAAACCTCTACAAACAAAGCTAACGATAAAAAAGCAAATTAATATAATATTATCGTTTTACTTTTACTTTTGGAGTACGGAACCCTCGGTGCGCGAGTCCGACTCGCACTTGGCCGGCTTTTTTATTTATTCATGAAGCCAATACCAATGTAGCCCCATCATTAATTTACTGTGGCTCTTATGACAAGTCACGACTCTACCAAAACTAAACTTAATTAAAAAACCCGCCAAGTGCGTGTCGGGCCACGCGCAGTGTAGGGTTCCGTAGTTGAAAGTTTCAAATATTATTGCTGACCTAGGATAGTGCTTTTATTTTATTTGTGAATATTGAATACATTTTGAGTTCCATGGTTTAAATAATATAATATACTACAAAATATGCAACTTACACTACGTGTAATGCCTAACTCATAAAAAACAGATATAACTCCTTAAAATGAACCCTACTTAGCCGTGATAGTTTTCCTTTAAAATTCATTATATTATATACTACTGCTGTGAATTTTTTCTTGTATCCTTTATACAACCATTTAGCTGGCAGAGGGGCGGGGGACACTTGATTAATAAAATTTAGCACTTCAAAAAGTCATATTTCACAAACGGATCCCTGAATTGAAAAATGGTGTTCCCACTCCCACAATATTTTTGAAAGACCTATTCAACGACACCCCACACTATGGGATAGACGAGAAAAAAAAATTCATCCCCGCTTTTCATGTAGGGGAGGTACCCTAAAAAAAATTATTTATCACCACTTTGTCCGCGTGATTGAAATTTATACCCTTGTCAATTTACAGTTTTCTAGTACCAATGGTCTCTGAGTTAAACCGCGGATGGACGGACAGACATGGCGAAACTATAAGGGTTCCTTGTTTACTACGTAACCCTAAAAAGTAGTAATACATTCATAGCAATTAAATATTTGCTTCAGCAATGCGAGGAATTATTAGTACTATTATTATCTTCGAATGAAGCGATTCATAGGTATAATATTGATCAAAATGTTTTTGTCAGCCGATAGACATCCACATCTGGGAAAATGTCTCTTGCATGGATTTCCACAGGCTTCGGTCTTGCGCCGGCTGAATCCAGCGGGTCCCTGCGACTCGTTTGATGTCGTCGGTCCACCTAGTGGGGGGGGGGGGCTGCCAAAACGGCGCCGCCACTCTAGCACCTTGGGACCCCAAGGACCACCAGCCCTTCGAACTATGTGTCCCGCCCATTTCCTCTTCAGGTTCGTGACTCTCTGAGCTATGGTTCTCCTACGGATCTTCTCGTTTCTGATTTGATCTCGCAGGGGTACTCCTAGTATAGCTCTCTCCATCGCCCGTTGAGTGACCCTGAGCCTTCTTATGAAGCTCACAGTTAGTGTCCTTGCCTCGGATCCGAAAGTCATCACTGGCAACACGCACTGTTCGAAGAGTTAAGTCTTCAGACACTGAAGGATTTTGGACGAGCAGACATCTCAATCAATCTGGATAAATGATAATGGAGAATAAAAATACAAGTTTTAATAAAAAAAGCTTTATTTGTCATAACACTTTGTAGTTTTGCTCAAATACCAATATTATAACTGGAAATATTGAAAGCTCATATTCAGAGATGTTGTAAGTCATTTGGGCTCATAGCCTTAATATGGAAATGATAATGATATAAAGGGCATCTTTTAAATTAAAATTTATTTATTTTTGGCCCAAATTAAATTATTTTAAATGACGATGAGTGTGAAATGAGTGCAATAGTGAAAGGAAAACTGTTTAACACCTGTATCCTTCCCATACTAACATACGGGTGCCAAACATGGGCGCTCACCAAGGCCCATGTATCTAAACTCCGAACCTGCCAGCGGAGCATGGAGAGAAGCATGTTGGGCAAGCGTAAACTGGACAAAACACCCCATACAAATATAAGAAAAGTTACGCGAACCCAAGATGCAACGCTTAAGATAAAGCTCCTTAAATGGCGATGGGCTGGCCACACCATACGGGGTGAGGATAAATGGAGCAAAGCGGTCAGTGTTTGGTACCCCAGAAAGGGAAAGAGAAGGAAGGGGCGACAAAACAAGAGATGGCGAGACGAAATTGAGGCTATAGCAGGAAAAACATGGATGAGACGAGCAGCAGATAGGAAGGATTGGAAAGGATTGGAGGAGGCCTTTGCCAAAGGGCACACGGACTAGCGAATATAAACAGCAATAACTATTAAAAATATTTTATATTAAGTCCGATATAGGCTTATAAATAAATAAATGAAATAAAAAAATTACGATGCAAAAACGCGTCCCCACCCACCAACAGATTTCAAACCTATCTTACATCATGGCAGCCTGATGATTTTTAGGGTTCCATACCCAAAATGGTAAAAATGGAACCCTTATGGTGAGACTTTCTCCGTCCGTCTGTCCGTCCGTCTGTCCGTCCGTCTGTCCGTCCGTCCGTCTGTCCGTCCGTCGGTCACAGTCGATTATTTCAGTAACTATTAAAGTTATCGACATGAAATTTGGCATAGTTGTGTATAATAGTGGCCCAAAAGCATTGAAATAAAGAAAAGTCGAAAATTATTTTTAGTTTTATTAAAAAAGGGGGAAAATCGGGGGTTTGAAATTTAAAAGTAAAATAACTATATCGAGTGGGGTATCATATGAAAGGCCTTTACTTGTGCGTTCTAAAACAGTTTTTATTTATTTCTATATATAATAGTTTTTGAATAATCGGCCAAAATGTCGAAAAAAATACCGTTCCCCCCCCCCCCCCTTATCTCCGAAGTTTACCAATCGAAAAATCTGAAATAATTATGGTCAATAGAGGTTTATGTATATTTTACAGGAAAAATAAAAGCAAGGCGAAAATTATTTTAGTTTGATTAAAAAAGGGGGAAAATCGGGGGTTTGAAATTTCAAAGTAAGATAACTATACCGAGTGAGGTATCATATGAAAGGCCTTTACTTGTGCATTCTAAAACAGTTTTTTATTTATTTCTAGATATAATAGTTTTTGATTAATCGGCCAAAATGTCGAAAAAAATACCGTCCCCCCCCCCCCCCCCCTTATCTCCGAAGTTTATCAATCGAAAAATCTAAAATAATTATGGTCAATAGAGGTTTATGTATATTTTACATGAAAAATAAAATCAACGTGAAAATTATTTTAGTTTAATTAAAAAAGGGGGAAAATCAGGGGTTTGAAATTTCAAAGTAAGATAATTATACCGAGTGGGGTATCATATGAAAGGCCTTTACTTGTGCATTCTAAAGCAGTTTTTTATTTATTTCTATATATAATAGCTTTTGAGTAATCGGCCAAAATGTCGAAAAAAATACCGTTCCCCCCCCCCCCCCTTATCTCCGAAGTTTACCAATCGAAAAATCTGAAATAATTATGTTCAATAGAGGTTTATGTATATTTTACAGGAAAGATAAAACCAACGCTCTAACTAGCATAGTTTTTTATATTAGCAATAAACCTCTACAAACAAAGTTAACGATAATTATGCAAATTAATATAATATTATCGTTTTACTTTTACTTTTGGAGTATGGAACCCTCGGTGCGCGAGTCCGACTCGCACTTGACCGGTTTTTTTACTATGACTACCTATATATTAAATACCAAAAAATGCATGTTTACGCTTAGTTGCGATTTTGCCTGATGGCAAAATGATGTACCCTAGTGGATAGTCTGACAAGGTTTTATATCTCTGAATATGATCTTCTAATAATAAAATGTAACATTATTTACATAAATACAGCGAATATTTGGAAATAATTAGTAAATTACATTTAAGTATTTTTTTTTACTATTTACAACTTCGTTTTTATTTAGGCATTCTGATAATATATTATAGTTTAATAAGAATATAATCTTTCGTAAAATTCTGATATATAACGTGTTTCTCACTCAACACATACAATAGACATAATAATAAATACAGCAAGTTACATCGATAAATAAAATACACTAAAAATACATTTTAGTAAGCAAACTTGGAATTGAATAAAACATAAATAAACTTTATACAAACAATTTATAAATAAATATTTATATTTATTACCAATAATAAGATAGGTTTTCCATTCATCAACAAGCTTAATAATTATTATGTATTATAATTTAATTTCAATATAATTATTGGGTACTATCGATACTCAAAAATAACTTTGATTTCTTTATTAATTTAACAATACTTTTAAGCATTAATATCACACGATTATGGCAGACAATGTAAATTATGCGTACCAATTTAGACTAAAAAATTATTCTTTTAAATTAAGCATTTAATAAAAATCTATTAGTTTTAATTATTATTTGTATTAAAAATATGTCAGTAAAGATCGACTATTTTTCTTGATGAATTTTAACGTACATTGTACAAGTCTGGTTTGCAAGGTGAAACATTTTTTTCTGTAAAAATATTTGCGCAATCAAAAAACTTAAATTGGAAAAACTTAGGATGTGAAATTTTAAATATTGAAAAGCATTCAGTATAATTATATTATGTATGTAAGAAACATATAAGTAAGTAATAAGTATGTACTATGTTTATGGTAAGAAGTGATTTACACTTAATGAATAATCATAGGTAAGCATATTATTTGTTTGTTATTAACAAAACTTAAAATGCTAAAAAGCTTAATAATGCAAAACAATTTTAAAATCATTGATTTTATGTTGTTCGTGATTTTGATCTATTGTACGTGCATTTATCTATTCGTAAGTATTACACCTAAAACAGTAATTTGTGTGAAATTTGAAAATCTTCTTAATATGTATTGCAAATGTTATTAATAGCTATAATACTTTTAGCAGAAAAATATTATGTAAGCTGTCTGAGTTACGAACACTGAACCTTTTGTTCCATTATATTTAGAGCTTCGAAGTCCCGTAAGTATATGTCGCAGTAGGACATTTGAAGCCGTGATATAGCTTTAAACCTAGGGTTATAGCTATATTACGGCTTCAACTATCTTACTGCGACATTTAAACCACGATATACTGTTCCTCTGCTCACTCACTCACGAATCAATAAAACCAATCTATGTCGTCATACTCTCATACCTAGGCTTAAGTATCTTTCTAATTTGGTATGTTTTGGACCAATGTTCGAGAGAAGTAGTATGTCCAATACTGCAGTAATGGACATACTACTTCTCTTGTAAGGATTTTGGAACTATTCTATCTTGTGTTGCTTATCTGACGATAACGTAGCGTGCAACATTGGTGGCGCTAAAATTTCGAGAATAAATCTTATTCTGAAATAAGTCCAGTGTTCTAGCTTAATTTTATAAGAAAACTTCACTAAAAGAATAATGATCAGAATAAAAAGTCTCGAAAAGGAAGTTAAATACAGTTTTACGCATAACAGAGACTAATTTGTATCTAAAACTGACATTGTAGCTAATTATGTTCCTTAAGAATCTCTAAACTGAATTAAAGTGGTAGGTCTTAATCTGGTGCTATTCCTTTCCACAGTGAGCGCAATGTAAGGATTTAGGTCTAGATTTAGAGATTGTGTACAATAAATTTACCCACATTGTTTATATTATTTTGAACATTTGAGCTTATAATCGTATTATTTAAATTTTACTAACAATAATTATGATGAAAATTCTGTACAAGTTGGAATATTCTGTTTTATTATTTCTGAAAGATCAAAGTATAAAAATAAATATTGATTCAACACGATATGATGTAGAGTTTAAGCGAAATTTGTAATTTTGTACTTATATTTTAATAAGTTAATAACGCTTACCTTATTACTAAATCCACGTAATATACAAAAACAAAGTACTTAAATAGCAAATTATGAAAATGATCTTAACCTACCCGGCCTAGCTCCAATTTAGAATAAAGAGACGCTGTTTTTCATTTTTTTTTTACAGAATTTAACTCGCAAAGCTTTGCCGCAATGAGAAATAAACTATAAAAAATACTGTCATTAAGAATTTACAGTTAATTAATTTATAGTTAAATTACAATTGGCATTATATGCCTTTTTGTTCAATAACATTTTTGGGACTTAAACCTTATATTAGAATAGAATACCGAAATTCATCGTAAAAAATAAGTATAAACTCAATCAAAAATAATTTTTGTCGCTTAAGCAGAAAGCAGTGTTTGCAGGCATAGCAAAATAACACGTTTACGCCACACGTTCGCGTCTTTGACGTAGGATACTTTCGCGTCCGATGAACTTGACGTATCCCTATGCTTCCAAAAAGGCCAAGTAAAATCTGAGCACGGATTTTCGCTACAACGTGACTTTTTGAAATTTGACGGAATTAAATATCTGCGTAGATAAAATGTCGAAGACTCCGAGTCTCTTAGCGCTTGCGCAAAACTGCTGGATTTGTCCCTGGCCTTATTTCTCATATCCAATATGTCCGAGAGCCTGGTAGCACTCCTGTAACTGCTCAATTAGAGACGTTCACGAGCACGACACGACAGTTCAGGCAGAAAATTGTCGTAGACCATTTTGTGTACATAAATATGACAAAATTGTGACTAGATGTTAGGACTATCATAACAATATAGGACTAGGCTTGCACAGGACCAAAAATAGACAAAATAATGTATTTTTTTTATACCAACATACGCATCATGAATTTTATTCGTTTTTCAATTTATTTCTCATAGATTTTAAATCAAAGACTTCTGACTTGCAATAGATTAAACACGGTAAATATTCATTAAACCAATAACGATAACTTTGGCAATAGTATTTACTTTAATTTTGTTGTAGTGCGTGTAGTGTAAGAACGATACAAAACAAAACGACACAAGAAAATTTGTCCTTGTCTGATGGAGCTCACGTTCGTAGTTGTTCGGAGTGCTACAGGTTCGCGAACATGTAAATACGCAGTTTATGTCGTCGCCAGTTCAGAGTTGCGTGTAGGCTCCAGTGCGGGGTGAGGCGCGGCGACGTGCGGTCGTGGTAACTTGGCGTCAGAACACATCGTCACTTGGGTCTTCGTCCAGTTCACATAGTAGCTTGCTGCTGTAAAAGAGGACGAATTCATTTTAAGCATAATAACATAGTGCTAATTTTATTCTTTGGGGAAATTATGAAATAGATAGCTAAGAGTGATAAGATACCTTCACATAATTTTTTTTCAGCTGGCCTTACACTTTTCTTTCTTAAGATTTAATATTTTTAACCTAAGTTAATTAAAAAAAAATTAAAGTAAAAAATTTGGATTTTTGATTGTGCTGCGAGAATTATGTATAAAACTGTAGTCGGGTTTATTGATGCAGTTTGTAAATGGAAAAGATTTCTTAACTTTAAAGGATGACGTGATTAAACTATGAACAGTACCCAGCAAGACTTTATACATATCGAATCCAAAAAAAGGCCAGTTGGCTAGCATTGACTACGTAAAGCGTAATTGCTATCACTCATATCGTAGTAGTGACTTAGTAACTTTGTTGACGAAGACGACGCTCTGAAGCGACGGGGCCAGCCCATTGTCCATTTTCAGAACTCGATTTGTAGTTAGTATATTTTACCACCGGGTACTGTGTTGTGCCTACTTAAAGCAGTTACAATATAAAAAACGGAAATTGTGCAATTGTTGCCCATAGATTTTCTAAAATTATAATTAATTGTATATTGTATTTCAAGAAGTTTAAAACTATTCTTTCGTTACGTTCTACGTTACGTCACTAAATTATTACACTACAAATGTGACTCCTTAGATGCAAACGTTACACACAGCGTGATTAGATGTTAAGCTGGTAACATACTTGCAACGAATCTTTAGATCCAAACAAACTAAGAGGTTTTAGGTAGGTAGGTATTAGGTCGCATCATCGGACTTGAAATGCTGCAAGCCCATTTTATTGAAACATCAGTCTAAAATCAAATCACACTCAATCAAGACATAACATTCAAAAACTAATTACATAAAATGGATGCTATGTAAAGTAGAAATCTAAGACCCTAAAAGCCATAATTCCGACAGAAGGCGCAAAAGTCAATAAAGGCGCAAAAGCACCTTTCGATCGTTACTAAGTAATGCTAATGTTGTCCCCGACAGAACCTCTGATGAGTGATGACGTCTTCTTTATTTCATAGATAAAAAGGTTCTGCTGAATCAGTAACAGGCTTTTTCAAGGCATTGAAAAGTGCGTTGTTCTCGAAAATCTAATAGAATAGAATAAGCAGATTTTACGCCTCCTGTCATCCTGATCGTCTTATGGTATACCTCAGGGAGGTATAAGGTATAACTGTTACTGTACGTGCCAATTTCACCAACGTTGAGTAACGTTTAACAAATAAAGATATTTTGGTAGATTTTCCGCCCCAATTTATTCCTCGGTTGACTGTCGCTCGACTTTGGTAAAATCGGCACTTAATAAATAACTTTACCACTAAAACATATTATGATAGTAAAGAATAAAAAATCGGTTGTACCTTCTCAATTTATCCAATCAGATATCAACCCCCCCCAAATATCCAACTCAACAAAAAGGGGTTCGTATATTCGTAATTCGTAAAGGCGTTCGTGTATTCTTAATTAGAAACCGTTGCAACCGGTTTCTAATTAAGAATACATATCACTAAGGATGGTTCAGCAGTGATAGCCTAGTGCTCAGGACTGTGATCTCCTATTCGGGGGGTCGCAGGTTCGATCCCGACCGACCCGACCTCTGACTTTTCGGAGTCAAGTGCGTTTAAGCTATTAAACTATCACTTGCTTCAAAGGTGAAGGACAACATTGTGACGAAACCTGCACATTTGAGAGTTCTTCATAATGTTCTCGAAGGTGTGTGAAGTCCACCAATTCGCATTGGGCCAGCGTGGTGGCCTTATAACCTTTCTCTGAGATGAGACCTGCGCTCAGTAGTGAGCCGTTGATGGGTTGCTAATGATGAAGGATGGTTCAAATTCTACAATGATAAAATTTACTTACTCTTCTTTGCTCGCGTAAGATTCGGCGTGAACTCGTCTATTGCAAGCCCTGTCGCAGCAGTGGCAGTGCCAATATGCGAGCACACTTAGACTGAACACGAAGACAGTGGTCGGTAGCACCAGTGCCAATATCAAGCCACGGATAGTCGACTCCCACGAGTATCTTGCCACAACCAGTTCTGGACGCGTCTGGCTATAGTAGCAGGGAAACACCTTAGGGGATTTCTTCCCAGCGTAATCGTTGGCAAACTCTGAACAATTCACTCTCGGTGGGTAGCCGCAACCTTCAGGATTTATGAGGAACTTTAAATCCTTCGCATCCCATTCCGTTGGTATCGGCGCGTTCTCAACAAACGGCTGTCTGACAAGATTAACCCGAATTTTGTGGCATTTCGTGTGAGTCGTGGTGCATCCTTCCCGGCAAGATGCCCAAGTACAATTCGTCAGTGTTTCGGCGTAAGAGTGTTCTGACACGGAACATATGCCAGCTTCGGGGGCGAACTCCGCTAGTATAGTCTGTATTGCTGGCTCGACCACGAAGGGGATTAAGAAAAGGAACGCGAAGACGGCGAGTATGGCTGAGGTGCCTAAGCAGAGCGAAGTGTAAAACTTAAACCGCTCAAAGTAATGTGCAAGCAGTTCCTCCCTCGTCGGCTCTAGAGGTACGAACTCCGCGCTGCCTGGTTCCGCGGAAGCACCCATAGGAAGGGTCGATCTTTCAGAGGTGGCTGGTGAAAGACTCGTGCGAGATCTGCTCATGGTCGACATTGGGAGGTTTTGTGAAGCACAGGAAGCAGTTAGTCGTCTCTTAGTGAGCTACCCGGGCCCTCGCAGAGGAGGGGAACGCCTGGAATGAAAGAAAGAAAAATTTTAATATCATGAGAGCCACAGGCTGGCCTACATGAAAGAAATAATTTTTAATTAAGAGCCTCAATAGCCCAACGGTTAAAAGTGCGGACTGAAAACTGAAAGGTCGCAGGTTCGAATCCCACCCGTTGCACTATTATCGTACCCACTCCTGACACAAGCTTTCCGCTTATTTGGAGGGGAGAGGAGAATATTGGTCAAGTTCAACTTGGTTGATATTCTTTAAAAAAAAATTTAATGTTTTAACGTATCTATTGAAATTACTGTAGCAATTTTAAAATTTTCTAAACTATAGCAGAATTGACAATGAATCATAAAACGTGAGACCATCACGTTTATCTAATAATTATAACAAATGTATAAATATATAATGTATAATTAATATAACAAATATAAAGTTTAAGCGACACTTAAACCAGTAATATTTATAAAATACTGATGACTAATCTGATGATCCGATGAATAGCCGTAGGTATAATCCGCATAATAAACTTTAAGTGACGAATAAACATTTTGACAGATTGCCAATACAAAAACTGCCAAGAAATCTTTATTTATCTAACACTATTCTGTGATTGTGAAATAGGCTTGAATTAAACTTGAAATAGATGAGTTTGGTTAATAAAAAATACTGAAATTATCTACTTTATTATAACTTAATTGGTGAATTTCTTTGGTTGGGTCATGGTTTACGTGTTTCAAATACACTGGACACGAATTTCCTGTCACGGAATAATCGTGTCAAGGTCAAGTCGTAACGATTTATTGTGTTAGGAAAATTCAAATTTTGTAGAACCTACTCGAATAATATCTTGCAAAATTATTGGATGTCTAGCTTTTTGACTCATCATTAAATTTCCTGTCGTGCTATAACCATCATTAACCACATCCCGTTTAAGATTCGTTTCACTCTTAGGACGTACCTACCCGGATAAGCTTTGCTGCGTTTTAAGGAAAATTTTTAGAAAACATAACCTTGTTTTCTTCACTTCATCATTCAGAAAGAAATGGATTCGCTTCTCGGACCAACATGAGTTGCGAAGTGAAAGTTTTATAGGTTAGTTTTAAACAATACAATGAACAAGAAAGCTCACGTGACTGATCTCAGAGGGGAGATACAGGATCGTTTGGTGAAAGCTGCAGCTCAGCCTGCCTGCCGGCGCAACCCTTAAACCGCATCTTCGCATCATCACCAACTACGACTGTCGTTTGACATAATAACAAAGTAATACATGACACCACCACTAAAACTGTCGGCAGGACCAAAGCAACGAGAAACTGGCGATAGGTAGCATTTAAATCAAATCTGGCAACCACAATGTCAGGATTGTTTTCTGTGTAGAAACAAGGGAATCTTGCTTTAGCATTATGATCAGTTCCGTCTCGTCCAAAGGTTTTCAAGAAATCTTTACACTCGTCAGCCAGAGTATTGACACATCCTTCCAGATTAATCATCAATCGACTGTCATTAGCCATAGTCAACTCGACTTCGGATGGAGCGATCACTCTATTCGGTACAGCTTTCACAGTGTATAGATATTGTAAATATGTAAAATTTGTTAGATCCGATATATCCGTTCGTGGTAATAAAGCCGCATTGATACAGTCTACAGCGACTACGCCTGATGAGCCATTATGAACTGCATGACATGATAGCATTAACACTTCTTCGCCTGAATCAGTCCAAACAATACTACCACCGTCCTCTTTTGCTAATTTTGAACATCTTGCGAGAAAAACTCTGTCACCACTTAACACTATAACATTCTTATGACGGGTAGGGATATCGACGCAGCGTCGGTCACAGTTGTACGGTGTTTTTATTTTTCTACAAGTGCCTCTACTGCACGAAAACAATCCATGAACGTCTATACACGTTATTTTCCCTCTTCTTCCGGAACATTTCAACGGTGGGTCCGTGTCTCTGAAAGCGCATTCAAAAGCATCAGTTATGTTTATGCACTTTCCTTCAGTGCAATTGAACGTGCCAGTTAAGTTTCTACATTCGTCTCGTATGCAGTGGTACTTCTTAGCGTTCTCCTGGTCGATACCGTAGCATGTTTTGTTGGCCGCGCTTCCGCATTCGGAGAGGAGTAGGGACGTTCCGTTCTTCCTGACGTTGACGTAAATCTGGATGCACGCTCCTGAGGTTTTGCTCAAACACCATTCCCCGCAGGAGCCCCAGTCGCAGTTGTCTTTGTTCACGGCCCTGGTTGTAGTGCACATGATGGGTGTTGGGTCGATGCCGGACGCGATCGCGCGGGTATAGGGCATGTAGATGGCGACGGTTAGGTACACGATGGCCACGCAGCTAAGGACGGCCGTCATCTGGCACACGCATATCGTGCCGCATATCTTCGTGTCCTGCGGTGGGATGATGAGGTCCTCGACGGGGGTAGGCTTCGGCATCGCGGAGACCAGCGACCGCTCGCGAGCTGACTCCACTGATGTATGGGTGGTCCGCGCGCATGCGTGGTGGCGCGATCGATTGAGCGCAGTGCAGGCAACCCCGAGTGCGCTATATTTGCCCGGATGTCAATGCCCGGTGTCGTCATCATTTTTAATATTTAATTAATATCATTCCGTAATTTAATTAGGTAAATTACTTACATATTAAGCACTACACTAAACTTGTTTTGATTCTAAAAAAATGTTAGGTTCTAACAATCTTTGACTTAATATTTTGTTTAAGATAAAACTTGTTTTTTTTTTCTTCTATTGTAACTTTTGTGTATTTTGTATTATAATTTAATTAAATTACAGGCGGCTATTATGTCTTAGCTTACTGTCTGTCTAAAAAAACATTAATATCCATCGTGGAATTCAAGAAATCAGGGTACCAAATTCAAAAATATAGATTTGAAGAGAGTACAGATATAATAAAGATTTTGTTTAAAAATACACAAAATACCACTTAAAAACTCAGCACCGTGATAATCTATCACCTAATACTTACCCTTGAAAATTGATCGTTCACACGAACTTGAAACAAGATTCTTAATTTTTATATAAAGTAATATTTACAGTATTTTGCACCACAGTACTCAAATTTTGTCTTTAATTGCAATTTCCTTGTAGAATAATTGCTATATTTTTAATCATCCGCTTTTACTTCAGTGTTTTGCTTGTATAGTGCGAAGTTAGCTGCGAATGAGACTGCGCAATCATGCGACGTCCTCTTGTGCCAGCCTGAAGTTGCCTCCAAAGTCGTAAAAAAGTTTATGTACTCCAGCATCGAAAAGTTCCAATTTCGAATTTGACAGCTGAATCGAAATGAACCCTCCTTTGGTTTTGCTTCTCATTTCGATGCAGCTCGTTGTATGGGAGCTGAATCGAAATGGTTATCTTCTTAAAATAGGATACCTAAAGCTAAGGCTCTGAGTTCTGGCACTTTTGTACCGTTCATACGACAGAGGCGCCACAGGTGGCTGGTGGCGGCTTACGGAGTTACTTTTTGTTACTTTATTGAGCCTACGGCGTATTTTGTTAATGATTTTATTTTCCTTGTCGTAGATAAAATCTTGTATGCAACTGTACGTAATTAGTCATTTTCATTCTCGTACTATCCTATTTTGATCCTCGGCAAGCCTCGTATCAAAAACAGCACTCGAATTAAAATCACCCTCATTATGATGCAGTTGCATAAATAGCTATTTTCAAATTTAACGCAGTATTATAATATTGTCTATGTATCATTAGCAACCCATCAACGGCTCACTACTGAGCGCAGGTCTCCTCTCAGAGAAAGGTTATAGACCACGATGGCCCAAGTCAGAGGTGCGTACCCAGGATCGAACCTGCGTCACGTCATAAAGAAACATTCATGAAAAATTGCATACTTTTATGAATTGAATTGAATTATTATCGCTGAATAATCATTATTTTGTTTAATACAAAGAAGGGGTTAATTGAAAATTACAATTTTCTTTAGTCACAAGCCAACGCTTGGGCCGATCGTGCCTCTCTAATCGCTTGTTCCGCGCTCTCGCTTGCACGAGCAGGCTCAGGCGGAACGTGACACTTTTTCGTGCGTGCAGCCGGTGTTCATCGCTTTATAAGACGTTATCACGTCAAAAGAAGAAGAAGAAGGTAATTACCAGCCCTCCGGTCATCACTCACCAGTGGACTCTATGAGACGGAAAAACAGATCCTTAAAAAGGGATCTAGCTTCCTTGCTCCATGATCCTAATGTTTCGAAATTATTTTCAACATTAATATACTCGTTAAAACCAAAATAACTGAAAAATCGGCCAAGTGCGAGTCGAGCCTTGCTCTTTTAGGATTCCGTACATATGAACAAATCACTTTTTTAAAACTAGATACATATTTAGATATCTTAGTAATTAGATAATAATAAAAAATGCTCGTTTGTTTTGGTCACAACTTTGAAAGCTCCCCTTTCTTCATTTTTGAAGCTGAAAAATAATAAAAAATATATTTGAACTCCACTTAATGAGCTCTAGACAATGACACCCCACATGCCAGGGTAAAAAAATAAAATTGTATTTCGACTCCTTTTTCATGTATGGGAGGGGAGTCCCCTTTATTTTTTAATTTTATTTTATTTTTATTATTTTTTGTTATAGCGGCAATAGAAATACTTTGTGAAAATTTCAACTGTCTACCTGTTGCGGTTTACGAGATACAGCCCGCTGACAGACGAACGGACAGACGGACAGCGGAGGCTTAGTAACAAGGTCCCGTTGGCACTCTTTGGGTACGGAACCCTAATAAAGGGACCGCAGACGTTACAAGGCCAGAGAAAAACCCGATCTCGATCCAAAGAAATTTTTTCTTGATAATAGATAATATTATTATGCATTGAAAATTCACGAACTTTTACACCAATCCATAATCATCACTCCACACCCATATAATTATATTAAGTTCACTTTTCATATTCTGTTTGAAATACATTCTTGATTCTACTTATTTTGGAAAACATAACATCCGCAAATGGAAATAAGGCATGTCAACAAAACTTAAACCAAAATAGTTTCTTTCCAAATACGTAATAACTAACTAAGTATACAGTATTAATTTCAAAAGAGGAGTTGGATATACATAAAATAAAATCGACGAAATATTATTATTTATAAGTACTTATTATTTTAGTGGACATTTCACCAATTCTGAATAACTTCCTACGAATTTTGATGTTTTTATAGATTTTCAATAAAAAAAACTCCTAATTTACTCTATATATTTACAGAACAACTTTTGCACTTAATCTATATTTGGGGAGAGAGATAAAGATTTATATAAGTTAAATCACTCACCGTATCCATTAATATCGGTTTTCATTTTACAAAGGGTATCCAGTATTCAAGTCGTCAGTTATTCACATATTTGTGTCCCACACGTGCCTTGTTCACACATTTTGGCGTACCTCTATGTTTACTGCAAGCACATGAGTAAGTAACCAAAGAGAGGGCAAATCTTCTACAGACCGTGCACAATGTAGGTATACATATTTTGGTAGGGTTGTCGCAGGAAAATAAGATGAATGAAGATTTTTTACCTGTTTTTCAAATAGGGTTCGTAATCTAATTCCTACTTATAGATAAATACCTATAGCGAAAGTGTGTCACGCCGCAATCAAAATGGGTATTGAGTATAGTGTAGAGAACTTGATAAGTGACAGGTTAATTTATATCCTGGAACAAGTGAGGGTTCGCGCGGGAATTTCAAAAATCGAACTCCATAAGACAAAATTGCCTGCAAAAGCTAGTAATTGAATAGTTATTCAAATTAACACTCAATAATTATTAGCTCTCTTCCTTCAGGAAGCCGTTTGAAAGCTTTTGGCTTCGCGCTGTACAAAAATTACTCAGACGTGAACGGACAATATCATGCAATTGTTTCACATACGTTTCTTGGTGGTGGTTCATTTTGGTACAATGCTTAGAAAATACATTTACAAGTGCTTAGGAATTTAATTTATTAAGTAACAAACTTTCAACATAAATATTTAACACACTTATTTCCTAATTTGGCTCAGAACTGTAAAAATTTCTTGAAAGTTTTTAAGAAACATTTCCTTACAACCCCTAAGTTTTATTTCCGGTGACATCAGTCTAATCTTCGACAAATTGTTAACAGATTTCCTGAATTGGCTATAAAATGTTATACATTTCTGAGGAACTCCATTCAACTCCTAAGTTTTAAAACATTCCCGGTGGCGTATTATCACAGCACGGTTTTATGAAGTTTTCCCTCTGATGGGTTATCTAATCATGTGTTGCAAGTTCACCCACACGCATGCGCACGAAAATGCCAAAATTTCTGTAACATTCACTCCTGTCTGCAGCGTTTTCATCGACCTATTTGCTGTGCAGGCAAGAAAATGCAAGGGTCTCTTCTACATATACAATAAATAAGGAATTTTCTTCTGCACAAATGTTGAATGAAATAAGATTATGGTGCGTTTGTATAAACAATTATATTGAAAAGTGGTTGCAGTCAAAAAATTGCAGTACTGCATTCGAATGTTTATAATATCATTTTTTTAATTTAAATACTAGGTACTCAGCTTTTTCTTTTATTTAATTTTGCCATATTTATAGGGCTTCTGGTAGAAATCTCTCATCATCATCTCACTATCCATAAGCATTTAAATAGCTACACTAGTAGCTCATATTTTAAATATCTAATATATATAAATTACGTGTCACGTTGTTTGTCCGCGATGGACTCCTAAACTACTGAACCGATTTTTATCAAACTTCGTAACTATCTGTAATTTGGTCCAACTTAAAAGATAGGATAGTTTTTTTGCATTGGGATAGTTTATTTGTTTTATTTATATAGATAAGTTGGCGGTACGAAGTTCGCTGGGTCAGCTAGTATATTTATAAAAATCTCGTGTCACGATGTATGTTCGGGATAAACTCGAAAACTACTGAACCGATTTTGATCCAACTCCGTAACTATCTGTAATTTGGTCCAACTTAAAAGATAGGATAGTTTTTATCTTAATTATCGACACCAATATTTGTTATAGCAGATTAAAATATGTTAATTACACGACAGTCATAAATACTTAATACTCGAACAATGTACGAGTATTAAGTTACTAGGCAATCTAAATCTCGAACGATGTTAGATTGCGAGATAGTCTTAACCCAAATAGACTACTTATCTTACTAATGCTTACTAATATTATAAATGCGAAAGTGTGTTTGTTTGTTGGTTTGTCCTTCAATCACGCCGCAACAGAGCAACGGATTGACTTGATTTTTGCATGGGTACCTATAGTTGAGGACCTGGAGAGTGACATAGGCTACTTTTTATCCCGGAACATCAAAGAGTTCCCGAGGGAATTTAAAAACTAAATCCGCGCGAACGAAGTCATGGGCATCAGCTAGTAATATCATAAAAATATGATATGCCCTATTCAGAATTACATGAGTAGGTTACCTACGTCATAAGTACCAAATTATTCAATAGAGAATCTCCGGAATAATTCTGTTTGAATTGGTTTAAATAGGCAGTAACAAAGTTACAGCCCAGACTAAGGTCGTAAATGTGATTACTATAAATAAAATCCTTGTCTATCCGTGTGATACCCTTTCACAGCTCCATTGCTGGAACACTGTTGTAGGACACTTTTATCACTTTTATCGGCAGTATAGAAAACCTTAATCCACGACTATTTGCGGAATTGGCGGATTTCACACACCTCCGAGAACATTAAGAAGAACTCTCAGATGTGCAGGTTTCCTCACGATGTTTTCCTTCACCGTTGAAGCCAGTGATATTTAATTGCTTAAACGCACTTGACTCCGAAAAGTCAGAGGTGCGTATCCGAGATTGAACGTGCGACTCCCCGAATAGGAGACGACAGTCCCAACCACTAGGCTATCACTGCTTATCATTTGACCCATCTTAACTATGGAGATACGAACACTGAGTTGTGCAACCCGGTTGATTTTGATGGAAGTTTAACTTTAACAAGCTAACGTGGCAACGGCTCTCAGTAGATACCTACCTGATGTCTTAGAGGCCACAAGGGTCAACGGACAACAAATAAATCAATGATGTCAAGTCGCAGACACTTAATATGTTTTGTAGTCAGTGGTGATTGCCCGCAATTTATCTGTTAGCCCAGGGTCGGGTTACATTAGCTGATTGTGGTTACTTGGTTGAGCTGTAAACCACACAGTAGGTAGCCTTGAAAATATTTTTGACGTGATAACGCCTTGTAAATCGATGAACATCGGCTGCACGCACGAAAAAGTGTCACGTTCCGCCTGATCCTGAGCGTGCAAGCGAGAGCGCGGAACAAGGGCCCAAGCTAAGAATAGTAATTAATCTAAGGGCCCAAGTGTTGGCTTGTGCCGCCCACCAGTCATCGTCAATGTTTCTTTATGACGTTATCACGTAAAACTGTCGTCCGTAAACCGACTTTACAGACAACCAATTTTTTTTTAAATTAGTTATCCTATTTTTGATCCCAATAATTAACAACTAACACTATCCCACAACCTGTGCATTTTTGTGGTAGGTACACTTTATTGAAAAACTATCACGCCTATAGATTTGTGCTTTAACATAGTTTAACTTCATATCCGATGTGTTATCTGTCAAATAAAATAAAATTTTACAACCATTAAAAAAAAATTAACATTAACAATTTTGTATTCATTGGATAGAATGTTATTGTACCTACCTACTAGTAACGCCATCTGTTAGAAAACCAAAGAGAACACAGAACTTATTATTACCTGTTAGAAAAACTACGCGAGCCCTCACAAAGCTCAGCTTTTTGCTAGTGTAAAAGAAAATCAAAGTGGAATATTGCTCTACTTTTCTACCCACGCGACCGGAGCGCGGTGTCTAATAAGTAATAATATTAGCGCGCTTACAGGTCTCGGTGAATATCATTTTGCACAAACAACGAGCTATCAAAATCAAAACTAGTTTACCTTGCTTACCTTGCTTACTTATAGCTTTGTCAGTTTTGATAAATTTTACAAATACACATATCATCGGAATTCAAATACTTTATGCCAACTTGTTTCAGCTTTTCTAATTGCAAAAATTAATTTGTGCGTATAAATAATACAGTGTTGAATTGTTGATCCTTGTTCCCAATAATAATTGGTTTTTCTTGTCTTATTAGATTTGAAGTTTCAAGAATTTTAATTCAAAGTCCGATGAGGATGGAAAAAAAGGAACGGCTGGTTTGTGACTTGTCTTGTTTGAAAGTTAGACGTTGCTTTAGGTCTTTTTCTATTTGTAAGATTATAGGGTTCCTTAAGAAATCAAATTTTTTAACTAAAACTTCGTATCGAAAATATTGACTTGTACTTTATTTAAATGTTTTTGTTATTTTTGTCTTTTAAATATACTTTTACGTATTATTACAGTAATGGAAATCTGGAAACTTGCAATACTAAGGCTAAACTAAATAGATTCCCTGACGTATTTTGCCACTAGAAATCGCCACTACAAACTTACATGATTATACTATACGTAATATAAATAAGAATATTATAGTCAGCCTATACAATATAGGCTGTGATAGCCTAATGGTTACGACTGTGGTCTCCTATTCGGGGGGGTCGCAGGTTCGATCCTGGGTACGCACCTCTGACTTTTCGAAGTTAAGTGCGTTTAAGAAATTAAATATCACATGCTTTAACGGTGAAGGAAAACATCGTGAGGAAACCGGCATACCTGAGAGTTCTCCATAATGTTCTCGAAGGTGTATGAAGTACGCCAATTCGCATTGGGCCAGCGTGGTGGACTATGGCCTATAACCCTTCTCTGAGAGGAGAACTCGCTCAGTAGTGAGCCGATGATGGGTTGATAATGACGATGATACAATATAGAGACAAAATTTTATGAATATTATAGGAGATAGAGGACGGAACAATTCACTCGCATAAGAGTTAAACATTTTATTACATGCTAACTATACATATATATTATGAGGGTCTTGGTCATTTACAATAGACTACATCATTGAACTCTCCAGTTCCTAAATCCTGATGCTGCAGGGTACTGCCCACCTAGAACAGTGAAGTTATATTATAGGTACCAAGTATAAACTAATACATAATGGCTTAGTGACTTTAGTGGCCGGAAATTAGGTACCAGCTCCTCAATCCTGATGCTGCTGGGTACTGCTCATCTAAACTATTGGAATTTAGAGACTGTCAATTAATTGTTAATCGATATTGTAGGTATCAAATATGTGCTGTATCATTGAACTCCAGACTTCAGTTCTTTGTACCCACAGATTTGGTAATAATCTGTGTCTGTAAAACAAACGCAACGGTACACGTTGCGTTTGTTTTGTAGCTTACACGTGAAAAGCAGAGGCGGGTTGACTAGTGTAGTCAATAATATGGATGGAATGCAAGTTATTCGTAGCACCAACTTCTCTTAAAATAAATAAATTCACCTAAAAATAAAAGTCTACAGAACCTTTTAGACATGCATACATAAACACTTGACCAGTTTTTTGAGAAGCGATTAATAATAATTTTATGACAAAACAAGCATTGTTTGTGTTTTGTTTTTGTTCAGTCATTTGAAAATCTTGATGTTCATGCTAACCACGGTTTATTCCATTTTGTCCCCCTGGGTAAATAAAACAACGATAATATGATGAATAAACATTCTAAGTTTTCGACAAATTAGAAAATTTAACAAGTGTAAATTAAAAATGTAAAACACTCCCGAAATGTGCATCTATGGCCAGACATTGTACGATTTATCTGAAATTCTATTACTTACCTATCCAGTTTTCTGCTCCATTATCAGACCCTCCTCCTCGATCCTTGATCCTCAGTCATCATCTATTTAACACCTACTCATTGTTTAGTAGTTTTTTAGTTTAACGTGTGAAGTGTCTGTGTGTGTATCTATCTGTTGTTCGTTGCGGCATCATAGCTCCCAAATGGATGATTTTGTTTGTTTGTTTTGTCAAAAGCAGACTTGATCGAGTGTTCTAAGCATGGAAAGTTTGCCAAGTGTGTTAAAATTTTATAATTTTTAAAACTTTTTTAAATAGGTAGGTAGGTATAGGTAAGTATATCTACACGTGCGAAGCCGGGGCGGGCCGCTAGTTGTAAATAAACACATAGTATGTCGACGGGAGCTGGTACTTACGTGAAAAAAGGATTGTCACGGGCTCAGCCCAGATCTTTCCAGAGGAGTTCGCGAGAAACAGGTACTCTCAACATTTTTCACAATTATCAGCATTTTTATTTATAATTATTCATATACCTAATCATAGTGAATGACACTCGACCTAGTAGCAATGTGGTTAAAGCAACCCAAGGTTGACCCAATACAGTAGGTAACTTGATATCTGTAATGTTCGGGTGGTCAGAAGGGGTCTTTTTAAACTGAAGTTTATTTAATCCTGCATACTGTGTAGGACTGCTTAGGACTCACTTTCTTTTAGGACTAATGTTACGGACTTTTTTGTTACGGACTACGATTAATATTACGGGCTTTTTCAAGGCTTTTTATCTTAGATAAATTTGCGTGGAGGACATTATTTATTAGAACAATATAAATAACATTTGGTTAAAGTAAACAAACAACTCTGGACTCTACACTCATTAATAAAATTACTACATAGTAATTTCCAAATGTCTCCTAATGCTTATCTTTAAATTAACATTAAAGTAAGTAAATTCGATTACAAAAATATTAGGCATCTTAAAATGTACATTCAGCTGAGAAAAATTGTATAAAAATATGTAAATATTCAAATTCAAATATCTACTTAGATAAACGTCACGGATAAAAGCTAAAGCTAGTCTGATAAATAATAAACTTTGGGTTTATAATGGTAACCACACTTAACTTCATGTAGCGACGGTTTGTATAAACAGCTTTAATAATAATTACATAGTTTCTTGAAGTTAAATTGCACCTGCGAATAAATTTTATCTACTGCATTCACCTGCTCTTGTTTTTAAGGACATGTCTTAATTATTAAATACGCAAAAACAAATTGCAAATTATTCCTAAAATAGCCTAATTTTTTAAAGAATATTCTCATTACTTTAAAGGCCGATTTCACCAACGTCGAGGTATAAATTGGGCGTTCTGACAGTATTTGTATTAAAAATATCGTCAAATAACAAATTTACGCTTGGATAAGACTTATTTTACGTTGGTGAAATCGGCCCTGTATGTAACGTTTGCGCTAAGAATGGGTCCTAAAAGAGACCAATAGAATTTGAAATGGATTTCAATTAGACTTCTCAAACATTCAACTAAAATTAAAATCATTTTGTTACATTATAAAAACTGTCAAATGCAGGTTACACCACGCGCTAGAAATTCATATAAATGACCCTTTAATAGACGAATAGGTGCAATGTCGTTCATGCACTGATGACTCATTCATTCAAAAATACGGTCAGTGGGTCATGTGAACGACAATATAATTATTTAGGTACGTATATTTTTTACTACTTTTCGAACCCAGGTAGTGCGAAAAATCTAGATGTTCAAGAACAAAGAAAATGTTTTTTTTTTTACTGAGCGTTCGTTATTTATTTAATACTCGTACCAGTATTAAAGCAAGTACCTACTAACCTTGTCATTCCTGTTTTTATATTATTGTGAAGATAAAAAAAGATAAACAACATTCCGATAAAACTTCGTTGTTCCCGTCTGTATGACAAAAAAAGTTAGAAAAAAATGTTGACAGCGCATGCAGAGTTGATGCGTATCGTATTATCCTCTTACAAGGATCCTTTCGATGATATATAAAGAAGGATTGGGCTATGAGGGCACAGTTTGTTACTGACCTTTGAACCATGAAGACGTTTGCAGTGCTCGCGATCTGCTTTGTGGCGGCCCAGGTGAGATTAATGTCTAATAATAATAATACAACTAGGTGGACCGAAGGCATCAGAAGAGTCGCCGGGAGCCGCTGGATACAAGCGTTGCAAGACCGATGCATGTATATTGTATACTATGTATGATGCCCGCGACTTCGTCCGCTTGGATTAAAGATTTTTCATTCCCGCGGGAACTTTGTAATTTTTCGGAATAAAAATAGCCTATATGTTGATCCTGGATATGAGCTATCTACATTCCAAATTTTAGCAAAATCGGTTCATTCGTTGTGGCGTGAAAGAGTAACAATTGCAATTTGCATTTATAATATTAGTAGGATAACCTTTGTTCAACAGTGCACGTCTATCAGTTGATAAAGAAGTAGAATAATAATATTCCAATATGACATCTGATAACATCAGATGCAGCACCGATGGTCTTACGTGCTTTCCGAGGCACGGGGGTAGAACTAACACTGCCAACTTCCTAAATCCGAGTTCCTGTAGATTATTAATTTTTCCTATAAATATTTTCTTGACAGAAAGATCCAGTAAGTACTAAAACTTTTTGTTTATTCATAACTAGCTTTTGCCCGCGACTTCGTCCGCGTGGATTTAGATTTTAAAATCCCTCGGGAACTCTTTGATTTTCCGGGATAAAAAGTAGCCTAGATGTCACTCTCCAGGACCTCAACTATACCCATGTAAAAAATCACGTCGATCCGTGGCTCTGTTGCGGCGTGATTGAAGGACAAACCAACAAACAAACACATAAAATATTAGTATGATTATTGTCGTCTATGCGTGCTCATTTAAAAACCCGTCCAAGAATTTTGTTTACATGCTCCGTTCGCACGTTTCGCTAAGCATAAACGCAGATTTACTCGTAATATAGATCAGAATAATGTATTGCGTTTTTCCTATTGCAGGCTCTCACAAATGAGCAGAAAGAGAGATTGAAGAAGCACAGGACAGAATGTCTCGCGGAGACCAACGCCGATGAGCAACTGGTCAACAAACTCAAATCTGGCGACTTTAAGGTAACTTTCCTCGTACTTATGCTGCTTCTCCTTACGAATTTTTCTTTTATGACAAGTCAAGAATATACCAACGCACCGGTTCGGAAAATAGATTTTGCTTAGAAGAGCAGGCAAGAAGCACCTGCGCAAAGCCAAAAGAAAATTATGATTTTAGCTTTTATTTTTGAAGTGAAAACTTTAGGCACGTTGAGCACATTTTTTGGGTGAGCAAAAAACATGGATTTCCCGAAATCGTCACCGTCACCATCGTCACCTGGAGATTTCAGTAAGCGTTAAACTTTTTAAGGTTCTCAAGCAACCTTGTACAGCGCAGTCGGCAGGTAGCCGCCTTCTTTACCGTTTAATGTATGATGTCGCAGGTTCGAATCTCACTCACGAAACGTGACAGTGCTTGCGTGGTATAGCTTGCAGAAGATATTGCAATAGTTCTCTCTCTCTAGATCCTAAGCTATACCCAGACAAAAAATCACGTCGATCCATAGCTCTGTTGCAGAGTGATTGAAGGACAAACCAACAAACATACTTTCGCATTTATAATATTATAGTATGATGATATTATCTCTCACACACTTAAACAAGTGAATCATGTTCTAGCGCTCATACATATGGGGACGCATAATGTGTGTCTGGGGGGATGTTTGACCCTTCCAATAGGTCTGGCAGCTTACAGATAATATCGCAATAGTTCCCTGAGTATCATGTATAAAAATCAGAACTGAGAATATAAGTTAACTTAAATTATATATTTTTTTGGGAGCTTCAAAGCGTCTGGCTAAAGTAACCGCCGGCGGTAAGCGTCTGGCAGTATTAATTTTTACAATATTCTTTAAAACATATACGAAAATCAGCCCTGAGAATTTAAGATAATTTATTCTAGTTTTTACCTACCTTTAGCACCTGGTATCTGGAAATTGGCCGTCGGCACAATCTAACTGGTACGCATATACTGAAAGGACATTAGAACAGTACTCTATCGTACACAAATAATTGCTGAGAAAATAACTTAGGTCTGGCGGCACTGGGATCTTGGACCATTGTCACAGTAACGATAAACCAAGTCACCTTTGCATTAATAAAGAAATTTGCCATTTTCCTAATAAAGGGATTTTTGACATTTGAACCACTAACATTAAAGTTCGAAAAAAAGACTGAAATAACAGTTTTCTTTAAAATTTTATTGGGTAACTTAAACAATTAATAATCCGTGTTTCTACCGCGAACACTAACAACACAAGAACATCGGTTTGGCATACTCAAAATGAGTTCATCCAAATCACGCTGTGGAATGGCCGCCCATGTTCGTTGCAACAACAAAAAAAGGTCTTCTTGCCACTGGATACCCTCCATATTCGGCAGAGCTCTTCTCTGTAGCATATCCCATGCATGCTCAATCGGGTTCAAGTCTGGCGACTGAGCAGGCCAGGGCAGGACATTGATGTTAGCTGCGGCGAGAGTCTGTCTTACAACTCTTGCGGTGTGCGGTCGTGCATTATCATGCATTAACTGAAATAGGGGACCGATTTGCACTTGTAGAGGAACGATGACGTCTGATACAATCGTCTCAGCATAAATTTGAGCGTTGAGGTTGCCTCTGATCCAAATCAACTCAGTTCTTCCGCCGATCCAAATACCCGCCCATACCATGATGGTTCCACCACTATAAGGATGGACTTCCTGGCAGGATTTAAATCGCTGTTGGCGTCCAGGAGTTCTCCAGTGTCGTATACGTCTTGTATCCGGTCTCATACCAAAACGAGACTCATCAGAAAAGCACACGAAACGCCATTGTTCTTCTGCCCAATTTCTGTGTTCAAGAGCCCATTGATATCGAATCCTACGATTGTGCATTGCTATAGGTGGTACCCGTAGCGGTCTTCGGGAATGAAGGTTCACTTCATGCAAGCGGTTTCTGACTGTTTGGTCGCTAATTAAGTTCCCTGAAGAGTGATGAAGCCTCACGGCTAACATCATGGCGGTTATTGTTGGAGCTCTTCGAGTTAAGATTTGAATGTATCGGTCTTGTCTCCGTGTGGTGCAGCGATACCGTCCTCCATGGCGCTCAGCCACGGTACCAGTGCTTCGGTAACGTGTCCAAAGTCGACTGATAACACTCTGACTTGTATTCAGAGCTAAAGCCACAGTACGTTGCCGGAAACCAGCTTCTATCATTCCCACGGCTCTGAGCATTTCTTCCCTGCTTAAATGACGTCGCCGCTCCATAATAACGTTGGTTTTAATCAGTAGTAGGGAAACAGTAGCACTAATAATGTCTTCAATGCGTTGTATGTTTTTATAGGGAAAATATTGACAGCTGATTTTCATCTTTTACTCGAATTTGATTGACAGTTCCTGATTCAAATTATGAAATGCACCATAAAGGATCCATATAAATTTATAAAATCATAAATTTATTACAAAGCCACATCTCAATCTCAAGAAATCCGCATAAAAATGCTTGATCCCTAGACACTTTTGATGTGTGTATATTTATCACGTATTTTGATCTGAACGACCCATTTTCGGATTCTGATTCTGAATGCCAAACGAGTTAATTTACGAATAAATAAATCGATGGCCAAACGGTTTGTCACTAAGCGCCCGCTAATTTGTCTGTCTTTTCTCAGCTTCAGCCGTAATGGCAATTCTATTTAGTACCTGTTACTATGGCCTCTACCATCGCAAATAATAAAAAAGTCCAAGTCTTACCTACAAATAATCTTAATTATATAAACTAGTGGTTCGCCCCGAACTGAGACCTCGCGGTATCCCATAATTCCCATAAGGTAGTTTTAACTATTGTAATTTATAAAACGCGCCGAATCTGATGACGTCAATCGTCATCTGCTTTCGTGGATGGGATGCGTATTTACAATATTAAAGACAGCGCCATCTATTAACAGTATAGTGAATTTTTGTTAAAAACATTGATGCCCATTAAAACTTAAATAATTTCGTTTCTTTATAATATTTATCTAATCTTAGTATTTGTTGTTCAAGTACAGAATATAACTGAAATTATGTGTAAGTTTCAAGTTTTAAAAAAAAAGTGGTTTTAGAGATCTAGCCTCGAATAAAATCTCCACTTTGAAAGCCCCCGATTACGTCAATTTTAGGAAAAAAAATAAAAAAAAATCGGCCAAGTGCGAGTCGGGCCTCGCTCTTTTAGGGTTCCGTTAAAAAAAATTAAATTAAAAAATTTCCACCTACCCATTTTAATTTAATTTTTTTAATTTAATTTAATTTTTATTATTTGTTGTTATAGCGGCAATAGAAATACATTATATGTGAAACTTTCATCTGTCTATCTATTACGGTTTACGAGATACATCCCGCTGACAGACGGACGGACGGACGGACGGACGGACGGACGGACAGCGTAGGCTTAGTAATAGGGTCCCGTTGGTACCCTTTGGGTACGGAACCCTAAAAAATACTTTTGTACTCTGTTCCAAACTTTCTTTAAAATAAGGTACTGCAACCCTATGAAATGCAAAAAAAATTATTTTACTTCGCATTCGCTTCTATGAGAGCCCCCCTGAAATAAAGATTTTTATAACTTTTTAAGCCATTTTCGGCTGGAGGCCCTCGGTTTACATATCACATCTAAAATTGAAGTAATGACGTTCAGTAATTCAGAAGTTATAAGGCTCTGACAGACGGACAGACGGACGGACGGACGGACAAGTGCAAATTCACTCAAGTAAACTCAGAGACCTTCGCTTCGCTCGGTCGATTACGTGTCACGTTGTTTGTCCGCGATGGACTCCTAAACTACTTTACCGATTTTGATCAAACTTCGTAACTATCTGTAATTTGGTCCAACTTGAAAGATAGGATAGTTTTTTTGGATTAGGATAGTTTATTTGTTTTATTTATAGATATAGATAAGTCGGCGGTACGAAGTTCGCCGGGTCAGCTAGTTTAATATAAAAAATCTTTTTAACCGACAAACGCCCGCGCCAGTACAAAGTATATAATTTATTGTTGATATTTTAAAAACCGCTCGACCGATTTCGATAAAATTTCAATGGAACCACCGGGGAAGTATACCCTTTGAAACAAAAAAAGAAGATTGGGACTAATTGAGAACCTGCTCCTTTTTGAAGTCGGTTAAAAATGGCTTATCACCGCGTCGATTATTGCGCTTCTAAACGTAATAGTTGGATGGGTAATACTAAGTAAGTCTTAAAGTAAAAACTAGATTGCTCCTGAATATCTATCGTCCTACGCCTAGCTGTAGATCTTGTGAATCTTACTCATATTATAAATGCGATTCAATAATATTTATAATTAATTGAGTTTTAGAGATATTATACCTAATTAATTTTTTTGAATTCCTGTTGAATCAAGGACATTATTATATAAATAGAAAATCAAATCAAAACAACAAATTAAAAAAGTGTAATATTAATCCAGGCATTTTATCCTAAATTAATATAAGTTTGTGATGTTATTTTAAAATGTACAAAAAAAATTTAAGTGGCACTCGGGGACTGCCGCGGTAAAGCTATTGGATAGCATTTTTTATCAACTTATGCAATTATAATATTTATGCAATATTTTTTTTGCATAATAAAAATTAGGCAAAAAAATAATTAAAAAACAAACAAACAAGAAAAGCGCACTGTCACTACTTCGAGAGTGAGATTCGAACCTGCGACATCATACACCATACGGTAAAGAAAGCGGCCGCTCGCCCACTGCGCCGAACAGAGCTACTTGTGAACCTCTAAAATGTTGAACGCTTACTGAAAGACGGTGTTAGGTTTATTTTCGTTACGGAATTTCTTGATTCGGTCGCCGCGCTCAAACTGTTTGTCCTAGTTCAAAGCCCGCGATAAAAGCTATGCAATAGCTTAATACATTTTATGATGAAATTTTTGTATAATATTTAATACTTACTCCCTTTTACAGAGTGAAGCAGTGATAGCCTAGTGGTTAATAGTCCCCTATTCGGGGGGTCACGGGTTTTATGAGTTATGCGTTTAAGCAATTAATAAAGTAAAGGAAAACATCGTGAGGAAACCTGCTCAATTTAAAGTTCTCCATAATATTTTCGAAGGCGTGTGAAGTCCGCCAATTCGCATTGGGCCGGCCGATGTGGTGGACTATGGCCTATAACCCTTCTGTAAAAGACCTGCGCTCAGTAGTGAGCCGTTGATGGATTCCAGATGAAGATGATGGTGAGATGAGACCCATCATAGCACTTCAACGGTCGCTTTAACGCGATAGCTTCAACGGTGAAGGAAAACATCGTGAGGAAACCTGCACACCTGAGAGTTCTTCATAATGTTCTCAAGGGTGTGTGAAGTCCGCCAATTCGCATTGGGCCAGCGTGGTGGTCTCTGGCCTAATAACCACTATTTGAGAGACCTGTAGTGAGCCGTTGATGGGTTGCTGATGATGATGATGATGATGATGATGATGATGATGATGATGATGATGATGATGATGATGATGATGATGACGATGATGATGATGATGATGATGATTGTTTGCAGACCGAGAACGAGCCGCTGAAGAAGTACGCGCTGTGCATGCTCACCAAGTCCGAGCTGATGACCAAGGATGGGAAGTTCAAGAAAGACGTCGCGCTCGCCAAGGTCCCTAACGCTGGTGCGTTATAGAATAGAATAGAATAGAAATGTTTATTATTCATATAAACTTTTAAGCTATTGCATAGCTTTTATCGTGGGCTTTGAACTAGGACAAACAGTTTGAGCGCGGCGACCGAATCAAGAAATTCCGTAACGAAAAAAAACACCGTCGTTCAGTAAGCGTTCAACATTTTAGAGGTTCTCAAGTGGCTCTATTTAGCGCAGTGGGCGAGCGACCGCTTTCTTTGTATGATGTCGCAGGTTCGAATCTCACTCGCGAAATAGTGAGAGCTGTTCGCTTTTCTTGTTTGTTTGTTTTTAATTTTTTTTTTTTTTGCATAATTTTTATTATGCAAAAAAAATATTGCATAAATATTATAATTGCATAAGTTGATAAAAAATGCTATGCAATAGCTTTACGGCGGCAGTCCCCGAATGCCACTTAATTTTTATTTACAAGTGCTTTTGAATCGTCGATGAGTCTACCACTGGTTCGGAATACCCTTCCTGCCGAGAAAAACCAGCAAGAAACTCGGCGGTTGCTCTTTTCAAAACTAGTTTACAATATAGTAGATACTATGCTATATATGCAGTGTTTCCACAATAAGGGCAAGTTCCACAAAATTCAAGCGTTTCAATTCAAATTCGTTTCAAAGTCATGAGCCTCAATAGCTCAACGGTTAAAGGTGCGGACTGAAACTGAAAGGTCGCAGGTTCGAATCCCACCCGTTGCACTATTGTCGTACCCACTCCTAGCACAAGCTTTTCGCTTAGTTGGAGGGGATAGGAGGATTTTAGTCAACTTCGATTTGACTATTATTCCTTTTAATAAAATAAAAAAAAAGTTACTTTTGTTTTACACCAATCTCGTCCAAGACACCATAGCACAGAATAGATAATAGTACAAGTACCTACAGAAGATACCAGGGACCCCAACTACCCTCAGTCTCGAAATATGTGGCCGCCTATTTCCACTTCAGTTTCGCGACTCGCCGAACTATATCGGTAACTTTGGTTCTCTTACGGATCTCATTTCTGATTTGATCTCGCAGGGATAGAAATACAAATAGAAAGGATTTATTTGCATAATTGTAAATAGGTACATGGTGCGAACAATTTACAATCAGCCAATTATACTACATACTACTACTCCAAGCATAACTCTCTCCAGTGACCCTATCTCTCCAGTGAATTAGCAAATTTCAAAAAATTCTAAATTCTAAATTATTTATTTCACGTAGGCCATCAACCTGTGGCTCTTATGACACGTCATGACTCCAACACCGGTTCGGAAAGCGGATTCTGCTGAGAAGATCCGGCAAGAAACTCAGCAGTTGCTCTTTTCAAAATAATCATTTTACAATATTATTATGCAGCTATTACATTGTAATAAGTTATTTATACTATCTTGTGGGCAGCCGGATGCCAAGCCGATTTAACCCATGCAACTTTGTTAGAATAGAATAGAATATAATATTTCCACAATGAGGAGAAGTTCCAAAAAAGCGTAGGTACTACAATTCAATTAATGTTAAGACGGGCACACAAAAAGTAGCCCCATTCCCGCCGGTGGAACCCGTTCACGAGCATGACGCATGATCCAGCCGTTGCTTCGCGACTATAATATTCATAAAATATTATCGCCAGATAATTTCAATCAGTCTTTAACAACTGTCAGCGACATCTTGTGGCGAAACATTGATCGATCGATAAAATCGCTCTACTTTTACGTTACTTACTTACTTTTAATTCGTTGTTCCAGCTGACAAGCCCGCCGTCGAGAAGTTGATCGATAACTGCCTGGCCAACAAGGGCAACACCCCGCACCAGACCGCGTGGAACTACGCCAAGTGTTACCATGAGAAAGATCCCAAGCATTCCATCTTCCAGTAAACTACCCGCAGTTACAGTTCTTGAATACACGAGCGCGCGTGAGCTTTACTTGTGGGTACGTCGTGTGTGCATGCACACTGCGTAAGTGTGCGTGCCTGTACTAGCCTACGTGGGAGCGGTCAGGCGAGAGTATTGCCACGGTAATATTATCTGGTATTGCGCTCGCTCACACGACACACACACAACCATGATGATACACGCATACTCGTAAATTGCAAGAACTATACCAATAAATTCCGTCTAATCCTTTATCCACACGCTTGTGCGAACAAACTGAAAAGCCAAGCTAAGCCTAGCCAAACCAAACCAAAAACCCAGTTCATTTCTCACAAGCTTGTAAAAAGTGCATATAACTGTATGAGCACAGACCGGTCTATGAATATGAGACATAGAAGAAGAGCCGGCGACGTATGAAATGCGTCATATCACACCCGTTCCCCGTATGCGTCGATTACTTCCAGTCATGGACTAATCAACGCGTGCGGTAACTTAAAGTGTAACATGTAACTGCCCACACGAATTTACAATAATAAAGTTTTTCTGGAATAAAAAAAAATATTGTTTTATTTATTACGATGGGTGTAATCGTGGGGGCAATCTCTTCTTCTTCTTCTTCTTTATCAACCGATAGACGTCCACTGCTGGACAAAGGTCTCTTGCATGGACTTCCACAGGTCTCGGTCTTGCGCCGCCTGAATCCAGCGGCTCCCTGCGACTCGCTTGATGTCGTCGGTCCACCTGGTGGGGGGTCTGCCAACACTGCGCTTCCCGGTGCGGGGTCGCCACTCCAGCACCTTGGGACCCCAACGACCATCAGCTCTTCGAACTATGTGCCCCGCCCATTTCCACTTCAGTATCGCGACTCGCTGAGCTATGTCGGTGACTCTGGTTCTCCTACGGATCTCCTCATTTGCTGATTCGATCCCGCAGGGATACTCCGAGCATAGCTCTTTCCATCGCACGCTGAGCGGTCCTGAGCCTACTTATGAGGCCCTTAGTTAGCGACCATGTCTCGGATCCGTAAGTCATCACTGGCAACACGCACTGTTCGAAGACTTTAGTCTTCAGGCACTGAGGAATTTTGGACGAAAAGACATTTCGGAGCTTCCCGAACGCTGCCCAGCCGAGTTGGATTCGGCGGTTGATCTCTTTCTCAAAATTGGACCTACCTAGCTGGACTGTGTGTCCCAGGTAAATATACTCGTCGACAATTTCGAGTGCAGAGTTCTCAACAATTACTGGGTGGAGCGGTGCATGAGCATTGGACATGATTTTTTTGGACATGATGATTTGATTGGCAATCTCTTCGGCGCAACTGAAATATAATAGATATTATTAGGTATATAATATACTTGGAGATCTAATAAGAGATGGTTATATAAAAATATCAATGATAGTATAGTGATTAAATCATACCGACTTTAGGCTACCTACCTACTAATAACTAGTGGTTCGCCCCGAACTGAGACCTCGCGGTAACGGTATCCCATGATTATTCATTCAATCGATACATGACGACCAAAACTGACATTATTATTATTATGCCCGTTTTCACCAAACATACCTAAATCATCCCCTATGTAGGAGTCTCTTTACGTAGGTAGCTCCAAAACACAATCCTAAGTCCTAACATCCGTCCCAATGTCCTTTTAGGTGTCCCGTACAGGATCGTGATAAAGAAGTTGACAGTAATCATCACATAACTTATCATAGGTAGCCTGTAAAGGTTAGGGAACGTCAGTGAAAACATTGAATTATTATGTAGGTACATAATAACGAGTGAAAACGGGTTAGGGGCATCTGTACAAATCGTTATCTATCGACGCGAATAGAAAATATACAAAATGATATTTAACGAAAGAATAATTTTAATTGAATAATATGTTATTATCGACCGAGCGAAGCGAAGGTCTTTGAGTCTACTTGAGTGAATTTGCACTTGTCCGTCCGTCCGTCCGTCCGTCCGTCCGTCTGTCAGAGCCTTATAACTTCTGAATTACTGAACGAAATTACTTCAATTTTAGATATAATATGTAAACCGATGGCCTCCAGCCGAAAATGGCTTAAAAAGTTATAAAAATCTTTATTTCAGGGGGGCTCTCATAGAAGCGAATGCGAAGAAAAAAAAAAAATTTGCGTTTCATAGGTTTACAGTACCTCATTTTAAAGATAATTTGGAACAGAGTACAAAAGTATTTTTTTTTAAATTTTTTTCCTAAAATTGACGAAATGGGGGGCTTTCAAAGTGGAGATTATATTTGACCTCAGAACGGAATAACCATTGAAAGCTGGGGCTTGAAAGTTTTACAATTTTAGCGTAATATCATGTACTTGAACAACAAATACTAAAATTAGATAAATGTAATAAGGAAACTAAATTATTTAACTTTTAATGAGCAGCAACAACAGAACTTCACAATGATGTCAATAGATGGCGCTCTCATCTCATATAGCAAATGCAGCTTTATGTAACATACCTATTATTCAATTAAGATTATTATTTAGTCATTTAGCAAACATCAATAAAACTTCACGTTGCAGTTTGTTTTTACATATTTCTGATCGTGTCAATAGTTGACGCTGTGTACAAGTAATTTAATTTGAATGTTCCAAAAAACTATACCTAAGTTTGATTGAGGCCTTGAGGATTTCACTATAACAGTTCCCTAACCTTTACGGGCTACCTATGTTAAGTTAGTTGACACTTTCTGTCAACTTTGTTATTACGAACCTCTACGGGACAACTAAAGGTGAAAATGACATTGGGATGTTAGAATTGTATTTAGGGGCTACCTATGTAAAGAGACTTCTACAAATGGGATGATTTAGGTATGGTTGGTGAAAACGGGCATAATAATAATGTCAATTTTGATCGTCAATTATGGGAAACCGTTACCGCGAGGTCTCAGTTCGGGGCGAACCACTAGTATTATGTACATAAATAATAATGGTCGACGCAAAACTGTTTTTGGGATAAATCATAGTCGTAACTCCTAGTTCAATGGAATAGTTAATGACTGCGCCATCTATTAGCATTATTGTGAAGCTATGCGAAATTTACTGATGCTCATTAAAAATTAAATAATCTCGTTTCTTTATAATATTCATATAATTTTAGTATTTGTTGTTCAAGTACAGGATACAAGTGAAGTAAGAAAATAAGTACAACTTGAAAATATATAGAAAATTTTCCCAGAGAGCGTCTTCAAGCGAGCGTATTAAATCGCCATTTTGGAAGCCCCCCATTTCGTCAATTTTAGGAAAAAAATTAAAAAAAAAATACGGTTGTACTCTGTTCCAAATTGTCTTTAAAATGATACACAGAAGACCTATGAATCGCAAATAAAAAAAAATTTCTTCGCATTCGCTTCTATGAGAGCCCCCCTGAAATAAAGATTTTTATAACTTTTTAAGCCATTTTCGGCTGGAGGCCATCGGTTTACATATTATATCTAAATTTGAAGTAATTACGTTCAGTAATTCAAAAGTTATAAGGCTCTGACAGACGGACGGACGGACGGACGGACGGACAAGTGCAAATCGCTCTAGTAAACTCAGAGACCTCGCTTCGCTCGGTCAATAATCAATGAAATAACACCGGCCAAGCGCGAGTTGGCCTCGCTCACCGAGGGTTCCGTACTCAAAGTAAAAGTAAAACGGTAATATATTTTTTTTAATTAATTTTTTAGAGGTTTACTGTTAATATAAAAAAAACTATGCTAGTTAGAGGTTGGTTTTATTTTTTCTGAAAAATACCCATAAATTTTTGACCATACTTATTTCTGATTTTTCGATAGGTAAACTTTGGAGATAAGGGGGGGGGGGCGTTATTTTTTATTTTTTTAATAAATAAAAATCTGTTTTAGAATGAACAGGTAAAGGCCTTTCATAGGATACCCCACTCGCTATAGTTATCTTACTTTGAAATTTCAAACCCCCAATTTTCCCCCTTTTTTAATTAAACTAAAATAACTTTCGCGTTGGTTTTATTTTTCCTGTTAAATAATTTCTATTGATCATAATTATTTCTGATTTTTCTATTGGTAAACTTCGGAGATGGGGGGGGGTTATCTTTTTCAACTATTCCAAATTTCATGTCGATAGCTTAAATGGTTACTAAAATAATCGACTGTGACGGATGGACGGACGGAGAAAGTCTCACCATAAGGGTTCCATTTTTACCATTTTGGTACGGAACCCTAAAAATTACGATCTATGTTATTTAAACATTGGCGCACGGCGCGAATAATAATAACACTATTGTGCTCGCTAGTTAGTAGTGATATAATCTATACCTAATTGTTTGGGCATAACAAAATGGTCTGAGAGCTAGTGACCTAGTCTATACTAAAAATTTTAAAACTCTTTATAATGGTATTGATGTCGCAGTAAGATAGTTGAAGCCGTGTTATAGCTATAAACCTAGGTTTATAGCTATATGCCGGAATATAGCTATACGAAAGCGACTCATAGCTATCTTACTAAACTAGCGGCACGCTATGATGGCCGGTTTGACACATTACAATAGTGATGTGGAATGTCAATTTATTCTCGAAAAAAAATCAATTAAGTTTTGTTTTTGTACCTGATTAAATAGGTTTAATAAAACAAAAATGTATATGTTTATTTAATTTATTTGAACGAACTGAATATTTGAATGAAAATGAATATACATACTTTATATGCACACAAGAAACATATGAATACAAAAGATACCAAAAAAGGTGCCACAAAAGGCCATAATTAATCAGATTCGTCCATACTACTATTTTCACTGTCGTCACTGCTATCATCACCTACATTAATAATTATATGTTCGTTTTCTATAATATTATCTATTTTCACATCTCTTTCATAATCTTCCCTTATTAATTTAACAGTTCTATTCACAACCTTTTCCCAGTCTCCTTTAGTCACATGTTCACAAGCTTCTTCTAATAATTTTAGCATTTTTTTTGTGGTAAATGGGGGTTCTGTATTGTGTCTTGCAGCATATCCCTTAATTTGAGCCCACACCAACTCAATCGCATTATACTCACAATGGTAAGGCGGTAACCGTATAACTCTGTGCCCATGTTCTAATGCTATTTCGTCAATGACGTATCGGATCTTGGTTGGTTTGTTTTCTTTTAAAAGACGTACTAATTCCGCTTTTAACATATTCATGTTTGCATCTACGCCATTTTTACGAAGCCATGCGACGATATCAGCTTTCTTTTGGGATTGGGCAGGTGGCTTGTCAATTTGCATCGAGTGGTATGGGGCGTTGTCCATAATTATAATAGATGGTTCAGGGAGGCTACACAACATTGAGGTAAACCATTCAGTAAACTTTTCTCCATTCATGTCTTCATGATAGTCTCCAGTGGTTTTTGACGCAAAAGCCATGAGAGAACCTTCGACAAACCCGTTGATGGTTCCGGCGTGACAAATTATAAGTCGCGATCCTTTTCCTACAGGAACTTTGGAAGTAGATGCTGCTGTGTCATCGTTCCAAGAACGGCCTACAGTATGGTTAGCATTAAGCCATGTTTCATCCAAGAACACAACATTTTGCCAATTTTTGATTTCTTTCACTTGCCGTAAAAAAGTATACCTTGCCATCGCTATATCAAATCTTTCCATCAATATTTTGCGTTTGTTACATTTTTTGTATCGAAATCCAATGGTCTTCAAAATCTTCGTTAAAGAACTTTCCCCACCGAAGAATAATCCAGCTTCCTTCAGTGAATGCACCAACTTTTTTCTTGTTGGATACTCCTTCTGTAAATAGTAGCCGTAAACATGTCTTCGGATAGCATCGGCATCAAAGCTATCGATGCCTACGACTGGTTTTGCTCGTTTTCTCTTTTTTGGTGTGTGAAGTTTATTTTCTTCTGTGCCAGTCTCGCCATATTTTTTTTTAGTTATCCGTCTAACAGTTCGTTGTCCAATATTAAGCGCATCAGCTACGCGTTCAACCACTGACGTTATAGGTAAAATTGGCCCTCCATTTTGAGCTTCACGATCGAAATAGTTACGAAGGCGTATTACGAACTCACGTGTCTGACTATTTAGAACAGTTCTCTGCGTACGTTCGGTCATATCGACGAAATCCACAACAAAGGGCTTGAACAGAGTCCAAATTAACGAGCAAGGGTCAACAGTAATGCAGTATCAATATTTGAAATCCAAAGCCAGGTCAAAACTATATCACAATCGCATTGCACTGACAGTTTATACTTTTCGAAGCAACGTCAATTCGAAACTGCTTTGTTTTGCATTGAGCATTGACGCGAGTTTGCCGGAGGTAGTAGTTGTGCTAGCCAGCGATCCTATGTGACGATCGTATTAGATTCCATTTTTAAAAATTTTCAATTTAGAAAACCAAATGCCGAGTTGTGGTATATATCATATAAAAATAAAAATTTTACCTTTTGTATGAAACAGCTGATATTTTTTTGCGATTTCAGAGGTTTGTCCACATAGTGAAAATTGTTCATATTCACAAGTACATTCACCCCTTAAATGGTGCAAACTGATTTTTCTACACTTGTATACATTTTAGAAATCAATTTAATAAATAAATTTTGAGTCCTAAACCTAAAACTACATTCGATAAAATTTATGAATCTCTGCACATCACTATCGTCAATAAAGTAATACAATTATTTCCTTCAAAGTCGTTATCAATTAATACGGAACTTCATGAGCGGACAAACGTCAAACCGGCCATCATAGCGTGCCGCTATTGTAGGAATATAGCTATAATATTAACGCGATCTAATAACATAGCTATCTGACTAGATGTATATGTTAAGGTAAATGTGATAAATGTGATTTTCGGTAATTATTAATAATTACCTCACCATTTGGTAAATTTAATAAATACTATGAATTTCATCACTTTTATCGGTTATTATTAATAATTCACTGTTGTCTTTGGTAAAAGTGATAAAACAAACGAGAACCAGTCTGACAACCCCTCTAAACCCCACCCGAATCCTTTTTCCAGCCACCTTTAACCGTGAGGTTCCTAAAATCCTTACTGTTGGTGACAACAGTAAGGATTTTCGGGTGCATGTGTTTCCTACGTTGTCATAAAAAAATAACAACGAAAGCTGTGATGATCCTAACTAACTTTAAGGATTTCCGGGTAAAAGCATTTCTGGTTGGTTATAAAAGTGGCCAACCGAGCCAACAGTAAGGATTTTCAGATGCAAGTATATACGGGTGGTCCTAATGGTGCCGCCCAAAGGCAATATTTTGATTCCTCGTCTAGGTAGACCTATTAGAAACTACCAGCGATAATAATTCGGATAGGGACCGAGCCACTAAGCATAGACTACATCATGGAGCTCTAGGTAATAGCTCCTCAATCCTGATGCTGCAGGGTTCTGCCCACCCAAACTGCGTGAACTTAGGAATTCTCGATATCGAATGGATAGTGTAGGTACCAAGCATAGAGCTCCTCAATTCTGATGCTGCAGAGTACTGCCCACCTAAACTACGGGGCGAGAGCGCGCTCAACCAATCAGGTATTCCGCTGTCTGCTGGCAGTGACTGACTTGTGATATTTTCCTAACGACAGCTGAACATGGTATTTTAACATTGAACAATCGCATCATAGGAATGTTCGAATAAAGAATGTTCTGATAATACAGAAAGTTCAGATTATTGTTAATGTGTGTTTTTGTATTGCCTGCCTTCAAATATATATGAGAATAATAAATAAAAAATAATAAAGACCCTTGTTTAAATTTATTTTAGTTTGTTCATTAGATCATGTCACGGGCTAAAGAAGATGGGGGGCAACAACCTACTTAATGCGTAGTGTCACACGAACAGAATGTGAATGCGATTTTGTACAAAGTAGGGGACGCCATATTGTGGTGTGGCGACCGGTTGCTGGATACTAGCGGCGTGAGCATCGGGCCTTTATTTTCAAAGGCCGTCCTTTTGCCGTCGGTCTGGATGCGCTGTTGATGAGGAGGGAAGTCTGAGGTTGCAGTTGAAATGAAATTACCTTTTTGACTAAATACAAGATGGTGATTTAATTTAAGTTTCTGCAAAGATTTAGATTATGACTAAGTTAAAATTAACTAAAAAGACTTACAGACTAGTGGCACTGAGTCCAACGCATCGTCCGTAGAATTTAATGTTGTAACTCACGAATACGAGGGCTGACAGCTGGGCCAGAGGCTGACCTGGTCAAGCCCGCCTTAAGCCGACCGTAGCAGGGAAGGTCCGCTCGACCAAGGGGTTACGGACCCCGCAGGGTTGGTTAGGCGAGGAGGCGCGGCTCGGTCAGCACGCCGCCTCCTTGGTGCGTCTCGCGGGAACCGGCGCGGCGAGGAGGCTATCTCCTGGAGATTGCGTCGAGCTCACATAGTTCACTCACTATTTACACTAGAGACGTCACTGAGTCTAAGCCGACTACATTGTTCTTGCTACTTAACGAGAATATCGCTTATATGGTAGACAGGGTAATCGCGTGGCGTGGCAGGCGTCCATACTAATTTGATAGGTCCGTTGCCAAAATACGTCGCTGCGGCGACGGCAAATTGTCCGGTCACATGACCGGTAGTTAAGGAGAGGTAAAAACTCTCAAGATGCCCTTAAAACGGGATGATTTTAGAACATGGTTGCCAAATAAACCGCGCGTCCCAGGTTAGACGGTGACAAAAACGCGGGAGTCGATCACGTACGCGACCTCCGGTGGCGGTATTCGAGCCTCGACTAACTGTCGGTTGTCGTCTGTCACTCTCGTGGCCGCCGCTCGAGTATGAAAGAGACGGGTTATGAATTACGATGCCACAGAGAGGGACAGACTGTTCTGATGTTCCGTCTAGTGCGTTCGGAAATCTAATATGTCATGGAACTGCGAATGCGCAGGTAAAGTGACTTTGGAAGTAGTGTGTAACATTACACTACAATACCCCCCTAACAAAGCAGAGAGACAACCCGGTTGTCTCCACAGCCGTGGTAACCGGAGAAAGAAAAAAAAATTTTTTTTTTTTTTTTTTTTGTTATGAATGAAGGTATGTACAAATGTGGAGTTAGTGTGTTAGTACTGTAACCTAATAAAATTAACCTATATTCCTTTCATACATTTTCCGAATTATTTGTTGCGCGCAATTTTGGTCTTCGTACATTCCTAGCTGGCATACCTCACGCTCTCGTACCAATAATACTAGAGTTCCGATTAGAATTTATGTGTTGTTAGTAATAAGTTATATCTAGCCATAAGTAATGAGTAGGTATTAATAGTATTTACAGTTGTGTGTGTGTAGTAGTCTGTAGTTGTATCATGTTGGCAACGGAGACTAGTACACAGTTCTTTAGCCAATGGTTCGACATGTGGAGTTCTTATTGAACTAAAAATTTTGTTGAACCTTAATAGATGTTTATTATTTACAGTCGTGCTTCATTTAGTAAGCGATGAAAAGTAAAGAGAGAAAAAAAAATCTTCTTTTTTTTTTTTTTTTTTTAAAAAATAAAATTATTTTGAAAAAAAAATTGTGGTGAAAAAAAAATTTTGTACATTGTAATATCACCGATCTTTGTTAATAAACAATTAAATGAGAATCAAAATATTTTTTGATTGAGGTCTTTTTTCTTGTGACCCCTATTTTTCCCATCCTCCCCTCGTGGAAATTTAATTGTTTGGAAAAGTGTTTAAACTTCAATTGGATGGAAAGGATGTGATAACCTAATCATACAATGATATTTTTAGTTCAGTAGTATGTAGTATTTATCTACTGTACTTGGTATTCAAGTATAGATATTAGGTATATAATATAATTTAAGACATTTTTTAACTTATGTTTATTTTAGATGAGAATTATTATGTAATATTGTTATATGCTAGTTATGCTAAAGGGTTTTTTTTGTAATTATATTAAATAAATTATGTAAATATTGTGATTAAAAAGAGTTGTTTTATTTAATTTATTTGAAAATTAAGAGTATTAAGATGTGCATAGGTAGTTATGGTTTACCTAGATGTTATGTGTAATTCTTATGAAAGTGGTAAAGTGTTGGTAAACTATCCACTGTATGGTTTATAATTATGAGAATTTAACTATGTCTTTTATATGGTATTTACCTGTGTATTTTGTCCCTATATCTTCTAGTATGTATACTAGGTCTGAAATTTTCTTTATAACTTTGCTCTTTACAAATCTAGGGGCTAGTTTGGCAGAAAAAAAGGTTGCTGCATTTGATTGAACAAAGTTTCTCCTCCAAACTATGTCATCTACGTTGCATACTACTCGCTTTCGCCTGAGGTTGTACTTGGCAGCATTTCGTTGGTAGGCTACTGTTAGGGCTTCTTGAACGCTATTGAATACCTCAGACAACTCTGTTAGAGCGGAGGCTGATGTTTCCCTATCTGCTATTTGTAGCTCGTCGAGGTCTTGTGGCAAAGCAGAGTGTAGTTGGTGAAGTTTACCATCTACTATTATCTCTCTGCCTGTGGCTAGAAAGTATGGAGTGTATCCTGTGGCTACATTCACTGCGCTGTTTAGTGCTAGTTGTACCCTGGGTAAGTGTTTTGACCAGGTACGGTGGTCTTGTTCCACTAGAATAGACAGGCACGTTTGAACAGTTTGGTTATATCTTTCTACTGTATTTGACTGTGGTGAGTAGTAAGCGTTGTAGAAGATTTTTGGTATATTAAATGTTTCACAGAATTTTGTGAATTCTTTACTTTTAAAGATTGTCGCATTATCTACAATTAAAATCCTTGGAGTTCCTGACTTCATTATTATTTCGGATTCCAGGAATGATGTAACTGTCTTTGTGGTTGCAGTCCTTAGGGGATGCAACCAGCAGTATTTTGTAAAGACATCTACTATTGATAAAATGTATACATGACCTGAGTATGCTTTTGGAAATGGACCTATTATGTCCATAGATAGTGTGTGCATGGGATATTTCACTGTCTTTTGATTATTCATTAGGCCGTGAGGTTGTGTATTCGAGTGCTTATAGGCTTTACATGTCTCACACTTATTTATGAAGTTAACTGCATTTTTGTACATATCTGGCCAATAATAGATCTGTTTCAATTTAGAATAAGTTTTAAAAATGCCAGAGTGTATGGAGTCTATGCCGTTGTGGCACTCATTCAAGCAGTCAGTTATTTTTTCTTGTGGGATTACAATTTTCCAATTACTAATAGTTAGCCTATGTTTAGGTTTTGAAAAACGATATAATATTTTATCTTGTATTAAAAAGTTTTTATAATTTTGAGGATTTGCTTCGCAGCCTTTGTATGTTTTTATGTACCAGGCATCTTTGGTGTCTTGAATACCTCCCGAGTAGGTTATTAAGTTTATTGATGACCTGGATAAGGCGTCTGGTACAATGTTAAGTTGTCCTTTTTTATGGCAAATGTCAAAATTGAATTGTGATATTTGCATAGCCCATCTAGCTAAACGACCAGACGGGTTGTTTAGCGATTTCAACCACTTTAGGCTCATGTGATCGGTTATGACTGTGAATTTTGTTCCTTCAATGTATGGGCGGAAATGGTTGATTGAATCTACCACTGCTAATAGCTCTCTCTCTGTGGTGCTGTAGTTGCGTTCTGTCTTTGATAAGAGTCTTGAGTGGAAAGCTACTGGGTGTTCTAATCCTTCTAATTCTTGAGTTAGTACACTACCTATCCCTACAGAGGATGCGTCACAGTGTAAGACGAATGGTTTTGTGTAGTCCGGGCAGGCTAGTACTGGGGCCGTTGTTAGTGCCTTTTTTAATGTAGTGAATGCTTCTTTGGCCTGATCGGACCAGACAATACCGTCTTTTCCTTTTCGCTTACCTATCATGGCTGTCATTGGTGCAATAATGGAAGAGAAATTTTCCACGAATCGCCTATAATATGAACAGAGGCCGATGAATCCTCTGAGCTGTTTTGCTGTAGAGGGTAAAGGAAAATTTTCTATACATTTTAATTTGTCGGGATCGGTTTTTAACCCGTTTGAATCAATTACATAACCAAGGTATTTTAATTCATCCCTACAAAATTTGCATTTTTCTAAATTAATTGTTAGGCCAGCTTCTTTGAGTGCCTTGTACACTTTTGTTAGGATTTCTATGTGGGTGTCAAAGTCCTCAGATGCTATCAATAGGTCGTCCAGGTACGCGAATACTTTGTCGCCGAACTGATGTAAAAAAAGTCTATCTACTAGTCGTTGCATCTCTGCGCCAGCGTTTGAAAGCCCGAAAGCCATTCTGCGGAACTTGAAAAGGCCCCTACCAGGTACTACGAACGCGGTCTTCTGGCAGGAGGAACTGGGGTCGAGTTTATTGCTAGGGTCGTTGTAGTCTGTGCTTTCCAAAGGTATTTGCCAATATGCGCTGGACAAGTCTAGTGATGTTAGGTACCTTGCTCCTTTTAAGTTGTCTAGGATTGAATTTATATAAGGTATAGGGTATGAGTCCTTTTTTGTGACCTCGTTTAATTTTCTAGCGTCTAGACAGAAACGCAGAGATCCATCTTTTTTTGTGGCCATCACCACTGGGTTGGCCCAAGGGGACCTAGATGGTGCTATTACCCCTAACTTGAGCATACGGTCTACTTCGTTGTTCAGCGCTTGTAATTTTACCGGTGACAATGGGTAGTATCTTTGTTTGATAGGTGGGCCCTCTGTTACTATTTTGTGACTAACTAGGTTTGTTTTTCCTAAGCCTTTGTCCTCGGCTGAAATTTGTTTAAACTTTTCCCTAATTTTGTTAATTGCCTTCGCTTTGTTTGGTGGTAGTTTTTCTTTGGGTATAATACAATGTAACTCATGTGTTTCTGAATGATCTCCCTGTATTCCTGTAGTAGTTTGTTTTGAAATGTTATTGTTTAGTTTTAGGAAGTTTAGTAATTTGAATGTGTACAGGAAGTTCATTCCTAAAATAATGTTTTTGTCAATTTTTGGCATAACTAAAAATTCAATATTTCGAGTTTGTTGCTCAAATGTTATTGGTATGGTCATGGCCCCTAGTACGTGGACCGCTGACCCATCTGCTTGTCGAGCGTTGATAAATGTTTTCACTAAGGGAATATGTTTTGAAAAATTTTTATGAAAGTTTTTGCCTAACACACATAGATTTGCCCCTGTGTCTATGAGACCTACTAGTTTTTCCTGAGACACTTGGAAGTTTAGGTACAACCTATTGTCTCTTGATATTGTGTGCACCTCGGGTAATATCATATTGAACTGTTTTAGTTGTTTTTTTGGGGCTTTAGTGTTACTTGTGGAAGTTATTTTTTTGGAACTATTCAGTGTTGACCAATGATTGCCTATGGTTTTTGTTTTAGTGCCTGCCGAGTTTTTTCTACAGCGCGGGCATAAATTTGAGTATACATTGGGCATATGGCAGTTAAAACATACTAGCCCTGGGTATTTTCTGCAGTCTCTATGACTGTGCCCCTGCCGCTTGCATTTTTTGCAAGTGATAGATTGTGAGGGGGCAGTTTGAAACTTTTTAAATGTTTCCCGGTCTCTATTCATTGCATTACCGGAGTGGTTTGGTAATGCGTAGGCTTCATAGTTTCTGCTTAATGTTATTAGATGTTCTATAGAAGTGATCGCGTTGTTAGCCAACAATGAGCCGTAGCATGGTAATAAATTATGTTTTATTATCTCCAGTAATGATATATCTGGGATAGGGTTAGCTAGTTTACTATTAAGATCTCTTATATGTATGACAAATGAAAACACTGATTGTTTGTTATTTTGTTTTGTATCCCTAATTAATTTTTCTGTTGAAAACTCAAAATCTATTGGCTGAAAATTTTGTGTAAATATTGAGCATAGGACGGCCCATGATGTTATTTGGTGCCGTACTTGCCTGTAAAACTGTAATGCCGTACCTTGTAATAACTCGGAGAATCCTCTGAGCACTATGTTGATGTCTATGCCCCTAGCGCTTCGCACTTCTTCAACCCTGTTTAAAAATTCATACACACAAGAGTCTCCGGAGAACTTAATATTCCAGGACTTCAGGTTAGCTAGATTGTGCATATTATAAATAATCGGTTGTTCCCTTGCGAGAGTGTTATTCAACTCGTTGTATTGTATGGGTGTACTACCTGTGCTGAGGGCGGGTTGGAAGGCTATTGGGTTTGATGTTTTTGCGTGTGGTGTTGTTGTCGTGGTGTAGGAAACGTCAGTTTTGGCTATCTTCTTTTCGACATGCCTGGGGTTGGTGTTTACGTACGCATCCTGCATATCCACGTACACTGAGGTTACGTTCCCTTCCTCTAGAACCGACACGGGGGAAGTAAAGGTCGCTACACTCGCGGGCTCGCGTAACGGAATCTCGCTATCCATTTTTCGAATGTATAAATTACGAATTTCGAACTAAATATTGCGTTACAAAACCTACTATTTATCTGTCTCACATTATACGATTTTCTCGTTTCACACTGATTGTTAATTACTAGATTGTTATCTTTAGCGTTAATCACTCACGTTATGTTAAAAAACACTTAAATTAATTTATACATGATTAAAGTAAAATACACAAGGTTATAAATTAACCAGCTATGTAAAATTGTCGATAACAAACTGCTGTCAAGCGTCAATGTTGACAGTAGTTGTCACATGACTCGTTGAGTGTCACTTGGGCAGTTGCTTTTGTCATTTGTTACTGTCTACCAACATGGCCGTATTAGCAGTGTTGCCAAGTGTCGCTCTAACTCTTTGGTAATTTACATGGAACCGGAAATGTCAAACACATTATCTATGTTACTTAATTAACAACATGAAGAAAATTATTTATGGTCAGACTTCCGTCGCGATCAACAGCGATGGACCGATGACATTTCTATCGTTCGGGCGCCATGTTGTCACGGGCTAAAGAAGATGGGGGGCAACAACCTACTTAATGCGTAGTGTCACACGAACAGAATGTGAATGCGATTTTGTACAAAGTAGGGGACGCCATATTGTGGTGTGGCGACCGGTTGCTGGATACTAGCGGCGTGAGCATCGGGCCTTTATTTTCAAAGGCCGTCCTTTTGCCGTCGGTCTGGATGCGCTGTTGATGAGGAGGGAAGTCTGAGGTTGCAGTTGAAATGAAATTACCTTTTTGACTAAATACAAGATGGTGATTTAATTTAAGTTTCTGCAAAGATTTAGATTATGACTAAGTTAAAATTAACTAAAAAGACTTACAGACTAGTGGCACTGAGTCCAACGCATCGTCCGTAGAATTTAATGTTGTAACTCACGAATACGAGGGCTGACAGCTGGGCCAGAGGCTGACCTGGTCAAGCCCGCCTTAAGCCGACCGTAGCAGGGAAGGTCCGCTCGACCAAGGGGTTACGGACCCCGCAGGGTTGGTTAGGCGAGGAGGCGCGGCTCGGTCAGCACGCCGCCTCCTTGGTGCGTCTCGCGGGAACCGGCGCGGCGAGGAGGCTAACTCCTGGAGATTGCGTCGAGCTCACATAGTTCACTCACTATTTACACTAGAGACGTCACTGAGTCTAAGCCGACTACATTGTTCTTGCTACTTAACGAGAATATCGCTTATATGGTAGACAGGGTAATCGCGTGGCGTGGCAGGCGTCCATACTAATTTGATAGGTCCGTTGCCAAAATACGTCGCTGCGGCGACGGCAAATTGTCCGGTCACATGACCGGTAGTTAAGGAGAGGTAAAAACTCTCAAGATGCCCTTAAAACGGGATGATTTTAGAACATGGTTGCCAAATAAACCGCGCGTCCCAGGTTAGACGGTGACAAAAACGCGGGAGTCGATCACGTACGCGACCTCCGGTGGCGGTATTCGAGCCTCGACTAACTGTCGGTTGTCGTCTGTCACTCTCGTGGCCGCCGCTCGAGTATGAAAGAGACGGGTTATGAATTACGATGCCACAGAGAGGGACAGACTGTTCTGATGTTCCGTCTAGTGCGTTCGGAAATCTAATATGTCATGGAACTGCGAATGCGCAGGTTAAGTGACTTTGGAAGTAGTGTGTAACATTACACTACAATCACTGCATTAGAATATAATACTCGGTTATGTTTTAATACATATATTTAGTTGTAATAGAATAAAATGAAGGATTTGTTTAAAAAATATCATGTATGTATTCGATCTTTAAGTCGGTAATTATTGATAATCACCGAAAAAAGTGAATAATTTATTACTTTTACCATCAATCTTGTTAGTTATTAATAATGATCGGTAATTATTAATAATTTTAAAATATGTTAATAAAAAAACGGTAAATGTGTTACCTTAACATATGCATTTTCTTTGATTTGCACAACTGGTTACTCGTTTTTAAGCCCCGATAAAAAACAAGGCGTGTTTTGATGCGATTATTCCTGTTTGAAAGCTGACGTGATCGAGATCAATCTTAGCTATAATTTATGAAGATTTGTTCAGGCGTTTGCAGATCATCATCAGCTCACGCAATTCCCAAGCACCTGATCACCGTTATAGCTATAAACCTAGGTTTATAGCTATAACATGGCTTCAACTATCTTACTGCGACATTAACTTATCAGTCACATTGATGTTCGCCAGCCTTAATCGTCATGCCCTTGAAAAGCTAAATCATAATAATATTATAAATGCGAAAGTGTGTTTCTTTGTTGGTTTGTCCTTCAATCACGCAATAACAGAGGATGGGTTGACGTGATTTTTGCATGGGTATAGATGAGGACCTGGAGAGTGACATAGGCCCGGACTTTTATCCCGGAAAAACAAAAAGTTCCCGAGGGATTTTAATAACTAAATCCATGCGGACGACTTCGTCCGCGTGTTCTTAGTATAACAAATGGCATACCTACCTATTTAAAAAATAATCTATAAAAAAATTAAACATTCAATCAATTATATTATTAGTCCTCTACTTGGTCTGATATAGAGAGCCTTTGGGGATATAGGTAACTCGCAATTGTGAAATAACGAACATAGCGATAAAACTTATCTCATTGGCTGAGCAGCGCTTATTGGTGCCCAAAATAATAAAAATATTATGACAAATTAAATGAGAGGAAAACAGGTTGCGCTGTGTGTTGCATCTTAACAAACAAGCGAGCGATTAAAACGATTCACATCTTTTAAACTTGTATGTAGAAGTTAAGAGTATAAAATGGTTACTAGCTCTTCGATTAGGATCTATTATACTGTGATAGTTGCGATTATCTATTATCTATTAGTATAGAGATACGAGTAAACCTACTTAGAGATCTTATCATTTAAATTAAGTATGTAAAATAAATCATATCCCATTCATAATATTATTATTAAACACGTAAAAATAAATTAACTTATTTTAATAGTGAAACCTTTAGTTTGTTATAAAATAATATTTAAGTTTATACTTCAATGTGAAACAATAGAACAGCTATAATAATAATGTTTGTATTGGTTTCGCTTATTACTCACTTAAGTTTGGTAGAGAAAGGTGGTGATTTTTTCTTCAAAACTTCAAAAGTCTGAAGCTATGAAATTGTTGGTGTTTATATTCTGGCTATTCATATATGTTCACGTGAGTTTTTGATTTTATATATCTTTTCTACATTCAATAATCTATCAAATAATATGCAAACAATCAATATCCGTGATGACGATAAATCATTTTTTACATTTAATTTTTTTTTTAATTTTTCGGCTATTTAAGCTAAAGCATACCAAGCTTAATTTAATCGTATCTAATTCGCATAAATAGTTTTCGGTTCCGCAAGACGGGACTTAGTGTTACTAGCTCCTAGACCAATAATATAATGAATATATATATATATATATATTTGGTCTAGGATATAGGATGATATATATCATCGGAATTCGCGTTTTTTTATTCAACAGCCTCAGAAGGCCTTACACCAACAGTCATAGACTTATTATATTTACTAGACGTTAAATAGTCAAAGCTTGAAATAGTATTATTTCAATATTGTTTTAAGATGTCAAACAATGACAACACTAAAGTACCTGACGTAGTCGTAATTCCTAGTTTCATGCTAATTACTGAGGTTGACATTGTAATGGCATGTCAAAAAATATTGAAATAACTAGCTGATGCCCGCGACTTCGTCTGCGTGAATTGAGTTTTTAAAATGCCTCGGGATCTCTTCGATTTTGCGGGATAAAAAGTAGCCTGTCACTCTCCAGGTCAACTATAGGTATCCTTGCAAAAAATTACGTCGATCCGTAGCTCTGTTCGGGCATGATTGAAGGAGAAACGATCACATTTTCGCATTTATAATATTTCACATATAAGGTGCAAGTGCATAATATAGTTGACGTGGTTTTTACACAGGTAATGTTGAGGACCTGGAAAATAACACAGGCTACTTTTTGTCCCGGGAACATACATTTAAACGACCGCGCCACTACAAAGTATATAATTTATTGTTGATTTTTCGATAAAATTTAAATGGGACCACCTGGGACCCTTTGAAACAAAAAATAATTTTCCAAATCGGTTCAGGTGTCGTCGAGTAATCGGTGAACATACATAAAAAAGATTCCGTTAAATTGAGATCCTCCTCTTTTTTTGAAGTCGGTTAAAATAATAATAAAAATTAGTTTAAATTCAACGAAGTTATGGAGTAAAACAGTCAAAATAGTTCAACCCCTATCTCAGAGAACATACATCCATCCATCCATCATCTACACAAACATACATCCGTATACAATATACATCCATCCTCACAAACTTAACACTAACTTAACAACATTAATAATATTAGTGGGATAAGTAGGATCGAATATAGTTAATGTAGTTATTGGAGGGGGAGGATACAAACATACATACATAAATGCATACACACATAGATATGTACATACATGCATGCGTACATACATACATACATACATACATACAATATATTACATACATACACACACACATACATACATACATGCATACACACATACATACATACATACATACATACATACATACATGTATGCATGCATGCATATTACCGCATAATTTAAGGATAAATATGTGAAAAGTAGGGAGTGGGTATCCCGCGGGAACTGTTTCTTTTCCCGGGATAAAACCTTTTCACTTTTCAGGTCCTCAACTATGCCTATCAAAAAAACCATGTCAATCTGTAACTCCGTTGGCGCATAATTGAAGGATAAATATGTGAAAAGTAACAAACGAATAACCTGCGGGAACTGTTTGTTTTCCCGGAATAAAAAGTAGCCTTTTCACTTTTCAGGTCCTCAACTATGCCTATTCAAAAACCACGTCAATCTGTAACTCCGTTGGCGCATATTGAAGGATTAATATGTGAAAAGTAGCAGTAGTAGACGAATATCCCGCGGGAATTGTTTGTTTTCCCGGGATAAAAGTAGCCTTTTCTCTTTTCAGGTCCTCAAATATGCCCATACAAAAAACCACGTCAATTTGTAACTCCGTTGGCGCAAAATTGAAGGATAAATATGTGAAAAGTAGCATACTAATATCCCGCGGGAACTGTTTGTTTTCCCGGGTTTAAAAGTAGCCTTTGTCACTATTCAAATCCTCAACTATGCCTATCCAATAAACCACGTCAATCTGTAACTCCGTTGGCGCATAATTGAAGGATAAATATGTGAAAAGTAGAATACTTATATCCTGCAGGAACTGTTTTTTTTTCCCGGGATAAAAAGTAGCCTATGTCACTTTTCAGGCCCTTAACTTTACCTATACAAAAAAACACGTTAATATAAAACTCCATTGCGCGAATTTTGTAGGACAAATGCGTAAAAAATAGCGATGCTATCCCGCAGGAACTGTTTGCTTTTCCGGGATAAAAAGTAGCCTATGTGCTATTCCAGACTATAATCTATGACTGTGCCAAATTTCAGCAAAATCGGTTCATTCGTTGTCGCGTTAAAGAGTAACAAACATCCATCCATCCATCCATCCATCCATCCATCCAAACATCCATACATCCATCCTCACAAACTTTCGCATTTATAATATTAGTAGGAAGTAGGATACTGCTTTTTAACCGACTTCAAAAAGGAGGAGTTTCTCAATTCGTCGTCGGATCTTTTTTTTTATGTAGGTATATTCATTGATAACTCAAAGACGCCTGAATTGATTTGAAAAATTCTTTTTTTTTTTGAAAGGGTAGATACTTCCACATTTAAATTTTATCGAAATCAGTCGAGCAGTTTGTAAAAATCAACAATAAATTATATTATACTTTGTAGTGGCGCGGGCGTTTGAAGCCGGTTTTTTAATAGTTATTTGTGTTATATGGGGCCAAAGGAATTTTTTGTTCCCCGAGGGCGTTATTTTGAATTCAGAGCGAAGTGAAGGATTCTATAGTAGAATCCCGAGCGCAGCGAGGGATTCTAAAGTAGAATCCTGAGCGTAGCGAGGAATTCAATATACGCCGCCCGAGAACAAAAAATTTTGGCCCCGAATGACACACACTATTTTTCATCATTACCTATGAGAAAAAGCTAGGAGTATCAACCTACTATGTATAGAGTATCCCTGAGAGATCAAATCAGAAATGAAGAGATCCGCAGGAGAACTAAAGTCACCTACATAGCTCAGCGAGTCGCGAAACTGAAGTGGAAATGGGCGGGGCACATATTTCGAAGAGCTGATGGTCGTTGGGGTCCCAAGGTGGCGTGGCGACCCCGCACCGGTAAGCGCAGTGTTGGCAGACCCCCCACTAGGTGGACCGACGACATCAAACGAGTCGCAGGGAGCCGCTGGATTCAGGCGGCGAAAGACCCAAGCCTGTGGAGTTCCACGGATGAGACCTATGTCCAGCAGTGGACATCTAAAGGTTGATAATGATGATGATGATGTATAGAGTATAGACATTACCAGTACGTCTATTGAAAGTTTAATTAAAACACAAATAAATTTTTATGAAATAATTAAACATTAATATTTATGTTGGAAGTATGGGCGTATATGTCTAATCGACAAATTTGATCACGTGACTTAGCGTAGACAACAGCTTCTCAAACATTTTTGAATTTCGACACATCTTTGAATTCTCTCTTCTGATTGGTCCGCGTTAGTGCTTTAGTATTCTAAAGCAGTATAACGCGGACCAATCAGAAGAGAGAAATGAAAAGTCCCATGGGGTTAAAATGAAATTTTGCTCCCGCTGTCCTCTGAAGCCAATATTCGTTTTTCGAATAGGTATGATGAAAAAATAATTTTTTAGCATTGGTAGTACTAGTAGGACCCTACCCAGGACCTATTTAACCCTCAAGTCAACTTGAACCGAGAAATAAAGACGTATTGACAGCGTAACGCAGTGGTGATATTAGCCTTACTCTGTGGCTCTGTGCCCATACTTGAATAGGAAGTACTACGTACCTAAAAGGCTCTGTAGATAAAATATCATATCTTCTTGTAGTGCCAAGAGGACGGAAATAGAAACGCAATAGGTCTATTTGCAATTTGGCCAGTGCTACAAGAATTAGCGACCACTGTCTTTAATCACGCTGATTTCGTGAGTTAATTATTACTATTGTTTACGTTTAGAATTCTACCATCAATGTATAAAACCTTAGAACCCACTTGGTAGGTACCAGTATCGTAGATAATATAATATTTTGTGTTCAGTTCATACTGTGTACCTAGTACCTACCTATCTATAATAAAAAATCGAGAATCGAGATAGTACAGCAAAATATGTGATTTACGATTACGTATTGTGTACTGAATTATTATTAGGATACTTGTATTAATTTGCAGTCTGCGTTTATGTACCTAGACGTGATTTGTGACACAAGTGTGAAAACTGAAGAGTACGTGACATGTTATTGTTTTGCTAGGTCAAACAAAGCGAAGTGGCATCGGTTCGAGTACGCCCGGAAGGGATGAAGCCAACCGAAGTCCCACACGTGGTCAAACGCCAGGGCCCGAAGAAATCAGGCTGGGTGTGGTGTTCGGACAAGGCCGAGAATTCCACCTTCGCCTTCAAGCCTTGCCCAGTAAGACAAGTGATGTTCTTACTCGACTGCCGAAGGGGGAATGTTTTTACTACAGCAGATTCATCGACGATTCAAACGCACTTGTAAAAGTTTATTTGAATGAGTGACGATTTCACCAACGTCTCGTGACATTTATTCTAGGTATAAATTGGGCGTTCTGACAGTTTTTGGAACAAAGTTCCTTATCGCGTTATGCGAAAGGGGGCTAAACGGAAAAAATTAAGACTAAATTGAACCGACACTTTTTTGAATGTGAATTTGGCATTGTGTTCAATATTTTCACACTACAATATTAGACCTCCGTAGCCTTGTGGTTTCTAAAGTCGCATAAAGGTCGATGTTTCGAATCTCAGCTCGACAGACTGAATTTTCTACTTTCAATTTTATTTTAAATAATTTCTACATGTGGAATTTTTCCCAAATTTTTTTATTTTTATTATTACTTTTTTATTGAAAGGAACTTCGTTCCAACCGAGTGTTCCACGACACTCGCGCAATTTTGTTCTGAAAATACTGTCAAAAAATCAAATTTACGCTCGGATAAGACTTATTCTACGTTGGTGAAATCGGCCCTTAAAAATATTTCTATTCCATTCCACTCGACTGCCGAAGGGGGTATATTTTTACTCGACTGCCGAATGGGGAATGTTTTTACTCGACTGCCGAATGGGGGAATGTTTTTACTCAACTGCCGAAGGGTTGGTGATTTTTGTTGTTCGTAATGTGTCTCTGAAGTGGAAATGGGTGGGGCACATAGTTCGAAGGACTGATGGTGGTTGGGGTCCCAAGGTGCTGGAGTGGCGACTCCGCACCGGAAAGCTCAGTGTTGCCAGACCCCCCACTAGGTGGTGACCCAGAGAGACCCAGGGAGCCGCTGGATGCAGGCGGCGCAAGTTTGAGGCCTGAATTCCATGCAAGAGATCTTTATCTAGCAGTGGACGTCTATTGGTTGACGAAAAAGAAAGAAGATGTATCTTTATATTTCTTTGGCATGCTGTGTTGTCTAAGAGGTTTAGTGAATTTTAAGTTAAACACCCGTGTTACAACTTTTAACACGTTATAAGTGTTATTTTTTTTAATTTTGCAAAATATTTTTCTGGTGAGTGTCTTTGGCCGTGGCTAATGTTACGTACGTTGCGAACATAACTATAAAAACAGACCAAGTGCGTGTCGAGCCACGCGCAGTGTAGGGTTCTGTAGTTGCAAGTCACAAATATTATTGCTGACCTAGGATAGTGCTTTTATTTTATTTATGATTATTGAATATATTTTGAGTTCCATGGTTTAAATACTATAATACACTATAAAGTATGCAACTTAAACTACGTGTAGTACCTAACTTAGAAAAAACAGATATAACTCCTTAACTAATGAACCCTACTTAGCCGTGATAGTTTTCCTTTAAAATTCATTTTATATACTACTGCTATGAATTTTTTTTTGTATTCTTTATACAACCATTTAGCTGGCAGAGGGGTGGGACACTTGACTCTAATAAAATTTAGCACTTTAAAATATCATATTTCACAAACGGATCCCTGAATTGAAAAATGGTGTTCCCACACCCACAATATTTTTGAGAGACCTATTCAACGACACCCCACACTATGGAATGGACGAGAAAAAAAATTCATCCCCACTTTACATGTAGGGGAGGTACCTACCCTAAAAAAAATATTTTTCACAATTTTATTTCACCACTTTGTCGGCGTGATTGATATTTATACTCTTGTCAAATTACAGATTTCTAGTAACAATAGTCTCTGAGCTAAACCGCGGACGGACAGACAGACAGACAGACATACAGACAGACAGACAGACGGACGGACATGGCGAAACTATAAGGTTTACTACGGAACCCTAAAAATGATAGATTTTCATACAAACTAACTTAGTGATTGCCTACATCATAAAGAGAACCTACTGTCAAAATTTCAAGTTTCTAACTTCAGTGAAGCTGGCTGTGCGTTGATAGATCAGTCAGTCAGTCAGGAGAAGTCTTTTATAAGTATAGAAAGTATAGAAGATTATTATTAACAATGTAATTTGTCATTCAGGGTGATCCTCAGCTTGAAGAGTGTCTAAAGGTCACCAACGTGAGTCGCAAGGATGTCACCAAACTTCTGGCTGGAACATTGCGGGTATGGGAATTAATATTAAAGCTTCTAAGTTCTACGCTAAATTATACCTAATAAAATCAAATAATTAATCTTATTACAACCTTTTAAATATTTTTATCAATACTAATATTATAAAGAGGAACGATTTTTTTGTTTGTTTGTTTGTTTTTTTTGTTTGTACCGAATAGGCTCTGTAACTACTGGACCGATTTTAACCATTTTTTCACCAATAGAAAGCTAAGTTATCAGGAAGTAACATAGGCTATAATTTATTTTCAAAAATTAGAGATCCTTAAGAGTAGCTTTTGTGTTTATTGTATAAAATTATTAAAAATTCCGTGAGTATTCATTGGTTTCGGGAATAAAAGTATCCATCATCTGTCGTCAGAATGTGGAGATCTCTCTCAGCTATCTCGAGTTGAGCCGTAAAAATGTATCAACAGACAGACAGACATTTATTTTTGAGTTTAAAATATTAGTAATGATTAATTGTGATTTCGTAAATACTACTAATGCAGACCAAAAGTCGGTCTGTTTGTCTTCTATTTCATGGGTTCAAGTAACTGTACCAGTTTTGTTGAAACGTGCAGCTACACATCTTTGAAGATAAGGTGGTAACTAGGCACGGCCGAAACCTTCCCAGACCACCACAAACTCAGACCAGACTACATGACAAATTCCCGAATCCAAACGTTACACTTATAAGATCAGTGCACACGACTGGGCACTACGTATCCTTGTATACTTCAAGAGGCGGCTCTAGCTCATGTAGCGCCCGTGTGCAATCAATACCTTTGCGCCCTCTGATAGGTGCACGGTCAAAATGGAATACTTACAAGAATATCATTGACTTACAGTTATATTTTCACCAGTGAACGGAAATTCAGGTGCAAATGGTGCAATTTTAAATGATGTCGGGACGCAATAGTTACCTGGTACACGAGTAAAAAGTATTTTTTAAGAAGGAAGGGGTTACAAGAATAAACTATCATTTTTTATCAACTAGCATTTTTTATTAACTTATGCAATTATGATATTTATGCAAATTTTTTTTTGCATAATAAAAATTATGTAAAAAAATCATTAAAAAACAAACAAACAAGAAAAGCGCACTGTCACTACTTCGCGAGTGAGATTCGAACCTGCGACATCATATACCATACGGTAAAGAAAGCGGCCGCTCGCCCACTGCGCCAAACGGAGCTACTTGTGAACCGCTAAAATGTTGAACGCTTACTGAACGACGGTGTTAGGTTTATTTTCGTTTCGGAATTTCTTGATTCGGTTGCCGCGCTCAAACTGTTTGTCCTAGTTCAAAGCTCGCGATAAAAGCTATGCAATAGCTTAAAAAGCACAACTTTGTGTGCTCTTTGGAGATGTTGCGAGCATCGCTCGGCGCGGCGCCGCCCCCTAACACCCTGTGCCCATGTGCGCTGCACACCCTGCACCATAGGTAAAGCCGGCTGTACTTGATTACAGAAAGTACGCGTGTCGATGAAAAAGTGGGCCCTCTGCTACCTGTCAAAGAATGGCGTGATGTCCCCCGAGGGAGTGCTGAGGCAGGATGCCGTGCTGCGGAACATACCCGAACGAGGTCAGTGGGTAGGGGCAAGTGCTGTAACTGTCAACCATAGAAAAGCTTTTGGGTCGCATTTAAATTAGAGTTTTAGGGTTGCTAGTGTCGACGAAATCGATTATGTCCGCAGGTACAAGAGTCCATAGGTACACAGCACTTTCCCCTTATTACTAAATTCGTACGGATCTGTGGATGATACCTACCTAGGTACTATTATTTACTGATACCATGGGGTACTGGTACCAATGTCCAAAATCACTCAGTGCCTGAAGACTAGTCTTCGAACAGTACGTGTTGCCAGTGATGACTTACGGATCCTAGACATGGTCGCTAACTGTGGGACTCATAAGAAGGCTCAGGGTCACTCAGCGAGCGATGGAAAGAGCTCGGACTACCCCTGCGAGATCAAATTAAAAATGAGGAGATCGGTAGAAGAACCAAAGTCATGGACATATCTCAGCGAGTCGCGAAACTGAAGTGGAAATGGACGGGGCACATAGTCCCAAGGTGCTGGAGTGGCGACCCCGAACCGGGAAGCGCATTGTTGACAGACCCCCCAACTAGGTGGAACGACGACATCAAACGAGTCGCAGGGAGCCGCTGGATTCAGGCGGCGCAAAACCGAAATCTGTGGAAGTCCATGAAGGAGACATTTGTCCAGCAGTTGATGTCTATAGGTTGATTAAGAAGAAGAAGAAGACCAATGCGGAGCGTTTACGGGTGGTCCCAGTGGATCGACCCATTAATGGGTCCACGGGTAATTTTTATTTAAAAACAGAAGCAGTGATATAGTGGATATACCTTAAGGACTGGTCTCCTATTATGACTTTTTGGAGTTATGTGCGTTTAAGTATAACCTGCTTCAACGGTGAAAGAAAAATCTTGAGGAAACCTGCACATTTGAGAGTTCTCGAAGGTGTGTGAAGTCCGCCAATTCGTATTGGGTCAGCGTGGTGGACTACGGCCGATAACCCTTCTCTGAGAGGAGACCTGCGCTCAGTAGTGAGCCGTTGATGGGTTGCTGATGATGATGATGGTGAGATGAGACCCATGATAGCGATACGGCAATGATTATAGGTAGGTACATGACCTTATTCGACCAAAGACAATGGCAAATCGCCACTTCCCACCTCCTAATTAATAAAGTGTATTTAGGTGATCCGTACCATACCATGGCCATAATATGTAACGTACCAATTAGGGCTTGTCTGTGAACACGGACTTTACCTAGACATACCAATTGATTTTGAGAATATGACGTGAAGAGGTAACAACCAGATGCAGTTCCTATACTAAAATTATTGTTTTCAATTTCAGATAAAGCGAGTGTGGAGAAGATCATCAACAAATGCCTCTACAAAACGGCCCATGACCCAATGGTAACAGCCTGGCATTACATAACTTGCTTCCGACACAATCTACCCAAATACGCGAAGATTGCTAATCGATTATAGAAATTGAAATTTTTATTTAAGAAAACAGAATTTAATTAAAATATTAAAAATATTTTATTTTATGTAACATTTAATAATACTAATAATCTTTGAGTTATTAAATAACTTATTAATGAAAAAATATAATTTTTATTGGATTTTTATTGAGCGCCATCTATGCTTCACCATATGAACTGTTACATGGACGGTAATGCGCCGCGGCCGCCGGCCACCTCAACGAAAGGTTCAAGTTATTAAATTCATTACGTAATTTCATTAGTTCCCAAAAGGTGGCGCGGATTTGAATAAATAACAGTCTTTATTATTATTTTGTAATGAAACATTAGTAGTAAATCACTATGAAAAATGAAAATAGTTTATCTGTGCCTCCTGTGATGAGTGATCTGAGTAGGTACAGTTCGATTCAAACTTTATGTCCACACGGATGTTAGCCGCGAGTGTAGTTTCGTGCAGGTTTCCCGCCTCCCCGCGTACCTACCTACTTACCGCTTGAATTCTGCGCATTGAAACGGCATCCAGTCCTGCAAGTCATAAAGTTGGAATTGGACTGTATCTAATGACTAATGTAATGTCCTCCCGACCGAATCCGATCACGGCGGCCAACCTCCTTAGAGGTCAGCTATCTGCGCGGGAGATATTATAATGCACAAGTGTGTGCGCAAACACAGGTGCATTCTCTATTCCCTCACTCTCATAGTCCGATGGGACGGAAATCCGACACGATCAGGCGCAGGACCGACGGCTTTACGTGCTCTCCGAGGCATGGGGGTGACTCACCGCCAACTTCCTGACTCCGGGCTAGTACTGAGAATATTTTTTTAACGGCCCGACCCGGGAATCGAACCCGGGACCTTGTCATCCTCAGTCGAACAAGCTAACCACTACACCAACGAGGCAGTTGAATGACTAATGTAACAAATAAATGGTGGCCTTATTGCTATATCACTACGTAAAATAGCAATCTCTTCCCGAGACCATTCAAGTCTCTTCCAGACAAGCAAGCCCAATGATGCAAATGGACGTACGTAAGTATAGTTACTGACGTAGCTATAGATAGGTACGTACGAGCACCTATTAATGACTATAGTAGGTATCTACGATAGGTAAGTACCACGTAAGTACGGTGTAGGTACCTAGGTGGTGCAATCATCATCATCACCATCATCAACGGCGCTCACCACTGAGCGCAGGTCTCCTCAGAGAAGGGTTATAGGCTTAGGGTAAAACCGGGATAGATGCCTCAGAGGGATAGATGCCTCATATTCTAAAAACCTAACTTCCCGAACTCGCGACTAAGAATTATTTGTATAAGTAGGAGCCGCAGTCACCCCGCACCTAAATTACCCACCGACAATCGTGCGGTGGGGACGCGTTTCGCTCGTGCGTGTGATTATCTCCGCGGCGAAATTCAATAACACGTCAAAGTTTTAAAGGTTAGTATTTCATGTTGTATAACTTTATAATCTTCTATACTTATAAAAAGACTTGTTAGTGATAAATTCCGACATATCTTTTATTACGTCAATATACTGGTTCATTGAGGCTGCATGTTGGTGTAAATAGATGCTATTTTGTTTATATTTTATTTAAAAAAAAACTTGGGCATCTATCCCTATCAGAAAGGATAGTTGCCCTGATTTTTCGAGGTATAGGTGCCCTTAGGGGCATCTATCCCTCTATAAACAATATAATATTATGAAGTAAGTGTATATTTTTAAAATATTTTAGTGTCTGTTAAGTATATTTTTTATGTATTTATGTATATTTATATTTTGACTTCTTACTGATTTTAGCAGAACTATGCCACGAAAATATAAAAGAAAGGAAGGAGTGCGAGCTCGAGCTTTCGATGAAATGGACAAAAATACTTAAAAAAAACTCATATAAAACTTCAATTAAATTGGATAAAATAATGAAGATATCTATAGTGTTATTTTAATATAATATAAAAAAAGTGTGATTGTGCAATGTGCATGTTGATAGATACTTAATATGAATATTTTATAACAACAACTTAGCATTTATATTTTTGTTGAATAAATGCTTGTAAAATTTAATTTAACAAAAAAACATAATTATGCATGTTGAAACTTAAGAATTTAAATTTTAGTTAAACAAACGCTTTAAAAATTTAATTATGGTCATTTGTGTGATATCAGCTTCAAATGATAACAATTAAAAGATTTAAAAAACATAACATGTTTTTCATTATAATGGCCCATGTTTCTTGGAGACGATTGCTGTTTTAGAGTAGAACTACTTAACTTTTGGTTTGGGTTTTTCGTTTACACGGTATAAAGGGCATCTATCCTTCTCAGTATTTTCATGGTGGGGCAACTATCCATAGAGGTAGGCATCTATCCTCAAAAAAGTTGTTCCACGAAAAGCTAATTTCTGCAAAATCTGTATTTGATAGGTTAAAAAATGATATTAATAATTCAACTGTTTTTCGCAATTTGTAATTGTAAACTATTACCTACCTACGACAAAGTAGGCTTATGGCATTTTAATTTTTACCTAATTGCGACGATGACAGTATCATCTTCACAGGTTTATATAAACATGTTTACCTACTTAGTTAAGTGTCTAGTGTAAGAAATTACTTAGAATATCGAGTTGGATGTGAATTAAGTCACAAGTTAGTCGATATTCTGACTAATATCTTAAACTGGACACTTTCAAGTAGATGTTTAGATTTATAAACCTGTCTAGATGATACTGCCATCGTTTGCCATCGTTGCAATTAGAATGCCATAAGCCTACTTTGTCGTATTAGTTTAAAAATTGAGAAAAACCAAATTAAATTTGAATTTCGCGGGCAGACCCGTATAATCAACCTTAACAGCAATGTTCTGTCCACATCGATAACGCTCTACCCACATACCTCGGTAAATGGTGGGGCAGGTAAATAGTGGACCGTGTTCAGATGCTAGATATCGTAATTATTACGACCTAGTTATACCTAATAACTACGTAAATAAATGAGGATTTTAATGCACTTAGTTTGTATGACGGCAACTATAGATACCTATCTACCTAAATACCTACCTACTAAGTTGGTTGGTACTGCTGAAGGTTCGCATAACACCCTAAGTAGGTACTTACTTACCTATCTCTCAAATGAATAAGTAAGTACATAATAGGTAGGTAGACATACTTAGATGTAGGTACCTACTTATCTACTTAGTCTTAATCCCTAGTTCCATGTTTGTTCCATTCCTAGTTCCCTAATGTAAGTATAGTATCTATTAAGTATAATAGGGATGTAGGTAGGTAAATGAGATCCAATCCAATTTCGATTGATACCGATTCCGAGGGTTATGTAATCATAGGGGGTCGCAACTCGCAAGATGCTGGGGTGGCGACCTCGCACCGTGCTCGCACCGTTGGCAGACCCCTCCACTACGTGGACCGATGACGTCAGATCAATCACAATGAGCTGTTGGATAAAGGCGACGCATCACGCAAGACCGCGGCCTGTGGAATTTCTTGACCTGTACTTACCTACCTAGGTACCGATATCCAGCTAGGTAGGTTATAACTTATAATATTAAGGTTAGGTAGGTACATAAAATATTAGAGGAAAGGTACCAATTATGGAATACGTCCCTAATATGGAATACCGTAATATTTCCAAAACTAAGCGCCACCAATATTCTAAATCCGTATCATGCTACCCCTCCTGCTACCCGCGTTCGTCGGCCAGTGCGTTTGCGGCATTCGGCGGCACTAGAAGCGAGTGAGACTGCGTGATGCTGTTGACGCAACATCAGTCGTATATTTACGTAAGTTTGACGTATACGTTCTCTTATTATTCTTACATGAATATCTCAAAAAAAGTTGATAAATATCTAACCAAGGTATGTAGTTTTTAAATGGTATTGTTATTTGACGAATATTTAATAATAAAAATAAGCTACATTTATTTTCCTCCTACCATCATATTGTTCGTATTATGGAATATCGTTGAGGTCCTAATATGGAATAGTATTCTATATTAGGACTTAGTATATTTAGTATATTAGTTTTTAATTTAGTGTGGTGACTGATTACTAATCAGCACATTTCTATTTTTTTTCTCTTTCACAGATATTTTGTGATCATCATAGCCTTACCAGTAATCCCAATACAAATATTTCCAGAGAAATGCTTATTACCCCTACTGAAGCCAGTTCACCTTATCCTCAATTAAAAAGAAAACTGTTTAACCGTGGGCAGAAAAGCTGACAAAGCTTGCAAAATTACAGCATCTCCCTATAAAGCTGAATTCGAAGTTAGCTTGTCGTCAAAATAACACAAGCAGCAAAAACAAAGTGATCCCGAGCCACAGTCATCAACGAGCGGCTGTCAGAAATACAAGCGAAAGAAGAAACCAGTGGTGGAGTCTGAATCATCTTCTTATGAAGATACCGTATTTTTAGCTAGTGATTATAGTGACGATAAATCCTCTATTCTTCAACCTAAGAATCCAAATGCTGACGCTGAGTGCATGGTATTGCTCTTGTTTTTCAGTGAAGACAAAAAGGAGAAGAGTGGATTCAGTACATTGATATAGACGATGGTGTCTTGTTGAGTGTTCCGGAGCGGAATATGCAGATTTTGTCAGTGATTTTTGCTTGCAGGGCTAATTTTATTATTTTGTTTTGATTAACAAGACCTGACCCTATTATGGAATACCCTATTCCATAATAGGGTCACATTTTTGAAAGGCACATTTTTGGTTGATTTATTTTAGTTAATTATATTACGAAAAGTGTTTATTATTTGTTGATTTAATTACTATTTTTTAAGAGTGATTATGACTGCTTTTAATTGTAACCCATGAAACTGATTAAAATAAAACTTTTGACCTGATTTTTTTAAGAATTTGGTTAAGTATTCCATATTCGGTCCTTTTCCTCTATTAATTATTAAGTAGGTATAATAAATAAAAAGTCGTGTGGTGTCGTGAACCGTGGTACACCAGAGAGGAACTAAGTTATTTTTATAAAAATATTAATTTCAAGTTCTATTCGAGGTACCTACTTATAAAGAAAATAATTATTCGGGTAGGTAGATATACATTTTTTATCATAATTTTTTTAACGATAAAAATCAAAATGACCCCAGGGAAGCCTAAATATCGATTTTATAAAATATTAAAATTAAAATAATTTTATAAAATAAAAAATGAAAATAAAATTTCGCGCCCCCGGGTGGACTCGAACCACTAACCTTTCGGTTAACAGCCGCACGCGAGCCGATTAGGCCACGGAGGCAATGCACATTGCACAACTCATTTAAATTACCTAATAAACATAAGTATAAGATTTTTAGGCCATCAAAAAATGTAAAAAGTGTCGTTACAACTTATTCCGTCTAGCCCCCTTTCGCAACGCGCGATAAGGAACTTCGTTCCAATAAGCCGAATAGGTATGTAAGTACCTAGGTATCTACAATGTGTGGTGATTGAACTGTTGTGGATTTCAGTTCGGTTTCAGTTGAGGCTTCTAAATTCCTGTTTTTCTCTTTCTATTTTATAAGTAGTACCTACAAGTAATAAGTAGGTAAGTATATCTAGTTATAAATGTAGATTAAAAAATTGACTAGATATTTCATTTAAAAAATCCTATCGCCACTGAAAGTCCAGCTACCCTCCATTATATTTTCAATACTCTGGTCTTTCGATAAAATCTCAACATATTTGAACCAATTTCAAACTTCGAATTCCTATCCTGTCCCTCTACGTCCGCCCCTAGGCCCTCGGATTGGCTACCGGTCATCACTCAACAGCGCAGTCCACAAAACATTTCTATCCTTCACTAACATACCAGTTTTTCCCTACGATATAACCTATCCCTTTCCCACTCATAGATTACTACGATACAGATTACAGAAAGTTTATTACTAATGCGGGTATTCTACCTATTTTTGTATTTTCATACGTTATTTTTTCATTCCTGAATTTTTGCAATATCAACTTTATCCACCAACTTTGAGAGTTGATAATTGTGCTGTTAGTAAACTGTCGGTTGTGACATTTCGTGTTGGGTTGCGAAGGTATAATTTTTAACACTTTTTTCGCTATACAATAATCGCCATATAAGTTGTTATGATGGCGTCCTGTTTTTAACTTTTAAATTGTAAACGTTTTGCCGTCGCCGGGTGCTAGTAATTATTGCTTATCAAGATTTTAGATAAAGCCTTTTTGAATAGTTTATTGGTATGTCCTTCCGGTTGTCCGTTTTCCATAAATGCTGCATCAAAAATTCTTACCCAATAGGTATTTTTTAATGCTTTTAGGTGTGGAAATACCTGATTTTCCATTATAAAGCAATCTCTACCCACTCTTTTTTCATTACAAAGTCACTTTTCTGAGCCCTGTGGCAGAAAAAGATTTTCATTTAGAATAAACTTTTGCAAAGTGCTTTCGAATCGTCAAGTGGTACCACTGGTTCGGAATGCCATTCCAACCGAGAAGAACCAAGAAGAAACTCGGCGGTTGCTCTTTAAAAAAAAATCTAAGTACAACATTTTGGTATCTAGATAGATACAAGTTTGTTTTGTACCTATGCCTAATAAAGTTTACCTTCGTCAATTGCTGGAGCGAGTCTTTCTAATCGACCGAGCGAAGCGAAGGTCTTTGAGTTAACTAGGGCGATTTGCACTTGTCCGTCCGTCCGTCCGTCCGTCTGTCAGAGCCTTATAACTTTTGAATTACTGAACGTAATTACTTCAAATTTAGATATAATATGTAAACCGATGGCCTCCAGCCGAAAATGGCTTAAAAAGTTATAAAAATCTTTATTTCAGGGGGGCTCTCATAGAAGCGAATGCGAAGTAAAAAAAAAAAAATCGCGTTACATAAAATTGTTACGTATCATTTTAAAGATAATTTTGAACTGAGTACAAAAATATTTTTTTTTTAATTTTTCCCTTAAAATTGACGAAATGGGGGGCTTTCAAAGTGGCGATTTTATACGCTCGCTTGAAGACGCTCTCTAGAAAAATCCGCTATGGATTTTCAAACTGATTTTATGTTTTTAGGTCACTTATATCCTGTACTTGAACAACAAATACTAAAATTATATGAATATTATAAAGAAACGAGATTATTTAATTTTTAATGGGCGTCAGTAATTCATATAGCATCAACATAGCTTCACAATAATGCTAATAGATGGCGCAGTCAGTAACTATTCCCATGGAACTACGAGTTAAATTCAATGTTTGATAAATAATTCAATGTTTTCACTAACGTTCCCTAACCTTTACGGGCTACCTATAAGTTAGGTGATTGATGTTTTCTGTCAACTTATTTATCACGATCCTGTACGGGACACCTAAAAGGATATTGGGACGGATGTTAGGACTTAGGATTGTATTTAGGAGCTACCTACGTTAAGAGACTCCTACTTAGGGGATGATTTAGGTATGTTTGGTGAAAACGGGCATAATAATAATGTCAGTTTTGGTTATCATGTATCGATTGAATGAATAATCATGGGATACCGTTACCGCGAGGTCTCAGTTCGGGGCGAACCACTAGTAAGTACTTAGGTACGTCTTTCACACGAGGCGGTTTTGTTGAATGTCACCATAGCTGTCTCTATCGCCTGTATTACAGAAGATAGAGACGGCTATGGTGACATTCAACAAAAATCGCCTCGTGTGAACGCCGTATAACGGTCTACAGCCAAGGTTTGAGAGATTTTGACCAACTGGGAAGAAACCTTTGGCCTAAGAAGAGGCCTTTAATAACAGGGTAAATTTTTATTATAAATACAAAATACAATACAAAAATATTAAAAAAAAAATTAATAGTGATAACCGAAAAGTGATTCTTCTCACTACATAATTACATCTCACTCAATACAAAATTAAAGCTCTAGTTAATCTATCTTAGGTAATGCAACATCATCATCATCATGAACCCATTAACGTCTCACTACTGAGCATAGGTACTTAGGTCTCCTCTCACAGAAGGGTTACTTATACGCCATAGTCCACCACGCTGGCCCAATGCGAATTGTAGACTTCACACACCTTTGAGAACATTATGGTGAACTCTCAGGTGTGCAGGTTTCCTCACGATATTTCCTTCACTGCTAAACATGTGCTATTTAATTGCTTAAACGCACTTAACTCCGAAAAGTCAGAGATGCGCGCCCGGGATCGAACCAGTGACCTCCCAATAGGAGACCGCAGTCCTTACCACCAGGCTATCACTGCTTACTGCAGCTTCTTCTTCTTCTTCTTTATAAACCTATAGACGTCCACTGCTGGACGAAGGTCTCCTGTCTGGACTTCCACAGGCTTCGGTCTTGCGCTGCTTGAATCCAGCGGCTCCCTGCGACTCGTTTGATGTCGGTTGCTGCGCTTCCCGGTGCGGGGTCGCCACTCCAGCGCCTTGGAACCCCAACGACCATCAGCTCTTCGAACTACGCTTCCCGCCCATTTCCACTTCAGTTTCGCGACTCGCTGAGCTATGTCGGTGACTTTGGTTCTCCTACGGATCTCCTCATTTCTGATTTGATCTCGCACTAATACCTACCTACTCCTAGCATAGCTCTCTCCATCGTTCGCTGAGTGACCCTAAGCCGTCTAATGAGGCCCACAGTTAGCGAGTATGCTGCTAAGTATATCTACTGCAGCTATATCTACCTAAGGCCCGCTTGCAGAGACTAACGCCGGGTTAGTTAACCCAGGAATAAACTTGTAATTTTGACAGAAGCTTAATACGAGATCTGTCAATTCTGTCTATTTAATCCAGAGTTAGCTGCTAAACCTGGGTTAGAACGTTTCTGCAAGCGCGCCTAAATGATATAAATTATAATCAGTTAAGCGAAACTGGCAAGGGTAGGTATGACAGAAGACGGATTGATAAGCACACGAACCGGTAATCAAACCTGCGACCTTTGAGGTATAGTTAAGACTTTTTTAATTATAAGCACGCCACCCACCGTGCTCATATTTAGCACGGACATAAAAGTCTATCTATTCTAAATTGTAGGTTTAAAGTTTTTATTGCAGTAACGCGTCTGTTTTAATTATTAATTATTCTATGAGTAATTAATCTAAGGTTCTATGTTATTCTCTAACCGTTTTGGTTATCGAGTAGATGCTTACTTAAATAGTCGCGTCAATTCGCTTATAAGTAAAATATGAGCGAGTTTTTAATACCAAAAAAAAAAATCATCATTAGAATTAGAGCTCAGTGGAGGAAACGCAGATCTCGTGAAAATGTAAAATATTTGGGTACTTATGGGTAGATACCTAATAGGTAAATATAAAAATATTAAAATTGCTTGAGCGAGTCATATAATTATGACAAAATTATACCATAGTCGTAGGTACTTATATGCAATTCATGAGACGGTAACAAAAATACAGTTTTAAAAATAAAACGAGCAACCGCCAAGTTTATTGCTGATTCCTCCAGGTTGGAACGCCATTCCAGACCAGTGATAGATTCACTCGACGATTCAAAAGCACTTTGTGAAAGGTTCTTCTAATAAAACTTTTCAATTCTACGTTTCGTCTAAAACAAAATATGAAGCACTTTGTGAATGTTTATTCGAAAACTTTTCTATTCTACGTTTCGTATAAAACAAAATGTGAAGCATTTTCTGAATGTTTATTCGAAAAACTTTTCTATTCTACGTTTCGTTTAAAACAAAATAGAAGCACTTTGTGAAAGTTTATTCGAAAAACTTTTCTATTCTACGTTTCGTCTAAAACAAAATATGATTCACTTTGTGAAAGTTTATGCGAAAAACTTTGCTATTCTACGTTTCGTCTAAAACAAAATATGAAGCACTTTGTGAAAGTTTATTCAAAAATTTTCTATTCTACGTTTCGTCTAAAACAAATGAAGCACTTTGTAAAAGTTTATTTCAATTAAAAACTTTTTATTTTTATTTTCATCAATGAATAGAATCATTGAAGCTTAACAGTGCATACTTAATGCATTCCGATTTCTAAACATCGATTCAACAATACCTAGTGTTACGAGTACTTAGTCACTAAGAAATTCTTACCGATATCGGTCAAACTCAAATCTTTTATTAGGCACTAGCTGATGCCCGCGACTTTGTCCGCGTGGATTTAGTTTTTAAAGTCCCTCGGGAACTCCTTGATTTTCCGGGATAAAAAGTAGCCTAGATGTTGACCCGAGTAATAAGCTACCACGGTATAAAATTTTGTAGAAATCTGTGCGGTAGTTTTTACGTGAAAGAAGGACAAACAAACAGACAAAAATTAAATAAAAATCTGTTTTGGGCTCAGTATCGATGGTAAAGCATCCCCCAATTGAAATTTTCAAAATATATTAAATGTACAGAAATCTTCCAGTTACAGTTTTATTATATGTATAGATTAATGTTCAACGATTAATTAAAACTAAATGTACAGAAATCTTCCAGTTACAGTTTTATTATATGTATAGATTAATGTTCAACGATTAATTAAAACGGTAACAAATTATTCGTTATTCAATAATTAACGATAATTACCGCGTATGCAAACCAACCACGTTCCGAGTCATTTCCAAGTAAGTATGGCTCGAGCGGGTTTTTAATAGAGAAAATTCGTAGCGCATCGCTTGAGATGTTTTATAGATCCGTGGAGGCAATCTTTATTACTGAACTTTTTACAAGTGCTTTTGAATCGTCGTCTACCACCACTGGTTCGTAATGCCCTTCCTGCTGAGAAAAACCAGCAAGAAACTCGGCGGTTGCTCTTTTTGAAACAAGTTTACAACAGATTTTATGCTATGTATGCAGTGTTTCCAAAATGAGGTTAGGTTCAGGAGGCAGGCTAAAGACCTTTGAAAACATTATGGAGAACTCTCAGGCGTGCAGGTTTCCTCACGATTTCTAGAACCTTTTTGTAGCTCAGAGGGTAGACCATCGAAAACTGTGTAAATGAAATGATATGAATACACTTTATTTTACACCAAATTAAAATTAATAAACTTGAAAAATAAACAAAAAAAGGTAAAGAAAGGTACAACTTTAATATCGTTTAAATATTTTAGACTTATCATCATCATCATCATCATAATCATCATTAGCAGCTACCCATCAACGGCTCACTACTGAGCGCAGGTCTCCTCTCAGTGAAGGGTAATAGGCCATAGTCCACAATGCTGGCCCAATGCGAATTGGCGGACTTCACACACCTTTGAGAACACTATAGAGAACTCTTAAATATGCAGGTTTCCTCACGATGTTTTCCTTCACAGTTGAAGGAAGTGATATTTAATTGCTTAAACGCACATGACTCCGAAAAATCAGAAGTGCGTGCTCGGGATCGAACCTGCGACCCCCTGAATAGGAGAAAGTCCTAACCTCGTACTAGGCTATCACTTTGGACTATAATACTTTGAATTAAAATAAAATCCTTAATATTCAGAGAACCACTGTATATTAAATAACTCGTGCTTGACCAGATTTCTACACTTTTATGACAACTATATCGTTAATCACGCGTGCCACACAAACGCTCATACATCGCTTCTTGTAATGCCCACCTATTTGCTTACAGCACATTTTTTTTTATTCACTTTATTGCACAAAAATAGTATAAAAGGCGGACTTAATGCTAAAGCATTTTCTACCAGTCAACCTTGAGATTTGAGACAACACTTGACGGTGTGCAAAATAGTAGGGTAAAAAGAGAATAATATATAAATATATTGAATATAATAATATACATATAATATACATAGTAAATAAATAATATACATATTATAATATACGTAATTATATACATATAGGTACCTAAATATATTACATGATACATAATACATTACGTACCTAACATGATACCGTACCTACATGTGAAACATAAACACAGATTGATAGGTTTCAAACCAAGACTAGGTACTGCCGCATTTATTGAGTACTTATCTTATAATTTAAGTATAGTGTGATACTATAGCTTCTGTCCGCGAGTTAGATTTTCAAAAATTCCGCGGGAATCCTTTATTTTTCCGGAATAAATTGTTGCCTATTGTACTATCCAAGGTCTCGATTAATACATGCAAAAATCACATCAATCCGTTGTAAGTACCTACTTACTCTGTGAATCCTCGATGCGCGTCAAGAGGGTCCGAAAGATATTTGTGGGAATGGGCGTGACGTTCTATAATAAAATTCCACATTCGATCTTAGACTTGCCTTTACACAAGTTTAAGAAATCAATTAAAACTACTCTCATGAAAAAAGCATAAATTATATTGAAAGCGTGGATTTAATTCGTTCCAGCGATTCATGAGACAGTAGGTAATAATTATTAACCTGTATAACAAAATAATTCTATTCTATTCAGTGTTTACACCTTATTTGTGTCTAAGTCATGTATTAAAATGAGTATTTGAATACCTATTAAGAATTATTAGTATTCAATTCGATACGCCTAAGTATGTCACGCTCTTCACATCTTTAAACATTTCTGTGGTGGTGTCGTGTGATGCGGGTTCTTACGTTCCCTCAAATATGGTCGAGCAAAGCAATGGCTGGGTCATGCGTCATGCTCGTGAACGGGTTCCACCGGCGGGGATGGGGCTACTTTCTGTCTGCCCGTCCTAACATGTATTGAATTATAATTAGGTATGCTTTTGTGGAACTTCCCCTCATTGTGGAAACACTGCATACATAGCATAGTACCTATCTATTGTATTGTAAACTTATTTTGAAAAGAGTAACCGCCGAGTTTCTTGCTGGTTCTTCTCGGCAGGAAGTGCCATTCCGAATCACTGCCAGTGGTAGACTCATCGATGATTCAAAAGCACTTGTAAAAAAGTTTATTTGAATAAAAAATATTTCTATTCTAATATACTACTTATTTCTTTCTACTGTAAAGCCGTAAAACGATAAACTATTTTATAGCCTCTATCAAACAACGTTGTTAATTCCAATAATTACGATTTTTATAGTCTAGCTAGTTTGCTGTCTAATTATAAATTCATTGGCACAAAAAATGCTACATTGCAATAATATTCCATTGCTAATCCAGGGTAGAGCTACACACATCTCCTTTTAAGTAAATGCTAGTTAATTTCACATTCATAACCTGGCAACACTGACAGAATAATCGCAATTTTTTATTATAACATTGAGTAATATAACATTTTTCTTTGTTCGACATACCTACAAGTACCTACGTAATGCTATGTGAATTTATCTGTTTAATAGTACATTGTGGTACAAGTGTGTTTTCAACACCCTTGTGAAGAAAATAATACTAAAAAATAACATTTTAATTAATAAATAACTGTAATTTCAATAGTGAAAACGAGTTGTGAAAATGTTTTCGCAATGGCGGGACAAATTAATCAGTTTTCCTAAGCGCGCGCATCTTATAATGGCGATCGACCATAGACTAAAATAATGAGGTTTCTTTCTTTTTGGCTTTTCGCGGATAGCGTTTTAGCCATGTACAAAATAGGGAATTTCAAGTTTTCTTTATTACAGAAAAAACAAAAGTTATAATTATTTGAGTGAAAGTTTTATTTATTAAAAACACGTGCAAGTTGAAATCTATTTAAATACGAAGTTGCATGAAATGAGAGGAAGCAATAGTACATTACTTTATTTGTACTATTGAATACGATCTTTTTTTGTAGCGAAACTTATTTAAGAACAAAGCAACTCAACCAATCAAAAAAAAACTCTATAACTCACTTGTGAATAATAGTATCTAATGAAAAAGTCACAGTTTGATTATAGGTGTCATTATGTGCCTAATTGCGGTGAAACTAGAGCCACTTTATGAGCAAGTGTGTTGAAAAATCTATTATTATACATGACCATAGTTATTTGGTTAGAAATAATTTTATTATCTTGATGTCTTGAGGCATTTGGTACAGCTGTTGAATATTTGCTAGGAAAGGAAGAAGCTCAGGATATGATATTCTTAGTCGGTTCTTAAGAGTTGCATACCTTCTTTGTTAATATGTATGTAACAATTTATAAACACATAATACTAGTGGTTCGCCCCGAACTGAGACCTCGCGGTAAAAGTATCCAATGATTATTCATTCAATCAATACATAACGACCAAAACTGACATTATTATTATGTCCGTTTTCACCAAACATACCTAAATCATACCCTATGTAGGAGTCTCTTTACGTAGGTAGCTCCTAAATACAATCCTAAGTCGTAACATCCATCCCAATGTCATTTTAGGTGTCCCGTACAGGATCGTCATTAAGAAGTTGACAGAAATCATCACCTAACTTATCATAGGTAGCCCTTAAAGGTTAGGGAATGTTAGTGAAAACATTGAATTATTATGTAGGTACTAACGAGTGAAAACGGGTTACGGACATCTGTACAAATCGTCATCTATCAACGCGAATAGAAAATATACAAAATGTAGTAATTAATAGTTTATTGAAGTTTGATATTTAACTACTTAAAGAATAATTTTAATTGAATAATATGTTATTATATTATGTACCTAAATAATAATGGTCGACGCAAAACTGTTTTTGGTATAGATCGTAGTCGTAACTCCTACGAGTAGTTCCATGGAATAGTTAATGACTGCGCCATCTATTAGCATTATTGTGAAGCTATGTGAAAATTACTGATGCCCATTTAAAATTAAATAATCTCGTTTCTTTATAATATTCATATAATTTTAGTATTTGTTGTTCAAGTACAGGATACAAGTGAAATAAAAAAATAAGTTCAGCTTGAAAATACATAGCCAATTTTGGTAGAGAGCATCTTCAAGCGAGCGTATTAAATCTCCACTTTGGAAGCCCCCCATTTCGTCAATTTTAAGGGAAAAATTAAAAAAATATATTTTTGTATTCTGTTCAAAATTGTCTTTAAAAAGATATATTGCAAGTCTATGAAAAGCAACAAAAAATATTTTCCTTCGCATTCACTTCTATGAGAGCCCCCCTGAAATAAAGATTTTTATAATTTTTTATGCAATATTCGGCTGAAGGCCATCAGTTTACATATCATATCGAAATTTGAAGTAATTCAAAAGTTATAAGGCTCTGACAGACGGACGGACGGACGGACGGACGGACGGACGGACGGACGGACGGACGGATAGACGGACGGACGGACAAGTGCAAATTCGCTCTAGTAGACTCAGAGACCTCGCTTCGCTCGGTCAATTATATCTACTCTTCTTCCGTCTTGGAATTTGGCGTTTTAAAACTCCCGTGGGAACCCTTTGTTTTTCCGGGATAAAATTAGTAGCCTACAATCTACATATTGTGGCATTCTTCAGGTCCAGGTCTTGAAAAAGGTCTTCTTTATCATTTCACAGGCTGTAAGATATATACAAATTTAAAATTCGTATACTTTCGCATTTATATTTTTCTGCAAATATAAAATGGGATCACAACTTTACCTAATTACCTACCTATTATAGTAATAGAATCATTACAACTTTGTATAAAATTATGATATTTTAAAACAGTGTTTTTTTTTATATTCAGCGGTCACAGATGAGTCTAATGGCGACAATTACAGTGCTTGCCGCCTCCGTCATCAAAGGAACCGCCTGAACGATTCCTCTCGCCCATACTTAATGCTGACCGAAGTGACCAGTCTAGCTTGGACCTTACCAAGGAATTGTCTACAAATGATTGCTACAGGGTGCCGATCGCAATCAGGGTACCAATTGTCTAAAAAGTATTCCATTGATCGTATTCGTATTCGATGGCATTAGCGTCAAAGTAAAATAATCCTTGACTGTATTTTATTAAAGTCACTTTAGTACAACCGATTTTAATATGGAGCGTTATGGAGCTTATCATACATTTTTACGTGAACGTATAAGAATGCATACACGAAATTGAGCTCTAATTCAATGCTGTTATGGTTTATTTTACTATTACGCTAATGTCAACGAATATGATTACGATCAATGGAATAACTTTAGACAATCGCACCTCTGCTCTAATTGGCCGATCCGGTCTCACTATTGGCAAAAAAATTAAAATAGATTGTTGCCGCAAGAAATCTATAGACAGCATAGAACTTAAACTTAACAATCCTAACTTTTGCCCCTGCGACTTCGTCGTCAAGGAATAGGTTATTTTTGGATAATCCCGCGGGAAATTGCTTTTCCGGGATAAAAAATATCCTGTGTCACTTTGCAGTCCGCAACCATACCCATCTTTATTTTAAACGGGAAACCAAAATACCAAATTTAATGACTTGGAAATTGACGAACTTTGATCCCCTTTCTTTAGGGGTAGCATTTTTAAAAACTATGAAACACGTAGTTAGTTACTTACTTCTTTATTTTTAATCGAAAGCCAATATACTAATACGTTTCATGAAAAATGATGGACTTTCATACAAAATTTTATCCCCTATTTAACCCTTTGCTCGTCATTGCTCAATTGCTGCGTGATTGAAGTACAAACCAACAAACATACCCTCTTCCGCAATAATATTAGTAACAATAGTTTGCTGTACAAAAAAAATCGAGCAAAGCAGTAGAATGAATGTTGTGAAGGCGGATCTAGGATGCTGGTGAAGCATTACTAATGTCAAATACACAAAGATACACCGGCTCATTATCTTATTACTACAGTTGATTTGTTGATTATACCCACGAGTACGCATCCAAGCTCTAGGCTTTACTATAGCTTTTTACCCGACTATGTAAAGCAATGTAAAGACATTTCATTTCATTCAATCCATCACCGTCCCACTACTGGTATAACAGGTCTCTGGAAAAGGTTTTAGGCATAGTCCACCACGCTGGCAAAGTGGTGGAACCTTCTATACTTATACCTACTAGATACTACTCCGATTCAAGATGGCCGACAACGACCGTTACAAAATGACGTCATACTGTACCGATACTTATACAAAATATTATGGTTGTATTTTTTACTGTTACCACGACTGTGACGGAAGCTTTTTTTTTGACGATGCTTTTCATCGCAATGACGTCTTACATGTCGAGGGGCGTGATTTTTAATTTCCTATTTTTCTTCTCTTCGAAGAAAGTCATTAATAATAAGTATAAATAGTCTACTCTATGTTAAAACTTTTCCTTTTTTATCGTAGAAAACTACACGCGAACAATAGTAACCAAACAACAATAACTTACTAATTAAAACCTAACAAAAGGTAAAGGAAGGAAAAGGTAAAAAACAAAAATTTGAAAAAAAGAATACCGGTCAAGTGCGAGTCGAACTCGTGCGCCAAGGGTTCCGTACCTACCCATTAAACTGCCATTATATTATTATTATTATTTATATAATTTTCAACTTTTTTATTTTTTGGAATTTTTCCTTTATTTGTGCTGTAAGACCTTGCTTTTTGCCAAATTTCGTGATTCTAGATCAACGGGAACTACCATATTATAGGTTTTCCACCCAAAACCTATAGGGTACTTCCGGTTGACCTAGAATTGACAATTTTAGTTAAAAGCAAGGTCTTACAGCACAAGTACATAAAGGGAAAATTCTGAAACATAAAAAATTGGTTGTCTGTGAAGTCGGTTTACGGACTATTGTTTTACGTGATGACGTCATAATCAAAGAAACATTGATGAAAAATTGCATACTTTTATGAATTGAATTGAATTATTATCACTGAATTATCATTATTTTGTAAAATACAAAGAAGGAGTTAATTGAAAATTACAATTTTCTCTAGTCACAAGCCAACGTTTGGGCCGATCTTGCCTCTCTTTCGCTTGTTCCGCGCTATCGCTTGCACGCGCAGGCGCAGGCGGAACGTGACACTTTTTCGTGCGTGCAGCTGGTGTTCATCGATTTATAAGACGTTACACTAGCGGCACGCTATGATGGCCGGTTTGACGTTTGTCCGCTCATGAAGTTCCGTATTAATTGATAACGACTTTGAAGGAAATAATTGTATTACTTTATTGACGATAGTGATGTGCAGAGATTCATAAATTTTATCGAATGTAGTTTTAGGTTTAGGACTCAAAATTTATTTATTAAATTGATTTCTAAAATGTATACAAGTGTAGAAAAATCAGTTTGCACCATTTAAGGGGTGAATGTACTTGTGAATATGAACAATTTTCACTATGTGGACAAACCTCTGAAATCGCAAAAAAATATCAGCTGTTTCATACAAAAGGTAAAATTTTTATTTTTATATGATATATACCACAACTCGGCATTTGGTTTTCTAAATTGAAAATTTTAAAAAATGGAATCTAATACGATCGTCACATAGGATCGCTGGCTAGCACAACTACTACCTCCGGCAAACTCGCGTCAATGCTCAATGCAAAACAAAGCAGTTTCGAATTGACGTTGCTTCGAAAAGTATAAACTGTCAGTGCAATGCGATTGTGATATAGTTTTGACCTGGCTTTGGATTTCAAATATTGATACTGCATTACTGTTGACCCTTGCTCGTTTATTTGGACTCTGTTCAAGCCCTTTGTTGTGGATTTCGTCGATATGACCGAACGTACGCAGAGAACTGTTCTAAATAGTCAGACACGTGAGTTCGTAATACGCCTTCGTAACTATTTCGATCGTGAAGCTCAAAATGGAGGGCCAATTTTACCTATAACGTCAGTGGTTGAACGCGTAGCTGATGCGCTTAATATTGGACAACGAACTGTTAGACGGATAACTAAAAAAAAATATGGCGAGACTGGCACAGAAGAAAATAAACTTCACACACCAAAAAAGAGAAAACGAGCAAAACCAGTCGTAGGCATCGATAGCTTTGATGCCGATGCTATCCGAAGACATGTTTACGGCTACTATTTACAGAAGGAGTATCCAACAAGAAAAAAGTTGGTGCATTCACTGAAGGAAGCTGGATTATTCTTCGGTGGGGAAAGTTCTTTAACGAAGATTTTGAAGACCATTGGATTTCGATACAAAAAATGTAACAAACGCAAAATATTGATTTGATATAGCGATGGCAAGGTATACTTTTTTACGGCAAGTGAAAGAAATCAAAAATTGGCAAAATGTTGTGTTCTTGGATGAAACATGGCTTAATGCTAACCATACTGTAGGCCGTTCTTGGAACGATGACACAGCAGCATCTACTTCCAAAGTTCCTGTAGGAAAAGGATCGCGACTTATAATTTGTCACGCCGGAACCATCAACGGGTTTGTCGAAGGTTCTCTCATGGCTTTTGCGTCAAAAACCACTGGAGACTATCATGAAGACATGAATGGAGAAAAGTTTACTGAATGGTTTACCTCAATGTTGTGTAGCCTCCCTGAACCATCTATTATAATTATGGACAACGCCCCATACCACTCGATGCAAATTGACAAGCCACCTGCCCAATCCCAAAAGAAAGCTGATATCGTCGCATGGCTTCGTAAAAATGGCGTAGATGCAAACATGAATATGTTAAAAGCGGAATTAGTACGTCTTTTAAAAGAAAACAAACCAACCAAGATCCGATACGTCATTGACGAAATAGCATTAGAACATGGGCACAGAGTTATACGGTTACCGCCTTACCATTGTGAGTATAATGCGATTGAGTTGGTGTGGGCTCAAATTAAGGGATATGCTGCAAGACACAATACAGAACCCCCATTTACCACAAAAAAAATGCTAAAATTATTAGAAGAAGCTTGTGAACATGTGACTAAAGGAGACTGGGAAAAGGTTGTGAATAGAACTGTTAAATTAATAAGGGAAGATTATGAAAGAGATGTGAAAATAGATAATATTATAGAAAACGAACATATAATTATTAATGTAGGTGATGATAGCAGTGACGACAGTGAAAATAGTAGTATGGACGAATCTGATTAATTATGGCCTTTTGTGGCACCTTTTTTGGTATCTTTTGTATTCATATGTTTCTTGTGTGCATATAAAGTATGTATATTCATTTTCATTCAAATATTCAGTTCGTTCAAATAAATTAAATAAACATATACATTTTTGTTTTATTAAACCTATTTAATCAGGTACAAAAACAAAACTTAATTGTTTTTTGTTCGAGAATAAATTGACATTCCACATCACTATTGTAATGTGTCAAACCGGCCATCATAGCGTGCCGCTAGTGTAGTTATCACGTCAAAAAGTTGAAAATTAAGGAAAATTTTGGTACTTACAAGTTTTTGCGAAAATATAAATTTGCCCATATCTTTTTATCGTGTTGACTCAGGACCTCGATTTTTATACACCTAATAGGGACTATAGACCTCAGTATCTGGTATAAATATGAATTTGCTAGGTCCACCCGATCCTGTTCACTGTTCACCGTTTCCGAAAATCGGTGGTGACACAAGGACAGAAAGACGGACAAAAGAGTGATCTTATAAGGGTTCCTTTTTTACCTTTTGAGGTACGGAACCCTAAAAACACGGTACTAAAAATCGCGAGCGGTACGTTGCTATCTTTACTAAGTGGGTCTGACTTGAGGTGCGGTGCGGAGAAGCGCGACGGGAGGTAGCGGCCAACTTGAATGATGAATCGGACCTATTAAAATTAATGCGAAAGTATGTTTCTTTGGTTGTTTTTTTTTTTTTGAGAAAAGGAAATTGGCGAATTCCATAGAGTTTCTGACCCAGACGAACTGAACCGCGGGCTTCAAGCCCACGTTCACGAATCAAAATTCTCATGCTTGTTCTAGTAAACCAGTCTAACAAAAAATTTTATCAAAGTTTATCAAACAAAGTTGGGAGAAAAAAGATATTCACTTGTATTGCCATGTAACGGTTATTCATAATGTGTACTTGTGAATAATTATATTTTTGATCCCCATCTTCTAAACATATCGGGTTTGCACAGAAAAATACTCTGAAAAATATTAATTAAAATTAAATGATTTCCGAATCTGAACGCTTTTAGAAAAATGCTGCGTTAAAATTCACAAACCTCCTTTGTATAAGTACCTACTCATGTCCTCCTGAATCTCTGAGAGATATCTATCATGTTAGTCCTACTGGAGAGTGACTGGTGACATGGTATTTTATCCCGGAAAAACAAAAGGTTCTCGAGGGGATTTTCACGCAGACAAAGTCGCGGGGAAAAGTCTAAAGTTATAGTACCTACGCATATAAAATATTAGTCTATATACCTAATAGAAAATATAAAAAATATGTATACATATTGAGCCCCCTTAGCCAAGGTACACTTCGGTGTATCTGTCGCAGTAAGATAGTTGAAGCCATGTTATAGCTATAAACCTAGGTTTATAGCTATATGCCGGAATATAGCTATACGAAACCGATTCATAGCAGCTATCATACTAGGAATATAGCTACATATATCGTTAACACAGTATGTGTACATGAAATATACAATTATCAAGGTATTCAGAATCAATTATAAACAATAATACCATATTTCAAAACATTCCAGTAGACCATTTCTTACTTGTTTATAATTATGGTTGATGTTATAAAATTTAAAAAGCATTACAATCAATTTCTTTTCGAGAAATAAAGTATAATTTCAATAACAATTATTGCCATTTGCCAGGTATTTCTCTATGTGACCTTATAAAAGGGTCTACATCGTAAATAGAGGCTTAAAACTAGGCCGTAAAGTTGCCGTAACTGTGAAATTGTTGTTTTTGAAGAAGGAAATGCATTGTAAATAAATTGTACAATGTACATTCGTACGGTATAAAGATGCGAAGAGCCGGTGGTTTAAGGAGTTGAGGCGTCAGGACTTTATTTATTTCTTATACATAAATTGAATTGTAGTACGGTTTTTTGGAACTTCCCCTCATTGTGGAAATATTATATTCTATTCTAACAAATTTGCATGGGTTAAATCGGCTTGGCATCCAGCTGCCCACAAGATAGTGTAAAAAATATTATTACAATGTAATAGCTATATAGTAAGTAATATTGTAAATATGATTTTTTTGAAAAGAGCAATTACTGCTGAGTTTCTTGCTGGCTCTTGTCAGCAGAATCCGCTTTCCGAACCGGTGGTAAAGTCATAACGTGTCATAAGAGCTACAGGTTGGCCTACGTGAAATAAATAACTTAGAATTTTGAATTTTATATATTTTGTCAACTGATAGACGTCTACTAACTGTTGGACTTAAAAATGTTTCTTGGTACTTCCACACGCCTCGGTCTGGTGTCGTCTATATCCAGTGACTCCATGTCGCGATTCTAATATTATTAGATATTATTATTATTAGTGCACGTTGTGAAAAATTAAAATAACGTAAAGTACGAAGATATTTTAGTGCACAAATGTGTGCACAAACACAGGTGTACTCTCTATTCCTTCACTCTCATAGTCCGATGGGCGGAAACCTAACAAGAGCTTAGAGAGATCAAGCGCAGGACCGTGCTTTACGTGTTCTCCGAGGTATGCGAGTGACTCCCCGCCAACTTCCTGTCTCCAGACAAAAGGTAGTTAGGTACATATAACAACATAATTCAGACATTGTTATACATCATCATCATCATCACAACACATAATTATGTCGTCTGCAATCAACAGTCGCTGCACGAAGAGAAAGACAGAAAGAAAGAAAGGAAAAAATAACATAGCTTTATTAAGAAGTAGGTATAGGTATAATTAGTCCCTAGATTATTAGATTAAGTGACCCTGAAAAACTGCACTTACATGTGTAGCGAGACACCAATGAAAATAGAGTAAATTTTAAAAAACGCCATTTAAAGTACCTACCTAGTCTCAAACCTCCTACCTAACCTTAAAGTCCTACTAAACAGTCTCTGATCGCCATGTTGGAGGAAATTAAAAAGGGAGGAATACATTAAAAACAAAAAAATTGGCAGTCTTAGGGACTGCCAATAGAAGTGAAAACTAGATTTGCTAATAATTAAAAACAAATAAGAAAAGCGCACTGTCACGATTTCGTGAGTGAGATTCGAACCTGCGACATCATAGACACATTAAACGGTAAGGAAGGCGGCTGCTTGCCCGCTGCACTATACAAGGTTGCTTGGGAACTTCTAAAATGTTGAATGCTTACTGAAATCTCCAGGTGACGATTGTGAAGGTGAAGATGACGCGAAATCCATGTTTTTTGCTCACCCAAAAAAGTGCTCAACGCGCCTAAAGAAGTTTTCACTTAAAAAAAAAAGAGGCGGCGCCCCGTACCGAAGCTTTGCCCGTACAAGCGGACATTTGCGGAGACACAATTTAAAAAAAACGATGTTTGGGCTATGATACCGTTCAACTAAGCATAATATTATTATGAGCTAAATAAGAGGCAGTTATTTCACAATTACAGGCTGACACGTCACTTATTGGTATAATCCACTGTTTATATCACTATAATACTAGTGGTTCGCCCCGAACTGAGACCTCGCCTGATATATCGACCTGATATATCGTAATTAAAACGCGCCGAATCTGATGACGTCAATCGTCATCTGCTTTCGTGGATGGGATGCGTATGCCTACAGTATTTTACTAAAATTCAGCTGGTTCGCTGAACGGGTGTTACGTAGTATACGATTTCATAATAAAAAATATTATAAAATACCATGACTGAGCATGTCTAGATGCGCGCTCATCTTTACATTCATAGACACAGTACCATCATACGGTAGTAAATAGGTGCTAACGTCTAATTATTGTAAATAGAAACGGATTTACTTTTGCAAAAACAACTTGATACTTTTATTGATAATAATTTGCTAATTGAATAACATAATTAGTAATAGACAAAATAAGAATAGCTGACGCAAAACTGTTTTTACAATATTAAAGACAGCGCCATCTATTAACAGTATAGTGAAGTTTTGTTAAAAACATTAATGCCCATTAAAACTTAAATAATTTCGTTTCTTTATAATATTTATCTAATCTAAGTATTTGTTGTTCAAGTACGGAATATAACTCAAATTATGTGTAAGTTTCAAGTTTTAAAATAAAGTGGTTTTAGAGATCTAGCCTCGAATTCAATCTCCATTTTGAAAGCCCCCCATTTCGTCAATTTTAGCAAAAAAAAATAATACTTTTGTACTCTGTTCCAAATTATCTTTAAAATGAGGTACTGCAACTCTATGAAATGCAAAAAAAAAATATTTTACTTCGCATTCGCTCCTATGAGAGCCCCCCTGAAATAAAGATTTTTATAACTTTTTAAGCCATTTTCGGCTGGAGGCCATCGGTTTATATATCATATCTAAAATTGAAGTAATTACGTTCAGTAATTCAGAAGTTATAAGGCTCTGACAGACGGACGGACAGACGGACGGACGGACAAGTGCAAATTCACTCAAGTAAACTCAGAGACCTTCGCTTCGCTCGGTCGATAATCCACTGTTTATATCACTATCACTATAATAACTGTAGTTGTAACTAGCTCTTAGTCTATGAAACGGCTTAAAATGTCGTAAACTAGTCGTAAAACAGACTATCCGTGCGGTGGTTCCGATTAATTTAAAGTTTAATACCGCAATAAAAATTAGAGCCAAAAAAGTGGTAAATAGTAAACGCTTATAATTTTTATGGTCTATTAATTCGTTATTCAATTATCCACTTTAGTACCTAGGTATCTACAAGCTTTCCTTCCACTTTGAACATTTCCGTGTAGAAACAATATCATTTCAAAGTCATTTAGAATAATTTTGATCAACTTTCACTTACAGGAAAATTTAATCGTGAATTAATTTGATTATTGCTTTCACAAGCAAACACATCGTGCCTTACATTGTTTTTGTTTCCAAATTCCGGAAGCCTCAATACATTTTTCTTTTAATTTTTTTAAAGGCGATACCTCTCTAGGGAATACTTCACTGTATTTTTTGTTTTAAAAGTGTAGTGCATCTGTTATTTATTACCTACGCAAGTAGGTAATAAATAACAGATGCACTACACTTTCATTATATAATCATTATAGGTATGTAAATAAAAATTAAATAAAAATACATGTGAAAGCCTCAATAGCTCAACGGGAATAAGGCCGGACTGAAAACAGAAAGGTCGATGGTTTGAACCATCAACAATAACATGGCATTAATAATTATCGTGCCCTCTCCAAAAAAAAAGCTATCGGTATGTTTAATTTGGAGAAGAAAGAGGAATAGATGGCAGCCCCGACTCAACGACTGATGGTCGTCGGAATGGAATCCTAAGGTACCTACTGACTCCGCTAAGAGAGCAGTGTTGCCAGACCCCCCACTAAAGTCCAGATTTCCTTACTTGAGTATTCGAGTAAACAAACACCTCTTGATATGAATATCACTTATTTACACACAAATCACACATTTTTAACTATGTATAACTGTCTAGATCTATTCATCAAACACATTCGTTACGATTTACACCAAAAATTGCTTCGAGTTTACCATTATAAGATATTTATTTTCTCAAAAACGAAATATTAGCAGAACTCATTTGCACAGATTAGGAGAAAGTAACATTTCGTAACCCTAGATTGTCTATGAATCGTTGAGGTGGGGACAGGCGAATGAGTGACTTTATGAATGGATTGAATCCATGGAACTAGGAATTACGACTAGTCTTCCTTCTTCAATGATTGAATCATCATTACACTAGAGGTGAGTAACTTTAGAACATAAAATATAATGGATATTGATCTATACATATAATAAAACTGTAACTGGAAGATTTCTGTACATTTAATATATTTTGAAAATTTTAATTGGGGGATGCTTTACTATCGATACTGAGCCCAAAACAGATTTTTATTTAATTTTTGTCTGTTTGTTTCTCCTTCTTTCACGTAAAAACTACCACACAGATTTCTACAAAATTTTATACCGTGGTAGCTTATTACTCGGGTCAACATCTAGGCTACTTTTTATCCCGGAAAATCAAGGAATTCCCGAGGGACTTTAAAAACTAAATCCACGCGGACAAAGTCGCGGGCATCAGCTAGTAAAAAATAAATCACTAGCAGAAAATGATTGTAATGGTTAACTTAAATAAAATTAGATATTATCTATATATATAAAAGAAAGTGGTGTTAGTTACACTATTTATAACTCAAGAACGGATGAACCGATTTGGCTGAAAATTGGTGGATAGGTAGCTTAGAACCAGGAGACGGACATAGGATACTTTTTATCCCGTTCGACCGCGTTTCCGTCAAGTCACTATAAAACGTGTCATATCAAAAACGCATCTGATATGGAATAACAAAACGCAAATGACAGTGGAATAACAAAACGTAAATGACAGCTAAACGTAATTTTGTCTTTGTTGGTTTGTCCGTCAATCACGCTGAAAAAAACCTACGGATAGACGTGATTTTTTTGGATAGGTATAGTTGAGAACCTGTAGAGTGTAAAACATCCCGGAAAATCAAAGAGTACCCTCGGGATTTTAAAAACTGAATCCACGCGGACGAAGTCGCGGGCATCAGCTAGTTATAAAATAAAAAATAGATAATCTTAATCTATATTATTACCAAACTAAAGAACATTTTACTAAAGAAAACAGGTAAATAAAAATACACTACTGTTTTTTTTTTAAGAAAATTGTTTGTATCACAATGTTACCCACAAATGGGGTATACTTTAGAATAGAACAAAAATCTGATTAGTAATAATTAATAAATCTTCGTTAATTTTTTCTTGTAAAATCTTCTTTTTAATATAATTACGAAAAAGATATTGTTTGGTTACTTTTTACGTCAAATTTGTAGTAATGGTACACGTCTATGACCATCGCAGTTGGGATGAAAATCATTCAGTTGTATAATGCTTTCACATTCGTTCAATCGCTCATGCGATAACTTCCCAACCCTTTAAATTGTCTTTGGTTAACATTCGGCCATTATTGTTTACTCGAATACTCAAGTAAGGAAATCTGGACTATAGGTGGACCGACGACATCAAACGAGTCGCAGGGAGCCGCTGGATGCATCATGCAGGCGGCGCAAGACCGAGGCATATTGAAGTCTATGCGAGAGACTAACAGTGGACGTTTATCGGTTGATAGAATAGAATAGAAATATTTTTTATTCAAATAAACTTTTTACAAGTGCTTTTGAATCGTCTGGCTCTACCACTGGTTCGGAATGCCCTTCCTGCCGAGAAGAACCAGCAAGAAACTCGGCGGTTGCTCTTTTCAAAACAAATTTACAATACAGTAAATACTATGCTATGTATGTAGTGTTTCCCCAATGAGGGAAGTTCCAAAAAAACATACCGACTAACTTCTATCTTAAGATGGGCAGACATAAAGTAGCCCCATTCCCGCCCCATTCCCGCCGGTGGAACCCGTTCACGAGCATGACGCATGACCCAGCCATTGCTTCGCTCAACCTAAAAAATGGTTATTGTGAGTTATCCCTAAGAGATAGACATAGTTATATAACTTCGCGGACTTTTTTGTAGACCTTTTTAAGGTGTACAATACTGTAGTCACAGACCTTATAATACTGCTGTAGTACATTATTTTGATCTATCTAGGGTAGGGTAGGGTTCAGCCAGCGTTTGCAATGTAAGCGCAAAAAAATGTGTTTATTTACGACATCACATTAAAAACCTCTAAAATTATCAGTGTTTCTCTACTATATTATGCATGTTATAAACATAAAAACCTTCCTCTTGAAACACTCTATCTATTAAAAAAACCCGCATCAAAATCCGTTGCGTAGTTTTGAAGATCTAAGCATACATAGGGACAGACAGACAGACCGACAGACAGACAGCGGGAAGCGACTTTGTTTTATACTATGTAGTGATAAGTAGGTACATTGACCTAAAAAGTTGAATACTGCGCCATATATTATCTGCGCCACATCTGCGCTAATCCTATTTTGCCTATTTTCTTACTATCTTGCGAAATTGCGAAAAACGAAATAATTGTGATATTGTCCGAGCTGGCAACCTCGCAATACGTTCTAGGTATATCGTATACGAAAATAGACACTATTTCCATTCATGTTAGAACGATATCGCTGTGAAAAAAATACAAACACTTCCGAATATTCTATTGTAGGTACTTGCATACGCCATCTATTAGCGTTTTCATAACTGCAACGACAACAAAAGAACGTCATCTATCGGGGCTCGATCAAACTGTTCCCTAGAGCGCCATCTAATTGTAATCATATTAACTGTTATGAAGCTGCTCGCTACAACAGCGCCATTAATTCCCGTTTTAGCCATCGGGTGGTCCACCCGAGCAATTTAACAGTGTTTCGTTTCTTTGTTCCTGATGGAGTATCTGTACGTCAGTATTATAAGGTCTGTGGCTCAACCATATTTGAGGGAACGTAAAGAATAACAAAAAGAACATGGCAAAAAAAATACGTGACGTTGTATGGCTATTTTAAAATTATTATTGTCATTATGTTTCTGTAGTGAAATAAAACTGTTTCACAAAGTACTAAGTTATGTGGACTACTTATTTATCTCATATTAAAACAACGAACTACTGAATTAAATGTCGTTTCAATTACGTTTGAGAGCCGTCTTATCTTGCGCCGAGTTATGATTATTGCCGACACTACACCTTTACATTGCAGATAATAATTTAAAAAATACATTAGTTAAATAATACATTTTATTAACGATGGTAAGATACGAGTAATACAATTGGTTTTAATATACTAGATGTAGCTGTACTTTTCTTTACGCATTTTATAGATAAAAAATTCTTTTGAAAAAACCGACCTCAAACGCCAGCACCGCCACTACAAAGTATATTATAATTTATTGTTGATTTTTTTACAACTGCTCTACCGATTTCAATAAAATTTAAATAGCCTTTTAAACCTTTCTCTAATTTTTTATAACTTAAAAATAAGTTATAAAAAATTAGGGAAAAAATCCACATGTAGAAATTATTTAAAATAAAATTGAAAATATAAAATTCAGTCTGTCGAACTGGGATTCGAACCATCGACTTTTAACTGTTTAGCGACTATAGAAACCACAAGGCTACCGAGATCTTATATTGTACTGTGAAAATATAAATCACAATGCCAAATTCACATTCAAAAAAGTGTCGGTTGCAAAAAAGTGTCGATCCGTCTAGCCCCCCTTCCGCACCGCGCGAAACCGATTTCAAAAATTCAAACACCCACGCCACTATACATTTATTGTTGATATTTTAAAAACCGCTCGACCTATTTCGATAAAATTTATATGGGATCACCTGGGAAGTATACCCTTTGAAACAAAAAAAGAATTTTTCAAATCGGTTCAGGCGTCTTCGAGTAATCGGTGAACATACATAAAAAAAAAGATTCCGCCGAATTAAAAACTATACCTACCTAAAAAAAGATTCCCAAGAATTGAGAACCTCCTCTTTTTTGGAAATCAGTTAAACTAGTGGTTCGCCCCGAACTGAGACCTCGCGGTATCCCATAATTCCCATAAGGTAGTTTTAACTATATTATATTGTAATTAAACTGATGACGTCAATCGTCATCTGCTTTCGTGGATGGGATGCGTATTTACAATATTAAAGACAGCGCCATCTATTAACAGTATAGTGAAGTTTTGTTAAAAACATTGATGCCCATTAAAACTTAAATAATTTCGTTTCTTTATAATATTTATCTAATTTTAGTATTTGTTGTTCAAGTACAGAATATAACTGAAATTATGTGTAAGTTTCAAGTTTAAAAAAAAAACAAGTTTCAAGTTTCAAGTTTTGGTTTTAGAGATCTAGCCTCGAATAAAATCTCCACTTTGAAAGCCCCCCATTTCGTCAATTTTAGGAAAAAAAATAAAAAAAAATACTTTTGTACTCTGTTCCAAATTATCTTTAAAATGAGGTACTGCAACTTTATGAAATGCAAAAAAAATTATTTTACTTCGCATTCGCTTCTATGAGAGCCCCCCTGAAATAAAGATTTTTATAACTTTTTAAGCCATTTTCGGCTGGAGGCCATCGGTTTACATATCATATCTAAAATTGAAGTAATTACGTTCAGTAATTCAGAAGTTATAAGGCTCTGACAGACGGACGGACGGACTGACGGACGGACGGACGGACGGACGGACAAGTGCAAATTCACTCAAGTAAACTCAGAGACCTTCGCTTCGCTCGGTCGAAAATACTCCTCAAGTTCCAATTCCTTATTCATATTTCACTGGCCCTACAGACGTTGTTACCTACGTACTGTCCTTTCAATTTTATTTATGATCGTTGTGTGAATTTGTGAAAAGCTGTTGGAAAAGGAAAATTAAACAAAAAAGTGCCAAACAAAACAAAACAATTATAAATAATGTTACAGTACGTACTGTAGTAATTAACGTTCACGAACAAATAAACAGCATTTCATTTTAATTTATATATAATTTATATTTCTACGGTAGAACCCGCCTAGAATTGCATGTTCTTATTCTGTTTTAGCTAAATAATTAAGTTTTATTTATTTTAATTTAAGAAGAAAAATGATAATCATCTTAAAACTGCGTACATACCTTACTTGTAGTAGTGGTACCTTCTTGAAGCCGCAGGGTTAAAAAAAAATTATCGCCAGCAAAGAGCTCCAATACACATTTTTCGATAATAAGTAATTGTAAATTTCAATTATGCACCAGAGTTACCCATCGCTATAGAGTGTGGAATTACTAGAGAGTGCTAGTTGTAACGTCAATGAAATAAACTTCACGTTGGTAGACTCATTGACGATTCAAAAGTACTTGTAAAAGTTTATTTGAATAAAAAACATTTCTATTCTATTCTATTCTATCAGTATTCATCATTCATTCATCATTCATTGATAGTTAGACTTTTTCTAAATGCAACATTTTTACAAGCTTTTATTTAACTTGCAATGTTTGTTTGGGTCAAATCTTGCAAGTTGAATTAGACCCACTTTCCGGTTTCTGATCGAGCTGAAATTTTGCATGTATGTGTAAATCGGATGGCAATACTATATTATTGTGACATGGAGCTGATCTGATGATAGAGACGGAAGATGGCTATCGGAACTCTGTAATAAAACGACGTAACCCCATCGAGTTTGAGCTCGTTTGATTCGTCATAACAAGGGCTCTGATCCTAGATGATGAGTCTAATGATGTAGCTACTAAAAGCTTGCATTTAAAAATAAATTTTTTAATTTACACTTGTTTGTCTTGTTGTTGCTTAAAAAGTTTAGTTCAAAGTACCACTTAATCGTTGGGTGGGGGTGGTATTTTACTCCTGAGGTTTGGTCCTCCAGTAACATGACATCTCCATGTCCACCAACGTATGCAAGGTGATTTGTATCAGGAAGTGATTGTAAAAAATTAAGGCATTATCGGACTGATGGCAGACCGCTGAGTTAGTGCTAAGTATTGCAAACTTGCGAATTGATACCAGTCTACTTTAATACGCGGTTTCGTTATTTGTAGCGACAGCAGAAAAATATTAAAATTTTATTATTGTTGACAGACTAGGATAAAAGTTTAAAACTGTAACTGCTTTCCGAACCGGTGATAGAGTCTTGACTTGTCATAAGAGAGACAGTTAGGCCTAAGGCCTTACATAACATAAATAATTTTGAATTTGAATTTAACCCGACTTAGCGCCGATTTCACCAACATCGAGTGACGTTTCACCGAGGTTGGGCGTTCTGACAGTTTTGTATTGAAAATACTGTCGAAATATCAAATCGCTCGGATAGGAGTTATTTTACGTTGGTGAAATCGGTTCTAAGAAATGTGACATCCATCATATTGGATATCACATTTCTTAGTGCCGATTTCATCGTCATCATTTCATGTAGCCTTTGCTACAAGGACCTTAATAACAAAATTGATTGACTCATCAAAATCGGTTCTGTAGTATAGGCGCTATGGTGGAACATACGTTTGTATTAATAAACATATTAACATACACGCATACATAGATAGAAGTGGAAATGGGCGGGGCACATAGTTCGAAGAGCTGATGGTCTTTCGGTCCCAAGGTGCTGGAGTGGCGACCCCGCACCGGGAAGCGCAGTGTTGGCAGAACCCCCACTAGATGGACCGATGACATCAAACGAGTCGCAGGGAGCCGCTGGATTCAGGCGGCGCAAGACCGAGGCCTGTGGAAGTTCATGCAAGAGACCTTTGTCCAGCAGTGGACGTCTATCGGTTGATAAAGAAGAAGAGGAAGATACATAGACTGCCAAAATCAACCCTTCCTTTGGCTCTGCTGTAGTCTGGTAAAAATTAAAAATTATCAAGTGCTAATGATTTTTTTAAAATTCAAGGGTCATTCTCATTAGAGTTTTGATGTTCAAACAGTTTTTGCATAGAAAATATGTCAAAACGTCATTCGTTCAAATGTCAATGTCTCTGCCACGGTGAACGTTTACAAAATCTTATAGACTAAGAAACAAACGAAGATTTACATACTATTGGTACCTACATACCTAATTATGGATTACTACAACACTACAACCTATAACGTACTAGTAGGTAAACGTAACGTAATGTAACGTGAACGTAGTAGCCATGGTCTCTTTACTCATGTACGACTTACTATAGTCATGTACTAATAGCTACGTACAGGCAAACTTGAATAAATTTATTAATTATCGTTACTATTAATACATTTCACTACGCTACATATAGGTATATTTGTAGAAGCTAGTACACATTTTTCATTACTATAAAATGTAACGTCTCATTAGCATTTATAGATTAACTATCTATACCCAGACATAAAGGTTCCATAAATAAATAATTATTTATTTATGTTTTACTTCCTTTTGCCTTTGTGAGTAAAGAATTAAATATTTATAAAAAAAGACTTTTATTTATCTATTTTACCAATGGTGAAAAATATTTATTTTCGAGTAAGGTAAAATAGTTGAATTGATTAGGTGAAACTAAGGTCTCAATTTCTTAATCCCATGTTGCGTTTTACTTTATATAAGGTGCTATGTCATAGCATCTTATATAGTTATAAATTATTATATTCTTTATATAATTATAATTATAAATGCTTTATAAGAATTATAAATATTGTACTTAATTTCTTTTTATGTAGACTGCTAGAGAATATGGCTCCAAAAACATCTCAATCATTCTTCCATTATTTTTTTTCTAAGATTTTAAATACAAAACTAAACATTAATGCTCTTGATTAGGTGTTTTTCTGACTTTTACATAACAACTTTGCTCTTGATTAGGTATTTGCCTCACTCTTACATAACAATTTTGCTCTTGATTAGGTGCTTGTCTCACTCTTACATAGCAACTTTGCTCTTGATGAGATGCTTGTCTCACTCTTACATAGTAACTTTGCTCTTGATTAGGTAATTGTCTCACTCTTACACTGCAACTTTGCTCTTGATTAGGATTTAGGAGCTTGTTTTACTCTTATATAACTATTATTTAAATCCTATTGTAATTTCTTTTTATGTAGACAGCTAGAAAATATGGTTACAAAAACATCTCAATCATTCTTCCATTATTTTTTTCCTAAGATTTTAAACACAAAACTAAACAAATGCTCTTGATTAGGTGTTTTTCTGATTTTTACATAACAACTTTGCTCTTGATGATGTGCTTGTCTCACTCTTACATAACAATTTTGCTCTTCATTAGGTGCTTGTCTCACTCTTACATAGCAACTTTGCTCTTGATTAGGTGCTTGTCTCACTCTTACATAACAACTTTGCTCTTGATTAGGCGCTTGTCTCGCTTTTGCATAATGCAATCAAATTAGAGGAATAATGCTGTATGTAACGTGCACGTTTAATACCAGCAGTTGCGTGATACGGATCGTAATCGCGCGATTCCGCGAAGCAACCTTGTATGTGGACGCCGTTTTGCACCTTTGGACGAGAAAAAACAGCTCCGTTTTGATAAAATTATCTTCTAACATCGATCCCTGTTATTTAACCGACATCTGATGATAATTGGCGGAAGTTATTTTGAACCTGAGCTGTTCGTGTATTCGTTATCGTTAACGGGGCTACTGACGTCAGAAGTCGGAACTTATTTCTTCCAATAAGGATATTGCCAGTAGGTATCAGCGACCCATCAATGGCTCACTACTGAGCGCAGGTCTCCTCTCAGATAAAGGTTATAGGGTAAAGTCCACCACGCTGACCCAATGAGAATTGGCGGACTTCACAGACCCTTGAGAACATTATGAAGTACTCTGAGGTGTGCAGGTTTCCTCACGATGTTGTCCTTCACCGTTGAAGCATTATTTAATTGCTTAAACGCACATAACTCGGAAAAGTCAGAGGTGCGTGCCCGGGATCGAACCTGAGACCCCCCGTATAGGTGTTAGATTATACTGTTTCTCCTACGGATCTCCTCATTTTTGATTTAATCTCGCAGAGCGAGCATATATATAGCTCTCGCCATCGCTGCATCGCCTGCTGAGGGACCCTAAGCCCTAAAAACAGATATTTACTTATAATCTATACTTCTATACTAATATTATAAATTATTTAATAATTTAATTAAATAATTTTTGTTTGTTTGTTTGTACCGAATAGGCTCTGTAACTACTGGACCGATTTGAACCATTTTTTCACCAATATAAAGCTAAGTTATCAGGAAGTAACAAAGGCTATAATTTATTTTCAAAAAAATTAGAGATCCTTAAGAAAATTGTAATAATGTAAACCAAAGTACCAAAATTTTGCCTATAAAATGCATTATTTGGCGTATGCTGAGAAATCTATACATATAATAAAACTGTAACTGGAAGATTTCTGTACATTTAATATATTTTGAAAATTTTAGTTGGGGGATGCTTTACTATCGATACTGAGCCCAAAACAGATTTTATTTAATTTTTGTCTGTTTGTCTGTTTGTCCTTCTTTCACGTAAAAACTACCGCACAGATTTCTACAAAATTTTATACCGTGGTAGCTTATTACTCGGGTCAACATCTAGGCTACTTTTTATCCCGGAAAATCAAGGAGTTCCCGAGGGACTTTAAAAACTAAAACCACGCGGACAAAGTCGCGGGCATCAGCTAGTATATTGATAATAAATAAAAATTATGTAAGTGTACATAGTAGTACATGATCAAAGTAATCATTATTCCCTATAAAAAAGTCCCCAAGGGAATATATCTAACTGCCATATTTAAGTCACAGTAGTAGCTTTTGTATTCTAAAATTTAATTAGATCGCCTTTATTATCGCAGTATTAGTTCTTCCTTACAAAGACACATTATAAATGCAAAAGTGTGTTTGTATGTTGGTTTGTCCGTCAATCACGCTGCAACAAAGTGACTTTTTGGATAGGTATAGTTGAGAACCTGGAGGGTGACATAGGCATCCCGAAAAATTAAAGAGTTCCCGCGGGATTAATCCACGCGGACGAAGTCGCGGGCATCAGCTAGTATTATAATACAAACACGCAGCGTCGTTCGATAAGCCTACAAGGTGTGAAACAGAATCAAAAGGATAAGCAGGTCTAAGCCACCAAGCAGACACCCATTGAAACCAAATTAGTACGTCGCAAGTGACAAATTATTACTAATACCCGCCGAAGTATCGTATTGAAGCGAGACTCATTTCGTATGTACATTTTCAACAATTTTTATTCCTACGCCAGGTGGTGCGTCCCACAGAGTACAGATGCCGCGTGGAAGTAGAATTAAATGCCTATGTAGCAATGTAAAATGGATTGCGCGTGACTCGCTAAAGTTAAACGGACGGACATCGGCAAGTAGCGGAAACGAATCCCTGGGTGAAGAAAGGACTGCGCATTTTGAAGAATCATTGCTACAGACTCATTTTTTGTCATCATCATCATCATCATCAACCCATCAACGGCTCACTACTGAGCGCAAGTCTCCTCTCAGAGAAGGGTTATAGGCCATAGTCCACCACGCTGGCCCAATGCGAATTGGTGGACATCACACACCTTCGATAGCATTGGGTGATTCGCTGAATTTATGGCATTCTGCTATAACAATCCATTTTAGCAAATTGTGGGAGGGTGTCGACTTGTCCAGAGATCATTGTGATCGTGACAACAGTATGAAGAAGCTCCACCTGCCACCGGCAGCTTACTGTATCTAAGCTTTTTTATTCTTCTTCTTCTTTTTTTATTTTAAAGAATATCAGCCAAGTTGAACTTGACTAATATTCTCCTCTCCCCTCCAAACAAGCGGAAAGCTTGTGCCAGGAGTGGGTACGACAATAGTTCAACGGGTGGGATTCGAACCTGCGACCTTTCAGTTTTCAGTCCACACCTTTAACCGTTGGGCTATTGAGGCTTTATCAACCTATAGACGTCCACTGCTGGATAAAGGTCTCCTGCATGGACTTCCACAGGACTTCGGTCTTGGACCGCCTGAATCCAGCTCGTTCGATGTCGTCGGTCCACTTAGTGGGGGGTCTGGCAACACTGCGTTTCCCGCTGCGGGGTCACCACTCCAGCACCTTGGGACCCCAACGACCATCAGCTCTTCGAACTACGTGCCCCGCCCATTCCACTTCAGTTTCGCGACTGAGCTATGTCGGTGACTTATAGCTCTCTCCATTGTTTGCTGAGTGACCCTGAGCCTTCTTATGTGGCCCATAGTTAGCGACCATGTCTCGGATCCGTAAGTCATCACTGGCAACACGCACTGTTCGAAGACACTGAGGGATTTTGGACGAGAAGCCCTGCCTGCCCAGCCTAGTTGGATTCTTCTTTTATTCATCATCATTATCATCATTAGCAACCCATCAACGGCTCACTACTGTGCACAGGTCTCCCCTCAGAGAAGGGTTATAGCTGGCCATAGTCCATCACGCTGGCCCAATGCGAATTGACGGACTTCACACACCTTCAAGAACATTATGAAGAACTCTCAGGTGTGCAGGTTTCCTCACGATGTTTTCCTTCACCGTTGAAGCAAGTGATATTTAATTACTTCTTTTATTACTAGGGTGTAATTGTAGATCGCAGTTTTTTTTTTGTAAAAGAGTCTTTGGCTACGGAAGTCTTGATCAATGATCAAGAAAGATTGAACTGTCGTTAAATTATTTTGTGTTGCGTCGTCGTGAAACATAATTTTCGCACTGTGCATTATTCGCAAACCAAACTATACATCTATAATTTCACGCATTTTACAGATAAAACGAAGAAAAAAATGTTGGCGTATACTAGAGTCAATGCGCGCGCATTTCGCATTGAAGTGTCAAAATGACGGCGCATCTGCGTCGGCGCGTGCGGCCGCTCGCGTTCTGAATTTAAAACGGCTTTGGCGGTATGCGTAAAGGCCCAAAGCACACCAAAGTTTTTGGCTCAGCAATTGGTTTGACCGCTTCTTATAATAATAATAATAAAATAATAATAATTCCTTTATTTGCAAGATTGCATGTATAAATAATAGATGTTTCATAATTAACAGTGACACACTACAATCAGCCATACAATGGCATGCAAATGATTTGTACATAATGTCATCACAGTTAAGATTTTATTAATTATTAACATGTCAATGAATTAAATTATGATATAAATAATAATTTCAATAAGATTAATCGAATTACCATTATCTTGAAATCTTGGTAACGACTGTGTTCGTCTTAATTTGTATGGCTCTGGCATACTTATCAAGCTGTGTAATTTTCTATGCACTTTTTTAATACTAGCCGATGCCCGCGACTTCGCCCGCGTAGATTAAGTTTTTAAATCTCGCGGGAACTCTTTAATTTTCCGAGATAAAAAGTACCCGTCACTCTCCAGGTCCTCAACTATAGCCATGCAAAAAATCACGTCGTTCCGTAGCTCTGTTGCGGCGTGATTGAAGGACAAACCAACAAACAAAACATTTGCGCATTTATAGTACCTATTAGTATGATACAAGATATTTCACAATCTTTGTTTACATGCCAAATATCATTTTACTGAGATCAGGAATTGGCATATAATCTGAAGAAGCCCAAACTCGATATACTTAGCATCAATGTAAAATAAATCATCAGTTAATCGTTGATCCCCGATGATGACTTATTAGCCAGAATAGAGTCGGAACTTTGAATGTATCCTTTCAACTTTACCAGATATGTATGAAGTTTATTAATAAGAACGACATAATTAGGTACTTAGGAAAATAATTTGTCTTGTCTTTTGTCGCTTATAAGCGACAAAAGATCACATCGATCGATCACAGTTTTTCGATGACATTAAAGTACATAAATGTACTTTAGTGTCATCGAAAAACTGTGATCGTTCTTGATGATAATGCAGTCTAATTAGCCCGCTACCATGGGCTAATTAGGAAGAGGTATGGCAGTGTTAATTAATTAAATAATTAAAGATTTACACATACCGGAACGCTATATTGGTTGGTGGCATGTCTTCTGCAGTAAGATGGTATCCTTAAACTAATAATGCATAGACCGATAGTTCCATACAACGAGACCATCTTAAGAGTGGGTGTGCGCTCGTTAACAGTAAACAGATTTGATTTTTACAGTAGTAGATCAAGTTTCAAGTATCCGAAAAAAAAAACACGCAAGAATTACATCTTACTGCCAAGGGACGTGTTTGGGCAAAAACATAAAATGATGAAATTTGTTCGATAATAAAAAAACGCGAAGTTAGGTCTAATTTTTAACCAATATTCATTTATTTTCAATGTGTTGCATATTAAAGAGCCAAAATTTTTACATTAAATTCCGATTGTTATTATCAAGAGAGTAGCCTAGTGAATTGAAAAGAAAATGAATATTTTACGAGTTACAAAGTATTTGGCGCTTACTACACTCCTATTCCGCGCAAAACGCTTTCTTTTGTCGCGCCTCACATGAAGTTGTGGCTATGTTTTATCTCATCGCGAAATCTGATTTTTTTTTGGGGTTACACGCGCTCTTAACGTGTAACTATAAAACGAACTATGCGTGCGAAGAGGCGTCCGCTTCGTTTATTTACGCTCGCCGACATGTGCGTACCGTAGGCGTGAGGAGCCTTCAAAGGCCTCCATGAAAGGATTACACTCCGTGCGCGGCTACTGTCTCTATGGTGGTATCTAACCACGGCCAAAGCCTCCTACCAAATAAACAATCTTTTAGCGTAGAGTCCGAGATGCAGAAAGCCGCTAAATTCTAGCTTCACCGTGAAGTATGAAACTCTATATGATAAGTCAAGCGATAGACATCTATAAGTTGATACGATAACAGGATTTGAGTGACTGACTGATGCTCGATTTCACCATTCATCTCCTAAGCAGGAGACCCTTTACTTAGGTAGCCTCTAAAATACAATTCCTTGCACAATGTAATTTCCACCTTTTTAGGAGTTCCCTAGAGGTTCGTGAAAACGAAATTGACAGAAAGCCTTACCTAACTTAGCTTAGGTGGCCCGTTAAAAGGGAACGTTGGTGAAAACCGGCATGAGAGTGATTTCTTTAACAAGTGATGTGTACTTATCGACTTTTTGCTCAGCAACATGTCGATAGTGTAGTTTGGTTTTAAGTCCGTTTATTATTATTTTTACTCGTTTATTTTTTTAATATTTTGATGGATCACGGCGTGTATGTGTATGGACACTAATGGGAAATATTTTTTTTATTGATGTTAAGTGGTAAATAAAGGTAATAACATCCGCGTGGTTGTACCCACAATTAACCGGAGAAATTACAGCTCGATAAATGTCGTCCCGATATTATTTTTAATTAATTTTCGTTCGTAAATAAAATATAACTGTATTTTTTTGTTGTGTGTAAGGTTAATTTTTTAATTAAAGATAATGAACGCACATAAAACAATGCTACAAAGAAGCTTAAATGTAATTTTTTGACCTTTTTGATGAGAGTTTAAGAGTAAAAAACTTGAGAGGTGTCAAGGGACACCCGGGTGGAACGTAGTTCCTTTCGATTAATTTTAGTGAAGGAATTGTAATAAACTAGTGGTGTCATCTAGTATTAAATTGATTAACTACGATGAATTATTACATTATGTTTTGTAGTAATTTTATTTTATTCTATTTTTATTTGTACATGGGTTATTACCTAAATGAAGAAATTTTTATTATTATTATTTATTATTTATTATTATATTTAGTTTATTTCTATTGCACTGTTACAAAACCAAAGAGTTATTCTGGTTTTTTAACAGATGGCGTTAGTAGTACAATAACATTTTATCCAATTTATACAATAAAAATTAGGGAAAATTCCACATGTAGAAATTATTTAAAATAAAATAGAAAATAGAAAATTCAGTCTGTCGAGCTGGGATTCGAACCATCGACGTTGAACTTTTAGGCGACTGCCGGAACCACTAGACCATGCATACGCCGTGTTATATGGCGAAAATACCGAACACAATGCAAAATTCACATTCAACAAAAAAGTATCGGTTTCAAAAATGTGTCGAGTGTCGGTTCCTTAATTTTTTCCGTCTAGCCCCCTTCCGTACCACGCGATAAGGAACTACGTTCCAAAAAATTTGTTCATTTTTTTTAAGTTGACACTGAAATCTAAATTTTTGTAATGTATCAGTTTGAATCGAGGAAAATACAGGAATAAAGTATCGATATCGGTTTTATTTTAATCTATCTACTACTTTAGTTATAGGTATATGAATTATACCGATTAGTTACGCCCATTTAAGCAATATGAACATCATTTAAAATAAACTATCGATAACTATTAATCGAACGGTTATTTTAGCTAAATGTTACACACTATAAATAATATGCGGTAAGCAGTAATTTAAACGTAAAATATAATTTAAATTAAACACCTTCGCGTGTCGGTAGTCCTATGCTATACATATTTTAATCATCTTCTTTATAAAGCATAGTTTTTGAAATGTTAATTGTAGGTAATAATATGAGTAATATCTACACCTAAATTAAATGTCATAAGCTCATAGACTGTCTTTCTTAAAGGATTATTATTTTATTAATACACAAGCAATAATTTTGTGTCTTCAATTTGATGTCTATATTTAAAAGTAAGTAAGTATTTTATCATCGAAGTCATATTTTCAATGCCATTATTATTTACGAGACGATGCCCCCGACTTTGTCCGCGTGGATTAAGGATTTTTAATTCCCGCGGGCACTCTCTAATTTTCCGTAATGAAAAGTAGGCTATGTACTAATCTTGGGTATGAGCTATCTCCATTCCAAATTTCAGCCAAATCGGTCCATTCGTTGTGGCGTGAAAGAGTAACAAACATCCATACATCCATCCTCACAAATTTCACATTTATTTTTTCGCAGTTATTTTGCATTTAGGATTGTACCGTTATTTCTTACTTTACCGCTATCTTCTTACTAGGTATTATTAGGTATCTTATGGTAGGTAAGTATTATTAACGAAAGGAATAATATGTTTTAAGGATGGAATTCATATAAAAAGTAAACTTCGGCATAGAATAGAGCAAGTGTAAATAAAAATTTCAAAAACCACACGACAGACATGTGAATCTATGGCCGGACTATGTAAGATATACCCAACATCCTGTTACCCAGTTTGCTGCTCCATCATTAGATCCTCTTCCTACCGTCAAAGCCGTGCCGCCAAGCGATTTAGCGTTCCGGCACGATGGCGTGTAGAAACCGATTAGGGGTAAGGGTTGAATGTTCACTGCCACAACCCTTCCAAGTTAGCCCGCTACCATCTTAGACTGCATCGTCACTTACCATCAGGTGAGATCACAGTCAAGAACTAGCTTGTCATGGAATAAAAAAAAATCCTCGAACCTTGATCATCATCTATCTAAAATCTAGACATTGAAACCATTCTAATGAGCCCAAACACACTACTTATCTGCTGTAAGTTGCTGAGGAGTTGGGATCCCGAAGACTACTTGATGCTGCAGCATCAGCTCAAGGTTACCATATCTTGGTCAAAGCAATTCAGACTAGGCTAAAGATCTTTCGGTTTCGTTCACAGGTTGAAAAGGAAAGCCGTTTAAATGTTACAGTTAAGTTACCTAAGGCAAAAAAACAAACCAACAAACTGACACACTTGACAAATCAATAAATCAATAATGACATCGAAATTACACAAAAACATTGCATTAAAAATTAAAAATGCACAACTACTACTGTGTACTGATACACAAAACTCTAGAATATGCAGAGCAAAAACGAAGATATTTACCAATAAAAATAATATACTAGCAAAAAGCTGGGCTTTGTGAAGGCTCGTGTAGTTTTTCTAACGGGTAATAAGTTCTGTTGCAGCGATGTTAACTCTTCGGTTTTCTAACAGATGGCGTTAGTAGTACAATAACATTCTATACAATGAATACAAAATTGTTAATGTTCATTTTTTTTTAATTGTTATAAAATTATATTTTTTTTGACAGATAACACATCTGGATATTAAGTTGAATTACTATGTTAAAGCATAAATCTATGGCGTGATAGTTTTTCAGTAAAGTGTACCACAAAAATGCTCAGGTTGTGGGATAGTGTTAGGGCGAGTGAATTTATTTATTTTTTTACTAGCTGATGCCCACAACTTCGTCCGCGTGGATTTACTTTTTAAAATCCCTCGGGAACTCTTTTTTATTTTTCGGGATAAAAGTAGCCTATGTCACTCTCGAGGTCCTCAACTATACCCATGCAAAATAAAAAATCACGTCGATCCATAGCTTTCTTGCGGCGTGATTGAAGGACAAACCAACAAACAAACACACTTTCGCATTTATAATACTAGCTGATGCCTGCGACTTAGGGAACTCTTTGATTTTCCAGGATGAAAATAGCTTATGTCACTCTTCAGGTCCTCAACTAAACCCATGCAAAAAATCACGTCGATCCGTCGCTCTGTTGCGGCGTGATTGAAGGACAAACCAACAAACAAACACACTTTCGCATTTATAATATTAGTAAGAATAGTATGCTTTAGTATCAGTAATATAAAATGAAACATAAAGGACGGACCTTGTGTCCGTCCTTTATGCAGCTTACTTACTTACTTACTTACTAAATCCATGTGGATACAGCTTAACTATAATAAGATTTCTTCCAGAAGCCCTCAATTGATTTGTGTATCTTCTCCTTTTTATATCAACGATAATTGCTATAATTACAATTGCAAATTTTATTTGTTGTTTTGGCTCTTCGCGTATGTTTGTAAGTTCTTACCCATATTTATGGGTCAGTTAGTTTTAATTCGGCCTTGCAATGCGCTGCCGATGTGCGATCGCATCATTTATGGTCAAGCTGTGGTGTTACGTGTAAAGTCTCGAACATGTGCGAGGTAGCTTTGAAATGTCGATTAAATTGAATAATTATTATCAATTATCTATAATTTGCAAACTGCTCAAAATAAAATAATAAAAATCCTTTTCCAATATCCCTTACGAACATCTACTGAAAAACTTTATATTGATACTAAAATTATGAACGCCCGACAGTCATATATATACAGCACATGTATTTTTATCAGGAAAACTATAAATAAAACAATCCACACTAATATCACGTTTACAAAAATTAAAACTAAAACTCGTCGAGCCAGTTTCCTTGCCCTACCTAAAATTAGAACAAACTACGGCAGAAAAACCCTTACCCATGAAGGAACTAACTTATATAACAGAATACCTGCACACATAAAGAATGTACACTCATTTAATGCATTTAAGACTGAATTAGCTGCTTACATTATCTATATATAAAAAAGAAAGTGGTGTTAGTTACACTATTTATAACTCAAGAACGGATGAACCGATTTGGCTAAAAATTGGTGGAGAGGTAGCTTAGAATAAGGAGACGGACATAGGATACTTTTTATCCCGTTCGACCGCGTTTCCGTCATGTCACTATAAAACGTGGTATAAGAAAAACGCATCTGACATGGAATAACAAAACGCAAATGACAGTGGAATAACAAAACGTGAATGACAGCTAAACGTTATTTTGTCTTTGGTTAAGTATGGTAAAAAATTTGATAATTATAAAAAGTGTTATTATAATAAAGCATTACTGATATTATAAATGCGAAAGTGTGTTTGTTTGTTGGTTTGTCCTTCAATCACGTCGCAACAGAACAGCGGATTGATGCGATTTTTTGCATGGGTATAGTAATGGATGTAGTAGTGGTTCCTCAGACTGGGAGAGCTACTTTTTATCTCGGATTATGAAAGAGTTCCCGCGGGATTTTTAAAAACTAAATCCATGCGGACGAAGTCGCGGGCATCAGCTAGTGAGTAATACAAATAACTTTGAACTAAGTAAAACTAATGCATTGAATGAGTATTTATAAGTAAATGTACCTACTTATTGTACATACCTAATGGCGAAGCTTGTAATTGCATTACAATTAAGTTCTCATGTAAGTGACTGAAGTCTTTATGAGAATAAATGTCTTTAAACCTAAACCTAATTTCGTTGCCGATTATAGTGGCAATAATTTAAAAAAAAAAAACAATTTTCATCCCGGAAAATCAGAGTTCCCGCGGAATTTAAAAAACTAAATCCATGCGGATTTGGTCGCGGGAATCAGCTAGTTTATAATAATAAGGATAATAATTACTTTTAATATAATTTTAAATATATTATTATTAGAAAATATATATAATTATAAAGTACCTGATTCCCGAAACTACGTCCGCGTTGATTTAAGGATTATATTATAAGGATAATCCACAAACATACCTAGTATTCCTACTTCATTAGGATAATCTATCCACAAGTCATTTGATAAAACATATATACTCTTTAGTGGAGTTGAACAAAGAGCGTTATTAATAGAGGTAGCATATGTATCTATAATATTATGTAGTATATTATAGTTAAATAACGACTTCCCGTCATTTCGCGGGGCGAGGACCTATGACCTTATAGATGTGCGAACAGTTTTGCATTTCTTTGTGTCCACGTACGCACGTGCGCCACATTTTTGTGCGAAATTATAATATTAGGTACCTATGGCAGTCGGAATTTTTTATAAATAAAAAAAATTAAGTGGCACTCGGGGACTGCCGCGGTAAAGCTATTGCATAGCATTTTTTATCAACTTATGCAATTATAATATTTATGCAATATTTTTTTTGCATAATAAAAATTATGCAAAAAAAATATTCAAAACAAACAAACAAGAAAAGCGCACTGTCACTACTTCGCGAGCGAGATTCGAACCTGCGACATCATACACCATACGGTAAAGAAAGCGGCCGCTCGCCCACTGCGCCAAACAGAGCTACTTGTGACCCTCTAAAATGTTGAACGCCTACTGAACGACGGACGACTTATTTTCGTTACGGAATTTCTTGATTCGGTCGCCGCGCTCAAACTGTTTGTCCTAGTTCAAAGCCCGCGATAAAAGCTATGCAATAGCTTTAATAAGTAAAATTTTTTATAAATAAATAAATAAAAATAGTAATAAACACTTATAAATAAACTCCAATATGAGCTTTAGGGCCTGTTTCACCACCTTCAAGTAAAGGAGGTTGGCGAATTTTGACCCAGCATTTTTCAAAACCGTTCCGATTCAGAAATTATTTAATTTTAATTAATACTTTTCAGAGTATTTTTCTGTGCAAACCCGATAATTTTAGAAGATGGGGAGCAAAAATATATTTATTCACAAGTACTTATAAATAACCGTTACATGGCAGTACAAGTGAATATCTTTTTTCTCCCGACTTTATTTGATAGACTTTGATGATTTTTTTTGTTAAACTGGTTTACTAGAACAAACATGAGAAATTTGATTCGTGAACGTGGGCTTGAGGCCCACGGTTCAAATCGTCTGGGTCAGAAACTCTATGGAATTCGCAAATCTCCTTTTAAGCAACAAATAAAGTTGACGTTTTGACAGTTTTTGTATGGACAATCTGTCAAAACGTCAAAATTCGTTGATAAAAGTTTACTTGATGATAGTGAAACAGGCCCCAAAACCAAAGAAATATATTAAGTTAACTGAAAAATGAATAGAGCATGCGTGCCAACAGTTTGCCAAATAGTATCATCATCATCAATAGCCTATAACAGTCCACTGCTGGACTAAAGGCCTCTCCCAACGGGAGGGTTTGCCCATAATCACCACGCGGGGCAGACGGGTTGGTGATCGCAGTAGATGTTAGTAGTAGCACAGAGGACGCTGCTGCCCGTTCTCCGTTATATTCCCTTAGTCGCCTCGTACGACACCCGCGGGAAGAGTAGGGGTGGTGACAACTGTATTCTGATCTGCCGTCACCACATGCAAATAGTATAACAGTTTTCAAATAAATTAAAAATAAAATACGTTAGGTACATGCAAAAACCCTTTCTAGTATTAATGTATGAACGGTTCTATATGGCTCATGTACATGGTATGATTGCGATAAAGTTTATCCTGCAAAAAAACGTGCATTACAATGCCGTGTGAAACTACTCTAATGATTTTCAAAATCGCGCGGGAACGTCATGTTTTTTCGGGATAAAAGTTAACCACAAAATATAAAAAACTAGATGATGCCCGCGACTGCGTGGATTAACTGCGTGGGTCCTTTGATTCCCTCGGGATCCCTTTAATTATCCGGGATAGAATGTAGCCTATGTGTTATTCCAGAGTATAATCTGTACTGGTGTCGTGTGATGCGGGTTGTTACGTTCCCTCAAATATGGTTGAGCGAAGCAATGGCTGGGTCATGCGTCATGCTCGTGAACGGGTTCCACCGGTGGGAATGGGGCTATTTTCTGTCTGCCCGTCTTAACATGTGTTGAATTATAATTAGGTATGCTTTTGTGGAACTTCCCCTCATTGTGGAAACACTGCATACATAGCATAATATCTATTGCATTGTGAACTTGTTTTGAAAAGAGCAACTGCCGAGTTTCTTGTTGGTTCTTCTCGGCAGGAAGGGGTATTCCGAACCAGTGGTAGACTAATCGACGATTCAAAAGCACTTGTAAAAAAGTTTATTTGAATAGAAAAAAACATTTCTATTCTATTCCATTCTAATCTCCATTCCAAATTTCAGCCAAATCCGTCCAGGAGTTTTTGCGTGAAAGAGTAACAAACATACACACATACACACACACACACACATACCTTTCGCATTTATACTTAAATTTATTAGTGTGATAAAGTGATAAATACACAAGTGAGTACCTTCTACGCATATCTAGCGTAAAAGATACCTACTTACTTGTTTATTTTTCGCATTAAATATAATGATTTGATGAACAGCCATTAAACTTTTTCGTATGAAATTTCAATGTGAACGAAACATCGCATCGGGTGGACACAGAAGTTCTTACTACATTATCTATATATATATATAAAAGAAAGTGGTGTTAGTTACACTATTTATAACTCAAGAACGGATGAACCGATTTGGCTGAAAATTGGTGGAGAGGTAGCTTAGAACCAAGAGACGGACATAGGATACTTTTTATCCCGTTCAACCGCGTTTCCGTCAAGTCACTATAAAACGTGGTATAACAAAAACGCATCTGACACAGAATAACAAAACGTAAATGGCAGCTAAACGTAATTTTGTCTTTGGTTAAGTATGGTAAAAAATTTGACAATTATAAAAAGCGTTATATTAAAGCATTACTGATATTATAAATGCGAAAGTGTGTTTGTTTGTTGGTTTTTCCTTCAATCACGTCGCAACAGAACAGCGGATTGATGTGATTTTTTGCATGGGTATAGTAATGGATGTAGTAGTGGTTCCTCAGACCGGGAGAGCCACTTTTTATCTCCGATAATGAAAGAGTTCCCGCGGTATTTTTAAAAACTAAATCCATGCGGACGAAGTCGCGGGCATCAGCTAGTAATAATATAAATATGCGAAATGTGTGTTTTTGCATTGCCTCTTTATATTCGCTGCGCGCGCGCTTCACCTGCGCACTGACAATTATGCGCAATCAATATCTTAATTATATTCATTTTTATCAGACTTCACCCATAGTGAATGTAATACTAGCTATAGGCCTGTGACTTCATCCAGGATAAAAAAAATAAGTGGCACTCGGGGACTGCCGCGGTAAAGCTATTGCATAGCATTTTTTATCAACTTATGCAATTATAATATTTATGCAATATTTTTTTGCATAATAAAAATTATGCAAAAAACTAATTAAAAGACAAACAAACAAGAAAAGCGCACTGTCACTACTTCGCGAGTGAGATTCGAACCTGCGACATCATACACCATACGGTAAAGAAAGCGGCCGCTCGCCCACTGCGCCAAACAGAGCTACTTGTGAACCTCTAAAATGTTGAACGCTTACTGAACGACGGTGTTAGGTTTATTTTCGTTACGGAATTTCTCGATTCGGTCGCCGCGCTCAAACTGTTTGTCCTAGTTCAAAGCCCGCGATAAAAGCTATGCAATAGCTTAAAACTTCTCTGTCACTTTTTGTCAACTAATAGACGTCCACTGCTGGACAAAGGTCTCTTGCATGTTCTTCCACAAGCCTCGGTCTTCGGTGCCAGTATCCAGTGGCTCCCTGCGACTCGTCTAATGTCTAGTGTGGGGTCGCCACTCCAGCGCAGCGCTTCGTAGCGAGGAAGTCGTAGGAGGCTTTCGTAGGAGGTCGTCCTCCTGTGTATTTTTAAGCTATTGCATAGCTTTTATCACGGACTTTGAGCGCGGCGACCGAATCAAGAAATTCCGTAACGAAAATAAACCTAACACCGTCGTTCAGTAAGCGTTCAACATTTTAGAGGTTCACAAGTAGCTCTGTTCGGCGCAGTGGGCGAGCGGCCGCTTTCTTTACCGTATGGTGTATGATGTCGCAGGTTCGAATCTCACTCGCGAAGTAGTGACAGTGCGCTTTTCTTGTTTGTTTGTTTTTTAATTTTTTTTGCATTATTTTTACTATGCAAAAAAAAAATATTGCATAAATATTATAATTGCATAAGTTGATAAAAAATGCCATGCAATAGCTTTACCGCGGCAGTCCCCGAGTGCCACACGTATTTTTTATTCGGTGACAAGATAATCGATAATCCGTGCGAAGTGCGTCACCTCACCAGGTTGACGATGCAGTCTAACATGGTAGCAGGCTAGCTTGAAGGAGGCATGACAATTACAATTAACTAGCTTTTGCCCCCAGCTTCACTCACGTTAAGGTCGATTTTTCTAACCCCTATTTAACCCCTTAGGGATTAAATTTTCAAAAATCCTTTCATAGCGAATGCCTGCATCATAATAGCTATCTGTATGCCAAATTCCAGCCCAATCCGTCTTTGTCCGCGTAGATTTAGTTTTTGAAATCCCGCGGGAGCTCTTTGATTATCTGGAATAAAAAGTATCCTATGTTATGTTACCAATAGCTCTTCTGGTCCTCAACTATGTCCGTGCAAAAAATCACGTCAGTCCGTTGCTCTGTTGCGACGTGATTGAAGGAAAAACCAATAAACCAACAAACAAACGAACCAACAAACAAACACACTATGCATACTATATTAGAATCAACTTGATTTGTCCTATGCCACAAGTTGGCCTACGTGAAATAAATAATTTTGAAATTTAATTTATCGTAACAGTGAGTCCTGACATTTTTTCAAATAGTTTTTTTTTTTGGTATTTAACAAGACATATCTTTGTGGTCTCTTGTTTATCGAGTCAGTTTAAAATTTCTTTATAACAGCAAATGTATTTTTAACTGTATCCCAGATTCGAATAAACGACCAAAATCCCAAATAAGTAGATACATTAGCCGTTTTTTGCACAGTTATACCTGACAAACGGTCACGGTTTTATGTAAGTGAAATAAATACGACTTCCCTTTTCGTATCTAATGATGAGTAACCGATGCGGAATGAAGCAAAGGTCATCGTTGGATAAAGTGTTTATTTTAAAGTAATATTATAATATTATAAATGCGAAAGTGTGTTTGTTGGTTTGTCTTCAATCACGCCGCAACAGAGCTACGGATCGACGTGATTTTTTGCATGGGTGTAGTTGAGGACCTGGAGAGTGACATAGGCTACTTTTTATTCCGGAAAATCAAAGAGTTCCTGAGGGACTTTAAAAACTAAATCAACGCGGACGAAGTCGCGGGCATTAGCTAGTAAACTAGTGGTTCGCCCCGAACTGAGACCTCGCGGTAACGGTATCCCATGATTATTCATTCAATCGATACATGATAACCAAAACTGACATTATTATTATGCTCGTTTTCACCAAACATACCTAAATCATCCCCTAAGTAGGAGTCTCTTAACGTAGGTAGCTCCTAAATACAATCCTAAGTCCTAACATCCGTCCCAATATCCTTTTAGGTATCCCGTACAGGATCGTGATAAATAAGTTGACAGAAAACATCAATCACCTAACTTATAGTAAAGGTTAGGGAACGTTAGTGAAAACATTGAATTATTTATTAAACATTGAATTATTTATTTATTATGTAGGTACTAAGGAGTGAAACCGGGTTACGGGCATCTGTACAAATCGTCATCTATCGACGCGAATAGAAAATATACAATATTTAACTAAAATTTAACTAAAAAATAATTTTAATTGAATAATATGGTACAAAAAAAATTACAATACAATTATTGTATTAAAATAAGTAACTAAATAATAATGGTCGTAGTCGTAACTCGTAGTTCCATGGGAATAGTTACTGACTGCGCCATCTATTAGCATTATTGTGAAGCTATGTTGATGCTATATGAATTACTGATGTACATTAAAAATTAAATAATCTCGTTTCTTTATAATATTCATATAATTTTAGTATTTGTTGTTCAAGTACAGGATATAAGTGACCTAAAAACATAAAATCAGTTTGAAAATCCATAGCGGATTTTTCTAGAGAGCGTCTTCAAGCGAGCGTATAAAATCGCCACTTTGAAAGCCCCCCATTTCGTCAATTTTAAGGGAAAAATTAAAAAAAAAATATTTTTGTACTCAGTTCAAAATTATCTTTAAAATGATATGTAACAATTTTATGTAACGCGATATTTTTTTTTTTACTTCGCATTCGCTTCTATGAGAGCCCCCCTGAAATAAAGATTTTTATAACTTTTTAAGCCATTTTCGGCTGGAGGCCATCGGTTTACATATTATATCTAAATTTGAAGTAATTACGTTCAGTAATTCAAAAGTTATAAGGCTCTGACAGACGGACGGACGGACGGACGGACGGACGGACGGACAAGTGCAAATCGCTCTAGTTAACTCAGAGACCTTCGCTTCGCTCGGTCGATAATAAGTACATTTAGGCTTTTGACTGCTCATGGCAGATGTGTAAATTAAGTTAATACGGCAGTCTCAGAGCACAGAAATTTTCATGTGAATGTTAACTTTCATCACCACCAGCATCATCAGCAACACATCAACGGCTCACTACTGAGCACAGATCTCCTCTCAGAGAAGGGTTATAGGCCATACTACACCACGCTGGCCCAATGCGAATTGGCGGACTTCACCACCTACAAGAACATTATGAAGAAATGATACACCTTTGAGAATATTATGGAGAACTCTCAGGTGTGCAGGTTTCCTCACGATGTTTTCCTTAACCGTTGAAGCATGTCACATTTAAAATTACTTAAAGGCACATAGTTCTCCGAAAATTCAGAGGTGCGTGCTCGGTTGTAAATTTTAACTTTGCTTAATTCTATACTATGGAAATTAGAGATTTAGATAAATAATTTGACATTACAATACTAAATGACAGGTTCAGGCACTTTAAATATTAATCAAACCTTAAGTTACACTCAAGGCCCTGAGATTGAGTTGGAGTTATTGTTAAAGAAAGCTTCAATATCTCAACGAGCTTGAAGGGGCTGGACTGAAACCTGCTACTGAAAACTGATATTATAAATGCGAAAGTGTGTCGGTTTGTCCTTCAATCACGAAGCAACGGAGTAACGGATTTTCGTGATTTTTTGTATAGTTGAGGGTTCGAAGAACGACATAGGCTACCTTTTATCCCGGATAAAAGGGTTCCCGCACGAATTTCAAAGGTTGCTATGGTTTCGGCAATCGCAACTGTTAGAATCTTTAAAAAGTTTGCAGTTTCGGTAATTGAAATTGCTCCATTTGCTCAGTGCCTCTGTAACATCTGGACCGATTTTAACCATTTTTTCACCAATAGAAAGCGAAATTATCAGGAAGTAACATAAGATATAATTTATTTTAAAAAAATTAGAGATCCTCAAGAAAATTGCAATAATGTAATCGAAAGTAGCAAAATTTTGAATATAAAAATCATTATTTGGAGTGCACTGAGAAAACTATTGATGATACATAAAAAATATAGAATAGAATAGAATAGAATAGAAATGTTTTTTATTCAAATAAACTTTTACAAGTACTTTTGAATCGTCAATGAGTCTACCACTGGTTCGGAATGCCGTTCCTGCCGAGAAGAACCAGCAAGAAACTCGGCAGTTGCTCTTTTCAAAATACTTTTACAATATACTTAACAGATATTGTAAAAGTATTTTCTATGTATGCAGAGTTTCCACAATGAGGGAAAGGTCCACAAAAGCATACGTAATTATTTCTAATTATAATTCAACACATGTCAAGACGGGCAGACAGAAAGTAGCCCGCCAGCCCCATTGCCGCTGGTGGCACCCGTTCACGAGCATGACGCATGACCCAGCCATTGCTTCGCTCAACCATATTTTAGGGAACGCAACAACCCGCATCGCATATGTACTACATGATTAAAGTACTTATTATTGACTACATAAAATTCCGTTTTCTAAAAGTTAATTAGATCGCCGCCGATATAAACAAAAGTTGGTTACATTCGTATCTTTTATCATCAAGGGTATAATATAGCAGTAAATTACTTTTTAATTCATTCGATTCCGACATTTAATTTCGAAGTTATCATGAGTATAAAAAGCAATTTGTGTCAGTAACTATGTAGAGGTACATCATAGGTATGTTTGTTGCTCTTAACTAATAATGAACCGATTGTGATGAAACTTGATAGACATACCTCGGCAAAAGATCAATATAATTTAATATTATAAAATTATTTTTAAAAAATCGGCCAAGTGCGAATCGGGCCTCGCTCTTTTAGGGTTCCGTTAAAAAAATTAAATTAAAATATTTCCATGTACCCATGGAAATATTTTAATATAATTTTTTTAATTTAATTTAATTTTTATTATTTGTTGTTATAGCGTCAATAGAAATACAAAATATGTGAAAATTTAAACTGTCTATCTATTACGGTTTACGAGATACAGGCCGCTGACAGACGGACGGACGGACAACGGAGGCTTAGTAATAGGGTCCCGTTGGGTACGGAACCCTAAAAAGATCCCGACGATTGAGAACCTTCTTCTTTTTCAAGTCGGTTAAAAATGCAAGTAGATGACTTTTGCCATCAAATACCTCGACAAAAGATCAATAAAAGAAATCCGCATACAAAGTGATACCCCACAAAGTTGACAAAACAAGACAATCGGTCCAACTCCGAAAATAGAAGTCATCGGAATAAAACGTAATTTATACGAAAATGAGGAATGAGCATTGGAAAAAACATGAAGTTATGATCCAAGAGCCGGCGGGAAATGCAGGCTTTCGACAAATATACCGGAAGTCCTTATTGCCAGAACATGAGCCAGATATAAAAAATTATATCTCTGTTTTTGATACGTTGCGAATTGATGCTTTGAGTTATATTTATTGGTGAATAAGGTATTACAAAATGCAAAAGGCATTTCCACCTACAATTATTCATACCATAAATAGATACCATGAAGCCATCACATAGTAATAATCAGCTGTATTAACTGTATGTGTTAGGTAGTATTATTCGAATAACGTAAAGTAAAGGAATTATTTATTTTACGAATTAAATTACGAAATAAATAAATAAATACGAAATAAACGAATTTAAGCTTTTATCCAAATTTAACTAGTGGTTCGCCCCGAACTGAGACCTCGCGGTAACGGTATCCCATGATTATTCATTCAATCGATACATGATAACCAAAACTGACATTATTATTATGCCCGTTTTCACCAAACATACCTAAATCATCCCCTAAGTAGGAGTCTCTTAACGTAGGTAGCTCCTAAATACAATCCTAAGTCCTAACATCCGTCCCAATATCCTTTTAGGTGTCCCGTACAGGATCGTGATAAATAAGTTGACAGAAAACATCAATCACCTAACTTATAGGTAGCCCGTAAAGGTTAGGGAACGTTAGTGAAAACATTGAATTATTTATCAAACATTGAATTTAACTCGTAGTTCCATGGGAATAGTTACTGACTGCGCCATCTATTAGCATTATTGTGAAGCTATGTTGATGCTATATGAATTACTGACGCCCATTAAAAATTAAATAATCTCGTTTCTTTATAATATTCATATAATTTTAGTATTTGTTGTTCAAGTACAGGATATAAGTGACCTAAAAACATAAAATCAGTTTGAAAATCCATAGCGGATTTTTCTAGAGAGCGTCTTCAAGCGAGCGTATAAAATCGCCACTTTGAAAGCCCCCCATTTCGTCAATTTTAAGGGAAAAATTAAAAAAAATATATTTTTGTACTCAGTTCAAAATTATCTTTAAAATGATACGTAACAATTTTATGTAACGCGATTTTTTTTTTTTTACTTCGCATTCGCTTCTATGAGAGCCCCCCTGAAATAAAGATTTTTATAACTTTTTAAGCCATTTTCGGCTGGAGGCCATCGGTTTACATATTATATCTAAATTTGAAGTAATTACGTTCAGTAATTCAAAAGTTATAAGGCTCTGACAGACGGACGGACGGACGGACGGACGGACGGACAAGTGCAAATCGCCCTAGTTAACTCAAAGACCTTCGCTTCGCTCGGTCGACTATCCAATAGTATCGAATGTCGGTCTTATATCGAATATACCTTAGTAGGTTCACAACTTACCTACTCGTAAATTCAAAATTTACAATAATTCTATTCCTACCTCACATATTGTGTGCGTTAGAATCCTTTTGCGGTTGATAAAATCACGCTCTTTCTTTTACCAAACGCCACGTTTCTGTCACATATAACTTCAAGACCAGTTCAGATCAGAGTCCTATAAAGGCTAAAGTGAATACGTAACTTCTAAGCAAGAGCAATATAACCTACTAGCTGATGCCCGCGACTTCGTCCGCGTGGATTTAGTTTTTAAAATCCCGCGGGAAATCTTTGATTTTTCGGGATGCCTATGCACCCTCCAGGTTCTCAACTATACCTATCCAAAAATTCACCTCAATCCGTAGCTTTGTTGCAACATGATTGACGGACAAACCAACAAACAAACACACTTCCGCATTTATAATAATATTATCTATTAGAAAGGAAGAATTAATACTACGATAATAAAGGCGTTGTAATTAAATGTTAGAACACAAAAGCTATTATTGTGACTTAAATATGATAGTGAGATATATTCCCTCGAAACTTTTTTGTCGACAATAATGGGTACTTTAATCATAGTACATAATTTTTATGTATCATCAATAGTTTTCTCAGCACACGCCAAATAATGCATTTTACAGGCAAAATTTTGCTACTTTGGGTTACATTATTGCAATTTTCTTAAGGATCACTAACTTTTTGAAAATAAATTATAGCCTATGTAACTTTCTGATAACTTAACTTTCTATTTTTGTAAAAATGGTTAAAATCGGTCCAGTATTTACAGAGCCTGTTCGGTACAAACAAACAAAAAAATATTTTCTCTTTATAATATTAGTATTAGATATACCTTATCATTGTTTTACAACAAATGTGATTAGTGTCAAGCGCAAGCACACATCATGCATGAAAAAAAAACAACTTTGTTGTCCACCATCTCTTTGAGCGTAAAGTTGTATTCTGTGTTTGCAAAGAATGTATATTTTTGCTTAAAGCTTGCATCGTAAATCAAGCGTAGTTCATGTTATGTGTCATATTGGCTTGCCAGTGTACGCAATTATTAATTGCTCGTGTTTTTCTAAGGCACTACGCTGCAGGGAGACTAATCAACTATTACTAATCGACTAATAAACGGAGAGAGTATATTGTGAATTAATCCAGCTTTTTAACGATTTGACAAGAAGATATCATTAGAATCATTTTCCAAACTATGATAAAAGGAGATTGGCTATTCCATAGAGTTTCTGACCCAGACGAACTAAACTAAACACTGAACGCCCACGTTCACGAATCAAACTTCTCATACTTGTTCTAGTAAACCAGACTAAGAAAAAATTAATCAAAGTCTATCAAAAAAAGTTGGGAGAAAAAAGATATTCACTTGTAACACAATGTAACGGTTATTTATAATGTGTAATTGTGAATGATTATATTTTTGATTAATTAGATTTTTAGACCTAGAGGTTTAAAAATTTACATCCCTACATATTATATACTATAACTAGCTGTTGCCCTCGCGACTTCGTCCGCGTGGAATTAGGTTCTTTGAAAATCCTGGTTTTATCATGATAAAAGTAACATGTGATACTGCAGGTCTACAACCATACCCCATGGAAGAATCACGTAGATCCACTGTTCGATGTAACTAACTCGAAAATTTATGGACTTTCAAAAAACATTCAACCACCTATTTAACCCCTTTGGGGATAGAATTTTCAAAAACTGTGAAAGACGTACTTCTTTGTATTAATCGCTCGCCCAAAAATAAAGTTTCATAGATAGAACTTAAAACATAACGGATTTTCATACAAATTATCAACCCCTATTTTGTCCCTTCGAGGGTAGAATTTTTGAAAAATGTACAATACGTACTTCTTAATTTTTAATCTCGAGCCAAAATACCAAATTTCATAAACATAACTTGAAAAATAGCTTGAAAATGAAGGACCGCCATACAAATATTCAACCCTTATTTTACCCCTTCGGGTGTAGAATTTTCAAAAAGGTAAAATACATACTTCTTTATTTTTAATCAAGAGCCAAAATACCAAATTTCATAAAGATAACTTGAAAAATGACGGACTTTCATACAAACTAACAACCCCTATTTTACCCCTTCGGGGGCAGAATTTTCAAAAATTGGAAAATACGTACTTCTTTATTTTTAATTAAGAGCAAAAATACCAAGTTTCGTAAACATAACTTGAAAAATAACTTAAAAAATGAAGGACTATCATATAAACATCAACCCCTATTTAACCCCTTTGGGGGTAGAATTTTGAGAAACTGTGAAACACGTAATTCTTTATTTTTAATTTAAAGCCTAAATACCGATATTCATGGGTATAGCATGAAAAATGACGGACTTTCATACAAACTTTAAACCCCTATTTAACCCCCTTGGGGGTGGAATTTCAAAAAATCCTTTCTTAGTGCTCGCCTACGTCATAAAAGAAACCTACTGTCAAAATTTCAAGTTTCTAGCTTCATTGATTTAGGCTGTGCGTTGATAGATCAGTCAGTCAGTCAGTCAGTCAGGACAAGTCTTTTTATAAGTATAGATAAATTATAATATATTTATATAATTATATGAATCGCATTTTGTCATATTATTTTGTTACTTAAAAACACACGCCGAAGTTACATGCAAGAAATAGGTGTGACTATAAATTGTTATGTGAAAGGCAGCTATTTATTTAGTTTTAATGTCAAGCAATTTTTCAAAATGGCTGAATTGACACTTGCCCACGACTCATCCCCAGTTTAAATAGCTTCGAGGAAAGTAAATGTTCGCTTGTAATTAGACGCATAACTGCACTCTGAACATTTGTTATAAAGATTTTTCATTTTTTTACAAGTAGATAGTATCTTCATTTCATTTCCAAGTAAAAACTAACACTGAAAGACAAATTGATTTCGAAATTTATCGCGTCTGTGTAGGTATACTTTATACAGAATTTCAACCAAAGAAATACTTTATTTAGTACAAAATTTCATCTGAAGAAGAAATTGTGTGAGGCTTGTGAGAAGCATTAGTGGTTAATTATTTTAGGTACTTACCTATATTTTAAGATAAATGCTAAGTGCTAACTGATGAACGCAACATTTGTTAGTTGTATGCATGGACCTATAAAAAATATAGGTCCATGGTTGTACGTAGGTACTTAGTATGCGTTGATCAGTGAAATCCAAACAGATCAGAGACAGAAGAGATCCAAACAGGCTCGTGATTCCTCGATTGCGCCTCATGTGGGTCCGAAAGACATTTGTGGGAATGGGCGTTTTATAATAAAATTCCACGGTCGATCTAAGACTTGCCTTTACACAATTTTAAGAAATCAGTTAAAACTAAACTCATGAAAAAAGCATATTATGCAATTGAAGACTATATAAATGATAAAAAAGCGTGGATATAATTCGTTCCAGCGATTCATCAGACAGTAGGTGGTAATTAAACTATATATAACTATTCTATTGAATTGTAAACTTGTTTTTGAAAAGAGCAACCGCCGAGTTTCTTGCTGGTTCTTCTCGGCAGGAAGGGCATTCCGAGCCAGTGGTAGGCTCATTCAAAAGCACTTGTAAAAAAGTTTATTTGAATAAAAACCATTTCTTTTCTATTCTAAATTAGACAAACAACAACAAAAAATGTTTTGTGCAATAAGTACCTATCAAGTATCATAGAACGTATCATGTAGTAGTTTTACATCATGGAATTCTGCGGGCTTTCTTCTATTCAATACTCACACCATGACAATTTGCAGTCTATTTATGTAAGAGTAACTCTGACGACCTCCCTGGCGCAGTGGTGAGCGCTGTGATCTTATAACTGGGAGGTCTCGGGTTCAATTCCCGGCGGGGTCAATTTGGGAATTTATAATTTCTGAATTGTCTCTGGTCTGGTCTGGTGGGAGGCTTTCGTTGGCCGTGGCTAGTTACCACCCTACCGTCAAAGACGTGCCGCCAAGCGATTTAGCGTAGCGGCACGATGGTGTGTAGAAATCGATCAGGGGTATGGGTTGAATTTTCACTGCCATACCCCTTCCAAGTTAGTCCGCTACCATCTTAGACTGCATCATCACTTACCATCAGGTGAGATCGCAGTCAAGGACTATCTTGTCATCGAATAAAAAAAAAAAAGAAAAACTCTATAAGAACAGAATAGCAGGCCGAAGTTAGTCATAAAATGTTCTTATTCATATATTCGGCGCGTTGCGTGACGGTGGTTCAATTTACTTATTTAGTCTGATTTGTTTCACGGAAACAAATCCGCCCGGTGGCTGCTTGGGATTCTATAGAAAGCTATGCAGTCGATATTCATGATCAAATAAGTTTTAACCCGACGACTTTGACAAAAGGACAAAGTTAATAGTAAGTACTAGGTACAGTATTTTGGCTAAGCCATACTATTAATATTATCTATGTGTATAAATGCGTAAGCGTATTTGCCTGTGTGTCTATCTATTACAGTTTTTGCAATTCACGAAGGCGAGTGAGCTTTACTTGTGGTTACTTCGTGTACATGCACATTGCATAAGTGTGCGTGCCTGTCAAAGCCTAGGTGGGAGCGGGCAGGCGCGAGCATTGCGCTCGCTCACACTTATACAGATACGACACACACACAACCATGTCAGTCGCCCTCGTGAATTGCAAGAACTACTTATACCCTTTCACGACTCAACCGTTGAACCAATCTTGATGAATCTGGTAATAGATGACTTGCCCCTTGGACAAGTAGGTACTTACCTCAGGACACCACAGTTCTTTCGTTCTGGGAGAACAAATATTTCTAACGAGGTCAATAATCATTAAATCTTCGCCGATCTACGTGGATTGAATCTTTGAAATAATTCGCAGGGAGCTAAAGGTGATAGCATACTAGGTACCCAGTAATTAAGACTACAGCCTCCTTTTCTCGATATCCCTGGTTGAAATCCCAGATCCCACTAACTTGCAGGAATTATGTGCTTTTAAAGAAATTAATTAATAATAAATAAATGAAAAAATTACTACTAATTATATTTACAAAAAATACACGCCGTCCAAGTGATCGCCAATGGGCATGGTGCCCAAAACACTGGCGCTATTACCTCTCTGAATAGCGAGGCTAAGCCTTTGGGCTAAATAAGCGCCAGCTCTTTGGTCACCAGAGGCGTGGATAAGGGATGCGAGCCTCGCCCATAAAGGAGAGTCACTCGAGGGCCCATCATCAGAGCATACAATGGAAGCACTCCCCGCTGTATGCTCTGATAATAAATAAATAGGTACATAACTTACATCTATAATAATTGAACTACGAGTATGATTAGCAACTTAGCACTGGACGGGCTGTCCCTATCTATACAAGTGACAGATGATATTACAAGTGTCTCTGGAACTATATTGTAAAATGATTATTTTGAAAAGAGCAACTGTTGTGTGTCTGTTGTGTTTGTGTTGTGTTTCTTGCCGGCTCTTCTCAGCAGAATCCGCTTTCAGACCCGGTGGTAGAGTCATGACTTGTCATAAGAGCCACAGGTTGGCCTACGTGAAATAAATAATTTTGAATTTTAATGTCCGTGAGGGACATCGTTACTCTAAAGGTGTGTGAAGTCTGAAAAATCGCATTTGGCCAGCATGGTGGACCTAAACCCTTCTCACTCTGAGAGGAAACCTGTGTCCAGGTGATAGGCTGACATGATGATATAATCTGAGGGAAACTATAATTTTTTACGTGATTTAACCAATAATTTTCTGTACCGCCTTCGAATGCGTGGAGAATCAACGACTTTTATGAAAAAAAATTATACCTACAACTTTTTTGCAAGGTAGTCTCCACGGTTCCCGCTATTATATTATTATTAGTACAATATTTTGGCCTCATTACGGTGTCAATAGAAGATTAGGGATAAATCCAAAATCAACAAAAAAATACGTTAAAGGCCAGCGCATAAGTGCGTTTTTTACGTCCCTCCTAGCTCCGGACAATTACAGCCGCAAGACAAAATGCAATTAGGGTATGTTTTTCAAGTCCGAGCCGGCACTGTTTTCTAAAGGTTCCGTATGTTTATGCGCTCTCTCTGTTTTGTTTTGTTTTTGTTCATAAGCTCATTTGCCTGCGACTTTACCCGCGTGGATTTTTTTTTTTTGGAATGGAGATAACCTTAATCCACGCGAACGAAGTCACGAGCATCATCTAGTAATATATAATGTCCTCTCGAATCTCCCACGGCGCAGCGGCCGGCCAATCTCCACTGAAACAAGCCATCTGCGCGGGAGATATTTTAGTGCACTAGTCTGTGCGCAAACACGGGTGCACTCTCTATTCCCTCACAGCTATAATCCAATGGGAGGAAAATCCAGCACGACCGAAGAGAGAACATAGACACAACGGCTTTACATCCACTCCTAGGCACGGGGTTGATACACCCAATACATTTATTTGACTTGACCCGGGAATTGAACTCGCGCCCTCGTAATCCATAGCTGAACATGCTAATTACTAGAAGGCGATTAGAATAATTATGTCGGCGGCATCAAGCCACTTTTAGAAAAAAAAAAGTTTTAAATCGTTTCTTTTCGCTTCCGACAGATCTCCAAAGCCGACCTGTCGAAAATTTCGACTTGTGATTACAATACCCCAAATAATAATATGCACCAGTTTGATTGACAGTTCTCGGCGGCGCCGGTCTTTGCGTTGGAAAAAATTTGGACGAGTTCTCGATTAAAATTCGAATCGTATCGAATTAGCCGGCGATTATCGAGAAAATTCGTGGCATATGTTCGAATTTGGAGTTGCGGTATTTTGAAGACAATTTCGTGGAACGCTTTTTTTTTAATCTTTAAATTGAACGCAATTTTTTGGATGAGATCTTATATTTTTTTGTCAATGCATATTATTCATGACTGACCCAAGCATGTTAGTAATTACAACTTATATGTGTCTAATGTTTGTTGTCAGACAACTTCTTAGTTTTAACATTTTAGATTGAACCTCGACCTCCCTGGCTCAATGCCGACCTCCCTGGCTCAGTGGTGAGCGCTGTTGCCATATAACTGGGAAGTCTCGGGTTCGATTCCCGGCGGGGTCAATTTGGGAATTTATAATTTCTGAATTGACTCTGGTCTGGTATGGTGGGAGGCTTTGGCCGCGGCTAGTTACCACCCTACCGTCAAAGACGTGCCGCCAAGCGATTTAGCGTTCCGGCACGGTGGCGTGTAGAAACCAATTAGGGGTATGGGTTGAATGTTCACTGCTATACTCCTTCCAAGTTAGCCCGCTACCATCTTAGACTGCATCGTCACTTACTATCAGGTGAGATCGCAGCCAAGAACTAGCTTGTCATCGAATAAAAAAAAACCTACTTACAAAGAACGATAAAGTTGTAGACCTCGGTCTAGCGCCACCTGCATCCAGCGGCTCCCTGCAACTTGTCTGATATCGTCAGACCACCTAGAGGATGATGCGAGGTTATAGCTCCAGCACCTTGGGACTACAATGAACATCACTTCTTCGAACTATGTGCCGTGCACAGCGCCCATTTCTATTCAGCTTCGCGACTGAGCTATGTCGGTAACTTGGGTTCTCCTACAGATCCCCTCATTTGTGATTGGATCTCGCAGGGATAGTCTATTACTCATAGCTTTTTCCGTCGCCCGCTGAATGACCTTGAGGACTAAGGAATATTTGCATTCACAAAAATCTTTTTTCTGTTGTCTCAGAATAATGCTATTTTAGTCAATTTCTGACCAGAAACTTAACTGTCGTCTGATGGACGTCTTAAAATACTTTATCTACTCCCATGCTTTAAATCCTCTATAAAAGATTCTGAAACAGTTAACTTATTGCCAACATTAAAACACCCAATGTCTTAATAACCATAATGTCATCCAAACGGATGATTTATAATGTTGTACTGAATTTCATAATAACACTCCTTTGTTTTTTTTTTCGATCCCTTCTGAGCAAAGGTTTACTCCACAGAAAGCCACATTCTTACTGTTCGATGCGTGGTATCTATGAATTTAAAAAAAAAACATTGTCATTCACGCGAGTTTCAGTACCGAACGCCGCGCGCCGTAAAAAAAATAGGTTATTCGAATCCATTTTTCTTAATTTACAAATAATATTCAAGTGAATTTTAATAATTGCACTATACAAAATGTTAATTACTACTACTGTAAATAATTCTTTCATTAATACTTAGTGTATTTGTATATACTCAGTACTTAATGGATGATATTAATTAAGTTAGGTACTAGGTAGGTAAACCGACATTCGTGTTTTAATACCCCTTATTAAACAACAGTTGCATAAATAACTATTAACGCAATCTAGACCGCCTTTTTTGGTGAAATATACTGAAAGTGACCAGCCACCCCTAAAGGTGCCTAAAGGTAGCTTAGTTCAAACATAGGCTGATAGATGTCGTCACTATACCGTTTTAACTTTACGGTAAGGAATTATACAGATACTATGTTTAAGAGTTTAATTTAATTGTTTTCAAAGTCAGACAACTCAATATAGGTAGGTCCCTATTTCCTAGACGAAAATTAAATCTCTCTGAATGTTTTGTTAGTAAAGTTATGAAACTCAATTTTATTTTGGGTCATATTTCACAATATAGTTACAGCCCAAAACTCAATTCAAACTTTATGACTCCTCTGACTTCGTGCGTTTTGATGCGCAGAAGTCATTAAGTATTCGGTAGGTAGGTACCAGCGGTTTGCAGTGAGGCGGTTGAGGAGGTCGCGGCTAACATCCGTGTGGACATAAAGTTTGAAACGAACTGTACCTAAAATTCATAAAGTTGAGTTTCATAACTTTACTAAGAAAAGATTCAGAAAGGCTTTTTTTCGTCTAACAGATACCTTTTTGGAGTTATCTGATTATTGATCTGGACCGTTTTTTTGTTTAAATTTCTATGGACCGTTTACTCATTCAACGACACCGCAGAGAATAGAATACAATAGAATGATATATTTTTTATTCAAATAAACTTTTACAAGTGCTTTTGATTAGTCGATGAATCTACCACTGATTCGGAATGCCTTTCCTGCCGAGAAGAACCAGCAAGAAACTCGGAATCAGAAATAGAAATAGGTACATGGCGCTGGAGTTGTCACCGCAATTTATCTTGTCGTGCGGTGGCTCGTAAAACAACGGCACTAGTCAGAGATTCATTCAAAGAAGATATCACTGAATCCGAGAGCTCCAATAAAGAGTAAAAGCTGTCTTTACTCTGTGGTAAATATCTATAGGTATCAAGAAAAGTCAATATTTAAACTCCTTTCATTATATTTCACCATGCTAACTGAGTTGTGTACGCTAACTATAATATAACTACCTATATTAATAATTAATAATTATGCGACATCTAAACCGTAAAACAAAATAAAACACTTTTTATGAACACTTGTATACCTTCAAAAAGTTTACTACATGCTTGCGTGGTACAAGTGAGAAGAGGTTGAGATCAAGTTTCATGAGACACTTTTTACTTTTAGTCCGACTATGTCAAGGAAGGGTTGTGATTTCAGCTGTCTATGTATGTAAGTATGTAAAGTATGTATGTACGTATGTATTTACGTATGTTCAACGATAGCGGCTAAGGAGAGCCGATTTTGATTTTAGATTAATGAGAGGTCAATCGCTTCGTCATAATGGTCCAGTTGACATACCTAGGCTACATTTTTGTACAAAAAAAAATCAATATACGACGGATGTTACCTGTATTCAAGTTTTCGTAGTCGGGTTACTTACAGCTTTCGTATTTCTTTTACTAATGAAAAGTGGCAGTGAAGATAATAGTACATTACGATACACGTGATCTTAGTAGCCTATTATTGCACGGCGTGAAGTTAGCACCCGAGGCCCAGCGAGGCTGCTAAGTCACACTGTGCTATAAAAATTGATTTTATACTCGTAGTATAATCAATTTCTCCTTAAAGTAGCTAGCTGTATTTAAAAGGTAAACAAGTATTTTCTCGCTGAAATGGGTAAGCCATAGATTTAGTATTGGTGGTCGCCTTTATCGCTTTTATTTTCTATCAAAAACTGGTCTAGGACTGGACTATGTATTCGTCAGTTGCTTCCGCTTGCGACTTGCGCCACCCCCATAATCAGAGTAGATATTCGTGGACGCGTGATTTTCGGCAATTCCTTTATGATTTACTCGGCGATGTCACAGGCGCGCGGCTGTGGCGCATAAATCAGGGCGTTTATTGTCGCTCCGCGCCCCGCGCCCCGCGCCCCACGCCCCGCTCCGCTTGTGTTCATATCGTCTCTTTAACCTGATGCCCCCGTTCGCACAGTGGTGACTGGTGGGCGCTGTTATAGTGTCCTCCCGATCGAATTGGGCCATGGCGGCTAATTTTTGGCCGCTAATGGCTTCATGGAGATTAGCCATCTTTTAACTTTTTTGTGTAAAAAATTTGTTGTCTGTAAAGTCGGTTTATGGACGATAGTTTTACGTAATAACGTCATACTGAAACATTGACGATGACTGGCGGGCGGCGGCGCGGTCACAAGCCAACGCTTGGGCCGATCGTGTCTCTCTAAATACGGACTAATATACCTACTCTCTCTATAATAAACGGTCTGCTCTCCCCTCGAAATAAGCGGAAAGCTTGTTGTAGGAGTGGGTACCTTCGACAATAGTGCAACGGGAGGGGACCGAACCTGCGACCCAGGCCTCAGTCCGCCTCAGACCTTTAACCGTTGGGCTATCGAGGCTCGTTGCCCACGGCTTCGAACGCAGGTGAGGTAGCCCTATGACGCTCTCCTAGTCCGCAACTACCTATAGGTATACCCATGCAAAAAATCACGTGGATCCATTGTTGCGTGATTGTAGGATAAACTATAATATTTATTAGTCATCATCATCATCATCATCATCATCATCAGCAACCCATCAACGGCTCACTACTGAGCACAGGTCTCCTCTCAGAGAAGGGTTATAGGCCACAGTCCACCACGCTGGCCCAATGCGAATTGGCGGACTTCACACACCTTCAAGAACATTATGAAGAACTCTCAGGTGTGCAGGTTTCCTCACGATGTTTTCCTTCACCGTTGAAGCATGTGATATTTAATTGCCTAAACGCACTTGACTCCGAAAAGTCAGAGGTGCCTATCCGAGGTCGAACCTGCGACCCACCGAATAGGAGACCACAGTCCTAACCACTTGGCTATCACTGCTTCTAACAATTATTAGTAAGGACTACAAAACTCAAGTTTTAAACCTAGATATGTATCATCATAATACCTAAGCAGTGATAGCCTAGTGGTTAGGACTGTGGTCTCATATACGGGGGGTCGCAAGTTCAAAATTCAAAATCATTTATTTCATATAGGCCAACTTGTGGCTCTTATGACAAGTGATGAGTGTACCACCGGTTCGGAAAGCTGATTCTGCTGAGAAGAGCTGGCAAGAAAACTCAGCAGTTGCTCTTTTCAAAACAAAAATGTTACAAAATGTAGCTTATCTATCTTGTGGACAGCTGAAGCAAAGTTAGAACAGAATAGAACAGAAATATTTATCATTCAAATAAACTTTTACAAGTTCTTTCGATGCGACGTTCGATCCCGGGCACGCACTTCTGACTTTTCGGAGATAGGTGTGTGCGTTTAAGCAATTAAATATCACATGATGCTTCAAGGGTGAAGGAAAACATTGTGAGGAAACCTGCATACCTGAGAGTTCTCCATAATGTTCTCGAAGGTATGTCAAGTCTGCCAGTTCGCATTGGGCCAGCGTTGTGGACTATGGCCTATAACCCTTCTCTGAGAGGAGACCTGCGCTCAGTAGTGAGCTGTTGATGGGTTGCTGATGATGATCATGTATCATCACCCGATTAAGTATACCTTCATAGTGTTATATATAAGGTATTATAAATTAGGTAGGTATACAAGTTGTACAAGTTATATAGGTACCAATTCGACACGTAGGTACCTTAGGAAATAAATATTGCGTTTGTATGAAAACTCGAGCTTGCAAAAAAACCCGTTTAGAAACAACTTCCAACAAGTGAGTTCTAAGACACAACGAGTCCTTGATAAAATCGCTATTGATTAGCTCTACCACGTAGAGTCTACAATTAATTCAAGAACTCTATTTTTGGCTTAAGTGCAACTCACTACCAACTTTCAGAAGCCTTTTAGAGCAGTGGTACTAACCTATTACCTACCTATCTAGGTTGCGATATAAATACCGAAATTCCTACTGAAAATACATAGCTAGGTACTTACTAGGTATTAACTGAAAACTACCTTCAGATATTTTTACTTAGGTAAATAATTGTACTTACAACAAAGATTTAAATCTTTGCAAGATACTTAATGAATATTCTATTTATTATGACCAAGGACTTATTAAGGATTATATCAAGGACACTTTCTTTACATACTTATTATTGTTGTATTTTATTTAGTGATCGTCCGCGCCAGGCGACGGCCGAGGGGAAAATGCGAAAACTCTCCCTTACCGAGCGGCCATATTGTGACGTCACCGCCGTTCACGGGGGACGGATTTAGGGGCAACGCTTTTAATCCAACTTTTTGTTTATTATTAGCTTGAATTCAACTTTGTAATTTCGTCCTCGTGCAGTAATCCGGTAAAGTTACAATAAGTGCCTTCCTACTAAGGTTTTATTGTTATGTTAATTTCGAAACCTATGCAATACCTAAGTACCTACCTACCTTTCTTAGTACCAACTATTTTTTTATCGATTTATTAATTTTCTACAGTTTTAATTTTTATATTAATTATTATTTTTTGTAATTGTAAAAGTAATTTTACTTTATTAATATAAAAGTAAAAATTACATTTTAACCAACTAATCATCAGATTAGATGCAGCTATGTCTCTACCTGGACACTTTGAGTTGTAAAGCTGTCAATTTTTTTGTCCAATCAGGAATTTTTTGGCCGACCACATACCTAGGTAAAGTGAAAGATTTACGGAAACTCCATAAGTCTTACAGTTTGCAAACTCAAATGTATCAAATCAAGACGTTATCTAATAAGAGTTTAAAAACTTTGTATTAATATCTAGTATCAAAACTATCCTGTAGGTACTTTAATCTACTATCTACCTACTGTACCTATACCTACTCAAAATAGGTGCAGACTGCAGATAAGCCTATATTTTTATAACAACTGCCATTACTATCAAGTATTTTACAGACATTCACCTACCTTTTAAAAGTTCATAAAAACTTAAAATCCTAACGTAAAATCAAAATTCCTTCGAAGCAACACATAAAACAAAACAACACCAAACAAAAGTTTGATTAAATAAAACGCAATAATATTTTCTCCCATGTCAACACTGGCATTTCAGAAGCCGAATAGAAGCGATACAATTTACTTTCAATAAGAAAAAAAGCGCAAAAGAAATCGAAGAGTACTGAAAATAAAAACGCAAAGTACGGCCCAGACTGCGCTTTGATGACGCCGGGGGGGGTCACGATTGGTGGGTTGAGTTGTGTGGGCGTGGTTTGTTAAGGCCCCGCCCACCTCTGTTAAGGCCTTTGAAGCAACCCGGCCACACGGTACCCGGCGCTTGGCGTATGCGCCACGCGCTTCCTCTATTTGCACCCCACAAAAAACACGCGAACTGAAAAAAAATACTGATTATAAAAACAATAGACAACTGAATAGTGTTTAAGTGGTAAACAATAGTGCTGCAAGTCGGTAAAAAGAAAACCGGTGGTTGAAGTTTAAAGTGACATCTGGTGAAAGAACCTGAAATCAGTGTTGTTCATACAGACTGAAAGGACGATAGTGTTGTGAAAAAAAAGTTTTTTTTTATATTTAATTTCAAACAAGTTTCTTCCAATAGTATTCCGATAAGAGCTCAAGTTATCTTCCAAAACAGTTGCTTGGATCTATAAAAAAGTGTAAAGGTAACATCAAAATGACACCTAGGTAGGTAGATACAACAGTAACCACAAAAATTTTGTCAATAAGTCCAAAGAAATTAAGAATAGGTATTATATCTCCATCAAGAAAAACTAAAATATGACAGTCCAGACAAAAAACGAATTCTTTAAAATTTCCAAAATTTTGAAAGAAAAATGTTAAGTAGGTACCTAGCTGTAACTAAGTAGGTAGGTATATCTGGTTTGAAAGAAGGATTGTTGAAACTGTTAACACCAACAACATTAATAACATTATTAAACAATTTAAAAACACTAAAATTGTTTTACCGGCGGACGCGCTAATTATTTATTGAAGGATCAATAATAATTCTTAAAACAAAGATAAAATCGAGGTCAGGCGTAATCAATTTTGCTAATTAATATTCAAAAGTTAAGCTAATAAATTATCTACTTTTGTATTCGGTATTGTAAATAGGTATAGGTATAAGTATAGAAGGATTAGGGGAATTAATAAGATTTGTAAATACAAAGCCGTTAATATAAATAGTAATAGGTAGGTAGGTAAACATGTCAACATTAAATAGCAGGTGCAGATAAATAAAAAATACTTTTATTTATCTGCACCTGCTATTTAATGTTTCGATGTGTTAAATAAACTAAAAAATAAACTATTACAGCTAAAATAAAATTTAAGTTCTTCAATCAAATTGAAGTGGTAGATAAGGACTTTGGTATAAAATTAATAAATTTAAACATTAAAATCAAAATATTTTCACTCAATATTTCTAATTTATTTTTAGTAAATTAGACTGAAATACATTTACATATTATATTAGGTTTAGTATACCTCTATACGTGGCTAGAAAAGTAGAAACATAATAATAATATTAGATATCAGTGCCGTTAAACATTTTTGAAAATGTTGCAGTGGAAAATTTTGGCTCCCTCTGCCTTCTATAACTTTAAAAAAATAATAATTACAACTTTTAAGGAAATATAAACAGAGCATTACAATAATTAATTTAGTACCTACCTAAGTAGGTAGGTAGGTACCTATAGGTATCTAATATTATCTACTGAATGTGTAATTTTCCGCAACTTGCAACTGTGTTGTAAGCTTTGCATGAGCAGATAATCTATAGCTATACTAATATTATAAAGAGGAAATTTTTTTGTTTGTTTGTTTGTTTGTACCGAATAGGCTCTGTAACTACCGGACCGATTTTAACCATTTTTTCACCAATAGATACCTAGCTAAGTTATCAGGAAGTAACATAGGCTATAATTTATTTTCAAAAATTAGAGATCCTTAAGAAAAAAGATTTTTTGGATAGGTATAGTTGAGAACCTGGAGAGTGACTCAGACATCCCGGAAAATAAAAGAGTTCCCGCGGGACGCGGACGAAGTCGCGGGCATCAGCTAGTCATGGTATAAGTACCCTACCTAACGTTGTTGAATTAGAATCAATATTAAAAAGTTTTACCGAACATCTTTTTTTTTTTTTTTTTAAATAAGACATTATATATCATTGTATAAATACATTAATCCTAAATTTACTCTAAAATTAAAACTACCTACTACATTAAAATTAAATTTATTCTAAAATTAAAACTAAAATAAAAATTAAATAAAATCTAAAACCCCATCGAAGCCACTGCAGTGTGGCATGGTACCCAAGATGCTGGCAGCATTACCCCTTTGGATGGCCAAGCTAATCCTTTGGGCAAGGTAGCTGCCAGCTCTTGGATCCCCGGTAGACTCGATCACCTTTTTAGTTAGCTCTACAAAAAGCGCTCGAGCCTCCGGGCCCCACGGCCCCAGGGTCTCTACACCAAAAGGCACAAATATGAAACCACTGTCAAGTTTTTCATATTTGCGCCTCTTAGCCTGTTCGGCGCTAGTAGCCGCTGCACCCGCCACAGAGGAGGTCGCATGGATGTGGGATGCAGCCAGAGTATCTACACAGGTGGCATCCCACACAAGCGACCTCCCTGTCCTCCAAGGAACAAGCGTCATACCATCAGGTCTCCTGCCATCACTACGTGCCAAACCAATAGGTTCTAATACAGCTGGCACGTGAGCAGTAGCAAGAGACCTGCGGATGATGTCGTTGAGGGCATTGTGGCGGGAGAAACGACCAGCGCTCTTCGAACAGGAGAGTCCGTGATGACCGTAAGCGTCGACGTGGTCACCGCAGTGGCAACGGTGAGGCTGGGTTATTTTGGCGCCGAGCCTAAGACCAACTACCACCGAACATCTAATTTATTTTTTAGTGACAATCCCCATTTGCAAAAGTGAACTACTTACTGCAGACCATCAATGCGTGTTCACTTGGCAATATACCTAAGTGCAACTGTGATGTTGTCAATTTATTTATTCTTGAGACAAGTACCAATAATTTATAATTATACAATTTTAAAATCAACGCAAAAAACAACAGCAACAAAAATATTATTGACTAGCTGATGCCCACGACTTCGTCCGCGTGGATTTAGTTTTTAAAATCCCTCGGGAACACTTTGATTTTCCGGGATAAAAGTAGCCTTTGTAACTCTCCAGGTCCTCAATTATACCCATGCAAAAAATCACGTAGATTCGTGGCTCTGTTGCGGCGTGATTGAAGGTCAAACCAACAAACAAACACACTTTCGCATTTATAATATTAGTAAATATGATTAGAATATTAAATTACATAGGAAAACACTGTAATATTACGTCCATACGATGTATTACATCCATACCTACTATGTAGTATGTAGGTATAATGATCGTTTGACAAAATCTGACGCCTTTGGAGTAGTTTGACTTTGACAAAATAGTATACACGATGGCTATATACGATAAATTAAAAATGCCAGCTTAAGATGAGCCGTACATTCAAAGTATCCTGTAGATTCCGGGGTTCAAGTTATTTGGACCTCTACTGAAGATTGTGATGTCTATAATTTCTGAACTACGAAATTGACGACCTTGAAATAATTACAGGACAATCTCTAAAGAACCTCCTTTCTAACAAAAAAAGAATGGATTAAATCGGAATACGCCTTAATGAATTACAGCGAAATACACATTTTGACTTTCATCCCCTCTCCCAAGGGAACCGTGCTGAATTTCGGGATAAAAGGTATCCTATATTATACCTCGTAGTATTAACTTAAATCGTGCCAAGTTTCATTTAAATCCGTCCAGTAGTTTCGGCGTGATGCGCGGCCAAGATACAGACAGACAGACAGACAGACAGACAGACAGACAGACAGACAAAAAATAAAAAAAAAATTGTTTTGGCTTCAGTATCGATTATAGAGTGCCCTCAAAGAAAAATTTTCAAAATATCTTCAATGTACAGAATTGGACCTGTTACAGTTTTATTATATTATAGATAATTTTGGTAACGATATACTTAACTTTATTTCCATTTCTAGTCCATCAAAGTGTCACCAATAGATAAGAAAAGAGAAAAGTTCAATGAGGTTCAATGCAACAAAAAGAACAAATTCAATCAATAAAAGTGTTTTGTTGTTATAATAAAAAATTTACAATTTAGTAAACAGTAGTGGTGAGTGAAATCATTTCCAAATAAGGGAGAAGCAAAGTAAGAAAACTACGAAGATAGCCTCTAGTTGAAGACGCGTTACAATGCCACTAAAGTGTTGTTGTTGTAAACTATTTGCACAAACGTAACACTTTGGTGAATTAAAGCAATAAGGCATCGAAGTGTCTCCGAATGAGGGACGAGAGGCAACTAACGTTACAAATGCAACAAAAGTGTTGTTGTTAAACTATTTGTGCCTGCCAATAAATGTAACATTTTGGTGAATCAAAGTGTCTCCGAATAAGGGAGGAGGAAAGGCAACTGACGTCACAAATGCAACAAAAGTGTTGTTGCTAAACTGTCCGTGTATGATTAGCAATAGGAAAGTGTTGTTGCTAAACTGTCCGTGCATGAGTAGCAATAGGAAAGTGTTGTTGCTAAACTGTCCGTGTAGGAGTAGCGATAGAATCGCAACATTCCGGTGGCTTGCGAGGGTAGTGCGTCAAAGTGTCTCCAAACGTGTACCAGTTGCCTCCCTTGTCGGGGCCATCCCTCCTCGGCGAGGAGGAGGGCTCAGCCGGCAAGATAGCCGCTGAGCCGAAGCTGCAGCTGTGCGGCTGGGGCGGGCAGGGTGGCTACGCACTGGACAGCTGCGTGGACACGAGCCTGCTTCGGCCGCCGCCCCCGCAGTCCAGCCAGCTGGGCACCGTCTACGCCACCAAGAGACGGCGCAGGAATGGGAAGAGGTGAGTGCAATGAACGAACCGGGGCTGATCACGTAAAACTTTGCAGTAGCGACAGCAGTAGCAAAGCGACCGGTCGCAAAATGTCAAATACTTAGTACGTAAAAATTTTTACTTAAGGTGGATTATACGGGTATGCCCGCGAAATTCAAATTGAATTTGGTTTTTAGCAATTTGTAAACAAATACGACAAAGTACGCTTATGACATTCTATAATTGCGCCAGTGACAGTATCATCTTCACAGGTTTATATAAAAATCTTTACTTGAAAGTGTCTAGTTTAAGAAATTAGTCAAAATATCGAGTTGGACGCGAGTTACTCACAAGTTAGTCGATATTCTGACTAATTTCTTAAACTGGACACTTTCAAGTAATTTTTTTATATAACCCTGTGAAGATGATACTGCCATTGGCGTAATTAGAGTGCCTTATGCCTACTTAGTCGTATTAGTATACAAATTGCGAAAAACCAAATTAAATTTGAATTTCGCGGGTAGACCCGTATAATCCACCTTAATACAAAAGTGACGTTTATAGTGACGTTTGACAGCAGCGATCGCGAGATTTACGCCTGTCGCACGCCTATCGCGAGATTCGTAATCACCCCACGGGTCAAATGGCTTTACCACTGGCCTCTGTACTTAATTAATCTATGATTAACACTAGATTGGCTGTCGCTATAGGTACAAATGACAGCTTAATTATGGATTAATTTGAAGCGCCACATTTGACATACGAGTGTCTCTGGAACTAATAATATTGCAAATGGCACACCGACCTCTATAATTAATCTATGAAATCATAAATTAATTATAGAGGTCGGTGCGCCATTTGCAATATTATTAGTTCCAGAGACACTCGTATCTATCTATGGTAACAGCGCCAAAATGGCGTCAATCAAGTGTCGATCAAGTCCAAACTATGACATAGAGTTCAATGACTTTTATATATTGTATGTACAAAAGGGTCTTAAAAATTATTTTATTTGTCATTTTACAACATAGGTACCTGATGGCGTACAATGTTATTGAAAATTTTAATGCTTAGTATTAATGGCTTATAATTACGTTCGTTATAGTTTTGGTATCCAATTAAGGACGTTATAGTTTTGGAACGTTTTGTAACTTTTGGAACGTAGTTCCTTATCGCGCGGTACGGAAGGGGGCTAGACGGAAAAAATTAAGGAAACCGACACGACACATTTTTGAAACGTCATTTTTTGTTGAATGTGAATTTTGCATTGTATTCGGTATTTTCGCCTTAGAACTCGGCGTCTGCATGGCCTAGTGGTTAGGAGAGTCGCCTATAAATTCAACGTCGATGGTTCGAATCCCAGCTCGACAGACTGAATTTTCTATTTTCAATTTTATTTTAAATAATTTCTAAATGTGGAATTTTTCCCTAATTTTTTATTGTATAAATTGGATAACGCCATCTGTGAAAAAACAGTAACTCCACCAGAGTAACTCTTTGGTGTTGTATCAGTGCAATAGAAATAAACTAAAAATAATTCATCGTAGTTAATCAATTTAATACTAGATGACACCACTAGTTTATTACAATTCCTTCACTTAAATACTACTACTAAGGTACTACGTTCCATCCGGGTGTCCCTTGACACGTCTCTTTTTTTTTGTTGTTGCCAAAGAAGCAGAAAGAGTAACTAGAAAGAGCAGGCCTCTTAAGAGCAGAAATACTTCAATTACTTCATTCCCTTATGATTGTTTTTCAGAGATCTATTCTTTAGCGATAAAACCAACCTACTTCTCGAAACTTTTCTGTGTATTTTGGAAGTGTATAATAATAGTATAACCATTTACCATTACGATGCATAGGTAATAACAGATGTTTTGAGCTATATATACCTAGGTACTACGACTCATTTGTTCGGCCTAATACTGAAACGTATTTTATTGCATTTATATTTTGCGCGCAGCTAAGACGTACCAAAAAACCTTCTAATTCCATTATAATTATAATGTGTCTTTATTTTGTATCTAAGTAGGTATTCAAAAAATGGCAAAAGACTTGGCATTAGAGCACTCTTAAATGTTAAGTTAGGTAGTTATGTAGATATTTAGATAGGTAGGTACGTTTTATTGACGATTGCTAAAAAAAATAAAATACAAGCCTATACACTTAGCCAAATTGCATTCAAATTAATATTATATTATTGAAATATAGTTTCACAGTTTTATTTCTAAGCGGAAAATATCTAGCAATATGTGATTATATAAAATCAAGAATCGAAACAAATCGATTCATGACATTAATAAAAGATAAAAACATCAAAATTCAAGGCAAGTGATCGCCAAAAACTGAAATGTTATAGGAATGTACTATTTAGCACGTATGAAATATGGTATAAAATATTTTTGAAAAATGTTATGTTTTAATTTGGTAATTCTTGTACACAGACATAGAGCCACAATATGTGTCACCGAACAATTCCGAAAATCCGTCGTCACTCGCCGTCATGTAAAATCACTAATACGTACCTACCTATTTAGGTATTTAATTATTTAAACTAAAAACGTGAAATTAGAGTTAAGTTTACCACTCTGTTGTTTCAAATTTAGCTGAAGTTACTTAAAAAGTGATTGAATGAAATATTTAAAAAATGAAAATGATTCATGAATGAATTATTTATATTTTATACTCCAATGTCATGTTTAGTGTATTGAAATTTTATTAGCTTTTCATGTCAGTCAGGAACTTTTGAACCTTGTTCTTTCTTGAATGCTCTACCATAGAAGTGCAAAAAGACGTAAACATGACGTAGGTATTCCAACCTTTTTCCATCGAGCATAATAGGTAAATTATTAAGTTAAGCATCCTTACTAATATTATAAATGCGAAAGTTTGTTTGTTTGTTGGTTTGCTCGTTTGTCCTTCAATCACGCCGCAACAAGGCTACGGATTTGACAGGGCAACAGGGTTGAGGACCTGGAGAGTGACATAGGCTACTTTTTATCCCGGAAAATCAAAGAGTTCCCGAGGGATTTTAAAACTAAATCCACGCGGACGAAGTCGCAGGCATCAGCTAGTTGCTAATATTCTAAAACTAGTGGTTCGCCCCGAACTGAGACCTCGCGGTAACGGTATCCCATGATTATTCATTCAATCGATACATGATAACCAAAACTGACATTATTATTATGCCCGTTTTCACCAAACATACCTAAATCATCCCCTAAGTAGGAGTCTCTTAACGTAGGTAGCTCCTAAATACAATCCTAAGTCCTAACATCCGTCACAATATCCTTTTAGGTGTCCCGTACAGGATCGTGATAAATAAGTTGACAGAAAACATCAATCACCTAACTTATAGGTAGCCCGTAAAGGTTAGGGAACGTTAGTGAAAACATTGAATTATTTATCAAACATTGAATTTAACTCGTAGTTCCATGGGAATAGTTACTGACTGCGCCATCTATTAGCATTATTGTGAAGCTATGTTGATGCTATATGAATTACTGACGCCCATTAAAAATTAAATAATCTCGTTTCTTTATAATATTCATATAATTTTAGTATTTGTTGTTCAAGTACAGGATATAAGTGACCTAAAAACATAAAATCAGTTTGAAAATCCATAGCGGATTTTTCTAGAGAGCGTCTTCAAGCGAGCGTATAAAATCGCCACTTTGAAAGCCCCCCATTTCGTCAATTTTAAGGGAAAAATTAAAAAAAAAATATTTTTGTACTCAGTTCAAAATTATCTTTAAAATGATACGTAACAATTTTATGTAACGCGATTTTTTTTTTTTACTTCGCATTCGCTTCTATGAGAGCCCCCCTGAAATAAAGATTTTTATAACTTTTTAAGCCATTTTCGGCTGGAGGCCATCGGTTTACATATTATATCTAAATTTGAAGTAATTACGTTCAGTAATTCAAAAGTTATAAGGCTCTGACAGACGGACGGACGGACGGACGGACGGACAAGTGCAAATCGCCCTAGTTAACTCAAAGACCTTCGCTTCGCTCGGTCGAAAAATATATTAGGTATAGTAAGGTATAGAGCGTACTTAAACTCAACAAGGAAGATCTAGACAGTTTACATCTATGAATCAAAGACTATGGCGAATGGTGCGTTCAAAAATTAGTCGTGGCCTATTACATCGATTCGATTAGTAATTTATGGGGTGAATAATGGGCGTCATATCGATACAGTTAAATCGATTGGTGCCGTGAATTGTGACGAGTGATGGTAATCGAATAAACGGCTAACGGATTCGAATTAGCATCTCGAACGGTTTCGGATTTTTGCATCGATTTCCCATAAGGAAGTACCTAGTAGGTGTGATGTAAATTAACAGGTAATTTAAAATCCTATGGAGTAGGAAGGATGATGTTTGCCCTTAGTTGTTAAAGAAAACATAACAAAAGAAATGCATAGTAATGACATAATAATGTCCTCCCGACAGAATTCGGCCATATATCCACAGAGATAAGTCATCTGCGTTGGAAATATTATAGTGCACAAGGGCGCACAAAAACACAGATGCACTCTCTATTCCTTCGCTCTCATAATACGATGGGATGGAAATCTGAAACCAACTAGAGAGATCCAGGCACAGGACCGGTGGCTTTACATGCTCTATGAGGCACGGGAGTGATACTTACCCCGTATCCTAACTCCGGGCTAGTAGGTACTGAAAATTTCTTTAACGAAATATGTAATACATTGAAATCCAAAGTTATGTCTACGTTTCTTAGCATGTTGGCTCAAAACGTTTAGTCTCAACCATGCCCAACGTGTGTGCTACGTAGCCAATCATCATCATTATCATCATCATTAGCAACCCTCACTACGGCTCACTACTGAGCGCTGGTCTCCTCTCAGAGAAGGTTTATAGGCCATAGTCCACCACGCTGGCCCAATGCGAATTGGCGGACTTCACACACCTTCGAGAACATTATAGAGAACTCTCAGATGTGCAGGTATCCTCACGATGTTTTCCTTCACCGTTGAAGCAAGTGATATTTAATTTCTTAAACGCACTTGACTCCGAAAAGTCAGAAGTGCGTACCCGGGATCGAACCTGCGACCCCCCGAATAGGAGACCATAGTCCTAACCACTAGGCTATCACTGCTTCGCACGTAGCCAATATTGGCGCTTAATACATCGTTTTTCCGCGAGCCGAACGGCACGATAAATTGCGGTGACGATTCCAGCGCAATATATTTTTATTTCTGTGAGTCGTTATTCGTTGAAGGAGTAATATTACGGTCCATTGAAATATGAATATCGCTCACCTAAACTAGCGGCACGCTATGATGGCCGGTTTGACGTTTGTCCGCTCATGAAGTTCCGTATTAATTGATAACGACTTTGAAGGAAATAATTGTATTACTTTATTGACGATAGTGATGTGCAGAGATTCATAAATTTTATCGAATGTAGTTTTAGGTTTAGGACTCAAAATTTATTTATTAAATTGATTTCTAAAATGTATACAAGTGTAGAAAAATCAGTTTGCACCATTTAAGGGGTGAATGTACTTGTGAATATGAACAATTTTCACTATGTGGACAAACCTCTGAAATCGCAAAAAAATATCAGCTGTTTCATACAAAAGGTAAAATTTTTATTTTTATATGATATATACCACAACTCGGCATTTGGTTTTCTAAATTGAAATTTTTTAAAAATGGAATCTAATACGATCGTCACATAGGATCGCTGGCTAGCACAACTACTACCTCCGGCAAACTCGCGTCAATGCTCAATGCAAAACAAAGCAGTTTCGAATTGACGTTGCTTCGAAAAGTATAAACTGTCAGTGCAATGCGATTGTGATATAGTTTTGACCTGGCTTTGGATTTCAAATATTGATACTGCATTACTGTTGACCCTTGCTCGTGATAGCAGTGACGACAGTGAAAATAGTAGTATGGACGAATCTGATTAATTATGGCCTTTTGTGGCACCTTTTTTGGTATCTTTTGTATTCATATGTTTCTTGTGTGCATATAAAGTATGTATATTCATTTTCATTCAAATATTCAGTTCGTTCAAATAAATTAAATAAACATATACATTTTTGTTTTATTAAACCTATTTAATCAGGTACAAAAACAAAACTTAATTGTTTTTTGTTCGAGAATAAATTGACATTCCACATCACTATTGTAATGTGTCAAACCGGCCATCATAGCGTGCCGCTAGTGTAGAGTAAAGTCAGCCAACTCAAAAAAGGTCTCTGTTCCCTACAAGAAAAAAATCTCTCTGAATCTTTGTTTACACTAGCGGCACGCTATGATGGCCGGTTTGACACATTACAATAGTGATGTGGAATGTCAATTTATTCTCGAACAAAAAACAGTTAAGTTTTGTTTTTGTACCTGATTAAATAGGTTTAATAAAACAAAAATGTATATGTTTATTTAATTTATTTGAACGAACTGAATATTTGAATGAAAATGAATATACATACTTTATATGCACACAAGAAACATATGAATACAAAAGATACCAAAAAAGGTGCCACAAAAGGCCATAATTAATCAGATTCGTCCATACTACTATTTTCACTGTCGTCACTGCTATCATCACCTACATTAATAATTATATGTTCGTTTTCTATAATATTATCTATTTTCACATCTCTTTCATAATCTTCCCTTATTAATTTAACAGTTCTATTCACAACCTTTTCCCAGTCTCCTTTAGTCACATGTTCACAAGCTTCTTCTAATAATTTTAGCATTTTTTTTGTGGTAAATGGGGGTTCTGTATTGTGTCTTGCAGCATATCCCTTAATTTGAGCCCACACCAACTCAATCGCATTATACTCACAATGGTAAGGCGGTAACCGTATAACTCTGTGCCCATGTTCTAATGCTATTTCGTCAATGACGTATCGGATCTTGGTTGGTTTGTTTTCTTTTAAAAGACGTACTAATTCCGCTTTTAACATATTCATGTTTGCATCTACGCCATTTTTACGAAGCCATGCGACGATATCAGCTTTCTTTTGGGATTGGGCAGGTGGCTTGTCAATTTGCATCGAGTGGTATGGGGCGTTGTCCATAATTATAATAGATGGTTCAGGGAGGCTACACAACATTGAGGTAAACCATTCAGTAAACTTTTCTCCATTCATGTCTTCATGATAGTCTCCAGTGGTTTTTGACGCAAAAGCCATGAGAGAACCTTCGACAAACCCGTTGATGGTTCCGGCGTGACAAATTATAAGTCGCGATCCTTTTCCTACAGGAACTTTGGAAGTAGATGCTGCTGTGTCATCGTTCCAAGAACGGCCTACAGTATGGTTAGCATTAAGCCATGTTTCATCCAAGAACACAACATTTTGCCAATTTTTGATTTCTTTCACTTGCCGTAAAAAAGTATACCTTGCCATCGCTATATCAAATCTTTCCATCAATATTTTGCGTTTGTTACATTTTTTGTATCGAAATCCAATGGTCTTCAAAATCTTCGTTAAAGAACTTTCCCCACCGAAGAATAATCCAGCTTCCTTCAGTGAATGCACCAACTTTTTTCTTGTTGGATACTCCTTCTGTAAATAGTAGCCGTAAACATGTCTTCGGATAGCATCGGCATCAAAGCTATCGATGCCTACGACTGGATTTGCTCGTTTTCTCTTTTTTGGTGTGTGAAGTTTATTTTCTTCTGTGCCAGTCTCGCCATATTTTTTTTTAGTTATCCGTCTAACAGTTCGTTGTCCAATATTAAGCGCATCAGCTACGCGTTCAACCACTGACGTTATAGGTAAAATTGGCCCTCCATTTTGAGCTTCACGATCGAAATAGTTACGAAGGCGTATTACGAACTCACGTGTCTGACTATTTAGAACAGTTCTCTGCGTACGTTCGGTCATATCGACGAAATCCACAACAAAGGGCTTGAACAGAGTCCAAATTAACGAGCAAGGGTCAACAGTAATGCAGTATCAATATTTGAAATCCAAAGCCAGGTCAAAACTATATCACAATCGCATTGCACTGACAGTTTATACTTTTCGAAGCAACGTCAATTCGAAACTGCTTTGTTTTGCATTGAGCATTGACGCGAGTTTGCCGGAGGTAGTAGTTGTGCTAGCCAGCGATCCTATGTGACGATCGTATTAGATTCCATTTTAAAAAATTTTCAATTTAGAAAACCAAATGCCGAGTTGTGGTATATATCATATAAAAATAAAAATTTTACCTTTTGTATGAAACAGCTGATATTTTTTTGCGATTTCAGAGGTTTGTCCACATAGTGAAAATTGTTCATATTCACAAGTACATTCACCCCTTAAATGGTGCAAACTGATTTTTTCTACACTTGTATACATTTTAGAAATCAATTTAATAAATAAATTTTGAGTCCTAAACCTAAAACTACATTCGATAAAATTTATGAATCTCTGCACATCACTATCGTCAATAAAGTAATACAATTATTTCCTTCAAAGTCGTTATCAATTAATACGGAACTTCATGAGCGGACAAACGTCAATCCGGCCATCATAGCGTGCCGCTAGTGTAGTGAAGTTATGAAACTCAAATTTTATTTTAGGTCATCAATAGGTACCTATTTTGTGAAATGTGACCTAAATTAAAAGTGAGTTTCATAACTTGATTAAACAAAGATTCAGAAAGATTTCTGTTTGTCTAGAGAACAGAGACCTTGTATGAGTTGTCTGACTTTTTATCTAGGGGTGCGATATTATAGTACTCGGAGGCATCACCGTGAGGTGCTTTCTATGAAACCGGCAGTATGTACTTACGATGAATTTACAAGGTTGGCTATTGGCACCCAAATTGGGGCCAAAAAGTAGGCCAGTGTGTGGGGCCGGGGTAATAATCTAAAAAAAATACCGGCAGAATTGAGAACCTCCTCCTTATTGAAAGTCGGTTAAAAATGACAACAACCTTCCTTGCTTCCTTCACGTTGAACATTTTCAGTAATAATTGTAAAATATCATAGTTAATTACTTACCTATTGTAGCAATCATTGGCTGTCGCGATACGTAATTGAGGCTTAGGTATATTATAAAGTTTTAAAGGGGCTATAAAAGTATACCCAATAACTCCTACTCATATCTATATATATAAAAGAAAGTGGTGTTAGTTACACTATTTATAACTCAAGAACGGATGAACCGATTTGGCTCAAAATTGGTGGAGAGGTAGCTTAGAACCAGGAGACGGACATAGGATACTTTTTATCCCGTTCGACCGCGTTTCCGTCAAGTCAATATAAAACCTGGTATAACAAAAATGCATCTGACATGGAATAAACTAGTGGTTCGCCCCGAACTGAGACCTCGCGGTAACGGTTTCCCATAATTACTTATTCATTCAATAGATACATGACGATCAAAATTGACATTATTATTATGCCCGTTTTCACTAACCATACCTAAATCATCCCCTTTGTAGAAGTCTCTTTACGTAGGTAGCCCCTAAATACAATCCTAACATCCCATATGTCATTTTCACCTTTAGTTGTCCCGTAGAGGTTTGTAATAACAAAGTTGACAGAAAGTGTCAACTAACTTAACATATTATGTAGCCCGTAAAGGTTAGGGAACTGTTAAAGTGAAATCCTCAAGGCCTCCATCAAACTTAGGTAAGTATAGTTTTTTGGAACATTCAAATTAAATTACTTGTACACAGCGTCAACTATCGACACGATCAGAAAACATGTAAAAACAAACTGCAACGTGAAGTTTTAATGATGTTTGCTAAATGACTAAATAATAATTTTAATTGAATATTATTATGTTACATAATAGCTGCATTTGCTATAGTATGAGATGAGAGCGCCATCTATTGACATCATTGTGAAGTTCTGTTGTTGCTGCTCATTAAAAGTTAAATAATTTAGTTTCCTTATTACATTTATCTAATTTTAGTATTTGTTGTTCAAGTACATGATATTACGCTAAAATTATAAAACTTTCAAGCCCCAGCTCTCAATGGTTATTCCGTTGTGAGGTCAAATATAATCTCCACTTTGAAAGCCCCCCATTTCGTCAATTTTAGGAAAAAAATTAAAAAAAAAATACTTTTGTACTCTGTTCCACATTATCTTTAAAATGACGTACTGTAAACCTATGAAAAGCAAAAAATTTTTTTTTTCTTCGCTTTCGCTTCTATGAGAGCCCCCCTGAAATAAAGATTTTTATAACTTTTTAAGCCATTTTCGGCTGGAGGCCATCGGTTTACATATTATATCTAAAATTGAAGTAATTACGTTCAGTAATACAGAAGTTATAAGGCTCTGACAGACGGACGGACGGACGGACGGACGGACGGACAAGTGCAAATTCACTCAAGTAGACTCAAAGACCTTCGCTTCGCTCGGTCGAAAAACGAAAATGACAGTGGAAGAACAAAACGTAAATGACAGCTAAACGTAATTTTGTATTTGGTTAATTATGGTAAAAACAATTATAACTAGTGGTTCGCCCCGAACTGAGACCTCGCGGTAACGGTATCCCATGATTATTCATTCAATCGATACATGATAACCAAAACTGACATTATTATTATGCCCGTTTTCACCAAACATACCTAAATCATCCCCTAAGTAGGAGTCTCTTAACGTAGGTAGCTCCTAAATACAATCCTAAGTCCTAACATCCGTCCCAATATCCTTTTAGGTGTCCCGTACAGGATCGTGATAAATAAGTTGACAGAAAACATCAATCACCTAACTTATAGGTAGCCCGTAAAGGTTAGGGAACGTTAGTGAAAACATTGAATTATTTATCAAACATTGAATTTAACTCGTAGTTCCATGGGAATAGTTACTGACTGCGCCATCTATTAGCATTATTGTGAAGCTATGTTGATGCTATATGAATTACTGACGCCCATTAAAAATTAAATAATCTCGTTTCTTTATAATATTCATATAATTTTAGTATTTGTTGTTCAAGTACAGGATATAAGTGACCTAAAAACATAAAATCAGTTTGAAAATCCATAGCGGATTTTTCTAGAGAGCGTCTTCAAGCGAGCGTATAAAATCGCCACTTTGAAAGCCCCCCATTTCGTCAATTTTAAGGGAAAAATTAAAAAAAAATTATTTTTGTACTCAGTTCAAAATTATCTTTAAAATGATACGTAACAATTTTATGTAACGCGATATTTTTTTTTTTACTTCGCATTCGCTTCTATGAGAGCCCCCCTGAAATAAAGATTTTTATAACTTTTTAAGCCATTTTCGGCTGGAGGCCATCGGTTTACATATTATATCTAAATTTGAAGTAATTACGTTCAGTAATTCAAAAGTTATAAGGCTCTGACAGACGGACGGACGGACGGACGGACGGACGGACAAGTGCAAATCGCCCTAGTTAACTCAAAGACCTTCGCTTCGCTCGGTCGAAAATTATAGTTTAACGTAATTGATAAAATCATCAGTAATATGTTTTCTCTTTGAATCATCATTAACAATGCCGCGAGCAAGACGATCAAATGTTTCCTGCTACAAAGCTACGGATTGACGTGATTTATTGGATAGGTATAGTTGAGAACCTGGAGGGTGACAAAGATTTCCCGCGGGATGTTATGAACTAAATCCACGCAGACGAAGTCGCGGGCATCAGCTAGTTAAGTATAAATGCGAATATGTATTTGTTAGAAGATTTGTCCTACAATCACGCAACAACGGGGCAACAGTTCGACGTGATTTTTTTCATGATTTAAGTTGAGGACTTGAAGATTACCTAACAGAGCATATTTTTATCCCGTAAAATTACAGAGTTCCCGCGGGAATTAAAACCTTTATCCACGCGGATAAGTCGCGGACATCATCTAGCATGAATAATATCATAGTTTACTATGAATAGTAAACTATGATATTAGCATCAAAGTAAAATAAACCATAACAGTATTGAGTTAAAGCTCATTTTCATGTGTGTATTCTTATACGTTTACGTAACGAAAACTCTCCTAATTAAAGTCGTCTGTGTTGAATTTGTGACTTTTAATTGATTGATACTGTTGTGGTTCATTTACTTTGATGCTAATGTCGTATAGTTTACTATTACGATCAAACGAATTAAAACTGGTACTAACCACACTGGTTACTGTTTAAAACGGAACGCAGTCCAGTACATCGTGATCCCCATTTTTCAAATCTCTAGGCGCTATTCTATTTTTGATCACGTGATCAAAGTACTGAGAGCACTCTACCTCAAAAGCGCCTGTGCTGACAGTACAAAAATGGCGGCGAGTTATGACGTCATACATTTCCCTAGGGTACTGCGGCAGTGTACTGGCAGTCTATAACGGAACGAATTTTTCACCACTGAGCAGTGCTCTCAGTGTATTTCGGAACACACCCATGATAAGTTATAACCACTAGTTCACTACCACGTTCACACCATATGCGGTCTGTGCTCACCAAGCGTGGCGCGGTCATTTATTCAGTGTCTATACCGTCTATAAACACCTTTATTTGTGCCTGTTAAAATTTTATAATTACTATTACTTTGTAAGACCACAGTAACGGTAGTCAATTAGAAATAATATCATTAAGCCCAAGGTTTCAATGTTTCAATGTCCGAACTTATATTAATATGAATGCATAAGTAGTACTTACATAATAGCAGATAGTAGCAGTAGCAGTAGTATTTTTGCATGACTATAAGACTGGGTTTCCACGGCGAAATTGCTACTTCATTTTCCATACAAATCTGCATTTTACGGAGGCCGCGGGCCCGCAACCGCTGCGGGCGCGGGTGCGAACCGCGCCGTGGAAACCCGGTCTCAGTCTTACCTACCTAAGTTGAGGAGCTGGATAGTGAAAAAGGCTAAGTACTTTTATTTCGGAAAAACAATAAGTTTTTAGCTAAGTATACCTAAGTTTTATTTCAAAAATTAAAAATATAAGTTATGAGAAATAATACTAATATTATAAATGCGAAAGTGTGTTTGTTTGTTGGTTTGTTGGTTTGTCTTTCAATCACGCCGTAACTGCAGAGCTACGGATTTACGTCATCTTTTGCGTGGGTATAGTTGAAGAGCTGGAGAGTGACATAAACTACTTTTTATCCCAGAAAATCAAAGTGAAAGGATTTTAAAAACTAAATACACGTGGAGGAAGTCGCGTGCATCAGCTAGTCAAAAATATATGAAAAACAATTTATTTTTCTGATTGTTAATATTAATACTAGAGCCACTAATAAACATACAAAAAGGGTAATAGTATATTGTTCGCCGAGGGGTGAAAGGGACCGATTACTAACAAGGTTGTAGTTTGAGTCCCGAGGCGTAGCCATAGGGCCTTAATACACACGAGTTAGGAATCGCACTTGCTCCCGAGTGATACATTGTGACACAATGAATGTAGGCACAAAGCCGAATTATCTATCGTGTCATGTCCGGGCGCAAAGTAAAATACATCATTCCATAGGTAGTCATAGATCTAGGATTGGTAGCTTATAGTCGCGAAGTACCAGATACCGCCCTCCCTACAAACACTAGCTCCGTAATTGCATCTGTTTGAAACGTCAAACATTGGTTACTACGTGACGATGTGGGTACGCCAGTTCAGGGGTAGTTACTATGAATTGCCGCAATTTACTTATAGTCCGCCGACGGTATCTAGTAATGTGCGAAGCGACTATGCCAATCCTAAATCTATGGTCATAGTCTGTCACTATCGATGATTAACACAAATACTACATTGTAGAAAATGCATAAGTAAAAACAACCAATCAATATTGATAGTTAGGGTTCCGTACCAAAATGGTAAAAAAGGAACCCTTATAGTGAGATTTTCTCCGTCCGTACGTCTGTCACAGTCTCACAGTCGATTACTTTTGTTTGAAATAGACATAATATCTTCCAAAGCAAAACATAAGACATACGACATGACATGAGTTTAACGACCCTTTAATTTTTCAATATTTATAAGTAGCACCTACCTTTAAAGTTTAGTTTATAAATAACTACAACATAATATTGTGTACGAAATTGTAATTTAAAGTAAGCGAAATGCGTAAAACTACCAATCAATTAAAATGTCATAATATTCATAACAATCATCGAATGTCACACTACGCGATACATAATGAAGGGTTATATAATGATGTAAAAGGGCTATAAATGTATACCTATTAATTTGAGTGACACAAATGATGACTTATAAGCTATAGGTCCTTAGGACCCCTAGGTGTTGTATAACAGGGCTATTAATACAACATAAAGAGAGTTTAACGACTGCTCAGGAGTCTTCGGTGGAACCTAGTCACACTCACAGCTCAACGAGTGAAACTGTGCCGCCAAGTGATTAAGCCATAGTTAACGGATGATTTAATTACCCCCGACAAAAAAGAGGGGTGTTATAATAAGTTTGACGTGTGTATCTGTGTATGATAGTATCTGTCTAGCTGTTAGTCGGTCTGTTCCCTCGTAGCTCCCTAACGCAAGACCGATTTTGATGCGGTGCTTTCTGTTTCAAAGCTAAACTTATCGAGGTGGGCATTAGCTAAAATTTATGAAGATCTGATCAGGCGTTTGAAGATAATCAGCTCATTTTCTACTTGATTAAAGGATCTTAGGTACAAACTTTCACTGGTGCGATTGATTTGTTTGGTGTACTGTTACTTCGGATTATTTCCAAGGCATGGCATGCATATACTACGTCAAATACCGTGCTTTAGTTGGGCAAAACTTGTCAATACTTTTGTGTCCAGATTGGGCATGTATGTGTAAATCCTTATGGTTACGGTTTGATGCTGCGTACCTAAACACAAATTCCATGTTATCCTTATCCTTACTAATATTATAAAAGCGAAAGTGTGTTTGTTTGTTGGTTTGTTGGTTTGTCCTTCAATCACGCCGCTACAGGGCTACGGATCGACGTGTTTTTTTGCATGGGTATATGAGGACCTGGAGAGTGACATAGGCTACTTTTTATCTCGGAAAATCAACTTTAAAAACTAAAAAAAACTTGAGAGGTGTCAAGGGACACCCGGATTGAACGTAGTTCCTTTCGAGTGTTCCTTTTCGTAGTTTCTTTCCTTTCCTTTTAGTGAAGGAATTGTAATAAACTAGTGGTGTCATCTAGTATTAAATTGATAAACTACGATGAATTATTTTTAGTTTATTTCTATTGCACTGTTACAAAACCAAAGAGTTACTCTGGTGGAGTTACTGTTTTTTCACAGATGGCGTTATCCAATTTATACAATAAAAAATTAGGGAAAAATTCCACACTTGGAAATTATTTAAAATAAAATTGAAAATAGAAAATTCAGTCTGTCGAGCTGGGATTCGAACCATCGACGTTAAACTTATAGGCGACTGACCTTACCACTAGGCCATGTAGACGCCTTGTTCTAAGGCGAATACACCGAACACAATGCAAAATTCACATTCAACAAAAAAGTGTCGGTTTCAAAAATGTGTCGAGGGTCGGTTTCCTTATTTTTTTCCGTCTAGCCCCTTCCGTACCGCGCGATAAGGAACTACGTTCCAAAACCACGCGGACGAAGTCGCGGGCATCAGCTAGTATTTGTACATTGTACATATTTATTCAGTTTGTACATTTGTAAAATATTTTTTAACATGATAATATTGTTATAACTTTAACTAGGTGCGCCGTTGACTGATCGATAAAATGATTCAATGTGTGCTCATTATAACATCGTCTAGTTAGACATTTTAATTTAATTTTATGCAAACTTATGTTATCGTCGAATCTAACAAGAGAGTTAACAAAATGTTTTAATTAAAGATTAACATTAATCATACTCAACTCGTTTTTATATTATTTTAAAAACAAAAAATAAACAGCTTGAAATAATAAGCCTATTGTTGTTAATATAATTTTAGCGAGTATTAAAAATTCCTTCCAATTCAATGTGACAATATAATTCAGTAATGGATCAATGCCAATAAATTTTATGGCAATAAAATAATTACACTAGCGGCACGCTATGATGGCCGGTTTGACACATTACAATAGTGATGTGGAATGTCAATTTATTCTCGAACAAAAAACAATTAAGTTTTGTTTTTGTACCTGATTAAATAGGTTTAATAAAACAAAAATGTATATGTTTATTTAATTTATTTGAACGAACTGAATATTTGAATGAAAATGAATATACATACTTTATATGCACACAAGAAACATATGAATACAAAAGATACCAAAAAAGGTTTTTAAAAATTTTCAATTTAGAAAACCAAATGCCGAGTTGTGGTATATATCATATAAAAATAAAAATTTTACCTTTTGTATGAAACAGCTGATATTTTTTTGCGATTTCAGAGGTTTGTCCACATAGTGAAAATTGTTCATATTCACAAGTACATTCACCCCTTAAATGGTGCAAACTGATTTTTCTACACTTGTATACATTTTAGAAATCAATTTAATAAATAAATTTTGAGTCCTAAACCTAAAACTACATTCGATAAAATTTATGAATCTCTGCACATCACTATCGTCAATAAAGTAATACAATTATTTCCTTCAAAGTCGTTATCAATTAATACGGAACTTCATGAGCGGACAAACGTCAAACCGGCCATCATAGCGTGCCGCTAGTGTAGCTCATATTTTCTTGAAGTGTATTTATAATTCTTATTACTACATATTATAAAACAAAGTTCCGCGCCGCGTCTGTCGGTCTGTCTGTTCGCAATAAACTGAAAAACTACCCAACGGATTTTCATGTGGTTTTTCTAATAGATAGGGTGATTCATGAGGAAGGTTTTAGTGTATCAACGTTTTGTGTAAATTGGTTGAAATACGACGATAATTGTTGACAATGTCGGAAAAATTCAAGCCGCTTGGGAGCCTTAATCGAAATGCTGCCTAATCTCTTTGAGATATGACAAAACAATTTATATCTATCTTTTAAGGATAGCTTACTATACCCATTTTAACTTTTAAAAAATGGTCACATACCATGCGGTTATTGGAAATCTATTTAGACGGATACAGTATTAATCCTTATTAACTTAAATACGTTAGTTACCATAAGCATTTCATGCACATTTTGATAATGCGTGTTTTGGTAATGCACCATGCAATTTAAATGAATATCTTAGGAGCTATCGCAAAATAAAAACGAACGCGCCAAAATAAATACGAGGATTTCAACCCGATGGCGATGACTGGACTCGCTCACCTCGCTCACGTGATGCGACCAGTGACCTCCCCAGCACCGCGTTGACATTGCTATATTATAAGCCGAGCGATACTTCTTTTATAAGCCTACGTACTGTTCAATATGCTGTTCAATATAACTTAAGGAACATTTCAAAGAGATTGCAACGTATAGGCGTAATATGCTCTACTACCCGTGCAAAGCTGGGGCGGGTCGCTAGTTATGTATAATGTGTCGAGAGAGGCGAGGTTACGTCATCATGATTGGAGACATAAGACATCAAAATATGATATGAATAGGCGATACACAGCAGGATTACGTCTTAACAATACCGACGGCTCACCTACGTTAAAGTGACTCTTCAGTACCGATTGTGTTCGAGTATTATTCAAGAATCGATTATAAATATTTTCACTCACGAGTGAAATGGTAAATGGCAACATTCATTTTTTGACATTAGATGACATTTCCTTTCACTCATGTTTTTGAAGATGGTGTCTCTGGCTGATACATGGAACTAGGAATTACGAATGGGCTGATATATGTCTATTGTCTGTCATCTTGCGAAATGCGTATTTGTTGTTTTAATCGTAGGTTTTAATGTTTTAAAGTATTAAACAGTGATATTTTCAAACAGGAACAAGTCAGGGAAAGTGTAAAAATACAGACAATTAAGCTCTCTGTCAAAAACATAACCCCAAAATGGTTACAAAAATACGCTATATTTCTCATATTATTAGTCTGGCGGCCACCTGAACCAGATTTTATTATTAAAGATACACTAAAAAGCCTAAATAAATAATGCATTATTATATCTTTGCATGTCCGCAATGGGCCCAAAGTTGTATGGACAGTGGGCATTCCCCTTAGCCGATTGTCTCTTTCCAAAGGCCCATGTGGAATATATATCGCCGGGTACTGAGTGTAGTAGGTAGGTCAGTCAGTTAAAAAAATAGGTGCCTATTTTGTTTAGAATTTTAGATTGTGGATGCAATATACTGAGTAGTGTCACAGGTAGCACAGGTAGTGTTCTGTGAATATACCTACTTAATACTAGACTTGCGCAAAACGGTACCTCAAAAGGTAATGCAATATTACTCATCACTTCCAAAAAGGTGATGTTACACTGTGATATCACTATCACCCCAAACATCACTTGAGATGTTGCATTGCATGTAATGCGGAGACGTCGACTCGACGATTCGAGTAATGCAATGTTAATGTAATGTGACTGACTTGACTATGAATGAGAGTAATTTACGACTATGAGCAAAAACACACTGTTGATGTGACTCGAGAATCGAGATGCAATTGTGTGTTAATTTATTACTTTGTTTGTAATGCGATCATGTTATCGAATTATTGTGCCTATTTTAAATTTATTTGTATTGTAATAAGTATACTATACTTAGATATTAGATAGATGAGTATCAAGTTGGGCCGAGTGTTGCCGAGTGCCGACTTGCCGTGCCGAGTGATACACGAACCGAAACGAATGCTATGCTCTATGATCCGTTCCAAGTGACGTGATTGGAAGCGAGTAATGTGTGATGGCTAGCGCGCTCGTCGTAGACAGAGAAGATGATGTAGCTAGCTACTAAACGCTTGTACTTTTTAATTTACCCTTATTTTTTACTATTAAGTGATTTATAAAATATATTGTTCATTGACGGTTTTTGTTTTTCTGAGCCATCTGTGTTTTCCTATTACCTGTTGGAGTAAATACTTTTTAATATTCATAAACCCTGCTTTATAACTATACACCTCCTTTGCATTTAAACTAAGAATGTGTCAAGTCTTATTTTGTTATTATTCCTATCGTGTCACTCAATAAAACTGGACTTCCAACATCAACACGTATTTCTTTTATAATTATTTTTGAGTATTGGTAGCTGGATCACTCTGCTATACAGCTACCAATAGGTTATGGCCGCAGCGAAGAAAGAAATCGTGATGGAAACGCAAAGTTTATCGAGCCTTCCAAGTATGGTAAAATTGGATGGTAGTGTGGATTATGCAACATGGAAGTTCCAAATGGAACTACACTTAATCCATGAGGACCTTTGGGAATATACAGCGACAACACCGAGTGCCACAGATGTACAAGGCATTAAAAAGGATCAGAAGGCTAGAGCAAAAATCTGCTTAAACTAGCGGCACGCTATGATGGCCGGTTTGACACATTACAATAGTGATGTGGAATGTCAATTTATTCTCGAACAAAAAACAATTAAGTTTTGTTTTTGTACCTGATTAAATAGGTTTAATAAAACAAAAATGTATATGTTTATTTAATTTATTTGAACGAACTGAATATTTGAATGAAAATGAATATACATACTTTATATGCACACAAGAAACATATGAATACAAAAGATACCAAAAAAGGTGCCACAAAAGGCCATAATTAATCAGATTCGTCCATACTACTATTTTCACTGTCGTCACTGCTATCATCACCTACATTAATAATTATATGTTCGTTTTCTATAATATTATCTATTTTCACATCTCTTTCATAATCTTCCCTTATTAATTTAACAGTTCTATTCACAACCTTTTCCCAGTCTCCTTTAGTCACATGTTCACAAGCTTCTTCTAATAATTTTAGCATTTTTTTTGTGGTAAATGGGGGTTCTGTATTGTGTCTTGCAGCATATCCCTTAATTTGAGCCCACACCAACTCAATCGCATTATACTCACAATGGTAAGGCGGTAACCGTATAACTCTGTGCCCATGTTCTAATGCTATTTCGTCAATGACGTATCGGATCTTGGTTGGTTTGTTTTCTTTTAAAAGACGTACTAATTCCGCTTTTAACATATTCATGTTTGCATCTACGCCATTTTTAACGTATTTCACGCCATAACCAAATGCCGAGTTGTGGTATGTATCATATAAAAATAAAAATTTTACCTTTTGTATGAAACAGCTGATATTTTTTTGCGATTTCAGAGGTTTGTCCACATAGTGAAAATTGTTCATATTCACAAGTACATTCACCCCTTAAATGGTGCAAACTGATTTTTCTACACTTGTATACATTTTAGAAATCAATTTAATAAATAAATTTTGAGTCCTAAACCTAAAACTACATTCGATAAAATTTATGAATCTCTGCACATCACTATCGTCAATAAAGTAATACAATTATTTCCTTCAAAGTCGTTATCAATTAATACGGAACTTCATGAGCGGACAAACGTCAAACCGGCCTTCATAGCGTGCCGCTAGTTTAAATATCTACATTCTTATACATAGAGTTTACACCTGGGCCACGGCTTGTGACTTTGTGACAAGCGACGGGGGCGTCGCGTCACGCGCGAAATTTCGTAGTCGAAACTTAAAGAGTCGGGTGAAGTTTAGACGAGAAAATGACTTTAAAATTGCTACTAATAGTCTATAATCAACCAATAAGAAGTTACGCCATCCAGGTATAAGTACTGAGTAGACCTTCTCATAAACTTTCTAAGTACGTAGTTAGTAGGTCATCATCATCATTAGCAACCCATCAACGGCTCACTACTGAGCGCAGGTCTCCTCTCAGAGAAGGGTTATAGGACATAGTCCACCACGCTCGCTGGCACCACACCTGAGAGTTCTTCATAATATTCTTGAAGGTGTGTGAGGTCCGCGAAATCGCATTGGGCTATCGTGGTGGACTATGGCTTATAACCGTTCTCTCAGAAGAGACCTGCACTCAGTAGTGAGCCGATGATGGGTTGCTGATGATGATGATGATGATGAGGGTGGAAACTAGCCATGTGATCAAAGCCAACCAACCATAATACCAAACAAATAGTATTTGGGAATTTTTGAAATGTCTCTGGTCTGGTCTGGTGAGAGGCTTTGGCCGTGGCTAGTTTCGAAATAGCCCCAAACCAGTATCCAACCAGAGACCTTCTAGTTATAAGACCACAGCACTCACCACTGCGCTAGGGAGGTCATCAAATAGTGCGACTTATAAATACTTATTATTATACCTATACAACAAACTGTGGACCAGCGATGCGCGGTCGCTCTCTACGACAAAGCTGTGGCCCGGTGGTAGTACGAAGAGTTCAAATGGCACGGCTTTTTGCAGTTTTTGCATCTGCAGCAGGTGACGAGTTATCGGGCGCTACAATAATTCCGTAAATAATTCTACTTCTGCAATAATACTGTTTTATACGCACGTGTGTTGCGCTTGTATATTTCCATTCATTAATCTTCGAAATATCTGTTAAAAAGTTTATTGTAAGTATGTATGTAACTTTAAAACGACGTAACCCTATCAAGTTTGTGCTCGTTTGATTAATCTAGACAAGTGCTCTTATCCTAGATGATTACCAGGGTCTGATGATGAAGCCGGAACGTGGTTATGGAAACTCTGTAACAAAACGACGTAACCCCATATAGTTGGGCTCGTTTGATTCGTCTGACAAGTACTCTGGTCCTAGATGATATCCAGGGTTTGATGGTGTAGCCGGAAGGTGGTTTTGGGAACTCTGTAAAAAAAGACATAACCCCACCGAGTTTGGGCAAATTATATTCGTCTTGACAAGATCTCTGGTCATAGATGATATTATAGGTACTAATGATGTAAAAGCTAGTATTATTTTTTTTTTAATTTACACTTGTTTTGCAAGTACTTTTTAATAATATTTATTACAAGATGCTGCATAGTTCATTATTTAGAGTGACCAAGGTAATTTTTTTTTTCTACTTGAAACAAACTCTATACCTACTTAGAGAATAACAATAGTCAACGTCAATCAATTTTCCATTACAAAAGTTGAAACAATGTGTAAAAACACTTAAGTTATTACGCAGTAGTGAATTTCTTACGACAAAGTTGCATGGATTATACTCTGGAATTACTAAAGTGTACCCTACTCTAGTATGATTACAATATATTATTTTGTTACTAGCTGATGCCCACGACTTCGTCCGCGTGGATTTAGTTTTTGAAATCCCTCGGGAAATCTTTTTCTTTCCGGGATAAAAGTAGCTTATGTCACTCTCCAGGTCCTCAATTATACCCATGCAAAATCACGTCGATCTGTAGCTCTGTTGCGGCATGATTGAAGGACAAACTAACTAACACATTTTCGCATTTATAATATTAGTATGATTAATTACCACAGTGTTCAAAAGCACTGATGGCCTAGTGGTTAGTTCTGTGGCCTCCTATTTGGGGGGTCGCATGTTCGATCCCGGGCACGCACCTCTGGCTTTTCTAAGTTATGTGCGTTTAAGAATTTAAATGTTATTACAAGCTTCAAAAGTGAAGGAAATCATCATGAGGAAACCTGCACCCCTGAGAGTTCATCATAATGTTCTCAAGGGTGTGTGAAGTCTGCCAATTTGCATTGGGTCAGCCAGCATGACTATGGCCTATACTTAACCCTTTTCTGAGAGGAGACCTGTGCTCAGTATTGAAACGTTGATGGGTTGATGACGATGGTGATGATGATGAGGATGAAAACTAGCCTTGATCAAACCCAACCTAACCATGCATGCAAAAAAAATGCAAAATCAAATCAAACATTGTGTACAACAGAATTAGTCACATTGTGGTAACAAAAGTACTAGGATATCATGACAGCCCTAAAGCACAAGTCACAGTAAACCGATCATTTCACAGCAAAATTGCAAAAGGAAAGTAATAAGCTAAATTATGATCTAAGACGTTACAAGGTGCACTATAACCACGTAATTAGCGTACTGTCCACCGATTAGTGGGCGTAATTAAAATCTACCCCTTTATAAATTTAACGTTAAAAATTTAATTTTTCGTTAAAAATGACCGCTTAAAGATTTTTAAAGCCGTAACAAAGTTAATTTGAGGCAGATGTGGCTGTGTGCTTCCTTTGAACGTACCAGCTGCTTGAATCATGTATTATTAGATTTTAATATTTAGGGATCGCGCTCACGGGTTATTCCTTTCTGTCCCCCTGATTTGTCCCCTCAGGGGGGACAGATAGGAATAAAAATTCCGATCTGTCCCCCTATTAGCGACAGGGTGACAGATCGGAATTTTTTATTCCTATCTGTCCCCCTATGAAGAATCGGGGGGGACAGACAGGAATTAAAGAGTTCGATCTGTCCCCCTATTAGCGACAGGGTGACAGATCGGAATTTGTTATTCTTATCTGTCCCCCTATGAAGAATCGGGGGGGACAGACAGGAATTAAAGAGTTCGATCTGTCCCCCTATTAGCGACAGGGTGACAGAGCGGAATTTGTTATTCTTATCTGTCTCCCTATGAAGAATCGGGGGGGACAGACAGGAATTAAAGAGTTCGATCTGTCCCCCTATTAGCGACAGGGTGACAGATCGGAATTTGTTATTCTTATCTGTCCCCCTATGAAGAATCGGGGGGGACAGACAGGAATTAAAGAGTTCGATCTGTCCCCCTATTAGCGACAGGGTGACAGATCGGAATTTTTATTCCTTTCTGTCATGGCCACGACTGGATGTCATCGTGGTTGCACTTTTCATCACAGAAGTACATACCAACAACTTGGCAAATAAGTCTAGAACCGTTATTATTAATTGTTTTCTTCCATAACACTATATTAAGTTGTCAAGTGTCATTGCCATAGATATTACACTATAAACTAGAGACATTGCTGAAGAGTCAGTCGTTCGTGAATTAATTATGTATTTGGAATTCGTAAATATTTATCAATTTTTCGCAAAAAGCTTATATTGCAACTATTTACGCTTCTTAGTATTTCGTTAAACTGTCTATAATAATGCAATACATTATTGCAAGACAAGAGTTGGTGCTAAGTCTTAACCAGTCAAATTGTATGGTAACATGTTAATCTCTGACAACTCCATACAAATACAGTTATCTAAAACACTTCAAACGAACCTTTGTTTGAATTCAGTCATAATCGAAGATAGAAGAAAGTCTAGTAAAAGTGCTACTTACCTTAAATATGTTATCGACCGAGCGAAGCGAAGGTCTTTGAGTCTACTTGAGTGAATTTGCACTTGTCCGTCCGTCCGTCCGTCCGTCCGTCCGTCTGTCAGAGCCTTATAACTTCTGAATTACTGAACGAAATTACTTCAATTTTAGATATAATATGTAAACCGATGGCCTCCAGCCGAAAATGGCTTAAAAAGTTATAAAAATCTTTATTTCAGGGGGGCTCTCATAGAAGCGAATGCGAAGAAAAAAAAAATTTTTGCGTTTCATAGGTTTACAGTACCTCATTTTAAAGATAATTTGGAACAGAGTACAAAAGTATTTTTTTTTTAATTTTTTTCCTAAAATTGACGAAATGGGGGGCTTTCAAAGTGGAGATTATATTTGACCTCAGAACGGAATAACCATTGAAAGCTGGGGCTTGAAAGTTTTACAATTTTAGCGTAATATCATGTACTTGAACAACAAATACTAAAATTAGATAAATGTAATAAGGAAACTAAATTATTTAACTTTTAATGAGCAGCAACAACAGAACTTCACAATGATGTCAATAGATGGCGCTCTCATCTCATATAGCAAATGCAGCTTTATGTAACATACCTATTATTCAATTAAGATTATTATTTAGTCATTTAGCAAACATCAATAAAACTTCACGTTGCAGTTTGTTTTTACATATTTCTGATCGTGTCAATAGTTGACGCTGTGTACAAGTAATTTAATTTGAATGTTCCAAAAAACTATACCTAAGTTTGATTGAGGCCTTGAGGATTTCACTATAACAGTTCCCTAACCTTTACGGGCTACCTATGTTAAGTTAGTTGACACTTTCTGTCAACTTTGTTATTACGAACCTCTACGGGACAACTAAAGGTGAAAATGACATTGGGATGTTAGAATTGTATTTAGGGGCTACCTATGTAAAGAGACTTCTACAAATGGGATGATTTAGGTATGGTTGGTGAAAACGGGCATAATAATAATGTCAATTTTGATCGTCAATTATGGGAAACCGTTACCGCGAGGTCTCAGTTCGGGGCGAACCACTAGTATCTAAAACCTCATAAAAAAAACTTAATTAATAATGATCGATCCATGCTACAATCACAATATTACCATAATGATAATATATCAACAGGAAGAGTAAAACAAACAAAAAATAGACATTAATATGTTCCGTTTCAAGGTATCCTACTAATCAAGTTATAAAATTTGCATAGTCATGTCATAAGAATTATCATAGTAGAAGTTGCACAAAGGGGTGCAAAAACACTATGGTACGCCTAGCTCCGTATACGGTTAAACTTAAACAAAGCGTGATGCATGTACAGCCACTTGTTTTAAAATAGAGACTGATAATACATTACAGCATTGAGTGTACTATATAATAGGATGTAATACTTTTTAACCGTGATTTGAAAAGCTAAATTAGAATAAGGGTTCCTTGTTTACTACGAAACCCTAAAAAAGAAAGAAAGAAAACGCGTTTATTAGGATAGTTAGCAATATTAAACCTATTGCATAGCTTTTATCGCGGGCTTTGAACTAGGACAAACAGTTTGAGCGCGGCGACCGAATCAAGAAATTCCGTAACGAAAATAAACCTAACACCGTCGTTCAGTAAGCGTTCAACATTTTAGAGATTCACAAGTAGCTCTGTTTAGCGCAGTGGGCGAGAGGCCGCTTTCTTTACCGTATGGTGTATGTTGTCGCAGGTTCGAATCTCACTCGCGAAGTAGTGACAGCGCGCTTTTCTTGTTTGTTTGTTTTTTAATTTTTTTTGCATAATTTTTATTATGCAAAAAAAATATTGCATAAATATTATAATTGCTATAATTGATAAAAAATGCTATGCAATAGCTTTACCGAGGCAGTCCCCGAGTGCCACTTAATTTTTTATATTTAGGGTGTAGCATTTGAACTAAATGTAACGTGCGTGGTCCCAAAAGGGACTCCACTCATTATTTTCTATGACACAGCTCTAGTCTTCAGGAATACAGAAGATGAGATAGAAGTGAAGGGCAAAGATGGTAGTTAATAATCACTTTTAGTGTATAAATTCAACGGTAGTGGCTCTTATAACAATCAAGACTCAGGTACCACCATCGAGCATTGACCAGACTTACCTACTCTATAGTCTATATGATCCTTGAAGTGCCACTAATAATTTATCTGTTCAGGTGGACAAAATTGGAACTAAAGCCGCTATTTTAAAATATCATTCCACTCAATTCCTGTGTCAAAATGTCCATGGTCGTTGCTGCTGTCAGTTCTTTCTAGTGCGAGTGCCGTACAATGTAATAAAAATGCAGTACCTACCGATTTCCTCGTTTTCTTAAGTAGCCATACTCTAGCTATAAGCATATTATATTATTCCTTACTATCGTCAGAGCTAATATAGCGAGTGGTAACTGAACAATTAAGTTGGCGGATCTATAGCTATGTATCTTTTTCAAAAAACAATCTTTGAGTTTTCTTTTAGAAGATTTACTTATATTAGATTTGCATTGATAGGCGTACAAACATACTCTTGTCTTTACTGTCAGATACAACGGGCCGAGTGACACGCCTACAAGCTTCCTCCTCGGTGTGAACGAGGCTCGGTGTTTTTGCATCGGCGCGTGCGTGATGATTGTGCTAATGACTTCAAAAGTGATGCCGACATGTCGCATACTTGAAGTGCTTATAAACTATCTAACTACACACCTCTCTCTCTCACTCTGTCTCTCTCTTCCTCTGCGTCATTGCTGACGGTCCCAACCCTCTCTCTCGTCTCTTCCCTTCCCTCCCCGATGCGCTGAAAATACAAGGTACACAGTCTACACGCCATTGTGCTTAGATTTCTCTTTCTCTGCGTCATTTCTGAGGGTCCCAACCCTCCCTCTCGTCTCTTCCCTTCCCTCCCCTAAGCGCTGAGAATACCAGTTTACGCGCTAGTGTATTTTTTTTTTAGGGTTGTGTCTGGTAACTGCTGATTGCGTTTGGTGAAAATAGTGAGTGTGATTTACTTAAGAACTGGAGGGCTTCGATTCTATCATAATATATATTCTATCACTATTCTGATGCTCAAGGATTCTATAATTCTATATCAGATGCACATACATACCATTCAGTATTTCCACGGATACTAAATACTAAAATGGGCTTAGCCCCGAAACTAAAGAAAAGTTGTTTTGAAAAGAGAAACTGCTGAGTTTCTTGCCGGGTCTTCTCAGCAGAATCCGCTTTCCGAACCGGTGGTAGAGTCTTGACTTGTCCTAAGAGCCACAGGTTGGCCGATATGAATTAAATATTTTTTGAATTTGAATTTTACTTAATACTACATGATGCCCGCGACTTCGTCCGCTTTGGATTAAGGTTTTTTGATTCCCGCGGGAATTCTTCATTTTTCGGGATGAAATGTAGCATATGTCTTAATCCTGGGTATGAGCTATCTCCATTCCAAATTTCAGCCAAATCGGTTCATTCGTTGTGACGTTAAAGAGGTAATGGTGAAATAGAGGATATTTTAAAAATATTAAAATAATTTTTGCGCGCACAAACAAGACATAAATAAACATAGTATCCTAGTCACTACGCACGCAAGCACACACAAACACACAAGCACACACACACACACACACACACACACACACACACACACACACACATACTCGATGTTAGCTTAAGTTTTTCATAATTATATACTTACCTATTATTGCTGGAAGGAACTAGGTACCTTCTGCAACACATGTTTTCCTAGCGCAGAGGGTAGGGACTAATTTTATGTATCAATGTATCAATAGATGTATCAATAAATGTAGGTATGTAAAAATGTAAAAAAAAAATAGTAACAAACATCCAAACATCCTTACAAACTTTCGCATTTTTAATAGCTGTATTAGTAGGAGTAGGATGAAAACTATAAGTTATTGTAAAATCTCCCCCTACCGCGCATTAGGAAGTGCAAGTTTTCTATTTTGATATAAAACTGTCAGTTTTCATCCTACTCCTACTAATACAGCTATTAAAAATGCGAAAGTTTGTAAGGATGTTTGGATGTTTGTAAGATACTATTTGTAGGAATTCCTACTCGTACACAATATGGCGTGTGCATGCGCAATGGAATAAATGACGCGGTTTCCCGAGCACCGCGCACAGCTCCGCTTAATTATCCCGGTCACTGCTCATCGGCTCTCGTTACGTCATTGACCATGGCTGTTTTTTTTATAATAATTACTAGCTGATGCCCGCGACTTCGTCCATTTGACATCTTTGATTTTCCGGGATAAAAAGTAGCCTATGTTCTCCAGGTCCTTAACTATAACCATGCAAAAAATCACGTCGATCCGTAGCTCTGTCGCGGCGTGATTGAAGGACAAACTGAATATACGAAAGGGTATACTTCCATATATTTCATATAAATTTTAACGAAATCGGTCGAGCGGTTTTTAAAATATCACGTCGGTTTATTAAAAATATTTTTTTATATTGAATGATAAATTGTTTTGAACAAATGTCTATGCATCAGTTTTAGTAAAATGTATTAGGCTCAATTTTCTGTAGGTACCATCTTATTGTATCTGCATTTTGATTAATCCTTCCGACAATTCTATTAATATAATGCGAAAGTTTGTGAGAATGCATGCAAGGATGTTTATTACTCTTCTACGAAAAAGCTACTTACTGGATGGAATTTGATGAAACTTCACAATGTAATATACCAGAATACCACATCTACATTTCGTCCCGGAAAATTAAAGAGCTCCCGCGGGAGTCACAAACCCCTTAATCCACGCGGACGAAGTCGCAGGCATCAGCTAGTAATTAACAGATAACCTAGCTAATTATTTGTTTGAGCTAAATCTCGTACGCTGTGGCTAAACGGTATATTATAAAGGCGAGTGCACATCGCGTAAATGCATTAATTCCGCGCGGTTTCTCCGCGATGGCCGCCGTCGCACAGTGGGTCGAACCGGCTATATAAGGGACATAGGACTTTTTGTTACAAATTCCATTTTAAAAAAATACTTATCGAAAGACCTCGTCATTCTGTTGAATAATTGTTATTAAACATTTTTCTCTAAAACTGATAGTTTGCCCGGAAAATAATATTTTCAGTTTTTGTTGTATGGAATGAAACAGAAACTGCTAAAATTTGGCCAAGTCTTGACAGATCTTGCTTTAAAACTGCTTTATTCTTATTCTTTGGCTTGTTGGCTATAACTCAACGCTATCAGCTTGCACGCAAAATTGCCCGTTCAAGAGTTATAAGAATCCGAAAATTAAAAAAAATATTTTTTGAAGAGAAATGGAGATTGGCTGGAATCTGCTATAATCTGGCCTGAAGACCTTATCTCCCAAATAGAAAATCTCCAACCCGATGATGTCAGTAAAGAGGTAGAAACTTTGGCACCTATTGGAAAAAATCCTATGTCCCTCATATAGCCGTTTCGACCCACTGTGTGTCGTCACGCTCCGCGCGGCCGTTACTTAAGGCGCAACAGCGATCAATGTAAGAATGCGCTTAATTAATTTGAACCTAATCTGAAATGGTTGGCATACTTTGTTCGCAGTGTTTAATGACAGTTTTCTAATATTATGTTACTCGTACTTTTAACAGCGACTTACTCATTGGGATAATTTTTTTTAAAATCCTGTAGGGACTCTTTGATTTTACGAGATAAAAGTAGTCTATGCCACTCTCCAGGTCCTTAAATTATACCCCTGCAAAAATCCTGTGTAGCTCTGTGGTTGCGCGATTGAAGGACAAACTAACAAAAGCAAAAGTATGTTTTTTATCAACTTAGTAATGGATCAAAGCGTATTTTTTGCATGGGTATAGTTGAGGACTTGGAGAGTGACATAGGCTACGTTTTATTCCTAAAAACAATGGGTTCCTTTCTGATTTTTAATCGAACAAAGCGGTCAAGCTAGTTTCTTCTTCTTCTTTATTCTTTTATTCACATAAAAATTACAAATAACTAGGTATGTAGATTATTTGCAGCTTTAAGTCTCTTGACTTGTTCAGACTTCTCATAAATAGTTTAGTATAAAATCTTAACCTGATACTGTATGGTTTATAAGATGGTATATTGGTATGAAAGATTTATTTTTAAAGGTGAGAAAAGTAATGAGTTTTCCGTTTACGGTGCACTTGTTTTTGCAAGCGGCAGGTAATAAATATAATAATAGATAACATCTTTTACGTATGACTGAGTAAATAAAAAGTTGTTTATGAAACTACCACTAGCAGTGCTAACTAGGAAATAGAAATCAACCACTGAACTGAATACTGAATATATTATCTTGGTTATTTAATAATTAATTAGTAATTCAAATAGAGTTGTATTTTACCTACAAACGGACGAGATAATAGTTATTTGTGTTATATGGGGCCAAAGAAATTTTTTGTTCCCGGGCGTTATTTTGAGTTCAGAGCGAAGTGAAGGATTCTACAGTAATTTCTGATTCTATCAGATTCTAAAGTAGAATCCTGAGCGTAGCGAGGAATTCAATATACCTACGCCGCCCGAGAACAAAATATTTTGGCCCCGAATGACACACACTATTTTTCATCATTACCTATGAGAAAAAGCTAGGAGTATCAAGCTACTATATTGTATAGACATTACCTATACTTATATTGAAAGTTTAAATAAAACAGAAATAAATTTTTATGAAATAATTAAACATTAATGTTTATGTTGGATACAGTAGGTATGGGCGTATATCCGATCGACAAATCACGTGACTTATCGAAGACAACAGCTTCTCAAACAATCGACTGGTTTCTGCAACGAACGCATAAACACATACTAAAGCACGAACGCGGACCAATCAGAAGAGAGAAATGAAAATTCCCATGGGCTTAAAATTAAATTTTGCTCCCGCTATCCTCTGAAGCCAAAATTCGTTTTTCGAATAGGTATGATGAAAAAGAGATTTTTTTTTCAAAAAACAATAACCACTATCCTTATTTTGCAGTATGCTATTTACAGCTCAGAAATATATCAAGAACGAACGGAAAAATGGGTGGAATATCCCTGCAAACTATTTGCAATATAGTGCAACAGTTTTCACTTACCTACTTCACTTTTTCGATGACCCAAAGTTGGTCTTCGCTTCGCCTTCAATAAAACACACATTAAAAGCTGTAATTTACGCCTTTCCTGCGCCATCCACTGCACTCCATTCAGGTCTAACGAGGGCTTACAGATCTTTGCTCGCTTCATGAAACCAACGATACCTTGGGCATGAAACGCGGCGTTTTCCTATTTGTGACCCAAGTATGCGTTTCTTGCAACACGATCCTGTGCTATTCTCTCTAGGTGTCCGAGCCAACGAAACGATTTTTATATTATACTTAAATAAATAATATAAAAAAAAAATTTTAAAAACCAACTTCACGCGCCCACGCCACTGCAAAGTATTAGTATTTATTGTTGATATTTTAAAAAACCGCTCGACCGATTTCGATAAAATTTAAATGGAACCAAGTGAGAAGTATACCTTTAAAACAAAAAAAGAATTTTCCAAATCGGTTCAGGCGTCTTCCAGTAATCGGTGAACATTTATTACATAAAAAAAAAGATTCCGACGAATTGAGAACCTCCTCCTTTTTTGAAGTCAGTTATAAATAGAAACCCATGAAAATATTTACTACATTATTCTTAATTAAATAAATATAAGCTTGTAAATTAATCTCAAAAAGAGTGGCGTATTCTCTAAAAAGGGATAGGTAGAGGGAGTCCGGGAGAGTATACCCGCCTTCCACTAAAATGCTCATAAATCTTTCTATACTTACAAATCGCTATTTTCTATAAATTGTATCTTAAGCTGCATTATTTAGCTATATTTTTCCCTTGATAAAGTTTGATACATCATTAATACTTTATGAGTAATTAACTATTTCTTCCAAAGTGACATTCGGCTAATATCTCCCGCCTGGGTGGGAGACTTAACCCCCCAAGTAGGGAGCCTTGACCCGGGTTTAAAAATAGGCGTAATAATCATTACAAATTATAATTCTATAAAGAAATTTAATCATAAAAATATGGCACATAGTATTACTTAGTAAATGAGAATACGAGGAAGTACTTGAAGTATCTTTGAGATACATAAGCGAGGAATTAACCAGTATCACACATATTTCTTAACATAGTTACTTTTACAATCGTGAGTTTTTATAAATTTATAATTAGACGCCCTTTTTAACAAAAGCTATATTTTTATATCGACGGTCCCTACGTACATTCCCCTAACTACAAATGACAAATTTTACAGGAGAGCGCTTTGAAGTTTCAAACATGTGTATTTCATGTTCTACTTAACTTTTAGTCTTGAAATTTGGTATAAAGTTTTCTAAGGTGATATATTTTATGAAAAATATAACAATAGCGAATAAAAATCACTTTTAGTGTATTATTCATCACTTATTTCCTTCTACATGGCAATTATCCCTATTGCAAATAGCTTAAGTGGTACTTGTTGACTTTTACGTGGTAGTATTAAAATTTAGCTGAGTCGTAACTGCCATTTATGAAATGGTACGTGGGTATAAAAATGTTGTATGCTTAGTGTATGTTTCAGTGTAGGATAGCGTACCTTATACTCAGAATTACCAAACGGTATTCGCTGAAGTTAATACAGTTTTGCGCATCGACATCGGCACATCATGACGGGAAGTTAGAGGTGCTGCCTATGTGAGCAAAAAGTCATACACGCCTCTACCACTCAATACAATGTTGTGAATTGTGATAGGGGATTTCAGCGCGAGGCTGGGTGAACTACGCGGTGCAGAGACGAGGGTGGTTCAATTTGGGTATGGGCGAAGTAACCAGAGGGGTCAAATGCTGGCCGACTTCATGGACAAGGAGGCACTTTCTATAATGAACCCTTTCTTCAGGAAGCGGCTACACAGAAAATGGACATGGATGAGCCTCGATGGTTCTACAAGAAGTGAAACTTCATTATGTCAACCAAGCGGCATATATTCAATGATGTCTCTGTGATCAACAGGGTGAAAACGAGAGCGATCATCTGCAGACGCGGCTGTCTACCGGCGGATTAATAGGCAGATCTCTAAGGCACAAACTTGCGACCTACGGATCTTTACTACCAAGTGTATTAAAGATACCATCGAACGGAACAAAGGCTCAAAAGTGTTCGCGAGAGATCTGTCTATCGGACAGAGCCCGATGACGTTGCTGAAAACTTATAACGGTCGTCTCGTCTCTTCTCGAACTGAGATCTTAAAAGAGGTCGAGAAGTTTTATGGTCAGTTATATACCACGACAAAAACCTGTTGAAGATTTGGCCAAAGATCCCAGAGTCAAACTGACCTGACATTATACCGAAGATATCCCGTATGTCAACCTATACGAGATTAGTATGGCTCTCAAACAGCTCAAGAACAACAAGGCGTCTGGTGATGGCGGAGTCACTTCGGAACTCCTAAAAGCAGGTGGAAAACCGGTACTTAAGATCTTTAAGCGATTGTTTGATTCCGTTATTCGCGAGGGTAGTAATGCCGTCGAAGCATGGCACAGGAACGTAGTGATTAATTAGCGTTTGTAGACTATAAACTATGAAAGCCTTTGATTCGGTGGAAACTTGGACTGTATTGAGGTCGTTGCAGAGATGCCGGATCAACTACTGGTATATCCAAGTGTTGAAGTGCTTGTTCGAAAATGCTACTATGTCAGTACGTATACAGGACCTGACTACGAGGCCAAGCAGCGTGGAGTGTGACAGGGAGGACGTCTTTAAGCTTCTGGATTGTAAAGGACTTAGCATCAACATAAATGGCTAGTACATCACTCACCTGCAATTTGCTGATAACATAGTAGTCATGGCAGAAACTGAGAGACTCAATACAATACTCAACGATCTCAGCAGGGTTTTTCAACAGGTGGGCCAGAAAATGAACATGAGCATAACGAAAATCATGTCCAATGCTCATGCTCCGCTCCACCCAGTAATCGTCAAGAACTCTGCACTCAAAATTGTGGACGAGTATCTTTATATATCTGGGACATACAGTTCAGCTAGGTAGGTCCAATTTCGATCAGATCAGGCAGATGAGAAAGTGACTTTGAAGAAGAAATTATACCTTTCCCAACCTTATCATCTGTGTTAAGTCATAAAGCTGGAGTCGAGCATAACGCGGAAGAAATATTTGTTGGCTGTAAGTGGGTAGATTCTAATCTTAGCTGCGATGATTCTAATACTTCTATAATTATTGAATCCGATACTACTAATCCGAGCGGCTACATTGCAGGAGCGAAAAATGGTCTCTTCATGAGCTAAATCCAGAGTAGAAACTTCTTATGTATGCAACTGAGCGACAGCTTCAATAATATTTTCTTTGTTTTGGATCTTGTTGTTTGTTCATCGTCAGTAGATTTGCCTCGACACGGCGGTGTTGAAAAAAAATTTATACACTTAAAATAACAGAAATGGTAATTACTTACGAGATCGAAATAATATTCCCGAAGTAAAATTTCGTAAGTAGTAGTTAAGAATAAAATCTGTTCTTATTTTCCAATGTAAAGTCACTTATTTACCACTTACTACAACTTACTTTTTAATTTTCCGATCTAAAATAACGTAACTACCAAATACAGACAATCACGTTGGAATGCTGCAAAATTAGTTTAATTCGTATAAAAACTGAAAATCTAAGTTTTTATCTATTTGAAATACACATAAAAATAACTATAAACTTAAGTGAAGATATATTTAAATAAAAGTACTTTAAAAAATTCTAAAATTTCGTATAATTACTTGACATTCACGCGGCAAATATAGCACGACCATCGCCTAGGCCAATGTCCCGCAAGTGCCAGTTGCGGGGGTGACGCGTTTGATATTATCAAACGTAAAATGACTGAATTACCACTACTGTTGTTGTTCGTTGGAAATTGTAGTTAAGGGAAATTTCGTGTGTGGATTTAAAGGTCAATTTGACACCTTAGATTTATTTTTATTAAACTAGACGATAGTATAGGTAGGCCTGAAGGTCATGGAAACAAAACATGCAAATCACGGATCTACCACTTAGGGGATTGTACGTAGGGACCGTCGATATAAAGCAACAATATTAATTACAACTTTCACAACAAACAGTAATACTATAAAAACTATTTTAGCCTGTCAACAACAATATCTTAACGTTTAACAATATCTCGTTTACCAACATGGCGAAAAATCTAAGGTAACTTAGGTACCTTTATAGCAAAAATAATAGTCTGAACCTATTCTATCTTTTACATAACTAGGTAATAAACCTTATAAGTAGTTAAACCTTAAAAGTAGGTATTACAAATCAGTATAATGTAGGAAACCTTGAATGGTGTCAGCAAAACAAAAATTAAAATTACTGTCAAAATTAAGAACAATAATTAAATTCAAAACAACATAATTAAATATACCTACCTACATAAAAAAATCAGAATCTTTATCAGTCTTCCTTTTTTTAATTGGAGCAATCAGGACAAATAAATTGTTCCTTATCATCTTTGGACAGTCCAACGCACATTTCATGGATATATTTGCCACAAAAAGCACAAAGTCTCATGTCCATAACTTTATCTTCTCCACAGATGAAACAAAACCAATTATCATCTGGTACTTCATCCCATGGACTATCAGAGCTATTATCATACTTGGGTTCATCGTCAAGGTCTGTCTCACTGTCACTTGACTGTAAAACTTGTCTTTTTATTGTCTTTTTCTTTGCTTTACCTTTTTGTTTTTTTTTAGTTTCTTCGTCAAGGTCTGCCTCACTATCAATTGACTGTAAAACTTGTCTTTTTACCGTCTTTTTCTTTGCTTTACCTTTTTGTTTTGTTTTAGTTTCTTCGTCAAAGTCTGTCTCACTGTCACTTGACTGTAAAACTTGTCTTTTTACCGTCTTTTTCTTTGCTTTACCTTTTTGTGTTTTTTTAGTTATTTTAATTTTCTTATTTTTCGGTGCATAATCATCAACTAGGTCTAGTTTTTCTGGCGTTTTTGTTAAAATTTTAGTTTTTCCGGGCAATCTACCACGACGAAGACTTTTTCTAGGAGCAGCTTTTGGAAATGGACGAATCATTTGTGGTAAAACTATTTTTGGTTCTAGTCGTGAATCAGAATCTACTGCTGTCATATCCAGATCTTGAGATGTAGAAGCTACCTCTGCCAATTGTCTTAATATTGCAATTGCTTGCTCAGATTCCTCAGTCAAAATTGATGGTGAATTAGTTCTAGACGCCGTAGTTTTATTCATGAATGCTGATGCTGATGTTGAAGGCTCTGACTGACGTTGTACAGTAAATGATGAAGGTAATTCGATCGTGGTTACTTCTGGAGGTAGTTCTGCAGCCACTGAGGGCAAAGCAATCAAAGAAACATCTTGCTCTTGAAGTTCACCAGTCATTTCTCTGTCTGTTACAGCGGAGCATAAAAAGTCTTCATCTGTAAAGATTTCCGGGTTATAAGGGTGTATCCCAGTTTTTCTAAATCCACTCAAAATATTGGATTGGCTAAAAGCCTGCGACATAATTGTGCTTATAAATCCGGGTATATTGTAGATCGTAACAGTTCGTCCTGGGTTACTTACCATCCAATTATTCATGGCTGAGTTATATCTAGCCTTGAGAGATGAATAAATGGCAACGTCTAATGGTTGTAATTTATTGCTGCAGTGGGGTGGTAAAGTCAGCAAAGATACTCCATTTAATTTTGCGTATTTGACAACTTCAATATTGACATGACTTTCGTGATTGTCGAGGATAAGCAGGACTCGGTTTTGAAGAGACGCGTTCGAATACTTCACAAAATGCTCCATGAATTTCACAAAACTCTTGGTTGTCATCCATCCACTCGGATAGGAGTCACCTTGTGAGCCTGGTGGTCCACTAGCTACAAAGAATTCGTTGTATTTAACCCTAGGGAAAATGAAAAATGGTGGAATAACAATTCCCAGAGCGTTCACGGCGAAGGAAACGGTTACAAGACTGCCACGTTCAGCTGAAGTAACTTGTCCTACTTGACGCACATGCTTGCTCGCTATTACTTTGGGACACTCTTGTACAGTCGTACACCCTGTTTCATCACAGTTAAAAATGTTATGAGCTTCAAATTGGTATTTTTCTCTAACTTCTTTGAGGTTTTCAAAGAAATCAGTAACGTTTTTTCTATTAAAGCTGGTTGATCTGGATAAACTGGTTGCTTCTGGGGTTCTCAAACTTAGTTCAGGGTTTCTTGTCATGAATCCTCTGAACCAATCTTTCCCTGCGCAGTTGTTGGAAGTCCAAGAATCTGGAACCTTTTTGGAATTAATTGTTGCATATTCATATGCCAGCTTCATAGCCGCCTGTCTGGTTAAACCATAATTCATTTTGCTGCAAGTTAGAACATAATCAACAAGTGCTTTCTCTTCCTCGATCGTAAATATCAAACCTGTTTTAAACTGGCTTCCTTGTTCACTTATTTTAGTCAATTTGGACCTGTCTCTTAAATAATTTCGTAAAGTATTTCGATCAATTCCATATTCCAAAGCAACTCCTCTGATAGACTTTCCTTTATCAATGTCACATAAAGCATTTCTTATTACTGACAGATCTAAATTGCTTCTGTTTCTAGTTGTTTCTTTTTTTTTATATTTGAAGGGCATTTTGGTTGACTATCTGAAATAAAATAAAAAATATTATTGCGGGAGAAACGACGGGAGAGATTGAGTGGGAGACATTACCCTGGGTAAAGTCTCCTCCCGACGCCAGGGTAATGTCTCCCACCCCACGCCAAGCAATCCGTTATTACATTTTATAAAAAAACTATGACACTTAAGTAATAGCTGTCTGCCCTAAATGTTACTAGGATACTTACACTTACGATGTATATAAACGACATGCTGGAATCTATTCACAGTAAGCAATACAATTCAAATATCCAAAATTGAAAAAATTTACTTACCGGGCACGAAAATGAGTTGTCACTTCTAACTCCTAAACCAAACTGCCGATCGCAACGGCGTCGCCTGAGCGAAGTGGGACGCGCCTATGGAGTCTAAGAAGTGTGGCAACGTCGCAATATCTAGTTCCACAAAGATTCTATGAGCAGTGGCTATTGTCTCCCACCTGCTAATCTCTCCCGGACTCCCCCTACGTATTTTCAACAAAAACAATATTTTCGAACAGTAAAGTTGGCGTGGTTTTATGTCTAAAAAAGGTACGCATGAATCCTTAGTAAAACAGTGCTAATAAACGTTCTACTTAGATATTTTTCTGTGATTACTTAGGTACAGACAAATTTCTCCAGAGAAATCTTTAAGTTAAACTAGCGGCACGCTATGAAGGCCGGTTTGACGTTTGTCCGCTCATGAAGTTCCGTATTAATTGATAACGACTTTGAAGGAAATAATTGTATTACTTTATTGACGATAGTGATGTGCAGAGATTCATAAATTTTATCGAATGTAGTTTTAGGTTTAGGACTCAAAATTTATTTATTAAATTGATTTCTAAAATGTATACAAGTGTAGAAAAATCAGTTTGCACCATTTAAGGGGTGAATGTACTTGTGAATATGAACAATTTTCACTATGTGGACAAACCTCTGAAATCGCAAAAAAATATCAGCTGTTTCATACAAAAGGTAAAATTTTTATTTTTATATGATATATACCACAACTCGGCATTTGGTTATGGCGTGAAATACGTTAAAAATGGCGTAGATGCAAACATGAATATGTTAAAAGCGGAATTAGTACGTCTTTTAAAAGAAAACAAACCAACCAAGATCCGATACGTCATTGACGAAATAGCATTAGAACATGGGCACAGAGTTATACGGTTACCGCCTTACCATTGTGAGTATAATGCGATTGAGTTGGTGTGGGCTCAAATTAAGGGATATGCTGCAAGACACAATACAGAACCCCCATTTACCACAAAAAAAATGCTAAAATTATTAGAAGAAGCTTGTGAACATGTGACTAAAGGAGACTGGGAAAAGGTTGTGAATAGAACTGTTAAATTAATAAGGGAAGATTATGAAAGAGATGTGAAAATAGATAATATTATAGAAAACGAACATATAATTATTAATGTAGGTGATGATAGCAGTGACGACAGTGAAAATAGTAGTATGGACGAATCTGATTAATTATGGCCTTTTGTGGCACCTTTTTTGGTATCTTTTGTATTCATATGTTTCTTGTGTGCATATAAAGTATGTATATTCATTTTCATTCAAATATTCAGTTCGTTCAAATAAATTAAATAAACATATACATTTTTGTTTTATTAAACCTATTTAATCAGGTACAAAAACAAAACTTAATTGTTTTTTGTTCGAGAATAAATTGACATTCCACATCACTATTGTAATGTGTCAAACCGGCCATCATAGCGTGCCGCTAGTGTAAGTGTTCATAATCATACCAACAGTATTCGACATTTGAATAGTTACACAATAAATACCACAAAATATCTGTTCTTCACCTGACATTGACTGATTATTATCTATCTTTAATAATATAAATAAATCTTCGCATAAAAGAAAACAAAGATGCACAAAAAACCGTTTCATACAAACATACTGTACTCGAAACGCATCTAGATTACACACATCAATGCAATCTTACATACAACTTATTATTATTTTTATCAATTTACAAATGCTTTCTAATTTCCACCTTAAGGATTTCAAACTTATTCATTTCAAATTCAACTCTTTCGTATTTATAAATAAGATTCAAAATTGAATGTCAATTCTAGAGTTCAGTGGTAGAGAACAGAGCCCACATACATTAATCATACAAAACCAAATTGTTTAGGATATTATTTGTTACAAGCGAATTTAGATTCTAAGTTTTATAAATATTAGGTAGAAAATAGATTGTGTTGGTGACCTACTTAAGGCGAAGTACGCATCAGAGATTGACATTTAAATGGTTAAGTGGAAGTGAAAGGTGATATTTTTGATTAAAATTGGAAAATAATTGCGTCTCCCACGACTAGCGTATATTCGTAATCGTTTTGGTTTTTTGTTTAAGAGCGGTTTTGTTGCGATTGTGTGAACCGGTTGTTTCCGTTCGCTTCTTGTTCTATATTTAAATAATTCTTTACCTTTTACTATTAAGGGCCGATTTCACGATTGTAAAAAAAGTAAGTAACCTATAAGTATTAAGTTTTATAATAATTCATACTACAATATTATAAATGCGAAAGTGTTTTTTTTGTCCTTCAATCACGCCGCAATAGAGCTACAGATCAACGTGATTTGCATGGGCACAGTTGATGATGGAAAGTCACATAGGTACTTAGCCTAATTTTTATTCTGGAAAATCAAAGATTTCCCGAGGGATTTTAAAAACTAAATCCACGCGGATGAAGTCGCGGGCATCAGCTAGTGTAAAATGCTTTTGAACACGTTCCCACGGAGAGTTGCTTGACGATAGGTTCGGCGCTACGCCGAACGCGACGTAATTTCGGCTGATGTGTCACAAGCCGAACTTTCGGCGGCGTAAACTAGTGTTGTGACACTAACGTCAGTTTTCACCAACATTCCCCAAATTTTACGGGCTCCCTAAGCTAAGTTAGGTGACGCTTTCTGTCAATTTAGTTTTCACGAACGCTTAGGGAACACCTAAAGGTAAAAATGTCATTGGGTAAGAGATTTTATTTAGAGGTTACCTACGTAAAGTGGCTCCTACTTAGGGGATGATTTAGGTATGGTTGGTGAAAACGCGGGGCATTAGATAAAGCTCATAATACTAAACCACTAGTTACTCGTAGCTAGAACGACCTAACGATTAAATTACCATATAAAAATTGAACTTCTGCAGTAATTTGCATGTTTACCTAGCTAGTTCTATTAATCACTTTTTTTCGCATTTCTACTGTAACTATAACCATAACTTCAGCTTTCACGTCAGCGATAGTCGCGCGGCTCGTGTGTGAGACTTGTTTTATTGTTTGATGATGATGAAAATGATGATGATGATGATATGATGATGATGTCCGCGACTTCGCCCGCGTGGATTTAGTTTTTAAAATCCCTCGGGAACTCTTTGATTTTCTGGGATATAAAGTAGCCTTTGTCACTCACTCTCCAGGTCCTCAACTATACGCATGCGAAATCACGTCGATCCGTAGCTCTGTTGCGGTGTGATTGAAGGACAAACCAACAAACGAACACTTTCGCATTAATAATATTAGTATGATTTATTTAGTACCATTGAAAGCTTAAATACTTAGTAGGTAATATGAATAATACTAGTGGTTCGCCCCGAACTGAGACCTCGCGGTATCCCATAATTCCCATAAGGTAGTTTTAACTATATTATATTGTAATTAAAACGCGCCGAATCTGATGACGTCAATCGTCATCTGCTTTCGTGGATGGGATGCGTATTTACAATATTAAAGACAGCGCCATCTAGTAACAGTATAGTGAAGTTTTGTTAAAAACATTGATGCCCATTAAAACTTAAATAATTTCGTTTCTTTATAATATTTATCTAATCTTAGTATTTGTTGTTCAAGTACAGAATATAACTCAAATTATGTGTAAGTTTCAATTTTTAAAATAAAGTGGTTTTAGAGATCTAGCCTCGAATAAAATCTCCACTTTGAAAGCCCCCCATTTTTAGGAATTTTAGGAAAAAAAATTAAAAAAAAAATACTTTTGTACTCTGTTCCAAATTATCTTTAAAATGAGGTACTGTAACCCTAAGAAACGCAAAAAATTTTTTTTTTCTTCGCATTCGCTTCTATGAGAGCCCCCTGAAATAAAGATTTAATAACTTTTTAAGCCATTTTCGGCTGGAGGCCATCGGTTTACATATCATATCTAAAATTGAAGTAATTACGTTCAGTAATTCAGAAGTTATAAGGCTCTGACAGACGGACGGACGGACAAGTGCAAATCGCTCTAGTAAACTCAGAGACCTTCGCTTCGCTCGGTCGACTAAACTTTTTAAGAGGAGGCTCATTTAGGCCATAGTCCACCAAGCTAACTTCAACCATCTTTGAGAACATTATGGAGAAGGCGTGCAGGTCTCCTCACAATGTATTCTTTCACCGATAAAGCAAGTGATATTGGACGCACATAACACCGAAAAATCACAAGTGCGTACCATAAGCTATCAAAAGTAAATAAAGTAAAAAAAATATCCTTCCATTTACCTTTATGAGCGCCCCCTACGAATAAATTTTGTTGCACCACATTTTACTTACTCGCTAAGCAGACAGCCTTAAAATAACGATAGAATTAATAATTACCTTAGTAATTACTGATACTGAGTACCGCATTAAAACCCAAATCGATCATATCAATTTGTATGAAACACAGTTAACAAATAAATAGCTCGATTTTTCAGGCCACCCTAGATAATGTGGGATACCTATGTAACTGATTACGAACAGATGCCTCATTAAATGTAAATGTCAGGAAAAAATACCTGCCAAGTTATTTTGCTACTTATGGAACATGAAATATGGAGCATGTTGCTGTGAACCAAATTGGCAGTAACCTTTAAATTGTTTGATTGTACTCTTTGAGAAAGCCGCTAATTTTTGTTTTTTAATATTTTTTATCAGTTTTGAGCATTGCACGTGATTATCTAGGACGGTTAATGCAATTATACGAAAATAATGATACCTATTTAATGTGGCCGGGCAAAATTTTATGCGAAGTTACAATACAATGTATACAGGGTTAATTTCACCAACAACCTCCCACATGTAACTTCTATGCATCAAAGTAAATAACTTTTGTTCCACGACTTTTTAAAAGGCCTAAAAATAAAAAAGGTTTTTTTTTTTCATACAAAAATAAATAATATTTATTTTTCTGTTCTAAAATTTTAAAAACTCTATGCGACACGTGTCAAAGGGAATGGGTGGCGTATTTGACGCGATTTGGCGTATTTAAAAGATACTAATAAAGAAATATAATCAAGTCATCGTCATCAACACATCAAGGCAGGTCTCAGAGATGGTTTAGTCCGTAGTCCACCACGCTGGCCCAATGCGAATTGGCAGACTTCAAACATCTTTGAGAACATTATTTAATCTCTCAGGCATGCAAGTTTCCCCGCGATATTTTCTTTCACCGTAAAAGCAAATGATGTTTAAAACAAATGTGTATAATATGCCATGATCATCATCATCAGTTCATCAACGGCTCACTACTGAGCAGGTCTACTATCATCAGGGAAGGGTTATAAGCCATAGCTATCCACCACTCTGGCTGGACCAATGCAAATCGGTAGACTTCACACACCTTTGAGAACATTATGTTGAACTTTCAGGCTTTTTTACAGCTTTTTTTACTTTTTCAGGATTTTTTACGACGTTTTCTTTCACCGTAAAAGAAAACGATGTTTATGCTTAAAATGCACTTAGCTTAGCAAAAAGTCAGAGACAAGCATTGAGGTACTTAAGTACATAATGATTCAATGGAGATGAGAGCCTGGGATCGAACTCTGACCCCCTGAAAAGGAGTCCGTAGTCTTAAACACTAGGCTTTCACAACTATTTATTATAGTAGGTTTTTTTAATAAAAAGTACCTATTATAATAAAAAGTACCTATTTTAATAAAAAGTAACATTTGAATATTTTTTACAGAATAAAAAAAGTGATAGCTACTTGATATAAGACTTCCGTGGAGCTATCAATAGTTGCTATTATAATGATTATTACCACTGCAGACTGCAGTGCAGTCTACAAAGTAATCGTGAAGTAAAACATCCTTTTTATTATTCCATAAATTAATTGGCATCGTTGTTTTCTACTAAAATTTAATGTAATAACGTATTTTACATTTTTTTCCTACTTCATACTAAGTTTATTATAATTATGCTTAATAGGAAAATAATTATAACTGACTTCTAGTCTACTATAAGTGACTACATTTAAGATAAATAAACTGAGTAGGTATAAATAAAATTTATTTCCTCTTATGGGAGGTCTGAGATATTAAATAGTAATTGTATTTTTATGTACAGTTAGGTATTCATCATTCATCATCATTAGCAACCCATCAACGGCTCACTACTGAGCACAGGTTTCCTCTCAGAGAAGGGTTATAGGCCATAGTCCACCACGGCCCAATGCGACTTGGCGGACTTCACACACCTTCAAGAAAATTATGAAGAACTCTCAGGTGTGCAGGTTTCCTCACGATGTTTTCCTTCACCGTTGAAGCAAGTGTTCATTGCTTAAACGCACTTTACTCCGAAAAGTTAGAGATCCCCGGGATCGAACCTGCGACCCCCTGAATAGGAAACCACAGCCCTAACCACTAGGCTATCACTGCTTACAGTTACAGTTAGGTATTATTGTTTATTAATTGATGATAATGAAATCGGTTGAGTGGAGTGAGGAAATTACATTTGTTTCATGATTAATAAACCAGATTGCTTATTATAGATACGAAGAATCCTTTTTTTATTTCATTGAAGAAGCTCAAGACGGCATTTCGGGGTCTTTTGAGTCGTCTAAACAAACAAGTAAACTTAGTAGTTCTTATTTTAAGTAAACAGTCCATTGATAAGATTGATAGAGAAACTCGAAATAACAATTTGAAATACCTACTCTTCTTATGTCTTTATTCAATCTATCTGTTGGTAAAAGTCTGTCCTTATATTACCTAGAAACCTCAAAAAAAGTCCATACAATTTTACACAAAAATAACAAGGGTGCTAGATAACTTATCAACAGATTAGATAAAAATTAAATAAATGAACCGGGCGTGAGACTAATGTCACATCAAGAATCCAAAATAGTTTTCAAAATGAACCCAAAAATTAGCAAAAGTTAATACCTATGATGATTTTAAAAATTATCTCTATAGGTATAGCACGAATCTACACTTGCATAAAAAATTACCTTTTCTTATTAAAGTTCTCATTCTGATAGTAAAATCGTGTCCAGTAGTAGGCTAGTGATAGCTCGAGATGATGATGATGATACCTATGATACATAATAATTTATGGATATAATAGAATCATTCTCTCATAAAGTTCTGCTCCAAAACAGTACATAGAGTTGATATTAGATACGTATGTAATATAATCTAGGTATATGTTACACAAACGTAAGTTTTTTTCATAATTGATCCTTATTACACCACATCAAACAAATGCTTCGGAATTCGTTCCACGAATATACACGAGGGTACCGTCAGCAAATTATCTCCGAGCCCCGTTTTGGTAATTACACCTATTATTTATAATTCCTAAACGCCTTCTATTATATTCGACCACTGGTCTTTTTTACTTCGATATATTTTTGGAATTCGCTATTTAGAGATACGGCTATCCATTGTACGAGTACATAGCTGATATTAATATTCATTCATATTCAATTTAAGGTGTTCATAAAATAAATACTTTGAAAAATGTGTTCATTTATACCTAAATGTACAGTAGGTTGGTTCTACATGTTGGTCTTAACGTTGATCAAGTCCCAGCGTATGGATGCATCGCAAGTATTGTTGTCTATTCTAAGAAAAGATACAGACCAACAAACAAACAATTACCAACGTTGGCGCGAACAGTATCATTGAAGTCAGCGTTGGGAGAATCAGAAGGGCTAGTATGAGTATCATACCAGCTCTATTTATATCCCGTTTTTCAAGTCCACATCAAAGTGTTATAAAGAAACGTAATTTTACAAACTGCAAACGACAACAAAATAATTATATTATATCTTGACGTAAGTCGTCAGTCAGATTGCAAAATTAAGATGAAGACAAAAAGCGTACATCGAGGAAACCCTGTTAAAATTTTAAACAATAAATAAATAAAAAACATTATTCAGCCAGCAAAGTTACACAATTATCGGTTCTCTGGAAACATATCAATGGATAATAACATTATCATTCACATTGTATTGGCGGACCCTTATTATTTTTATAAAAAAACACAAAGTAAGGAATTCTTCATTTAGCAAATATCCGTTACTCAACAATTGAATAATTAATACAACACAAGTAGGTAAAAAGGACGGCGTGACAACTCGTAGCAGAATGGCGCATGACGTCGATACTTGTTGGCTTTTATGGAATTGACGAACGGCGCACTCGGTAGTTTTTATAAAAATCTACCCTCAGCTAACAATTGATAATTATTAATAATACCAAATATTAATTTTATAAGTTCTATGAATTAATTACCTGTCTACACCCTTAGTTATGAAATTTTGCAGCATTTTCTCGTTAATTCAGGAGTAATTATAAGGAGCTGACAAACACTCAGACAGATAGACAGGCAATTGCAAATTCACCCAACTAGAGTCAGAGACCTCGCTTCGCTCGGGCGAAAAATGTGTCAGAATGATTTAACCAAATCCCGTTGTTTTTTCTGCTGTCGCTACATCCTAACCACTACACCCGCACCGCGGGCGACGTTTAAATGACTTATCATTATGTAATTACTATCATTGTTACCCCTCACACCGACGCATAAGTACGCAAGCTCGCATTGAAGAGTTTTAACTGGAGTAAGTATGTACCTTCTTTTATTTAAGGTACTCTTCTAGGATGGAAGAAGTTTTAAAATGAGGAACTTTTTTAAGAATTTCAGTATTTTTCCGAAAACCCGGTCAAGCGCGAGTCGACCTCGTGCGCCGAGGGTTCCGTACCTGCCCATTATACCGCCATTATATTAGTATTATTATATGTAATTTTCAACTTTTTTATTTTTTGGAGTTTTTCCTTTATTTGTGCTGTAAGATCTTGCTTTTTGCCAAATTTCGTGATTCTCGGTCAACGGGAACTACCATTTAGGTTTTCGACCCAAAATCTATAAAGGTACTTCCGGTTGACCTAGAATTGTCAATTTTGGTTAAAAGCAAGGTCTTGCAGCACAAGTAAAGAGAAAATTTCGAAAAACAAAAAGTTGAAAATTAAGTTAAATTTTGGTACTCACGAAAATCTAAATTTCGTTCTAAGTTTCGTTCGAAAATCGTTTGATCGTGTTGACTCAGGACCTTGATTTTTATACACCCAATAGGGACTGTAGACCTCAGTATTTGATATAAATATCAACTTGCTAGGTCCACCCGTTCCTGAGAAAATCGGTGGTGGCACACGGACAGACGGACAAGAGAGTGATCTTATAAGGGTTCCTTTTTTACCTTTCGAGGCACGGAACCCTAAAAGCAACGTGAAAACGTATAATATTTATATTTTCCAATCGCATAGCAAGGTTAACTTGGACAAGAGCCCCAACTGTGATGACATACTCAACTTTCCACGGACTTGTTACTACAATCCGTTCCGTAGAAGCGTCTGTTATTGATCAAACGCGCCGCGTTCTCGGAACCCGTGATTCACCAATCAGGCCTTTTTTCAGCTTTCAAGGACCGGCAGCGCTGTGACGCGGGCCTAATGGAAATTAAAATGTGTTAGGCTAATTACTTTTATTACTTACTTTGGACATTAATCATAATATTTGGTTCACTGCACATATTATTTTCGTGATAGTTCGGTATATATACTTATATCTTACTAGATGATCCTCGCGACTTCGTCCGCTTGGATTAAGGTTTTTAATTTCCGCGGGAACTCTTTAATTTTCCGGGTTAATTTATGTAGCCTTTGTGTTAATCCTGGGTATAAGCTCTCTCCTTTCTCAGTGAAATCGGTGCATTCGTTTTGGCGTGAAGAAGTAGGTAACAGACATCCATCCATACCATCCATCCTCACAAACTTTCGCATTTATAATTTAAATATGGGTGGATTTCCCAACAGCAAAATTTACGCGGCATGTATGAAATCGGTAGTGCAGACCGTTACTGTACAGTGCTTATATTTTTTTCTAGGCAGAAGAGTATGTTTCGCTTTATGGAGCCAGTAAATATTTCTCGATAAAGATTGCAGTTTAGGAATAAAAAAAATTTTAAACCCCTAATTTTTCATTTCGGTGGCTGTCCTCACAACATTTTTCAGTGTAATTTCCCTCATAAAACAAAAACTATTGGTAGTTTTAGCTTATGGCTACTTTTATTTAAATCGTTAATAGTGTTAGTATTAGCACAAAGTAATTTTATAATAATATCTACCCAGATTAAGAACTGGTAAGTAAAAGTGCATGTGTCCCAGAAAGTCCTTTCATTTCGGTGGCATAAAGTTAATCAAGAATATTTTTGCATAGAACAACAATAGCTCCCCCCTTATGCGTTTAGAACATACGTAATAGTGGCCTCTAGGTGTTTATCCTGTATGGAAGTGCGCCGATTGCCTGCTTGTTCCCCAAAAAAACGTTTGTATGTCATTTCGGTGACGTGCGACACATTTCTTTTCATTTCCGTGTATAGGTATAACTTGTCTTGCAATGAGCTAGCATATTTAATTAAATACTAATAAATGAGCTATTGGTAATATGTTTATTTGTGTAGTATTCCTTATATCCTATAATAAATACTTTTTTAGTTAATATAAAAGGAAAAGGTGACTGACTGACTGATTGACCGACTTACTTATCAACGTACAGCTCATACCACTGGACGGATAGGGCTGACATTTTGCATAGATATAGCTATTATAACAGGCATCCGCTAAGAAAGAATTTTTGAAAATTCAACCAGAAATGATTCTTGAAAATTCAACCCCTAAGGGGGCAAAATAGGGGTTTGTAAAATCTAACTTAACGTGAGCGAAGCAGCGGGCAATCCAATCCAATCAATTCAGCCCATCAGCCTGTATTCATCCACTGCTAGACATAGGCCTTTCCGAGAGCGCGCCACCAAACACGGTCCTCCGCTTTCCTCATCTAACCGCTTCCCGCCACCTTCTTTAGGTCATCGGTCCAGTGAGCTGGAGGTCGTCCTACACTGCGCTTGCCGGTACGCGATCTGCACACCAGACGTCTGCCCATCGGCCATCGGTTCTGCGACAGATATGACCTGCCCACTGCCACTTCAGCTTGTTAATCCTCAGAGCTATGACGGTCACTTTTGTTCTTCTACGAATCTCCTTGTTCCAGATTTTATCCCTGAGAGAGATTCCCAACATAGCTCGCTCCATAGCGCGCTGAGCGACTTTTAATTTGTGGACGAGGCCCACCGTCAGTATCCACGTTTCCGCTCCATACGTCATTACCGGTAGGACACACTCATTGAAAACCTTTGTCTTCAGGATTTGCGGTATCGACGAATCGAAGACCTCTATAGGAGAATCTATCTATAAGAGAATTCTTCTGTCAGCCTCCTTGTCGAAGTTGTTCCTTCCGAGTTGTATAATCTGGCCAAGGTAGTTGTATTCCTGAACAACTTCGATGCTGACATTGTCGACTTTAACAGGTCAATAGCTAGTATTAATTATTATACTAGGACTTGGTCAAGATGTCAAGCTTTGTCTATGATACTTCCTAGATACACAGTTAAAGTAGGAAGCAAAATTTGTCGTCAATGCTGAGGCTTTGATGACATAATGCAGATTGTATTTGTGGATCGATGGCGAATTTTGGCGCGAGGCCAACCTCCATGGCTTTACCCTCAATGACTCGACTGCGAGCCCGGTTTGTCTGCAACTATTATTTGCCAAAATTTAATTACCTACTGCTTTTCTAGTCTCATCCATTTTTCTGGAATTGCCTTTTTACTAGTAGTTTTAAAGCTGCATACTTATAGTATAACAAGTAAAAAGTTAAAAAACATTGGCACTCATAGCGACCACAGATAGAAGTGAAAACTAGATTTTATATTTCAAAACAAATATAAAATAAAATAAATAAAAATAAAATAAAAATAAATAAGAAAAATTAAGTTTTGTGAGTGAGATTCGAACCTGCGACATCATACATTAAACGGTAAGGAAGGCGGCTGCTAGCCGCCCGCGCTATACAAGGTTGCTTGAGAATTTCTAAAATGTTGAAGGCTTACTGAAATCTCCAGGTGACGAAAAGTAAGAAAAGTGCTCAAAGTGCCTTAAGCAGTTTTCATTTCACAACTATAACCCGACTAAGGAAACTTGGGTATACATCATACATCCGTCATAATTAATTATTTTTCGTATAAAAACTATGTCACTCGGAAGTCGGAACATCATAAGCCATCATAAAGGATCGATTGACACCTCATTCGTCAAAATCGGCTCAGTAGTTTAAACGCTACGGTGCAGTGGAACATTCTTAAACAGTCACATACATACATACTCGTATTATACTGCTAAAACCATAACCCTTCCTTTTGCCGTACTCGGGTAAAAAAGTGTTACACAGTACATTTCCAAGTAGGTACCCACGAGTAGGTATACCTACCTATTAGTAAAATAGACATCAATTTTGTCTTGACCCGCTGCGTCAGTAGAAGGAAGTACGCTATTTCCCCATACACTACAGTAATTAGTAATTGCCGTCTACTTGCACGTACAACACCTTGCCTGCAATTATGACGCTAACATCGGGTTTGGAGAGGATGACTAACTAATAGTTAACTTTTTACCCGCTATCAGAGATTAGCTGTTAAAAGAAGTATCGTCATCGTCATACATGGAACTCTTTCAGATGTTATGTCCTCTATCGGGATCTTTTTTTTAAAAGAAATATCTAACCACTTGCTTGTTATAATTATGACTGTATGAAAATTTTGGATTTTGATCTTAGATACTAAAAATTAATATAACTTGCAATCTAGATATGACATACGCGTCATCAAGAACCATTTTAATAAAGATAAACATTTTAAGAAAGAGATACAAAGAGAACTTACCAATCTATTGCTTCTTACTGATCTTTGTACGGAACGAAGTCGAATCAAGGCGTGAAAAATTGAGTGTATGTTTCAAAACGAATTTTGCTGTCCTGAAAAAACTTCTGAGCCATCTGATATGGCTTTTTGCATTATACTTACAGCCTACCTCAGAGCAAGTCCTTTTGTTTTGATTTTTAGCCATCTAAAACAGCATCGTCACTTACTATCAGGTGAGATCGCAGCCATAGGCTATCGTGTCATGAATAAAAAAAAATTGGTTGTCTGTAAAGTTGGTTTACGGACAATAGTTTTACGTGATAACGTCATAAAGGAACATTGATGACCGCTAACCACAGCGCGCACGCGATGACTGGCGGGCCCGGTGGCCGGCGCACTGCCAACGCTTGGGCCGATCGTGCCTCTCTATCGCTTGTTCCGCGCTCTCGCTTGCACGCGCAGGCTCAGGCGGAACGTGGCACTTTTTCGTGAGTGCAGCCGGTGCTATCGATATATAAGACGTTATCACGTCAAAAATTCAATAATGGCCTAAATATTTCTTAATTTTGCTTGACTCATTATTAGGGCAATATTCTCTCCCATACATGCCCTGATCAGATCTCGCATATAATTACCGACTAATCCAAATACTCAATCAATTTGTCAGTACCGAAACCGTCCTCATAAAACGTTCGGACGCGTTTGACGTACAGATGTTAAATGTTTAATGATATGGAAAATTCTTTAGTTTAGTAATCCTATACTCCTCACCGCGATCATCTTTGCTATCCTAAAATATACCTTAACTTCACGCATCAGGGTGTAAAGTTCGTTGGAAATGCCGGTGATATAATCCCGAGGGTACATAGGCTTTATCGATGGGTGCTAAAGGTGGTATTTGGATGACATACCCCTGTTATTTAAGTAGTGTTAAGCCACTGTTTAGTGTCAGTTTACATTTTCGATCATACATTTTGGAGTTTTGGTCGAACGGCGCCGTATTTCGGGGAATAATTTTGTTGTATCAATATGCCATTTTGGTAGACCAATGACCTGAGATTGGTCAAGTGCGAATGACTGGGCCGTAAGTGATTAGATTTTGGTTGGGTCGGATTTCATTAGCTTCCCAGCTGAGCGTTTGACGTATGTTTTAGGGATATTTCGTTATTCTATTTGTCATATTCTAAAGTGGTGATAGCCTAGTGGTTAAGAAGTCAGCTTCCTTTTCGTGGAGTCCGTGGTTAGATCTCAGGCACGCATTTCTGTAGGTAATCAAATAGGTATCAGTTGCTGACGATTATGGAAACCTGCATGTCTAGGTCCGATTTCACCAAAAGTCATATCTGAGCGTTTTGATATTTTGACAGTATTTCCAATACAAAAACTGTCAGAACGCCCAATTTATTTCGAGGATAAAAGTCTCTCAACGAAGGTGAAATCGGCAATTAAAGTTCTCCATAATAACTCTCAAATGTGAGTGAAGATTTGACCAGTTGCGCCCAGTGCTTTTTTTTAATCTTATTTATTTTTAAGGGGCTTTTATAGGTGACCTATATGTCAGCCCCATCAGTACACACAATTTACAAATGATTATAATTAAATCAACACGCGCCCAGTGTTGAGATGGCTCATACGTATACCTATTACCTATTCTGATATAGGTATAAGTTATTGGTTTGGGGTACATTGCATAGTTACAGGAGATATTGCAGTCAAAGGCAATAAATCTCTCCTAATATTATAAACGCGACAGTGTATATTTGTTTGTTTGTTGGTTTGTCCTTCAATCACGCTGAAACGGATCAACGTGATTTTTGCATGGGTTTAAGACTTGCAGAATGACCACAACATAGATAAGCTACATCTTAATATTATTGTAACTTTTGTTTTAAAAAGAGCAACAGCTGAGTTTCTTGCAGGCTCTTCTCATCAGACTCAGCTTTCCAAACCGTTGGTAGATTTTCGACTTGTCGTAAGAGTCACCAGTTGGCCTACATGAAATAAATAAATTTGAATTTGAATTTACTGTGTTTTTATCACAAAAAACAAAAGGATTCGAAAAAGTCTAAAAATCTTAATAGGTACACCCGAGAAAAGCTAGTTGCTTTACGGCTAGTTGTTATTAAATTTAAAAAAGCACAATGCAATGAGATCTCGCAGCCGCACTCTACTGCAATGAGCCGAAGATAATATAAAACTAAATTATTATAGTTGACCCCCACTGCGCGCGATCGCAAGGTAATTGAGACATATATCATGACTGAAATAGACAATCAAGAGCAGATGATAAACTGATTATTAATTTTACACTCCACCAGCTTTTGCCCGTGACTTCGGCTGCGTAGAGCTAGGTTAGGTAGAGTGGCCAGCATCCAGCTGATTATTAATAACTAAGGAGCTTTTCATAGCTTGTGTCCATAGAACAGAATAGAATAGAAATGTTTTTTATTCAAATACACTTTTTTACAAGTGCTTTTGAATCGTCGATGAGTCTACCACTGGTTCGGAATGCCGTTCCTGCCGAGAAGAACCAGCAAGAAACTCGGCAGTTGCTCTTTTCAAAACAAGTTTACAATTAAATTACATAGCAAACGTCAACTTACCTTTAGCTTTCTAGAAGTCGTGAGCGTTGGCACTCTTGCGTGGTCAAAATCCAATCTATCGCACAAACGCTTCAGTGCAATGTTTCCGAAACGAACCGCTAAGCTGTGGAACGCCCTTCCAGCATCCGTGTTTCCTGCCACCTATAACTTGAGTACCTTCATGGTTTCCATGATTGATTGTCGTCAGGCACAATCAATGGCAACGGCAGTGACAACTTGTGTTTACTAACATATCTTGAACGTCTCGGTGCGTGCCCATACCTTGATTACACAATCAGCTCGAGCCTTTATGTCAACAGACTCACGCTTAAAAAGGAAGCCTAATGCTATAAGGTGTCAGGGAAGTAGTCTAATAATATTAAAACAAAGATAACATAAGGATGCTGATTATTAACTAAGGAGTTGTCCAAGCGGTTGTCTTTTTGATAAAAGGTAATGTTTTCAAAAGCTCCATAATGGCAACTAAAGTGACGACTTATATGTTTACTTCTGTCAAAACGAGTGTGTCCGTTTTATGCCCATAGCGTTATAACACAATGAGCCCATTGTTTGTTGTGCAATGTTTACTAAAAGTTGAGCGTCTCGGCACATGCCTGTATAGCAAAATTACACAATCAGCAGCTTGAGCCTATACAGCCTAACAGGTCGACAGTTTCACTATAAAATGTCAGGGTAAAATTAAAACAAGCAAAGCATAAGGATGCTGAACATTATCAAATAAGGAGTTGTCCATATCAAAAGGTACTGTTATCCTAAGCTCTATATCACCTTGACAACTCAATGGGAACTCAATGTTTACTCACAAAACGTCTCAGAGCAAACATAGCATGATACACAACCAACCCGAGCCTTTAGGTCTAATAGCCAAAGAAAGCCTAATATCAACTAAGGTTTTTTTTTGTCTAGAGTTGTTGTCTTTTAATAAAAGGCAACGTTTTCAAAAGCTCTATAATGACAACAGAGGCATCCCGGAAAATCAAAGAGTTCCCACGGGATTTTAAAAACTAAATCCACGTGGACGAAGTCGCGGGCATCAGCTAGTGACAACTAAAGTGACGACTTATGTTTACTCACAAAACTTGTGCGTCTCGGCGCGTGCCTGTGTAATGCCCATAGCATGATTACACAATCAGCCCGAGCCTTCAGGTCAACAGTCTCACGTTCAGGAAGCCCATAGGCGTCACAGAACCAGTAAATGTCCTTCACGTGAACAAATACAAATTGCCTTCCGTGCCTCCAGTGCGTGCTCGGCTTGCGTGGCCGTACACATAACTAGACGCGGCCACGTGGTCCGCTCACGCAAGCTGACGTACGTACGAGTGTTATCATTGTCAATGGATGGCGTGATAGGTGCTGATTTTTAATCATGGCACTCGCGTGACGTGATGCCTTGCGGAAGGTCGGCGGTGCTGTCTGCAGGCCTGCTCTCTCCGAGAGTCTCGAGCTTGACTGTGCTCTATCGTAAATAAACAACGTTCATTCACTAGGGTTTATGTTCTGAAGTGGTCTTCTCTATCTTCTTCTTCTTCTTGTTTCTTCTCTATAAAAAGAAAAGTTGACTTATCTATCAAAGTACATCTAAAATCACAGCTGTTTGGTATATTAAAATATGACGTAGGCATATCCGCTAAGAAACGATTTTTGAAACCCCTCAGGAGGTAAAATAGGAGTTTGAAAAATAGAACTTAACGTGAGCGAAGCGGCGGGCAAAAGCTAGACTTATATATTGCCATACCCCCTTCCAAATTAGCCCGCTGTCATCTTAGATTGCATCGTCACCTACAATCAGTTGAGATCTTATCTTTGCTTACCATCATGCATAAATTAAAAGATCGCAATTCAGCTTTTCAGGAATACACTAATTAAGCCTTGATAGCCCAACGGTTGAAGGCGCTGAAACTGAAAACTGAAAGGTTCACGGTTCGATTCCCATCCGCTGTGCTATTGTCTTAACCATAGATACCTAGCCACAAGCTTGCAGCTTGTTTGGAGGGGAGAGGAGGAGATAGTCAAGTAACGAATTCAGCTTGGATAATATTCTTTAAAAAAAGTCTAGAATCATCGTTAAAAACCATCTCAATAACGTCAGCTTTCAAAGAGAAAAAAACCGCATGAAAATCGGTTCCTTGGGTAACTACGAGGGAACAAACAGACACACAGATGCACACGTCACTTATAGCACCCCTGTTTTTGTCGGGGTTAAAAATGGGCAATACTATCTTCTTGTTTATTCCTACCTATTTCGTTTTAAAGAATGCCCGGTCAATGAATTGTTTCACCTTCAAAAATTGCAAAAATCTATAATGGTTAGTATCATAAGCAGTTCGCTTAATGGTAGCCTGTTCGATGCCCGCCGGAAATTAGCATACCTCATTGTTAGTTGCGCTCAGTAATTTTTGGCTTTGCGTTGCCTCAAGTTTCTGGGGAGCCCTAATTAGGAGAAATTAGTCGATCTTCACTTTCAATATTTTGTTGGGGCCTGTACGGTTTGTTGCAACTTCTTAAATTTGAAAAAGATTTGCACTTGATCAAGATCATATCACTTTCAAATCAACACCGTATCTCAGCGGCCTATCTTCTTTCTTCGCTGATTTCACAAACTTAAAATAAGACTTACCCGAGCGTAATTTTGAAATTTTGACAGTATATTTGAAACAAAAACTGTCAGAACGTCAAATTTATTCCTCGGTAAAACGTCATTCGACGTTGGTGAAATCGGCCATTAATTAACCAATAAACGTCCACTGTTATACAAACTGTCTCTTGCATGGACTTCCACAGGCCTCGGTCTTGCACCGCCTGCATCCAGGGGCTCCCTGTGGCTCGTCATCGGTCCACCTACCTACATTGCATTTCCCAGTGAGGGTTCGCGACTCCAGCACCTTGGGATCCCCACGAAGAGCTGATCTTAGCGTGGCTGTACTTATAGTTGTCTTGTAGTGACTTGTCATGACTAATATTGCCATTTCCCCTTGAACTAATGCTTGTGTTCGAAGTGGGTACGGCATTTTGTAACAGGTGGGGTTGATAATATTTATGCTTATAATCTAATCGTTATCGTAGCAGTGGTCACGTAGTACAGATTGCGCTGAACCTACCTGAAGAAAAAAGAGGAAGGGGCCACCCACCATCGACCTGGTGGTCTAACATTAAGAGAAATCTTAAGAAAGCCCAGTTGCCAGGAACGACAACTCAAGATCAAATGACTTGGTGCAAGAAAGTGAGGAGACCCGACCCCAAATAACGCGAAAGGGGAACGACAAGAGAGAATCTTATTATACAAAATATATTACAATGTAATGCCTCTAAGAGAGGTGAGGCCCATCGGGCTAGTTAGAGGAAGTTGCTAGCATCAGTAATCACTCAGTTATGCCCATTGGAAGCCGTACAAGTGATAGCTGACTCATGCCAATAGAGGCAATACACTGAACAAGACCATAAAACAACAATAGGAAAGAGAAAGTACAAATAATAACCTATAACCCTTCTCTGAGAGGAGACCTGCGCTCAGTAGTTAGTCGTCGAGGGTTGCCGGTGATGAAGTACAAAGAACGCTTACAGAATTGGAGGCGGAATAGAGAAGCAAAGGCAAAGAAGCATGGACCACAGAACTCATGCCAGACCTCAAACAGTAAGTATATGGAAGGAAAAATAGATATACATACAGAGGTGGCGAGATGTTTGGATTTATCTTGGCTGTTTTTCATAACCTTCACAGATAGGTGAAAGATTTTGCAATGCTACTAAAATTATTACCTCTCTCATCGCGAAAATCGGTAGGAAGAAAAACTGTACCAATAATAACTGCATTCGTAAATGCTAATCTTTTACTACCGGGAAATGGCTTAAACATAACTTTGCTCTATGTTTCTTATCTGCAACTGTTTATTTCGATCTCATTTCTGCTGCCTCCAAGGATTTTATATAGGTATTATTATCATAATAACATATTTATTTTGATTTTAAATATAATCTATCTGCATTTCAAATTTCAGCCAAATCCGTTCAGAAGTTTTTGCGTGAAAGAGTAACAAACATACACACATATAACTAAATTCTAATAATGAATTGGACAGATTTGACTGAAATTTAGAATGGAGATAGATTATACATTGGATTAACACTTATGCTACTTTTTATCCCGTTAAATTTCATGGTTCCCGCAGGATTTTGAAAAACCGAAATTCACGTATTACTTCTTCATGCCACAACTATAATGCACCGATTTGGCTGAAATTTGGAATGAAGATAGATTATACCCAGTATTAACACATAAGATACTTTATATCCCATAAAAATCCATGATTCACCAAATCAGGTAGCAAAGGTGTATAAACCTTTGCTACCTGATAACTCCCAAAGCCAACATGATCCAGACTTCATGGTCGGGGTTCGTTCTTATCTTAATGGGGGGCACACGCAGATAAACTTTCAGCTTTTATAAAATGACGAAGGTCTGATCGGCCTGGGCTCCCGCTCTAGTAGTCCGGTACAAATTTTGAGATCTTCCGTTCACTCTAGTCCGGTGCATATTTTGAGTTCTTCCGTCTACTCTGGTCCGGTAGTCCGGTACACATTTTGAGATCTTCCGTCCACTCTAGTCCGGTGCATATTTTGAGTTCTTCCGTCTACTCTGGTCCAGTAGTCCGGTACACATTTTGAGATCGTCATCCACTCTGGTCCTGTACACAATTTTCTCAGTTTGACCCCAAGCCGCGCTAACTGGCGAGGCAACAAGAGTATAAAAGCAAACGCGCTGTTGGCACGAACGTCACGGTCGGCTGCCGTCAGCTGACGGGTTCGAGTCCCGAGATGGGCAGATAGCGAGGGTGTTCACCCCACACACACACACACACATACACGCCGAGTACCTGCGACCATACGTGCCATTTGGCTTATTTGCCTATCCTACTATTCCTACTAATATTAAAAATCGAAAGTTTGTGAGGATGGATGGATAATTTTTACACTTTCACGCAAAAACTACAGGACGGATTTTGATGAAACTTCACAATTTAATAGCTTATACATCAGAATAGCACATAAGCTATTATTTTATTCCGGAAAATTAAAGAATTCCCGTGGGAATCAGAAAACCTTAATCGGGCCAAGTCGCGGGCTGATGCTAGAACTAGCTATCTATATATCGAGGTAACTAACTGCCTAGTTGGTCTAGTGGTTAGCATGGTCAACTGCGGATGACGAGGTCCCGAGTTCGATTCCCGCATCGGGCCAAAATTTTATTGGGTGTTTCTGTCAAGGAATTCTCGTTACTAGTTCGAAGTTAAGAAGTACTACCTAACTAGGAGGTGTGTCACCCCGTAGGTATTAAAGGTTGCTGAAAAGTTATCATAACATCAGCAATACTCGCTTTTTCTCCAACTAAGCTAATATATTTGGCTTGCAGTAGGTCTTGTACCCACTCCAAGTAAGTATTTATCTTTAGAACAGATGAACCGGTTTTTTAGGAACTTACAAAAAGAAAGGTTTCATACTGGATTATAAAAAGAAAACCTAAAGTCTAAACTAATCGAACGAAGTCGCAGGATAAGCTACTCAAGCCTATTTTAGTTAACAAGGTACATATTTTGGATTAAGTTTTCGGCTGTTCCAAATAAACGTTAGTCACTGCTGAAATCAAATTAAAACTGAATATCAAATAGCAACCTACCAACAAAAAAAAAAGCAAATTAATCACCCCATAATCCACCCTATTCCATTGCGATAAAGATCAAAATTGCTCGCATTAATTTGTCCAAATGTAGCATTCAACCCCGTACATTCACCCCTTGGTGGTAGCCTTTATAAATCTATACCCTTGAGAATCGGCCCAGAGGAAAGGGGCGTGGCTTCTTCTGATACGATCTTGTATCCCCCTCCAACTTGAACCACTTCCTATTGCTGTCCTGCTCCGTTTTCAAGATAGGCGATTCGATTTTTCTTTTGTTAAAGCTTGGGGATTGATACGGGCATTTGTACCTAGCTACTTGTATGGATATGTCTCATTTTATTTACTACCTATTTGCTAAGCAGTGATAGCCTTGTGGTTGGGAAAGTGGTTTCCTATTTGGGAGTCGCAGGTTTGATCCAAAGGCATGCATCTCTGACTTTTCGAAGTTTTTAAGCAATTTCGCTTGCTTCAACGGTGAAGGAAAACATCGTGAGGAAACCTGCACACCTGAGAGTTCTTCATAATGTTCTCGAAGGTGTGTGAACTCTGCTAATTCGCATTGGACCAGCGGCGTGGTGCACTATGGTGTCTAGCGCTTCTCTGAGACGAGACCTGCGCTCGGTAGTGAGCCGTTGATGGGCTGCTGCTGCTGATGATCATGATGATGATGATGATCTACTATTTACTAGCTTTTGTCTGTTACTTTGTCTGCGTGGATTTAGTTTTAAAAATCCAGCCAGAAACTTGATTTCTCGGTATAAAAGAATCCGATGCCTGTTTCCAGGAAGATCCAGTTTGACGAGAATCATGCCTCATAGAAAAAAATGATACGTCTGTGTTGCAGTGCGCTTGCCTAGAAGATGCTTATTAACCATTGCCTTGCTTGCTTGCCTTGCTCGAGTTATATGTGGCAGGAAACACGGACACCGGAAGAGCGTTCTGCGAAGCAAGTTTTTATTGATGAAGGAAATCATAGTGAGAATTCTCCATAATGTTCTCAAAAGTAAAAAGATTTGTGAAGTCTATGTATGCCACTTGGCCCGCGTGGTGGACTATGACCTAAAACCTTCTCATTCAAAATACTTTTGCCTAGCATCTAGTAGCTCAGTGATGGGTTAAGTTGTTTATAATAATGCATATTTTTTGTACCTAACTATCAATAATTGTCTTACAACGTATAGATTTTTATAGTTTTGAAACTAAAAATGGTACAAAACATACCACCCCACGTAGTTATTCGTACCTAATAGTGAATGGGCAGTGAAGGGTTGTTGCGTGACCAGTAATTATCTGACCATCACGTGATAGACATTGGGGGTCGGAAAGGCCACGGCTGCAGTAACGAAAAATACAAATACACGCTGGGGTAGGGAGTTGTAGACATTATTCTATGTTTGCTCATTTATGTGGGTAATCTAACCGCTTTGGTCTAGTGGTTAACAGAGACTACGGGTGATCGGGCCCTGGGTGCGATTCTCGGGTTGGGCCTAATAAATGTATTAGGTTTTAATATTATAAGAAATTATTCTTAGTATAAGCCCGGAGTCACCCCGGTGTTTCGGAGAACACGTCGTAATACCGTCTGGTGCCTGATCTCTCCCCGGTTGTTTTGGATTTCTGGACTATGAGAGTGAGGGAATAGAGCATACAGGGGCACCTGTGTTTACGCTCGCACTTGTGCACTATCTCACGTGCAGTTGGCTTATCTTCATAGAGATTGGCCACGGTAGCCGGATTCGGTCGGGACGACTGTATCTAGGACCGTTCTCGACGATCTCTCTGGCGCAGTGGTGAGCGCTGTGATTCTAGAAATGGAAGGTCTCGGGTATGGTTCCCGGCAGCGGCGATTTTGGTCTGGTCTGGTGGCTTATTTGTTAGGTAGTTACCACCCTACCGCCAAAGACGTGCCGCAAAGCGATTTACCGTTCCAGAACGATAGCGTGTATAGAAATCGTTAATTAAAACCTGCTATACTCCCTTCAAAGTTTGCCCGTTACCATCTCAGACTGCATTGTCACTTACCATCAAGGGAGATGATAGTATCTACGTCAAAGGCCGCCAAGCGATATATAATATTTAGCCTTCCGACTATAGCATGTATGGCATAATACCGGATATACCTATAATAATATTATGTACCTACCTATATATTATGTATACGTATTATACCATTGCGGTCTTCAAATCAACAACAACATCAACAATCGTTTAACTGAAGCAACGTTTGCGCAGTTCGTGAAATAGATAAACGATCACAGCTTATTACAATAGAGAAATATTTTCTCATAATACTATTTGTATTTACCCATCCATAAATGATATATAATCCATCCATACTTAGATGTTATTTTGTCTGTGTGTTTGTTATATTTCAGGACTTCACCGCTGATTAATCTTTAAAGATTTATCATATTATTGTAAGTTTTTATTATTTAAACCAGTTTTTCCAAGTAAGTTTTTTTTAAATCTCGCGGGAACTCTTTGTTCTGGGATGAAAATTCTGAAATGTTTGTTAGAGAGAAATATTTAAATATAAACCTGCCCTATAAAACCTCTTGGGTCTCAATTCTTAAAAAACCTTCAACCTTTTCAAACCTTTAACCCAAAAGATACTCTTATCTTTTGCACTAAAATAATATACGTGAACAAATTCAATTTTCTTATCAATTTTACTCGACTACGGCAAAGCCATAAGGAAGGGTAATGCTTTTAGCAGTCTTTGTAAGTATGTATGTATGTATGTATGTATGTATGTGACTAGTTACGAATATTCCACTGACGCCAATAAACCATTGAGCCGATTTCGACGAATGGTGTGTCAATCTATTCGTTACTAGCTGATGCCCGCGACTTCGTCCGCGTGGATTTCATTTTTAAAATCCCGCGGGAACTCTTTGATTTTCCCGGATAAAACTTAGCCTTTGTCACCCTCCAGGTTCTCAACTATACCCATGCAAAAAATCACGTCGATCCGTAGCTTTTTTGCTACTTGATTGAAAAACAAACCAACATACAAACACACTTTCGCATTTATAATATTAAAAAGTATTTTATGTCCGTCTCCTGGTTCTAAGCTACCTCCCCACCAATTTTCAGCCAAATCGGTTCAGCCGTTCTTGAGTTATAAATAGTGTAACTAACACGACTTTCTTTTATATATATAGACTAGCTGATGCCCGCGACTTCGTCCGCATGGATTTAGTTTTTAAAAATCCAGCGGGAACTCTTTCATTATCCGAGACAAAAAGTAGCTCTCCCGGTCTGAGGAACCACTACTACATCCATTACTATACCCATGCAAAAATCGCATCAATCCGCTGTTCTGTTGCGATGTGATTGAAAGACAAACCAACAAACAAACACACTTTCGCATTTATAATATCAGTAATGCTTTATTATAACACTTTTTATAATTGCCAAATTTTTTACCATACTTAACCAAAGACAAAATTAGGTTTAGCTGTCATTTACGTTTTGTTATTCCACTGTCATTTGCGTTTTGTTATTCCATGTCAGATGCGTTTTTGTTATACCACGTTTTATAGTGACATGACGGAAACGCGGTCGAACGGGATAAAAAGTAACCTATGTCCGTCTCCTGGTTCTAAGCTACCTCTCCACTAATTTTCAGCCAAATCGGTTCATCCGTTCTTGAGTTATAAATAGTGTAACTAACACCACTTTCTTTTATATATATAGATGATAGATGATGTTCAGGTGGCATCTAAGGCTATTTCATAATAATCATTTTATACGAACAAAATCAATATGACGGATATTAGTAGTCATGTCACAGTTTTTAATTTTTTGTCCTTGTTTTTGTTTTTTTAGTTTATTTCTCTCTAACAAAATTGAAATTCCACAAAGACAAAGTCGCAGCTAAGCACTTGTATACTGTAATTAAAGGCGAAGCAAAGAGCTGTCAAATCAATTTCCTTTATCCATTCCCGTGGTTTTTACGCCAACGCAATTATCAGATTTATTCCACTGACAACTATCTTTATTAAGTATTAGCTATGGTCAGAGAGATTTAACTATGTATTTATAAACTAGAACGGACATATGGAACAGATTTCTCTGCCTAGTATACTAAATGTCATTGATAAATAATTCATGTAGGTATGTGATTACTTAGTCTTACCTAATCTCTCAAATAATTACAAAGCATAAAGTCATGTCTATCAAGTTTAAAAAGTGATGATCTAAGATCATAAGGCCGATTTTAGCAACGTAAAATAACTAAATAAGTCTTATTCGACCGAGCGAGTCAATTAATAACCAATATTCTGACAGTTTTTGTATTGAAAGTCTGCCAAAATATCAAATTTTGCGCTCGGATAAGACTTATTTTACGTTGGTGAAATCGACCCTTTAGAGTAAAATACTTGAGTTCTTTAACTATTATAAAAAGAGAGTGGTTATTTTTTATAAGAAATACAAAATATGACTACTTATTCTTTATTATCTTAGCTTAAAATAATACTTCTACTAGACTAGACTCGATTCCGATTGCACCAAACAAGTAAAGTTTTCTATCTAAAAGAAGCCAAATGGCCTCTATTACTTGATTTATGATTTTTATCCTATATGTTACTAACAAAATAGATATCTTTAACCATAGAAGAACAATGGCTGGGTGAGAAGAAAATTGCGAGTATCGATGTGAAAACGTTTAGGTGGCAAAAAATACCAGCTCTCTTCGCTCGCACACGTATTGTGGCGGAAGTATGATGATTAAGGCCGTGTCATTGAGTCATTACTGCACTTCCAAATGAGGATCTACTTACCTTTAGAAACGGGGCTACATAAAGGAACTTAATCCTTATTTCAAAAATAGTATTATTTTGTTTAGTTTTGAAAATTCTAAGGAAAGCCCACACACCTGACAAAAGAACGATAAGCAAAAAAACAAAAGTGATTACGTACCTAATAAATAAATACATTAAAACTGAATTAAATAAGTATAAAGTACGATTAGCAAAAAAAGCTACACTGATTAGAGTGGAAAATTGATACAACTCCGAGTGCAACTAATGGCACGTCAACACTCATTTCGATCGCGTATCACGATATTATTGATAATATTATATTGTGTATCATATTATTTATTGTATCATTATTAACGTGTCAAGATGTCCAATACGCGTTCAATCACTTTTTGATTGTAATATTAATAACATTTTATAGTCCAAGAGTGAATCAACGGTTCGTTGTAAAGATATTCTGCCAATTTTCTGCCAGGTTTTTGTTAAAAGCTATAATGCGTCCAACATACCTACAGCCATAGTCAGCACGCTGGTTAAGTAATTACAGATTAGCAGACTTCACACACCTTTGAGAAATTTCTGGAAAATTCTCAGGCATGCAGGCTTTTCCATCTGCAGGTACTGTTTTCCACATAAGTCAACGACACTTGCCTGGGATTGAACTCTAGCTTCACCAATACGCAGAAATTTTCATTACTGTTTACTAATTTAATGTGGTGACGGCAGATCAGAATACAGTTGTCACCACCCCTGCTCTTCCCGCGGGTGTCGTACGAGGCGACTAAGGGAATATAAGGCAGAACGGGCAGCAGCGTCCTCTGCGCTACTACTACCATCTACTGCGATCACCAACCCGTCTGCACAGCGTGGTGATTAGTGGGCAAACCCTCCCGTTGGGAGAGGCATTTCGTCCAGCAGTGGACTGTTATAAGCTATTTATGATGATGACTAATTTAATATAGAGATTTAATTTTTTTGTCAGAGAGGCAGTCTATTTAAACGTCACTTTTACAGAATTTTATCTTGATAAAAAAAAATACAGACTATAATAATTATACAGATAAGAGGGAAATCTATAAAGACTACCGGTCTTGTATTTAATGGATAGTTTTCAAATTTTTTTATTCTTTATTCGCTATGTAAGAACGAGCACAGGAATTCCACTTTCCACGTGAAGAATTTGAAGTCAACTACATATTATTACATTGACGAGGTCTTTTCACATTAATTAATATATTAATTATGCAAATTAGTATGCGAATCCACGATGCTTTATTGCGTTTAATCGGATCGAGATTGTTTTGTACGATAGCAATCAATCTGTAAGTTACAGTAGGTAGCGATTAGTGTAACGTCAATGCTGATTTCTTGCCCAGTTTAAAAAGGGTTCATAAATCTAGCGTACCCTAAAACATCGATTTTTGATTCTCGGAATGATTGATCATTTGTAATTTTAAAAAGGAACTCTCATTAAAGTATTTTCTTTCGTTTTGATTATGTGGATAATCGAAGGAAGATTTTAGAAATAAAACTAAGTTAGTTATTTTTTTTAATTTGGGGCACTTCATTTCACAAAATATTTTTTTGTGAATAGGTAGCTTTTATTGTCAGAATATTTAAGTTATGATAAGGTTAAGTTCTTAAGCCTCAATTTCGCAACTTTTCAAACTTTTCAACGAGAGCGCGGACTGATAAAATATTATGGAAACTGAACGTAAATACGTGACTTTTTACTATTGTCTTACCTAATCCTAGCGCAAACTTTACCCTTAATTGGAGGGTAAAAGGAGAATATCAGTTAAGTTCAGCACTCCATTACTTCTTTTTTGTTTTTAAATATATAACACTGCAACTTTTGACATGATAACGTCTTATAAATCGATGAACATCGGCTGCACGCACGAAAAAGTGTCACGTTCCGCCTGAGCCTGTGCGTGCAAGCGAGAGCGTGGAACAAGCGATAGAGAGGCACGATCGGCCCAAGCATGGAACTAGGAATTACGACTTAGTCTTCCTATTTCTATGGGCCCAAGCCTTGGCTTGTGACACATTTATTCATCAATGTTTCTTATGACGTTATCACGTAAAGCTATCGTCCGTAAATCGACTTTACAGGAACGTTAGTTCCTTATCGCGCGGTGCGGAAGGAGGCTAGACGGAAAAAATTAAGGAACCGACACTCGACACATTTTTGAAACCGACACTTTTTTGTTGAATGTGAATTTTGCATTGTATTCGGTATTTTCGCGGTACAATATTGGGTCTCTGTAGCCTAGTGGCTTCGGCAGTCGCTTAACAGTTTCAAGTCGATGGTTCAAATCCCAGCTCGACAGACTGAATTTTCTATTTTCAATTTTATTTTAAATAATTTCTACATGTGGATTTTTTCTCTAATTTTTTATTGTATAAATTGGATAAAATGTTATTGTACTACTAACGCCATCTGTTAAAAAACCAGAGTAACTCTTTGGTTTTGTAACAGTGCTGCAATAGAAATAAACTAAAATATATAATTCATCGTAGTTAATCAATTTGATACTAGATGACACCACTAGTTTATTACTTCACTAATTAATCAAAAGGAACTTCGTTCCATCCGGGTGTCCCTTGACGCCTCTCAAGTTTTTTGCCTAATTTATCTGAAGCCTATTCAATTGAGAGGCTTATAAGAAACTCACACGCTTCAGCTCATAACATAGGGCATACAGCAAATTGATGTTTGCCTCCTCCACAGGCGATTATTATTTCACCGCTAGGGTGGTTTTAGTACGTCTGAGTTAGCCGTCGTCTGTTGTTACCAAGCCGATGTTATTTGTTTTTTAATAACGCTCATTTCACTATGCTTCGGGAAAGGGGGTGGTCGGCAGTCTGGCGTCAGGGCTATCTTTCTTACTGGAAAGTTAGGGGTTTCAGATCAGATAGACTGATAGATAGAGTGAGTGGATTGACTATTAGTCTATTATTGACGTGATAACGTCTTATAAAGTGTCACGTTCTGCCTGAGCCTACGCGTGCAAGCGTGAGCGCGGAACAAGCGATAGAGAGGCACGATCGGCCCAAGCGTTGGCAGAGCGCCGGCCACCGGGCCCGCCAGTCATCGCGTGCGCGCTGTGGTTAGCGGTTATCAATGTTTCTTTATGACGTTCTCACGTGAAACTATCGTCCGTAAACCGACTTTACAGACAACCAATTTTTATTATTGGCACATCTCCCACTATATGAACCGACGACATCAAACGAGTCGCAGGGAGCCGCTGGATATACGTTGTGGCCCGTTTGAATTCCATTGTATGGTATATTCTATAAGCTCCTTGGATCTTCGACCTTCTATGGATCTCTTCATATACTCCGAAGAACGAGCGTTTTCTAGTTAGCAGAGCCAGTCATCAATGGCAATAAGCACTGTTTGAAAACTTTCGTCTTCAGGCACTGACGACCTCCCTGGCTCAATGGTGAGCGCTGTTGTCTTATAACTGGGAGGTCTCGGGTTCGATTCCCGGCGGGGTCAATTTGGGAATTTATAATTTCTGAATTGTCTCTGGTCTAGTCTGGTGGGAGGCTTTGGCCGTGGCTACCTACCGTCAAAGACGTGCCGCTAAGCGATTTAGCGTTCCGGCCCGATGGCATGTAGAAACCAATTAGGGGTACGGCTTGAATATTCACTGCCATACCCCTTCCAAGTTAGCCCGCTACCATCTTAGACTGCATCGTCACTTACCATCAGGTGAGATCGCAGTCAAGGACTAGCTTGTCATCGAATTAAAAAAAACTGAGGGATTTCAGATTTTTGTTTAACTAATTAAAACTAAATTCTTGTAATCTGATGGAAATTCGATCACATACATGCGTACAAAAACCTTAAAAAAAATAATGGTAACTTTTTTATTACGACACACCTATGGCATCATAAGGAAAATAACTGTTGATTCCTGATTACTAACCCAGTTTGGATTGTTAGAAGTTTTTCTCAACAAAGATAGGTATTATTCTGTTTGTACGTTAGCTGCAAGCAACTGTGTCAGTAATTAAAACGATTAAACGATGAGGCGGTGGTGTGATTGTTGGCGATGTTTTATGAGCGATTGTATTATTATGTCAGTTTATTTTGGTTTTGGAAGGTAAGCAGTCAAACTTTTGAACTTTTTCTAGGTCATGCTGCATGTTTCTTAGCCATCAGTTCTGTCACCATCCAAGACCTTCATCCCCTCTATGTCTCTAGAGATTTATAACTCAAAAAGTTAGTACCAACTTATACCTCTTATAATGAGAATGTCATGAATTTATAATTTTGGTTCTAACTTCTAAGCATTTTACGAGTCAATGGCTCTTCTTAATAAAACTTATAGAAACCAAGACATTATGTAGATCCACATGGAATAATAGTTAAAAATTTAAATCCCTGAAGAAAATATACTTTATTTCCACCATCAGTCCTCCCGATCTCAATTGCAGGTATTACGAGTTGCGTAAATTATAACCATTAAGTCGACTAAGTGCATGTTGAGGCCATTTTGAAAAGCTTCAGTTCCATGCTGTTACTTATTATAATAATTGATTCCACTCTGTTATCTTGTGTTACAGTTCACAACCATAGAAATTAGAGATCAAAATTAAAAAAAAATCATTTAAAGATTCAAATAAATATTCGAAAATGATGATGATGATGAGAAAATAATAAAATTGTAGTTCAAAAAAGTTAGAGTTACTGACATAGGTACTTTATTTATTTTAAATGAGCAAAATGTTGTATTGTTGCTAATTTTAATCTGCAGGCAAAGATACCCGACACTCATCAGCTAATATTATGACGTTTTCTAAACTATAAACGCTAGGTCGATCAGGAGTCCGACCAAGTGGCGTTGTAAAAACGACTGCTGCTGTCAATTGCTTGCGATTTAAATTGTATAAGTTTGACTCCCAGGATAGAATGTAGGTACTTTCTCGTGAAATTAAATTACATTTGCTTCATTGTTTTAAAATGAAATCGATGTCACAAAATTATGGAGGGCAAATATATTTGGGCTCGAAAGCCAAAAGCTTGAGCGCTATGGACGTTTAAAACAAAGATATTTGACAGAGAGAGAGATTCGACAGAGGGCTTCTTCCCTCTGTTAAATGATTTGAAAATCCAAGTCTCACGAAAATAACCAAAGGACGACGAATATTCTGCTTGTGGTACTGCGGCGAGAGCTTCACTCTCACGTATAATTAGGGCCAGTTTTTTGATCCCTAGTTAAGGCGACCATTAGTTAAAAATTGCAACAAATTGTTAAATTTCTATAAAATACGTTTTTTGACTCATAGTTAGCTTAACTAATGGTTGAAAAAGTAACAAATAGTTAAAATATTTAACCACAGCAGTCTCGAGAGTTTAGCAAGATAACAAATAGTTAACGTTTGGAAGAACATCTGTTCTTTTGTTTTATTTGGGTCCATTGACCATATTCTGTCCTCGACGCAAGATAATATTATTAGTTTTTGTCTTTTCTCAATTTGTTGAAATTGGGATAAATTCAGTGTTTTGGCCCATTTAATGATAAATTTAAAAATAACCCGATACTTTAACATGTCGGAGAATTCATCTTATGATGAACTAGTTACGGTTGGTTAGTTATGCTACGTAGTCCTGATGAGAAGACCTAAGACCTAAGCCCTAAGCCCTAAGGTTAATAACCACGTAACTCGCCGCTGGAGCATTGGGATGATTTATCAAACTTCCTTGCTACTGAGTTTATTCATGTTGTTAAATTGTAGTTGTTTTATAGTTCAATATCTAACTGTGTCGGAATTGAAATTATCGGCCAGAGATCGCCAGGCTGCATCTTTTTACTGGTTACATGCATAATCAGTTTTTTTTTGCTTGTGATTATTGGGTAATCCATAAGCAGATAGGTTTTGCCTATACACAAAATAATTGAGTATCTTCCTTTCCTACTAATATAATAAATTAATGTGAAAGTTTATGAGGAGGAATCTAGAAATAAAATGTTTACGATCTTTATAAATCGAATTAAATTATGATAAAAAGATAAAAACTACTCTCAAACATGGTAGTTTCGCTTAGAATCAAATACTATGTATTTAACTGCACAATTGATTCACACAAAAAAAAATTCACACGAATTTGACATAAATGCCACGACAAATGGCCAAAATGCAATCGGATCTACAAATATTCCCATAAGAAAATAACGACTCCCTACGAAAAATGACTTTACCCTAGGTAAGTCAATGTTAATAGCAATGGCAATACTTTAACCATTGGTTAATACTTACTATAGTTAAAATGACAATCAAAAAACAAAACTTTGGTTTAACCATTAGTTAGTGTCTTAACTATAGTCAATTTAACAAATGGTCAACTCTACTATTACTACGGATCAAAAAACTGGCCCTTAGACGCGCACAGAAAGTTTGCCGATAACGTCATGACTTCACAGTGGTCACGTGTCGATGGTTAGTCGGCGGAGGCGAGAGAGGGGTAGTCATCGGCAAACTTTCTGCGCGCGACTAGTACGCTCAATTAAATGCAATTCAATAATCCGCTGTCAAAGACACCCAACATAAAATAGCGATTATAAATTATGTAAAATTATAAGCATAAAGCCGACCGAGAGTCTGACGAGGTGGCGTTGTAAAAACGTCTTCGGCCATGCTTCGCTGCCACTCATTATAATAATTGATCCATTCAGTTATCTTTCGTTAGAGTTTGCAATCGGAGAAATGGCGGTTATGTGCATCGCTGTATCTTTTGAAATATGTTAATACAATATTTTTCTGACAATGTTGCTATTAAATGATAAAATCGTACTATGAATAATGCATTGAAGCTTGAATATTCTTTTAGTATTTGAAGAAAGCGTACCTAATCTGCTTTAAAAAATATAAATATTTTATTTAGTAAGTATGTTCGGATAATAATTACAGCTATGTGATCAAATAACACGTAGCTAATACGTGTAAAAATTGCAAAAAAGTAATATTTTGGTATATTATTTTGGTAAATATTTTGTTAGATATTTTTGATAAATAACTCGGTATTATGCCAGTGCTTATAATAGGTATATTATACTAGCTGATGCCCGCGACTTCGTCCGCATGGATTTAGTGTTTAAAAATCCCGCGGGAACTCTTTCATTAACCGAGATAAAAAGTAGCTCTCCCGGTCTGAGGAACCACTACTACATCCATTACTATACCCATGCAAAAAATCGCATCAATCCGCTGTTCTGTTGCTACGTGATTGAAGGACAAACCAACAAACAAACACACTTTCGCATTTATAATATCAGTAATGCTTTATTATAACACTTTTTATAATTGTCCAATTTTTTACCATACTTAACCAAAGACAAAATTACATTTAGCTGTCATTTACGTTTTGTTATTCCAATGTCATTTGCGTTTTGTTATTCCATGTCAGATGCGTTTTTGTTATACCACGTTTTATAGTGACTTGACGGAAACGCGGTCGAACGGGATAAAAAGTATCCTATGTCCGTCTCCTGATTCTAAGCTACCTCTCCACCAATTTTCAGGCAAATCGGTTCATCCCTTCTTGAGTTATAAATAGTGTAACTAACACCACTTTCTTTTATATATATAGATATAGATATATAGATTGATCTGCAATCGGTTGATAAGTTGCTTAGCAACGCGGTTTTTCTTAGAAATTATATGGATTGTTCTGAATGGAATATTAATATAGTAGATTGATTCGAGGAACTGGGCAATTGTAAACACCATGAATAGTATTTCCTCGTTTCAGTTAAATTAAATTAAAGTATAAAAAGTAATCAAACCCTAGAACTAAATCCGTGCATCGATACGTTAACTTTAATTCAATAAACGCCACTAATCAAATAAGCTGCGTTAAACTGGGCAAAGGGTTTTGAGACGCACACGAGGGTGGAAAAACGCTGACTCACCCCCTAACACGCTCACAAAACGCGTACACGGGAGTGACGCGCGGTGATACATTTAGTAATGGCAATCACGCTCATTAAACGTAATACACTTTTGTAAAGAGAAAGAGCGTAAATAATGGATTACACTTTAATAGAATTGCGTCACTAGGACTTAAAGCAAAACTCAGGTTCAACTAAGCTCATTCATAAGTTTTAGCACAAAATACATGATTTAAAGTAGATGTTTGATTCCTCTCTGAAAGTTGTTTTTTTTTTATACTGAGAGTATCGAATTTCTAAACCGTAAAGTGTGAATTGGTTCATGTATTTTACGTGAAGCAATCGCTGTATCGCGATTTATAGACTATTTTAAATAGAAATTTTGGAATGTAATATTTTTCGAGATGTTTTATGAAATAAAGCGTTGATCTGTTTCAGTGTACGTCGCCTTTTGGCGATATAAAATGCATTAGAGTCAGGTCGTCACCGACAATCCAATAGGTTTTCATTTAATAAAACCCTTTTATTGGTTTAACTAGGATTTAGCCTTATACCCCACTAAGCGCTTTACATTGCATTTATACGTTCATTAGTTCATCTGAGCTCTTTGGAATAAAGTTACCATAGACATTTATTTTAAAAAGAATTCACAGTGGCACTTTTATTTCATTAAACTTAGTATTCTATTCAATAAAATATGAAATTAAAGCGTATAAGTAATTTACTAGTGTTATTACTTTTTGTTGCGTTTCTGTACGTTGTTCATTAATCTGTGACAAATACAAGCGTGTTATGCAGAAATCTTGTTGTAGTCGACCAATTGCGACGTCGCAAAGATTATCGTGTTTTTTAATTTTATACCTTTATACGATAGATTTACAATTGATTATTGCCTGTGTTTATTACGGTAAATTCAATGTAAAGCTTGTACTTTTCCTGTATATCGTTAGAAGTGCAATAAAAATCCACTACCATTGGTCGTAAGGCGTGTCCCGTGTACTATATTTGTCAGGAGATAATGAGATAAAGCTGACTTTATGCGCTTATCTGTCGAATGGTCCGCCTCCATTCTAAATTCTGTTAGACATTGCATGAATCCACAAATCATGCTGAAAACAATCTATTACAGCACTGGTTTATTTTATACATAAACCTATTTAAAATGGAGTCGATTATTTCGTTCATACTTTGGTATAGTCTATTCTACTTCTCTCCCTTAACTCGTCTGTAGCATATGGAAAACGTATAAATGACGATTGGATTCGCGTTGAAGTGTCCAGAATTTTAGTTCACCGATAGTTAGCCTTTATAAACTCTAGTGTAGGCTTCCAATTAATTCTCATAATTTTTAAAGACCAGTTTTAGGTATACTAATACTTTCTGTTCTTACTCTGTGCTAATACCTACTACTTTAAATAAAGAGGTGAAGTTTGGATGTTTAAAGGAGGTAGTAGGTAATCTCCAATATTACACATCCAATTCCAAAAATTCTTAAAATGGACCTTAACGGTGGGTATAGGGTGGACATTATCCCGTTAAAATAAAAGGATTATTCGTGGAGACCAATAATTTTGCAATGTAAGTCGACGAAAAACGGCGATGGAGTGAATGCGTTTCATAACAAATTCTTTGTTGTAGAGATTAAAAAGGCCTGAAAAAAGTATACGACAACATAATTATGCTAAGGTTAATTCCTAAAATTATAAAATACTAGCTGATGCCCGCTACTTCGTCCGCGTAGATTTAGTTTTTAAAATCCCTCGGGAACTCTTTTATTTTCCGGGATAAAAAGCCTATGTCACTCTCCAGGTCCTCAAGTATACCCATGCAAAAAATCACGTCGATCCGTAGCCCTGTTGCGGCGTGATTGAAGGACAAACCAACAAACCAACAAACAAACACACTTTCGCATTTATAATATTAGTAAGGATTATAACATAATATATTACTATTATTGGACAATATCCGTTTTAATTTAATTAATATAATAAAAATCTAAATCAAAATCAAATTATTTATGATTAGCATACTCACAATGATGAAAGCAATACACATATAATATCTCGACATTGTCTATCAAAGTAGTTATCAGACGCGATCGGATGCGAGGGATTCACTCGCGTGGAACGTACTTTCGCGGAACCTGAGTGTTAGGGAGACTTTACAAGCTCATTAGAATATTCATTAATTAATTAAAACAATTAGGTACTTTACTCTCATTAAGAGTAACATTTGTGTTGCTCGTCATCATCATCAGCAACCCATCAAAGACTCGCTACTGAGCGCAGGTCTCCTCTCAGAGAAGGATTATAGGCCATGGTCCACCACGCTGGCCCAATGCGCACTGGCAGACTTCACACACCCTTAAGAACGTTATGGAGAAATCTCGGGTGTGCAGGTTTCCACACGATGTTTTTTTTCCTTCACCATTGGAGCATGTGATATTTAATTGCTTGAATAGAATAGAATAGAAATGTTTTTTATTCAAATAAACTTTTACAAGTACTTTTGAATCGTCAATGAGTCTACCACTGGTTCGGAATGCCGTTCCTGCCGAGAAGAACAAGCAAGAAACTCGGCAGTTGCTCTTTTCAAAATACTTTTACACTTGAACGCATATAATTCTGAAGAGCCGGAGGTGCGTGCCCGGGATCGAACCTGCGACCTCACGAACAGAAGACCACACAGTCCTTAGCACTAGGCCATGACTGATTTCGTTGACCCTGATCACTGAACACATTAGAATTTTACCTAACTATTACTCTATTACTCCCGCGGGAACTCTGTTTTTCCGATATAAAAGGTACTTATATTTATAAGTCAATCTCCAAATCCTTAATTAATATCTATAGCCATGCGAAAAATTATGTTAATCTGTTGCTCCGTTGCTGCGTGATTGAAGAACAAACCATTAAACCAAGAAACAAATACGCTTTTGCATTTACAATAATAATTACAATAGAAGGTCCGGGGTTGGAATCGCAGGCACGTGCGTTTTAAGTAAATTAAACATCACGTCACTTGCTTTAACGGTGAAGGAAAACATCGTGAGGAAACCTGCACGCCTGAGAGTTCTCCATAATGTTCTCAAAAGTGTACGGTAGTCTACCAATGAGTACTTGGCCAGCTATGGCCTAAAACCCCTTCTCATTTTGAGAGGAAATCCGTGCCGTCATCCGTGAGAGATAATGATGACGATGAGTTATGTTGAAGTGGCATCTTTATATAAAAACTGAAAAGCTTTAAAAGTTAAAAGCTAATATTTCAAAGTTCAATTAGATTCTTCAACGAAAGAATTAAACAGCCTCCTAATATATCAATTGCATTCGACAGTGTTTCCCAGAAAACCTATCTTTTATCTGCATGACATAAAATTTATTTCATTCGAATTAAAAACTTGAACTTGTTGCGGGCTCATTTGGAATCAGTCCAAATTAAGGCTTGTACGAGTATATTGTATATTTTAAATTGAGGCAGTGATAGCCTAGTGGATAGGACTGTGGTCTCCTATTCGGGGGGTCGCAGGTTCGATCCCGGGTACGCACCTCTGACTTTTCGGAGTCAAGTGCGTTTAAGCAATTAACTATCACTTGCTTCAATGGTGAAGAAAAACATCGTGAGGAAACCTGCACATCTGCGAATTCTTCATAATGTTCTCGAAGATGTGTGAAGTCCACGAATTCGCATTGGGCCAGCGTGGTGGACTATGGCCTATAACCTTTCTCTGAGAGGAGACCTGCGCTCAGTAGTGAGCCGTTGATGGGTTGCTGATGATGATGATGATATTTTAAGTTAAATTTGAAACGCCAGTGTACAATCGGCCCAACCAATCTATATCGGGTTGCATCATTTAACTACTGTTTAACCGCGTCTCCGCTTGAATCCGGTCGTGGTTTTTTGCTTCTGCGGCGTATCGTAAATCGAGCGAAACGAAACTTTTTCTTTTTCTTTTTCTCTCCTTTTTTCTTTTGTTTTTGTCCCTTTTTAGCTTTTATATCTTTTTCGCGTTTAGAGGAATTAATTAAGGAGCGCGGCTGTTTATCAGTTTGTTTTACGATGAGAAATGGATGTTTGTGAGATTAATTACCAACGGCCGTTCGCGTTGCTCGGATGCCATCTCGGGGTGCCTTGTTTAATTGTATCCAAACATATAACTCAATATTTATTAGGTACCTACTTACTTTAAATTAAAACTTAAATTAAAACAAAATCATCATACTATCTATACAATTATAATAAAACTGTAACTGGAAGATTTCTGTACATTTAATATATTTTGAAAATTTTAATTGGGGGATGCTTTACTATCGATACTGAGCCCAAAACAGATTTTTATTTAATTTTTGTCTGTTTGTCTGTTTGTTTGTCCTTCTTTCACGTAAAAACTACCGCACAGATTTCTACAAAATTTTATACCGTGGTAGCTTATTACTCGGGTCAACATCTAGGCTACTTTTTATCCCGGAAAATCAAGGAGTTCCCGAGGGACTCTAAAAACTAAATCCACGCGGACAAAGTCGCGGGCATCAGCTAGTAATATTATAAATGCGAAAGTGTGTTTGTTTGTTCTACAATCATGCCGCAACAGAGCTACAGATCGACGTGATATTTTTGCATGGGTATAGTTTTGAGGACCTGGAGAGTGACATAGGCTACTTTTTATCCCGGAAAATCAAAAAAAAATTACCGTATTTTCAATATAAAATCTGTCAGAACGGCCAATTTATTCCTCGGTACAACGTCACTCGACGTAGGTTTAATCGGCGATAAATCAGCCGAGGAAAAATTTATTGTGGCTGAAACCACACTTGCGAGAATGTTTCTAGGTAATACCCGGTAGGTACTCATTAATATATTCACTTAGGTACAGAGATGATAAATTATTATCTGTCTAGGTATTCTTTAATTTTTTACCGCGTCCCTTATAGGTAATTAGAAACATCTGATTATGATTGTCTATAATCAATGGAGTCTGCGTAAAAACCATTGTGCTATAGACTTTTTGCAGCCTTGCCCCAGTGTAGTGTGAGAACATTATACAGCCAATTATGTATTTGACAGAAAATAATTAATGATTAATTAAGTATCTACACAATATAATCATGATCATCATCTTAACCCATCGCCGGCCCAATACTAGGCACTATCTCCTCTGAGAATGAGAAGGGTTTATAGGCCATAGTCCACTATGTTGGCCAAGTCTGGATTGGCAGAATTCACACACTCTTCGAACAGTGCGTGTTGCCAGTGATGACTTACGGATCTGAGACATTGTCGCTAGCTAAGCGCTCATAACTCAGGTCACTCAGCAAGCGATGGAGGGCGCGAGGAGAACCATAGTCAGAGTCCCAAAGTGCTGGAGTGCCGACCCCGTACCGGGAAGCGCAGTGGTGGTAGACCCCCCACTAGGAGGACAGACGACGTCAAACGAGTCGCAAGGAGCTGCTGGATTCAGGCAGCGCAAGACTGAAGCCTGTGGAAGTCCATGCATGACCTTTGTCCAGCCTTGGACATCTGATGTGATATTTAATTGCTTAAACTAACATAACTCTGAAGTGCGCGCCCGGATTCTGAGGCTGCAGTCCTAACCACTAGGCTATCACTGTTCCTAGTAAGTAACTTAATATACTTTCTACAAATGCGGCTCATATTTAAAACCAATCAATCCATTAAGCATACGGCTAAGCCATTTCGCCACAATGCGGGAACGCGGGGAATCAATAGCAACCCCGCCGGGGTCGGGGTATCGAATGGCCAGGTACGACAATGGGCCAGCAGGACCACACGCGCGTGTCTAATGCGCTTTAAGTACTGGGGGGTTACGGTAATCGCTCTAAGATTTTCGGTAATTTATTGGAAAAGGATGTTTTGATTGGAAATTGCTGATAGAAGTTCGACTTCTCTATGGCTCAGCGTTGAAGGTGTCGGGCTCCAATAAAAAAAAATACGTGTGGCACTCGGGGACTGCCGCGGTAAAGCTATTGCATAGCATTTTCTAGTCGCATGCACACAAACACCGTGCCGAAGTCTGCCGAACCTAAACGACGGGGTGTTAGGTGTATTTTCGTTACGGAATTTCTTGATTCAGTCGCCGCGCTCAAAGCCTAAACTAACCTAAACTATTAGAGGAAAACGTCATCTATACAATCTATACAATGCATGAATAGGTATCTATCTACCTATTCATGAATTGTATTAAATTATATTATTATTTAGTATTTAATTAGTATGAGAACCTATATTAATTTAATACTAACTAAATATCAACATGCCACCAGGTAATCTACATTAATTTTTTTAGAACTTATAATAATCGACCGAGCGAAGCGAAGGTCTTTGAGTCTACTTGAGTGAATTTGCACTTGTCCGTCCGTCCGTCCGTCCGTCCGTCCGTCCGTCTGTCAGAGCCTTATAACTTCTGTATTACTGAACGTAATTACTTCAATTTTAGATATAATATGTAAACCGATGGCCTCCAGCCGAAAATGGCTTAAAAAGTTATAAAAATCTTTATTTCAGGGGGGCTCTCATAGAAGCGAAAGCGAAGAAAAAAAAAATTTTTTGCTTTTCATAGGTTTACAGTACGTCATTTTAAAGATAATGTGGAACAGAGTACAAAAGTATTTTTTTTTTAATTTTTTTCCTAAAATTGACGAAATGGGGGGCTTTCAAAGTGGAGATTATATTTGACCTCACAACGGAATAACCATTGAGAGCTGGGGCTTGAAAGTTTTATAATTTTAGCGTAATATCATGTACTTGAACAACAAATACTAAAATTAGATAAATGTAATAAGGAAACTAAATTATTTAACTTTTAATGAGCAGCAACAACAGAACTTCACAATGATGTCAATAGATGGCGCTCTCATCTCATACTATAGCAAATGCAGCTTATATTATGTAACATAATAATATTCAATTAAAATTATTATTTAGTCATTTAGCAAACATCAATAAAACTTCACGTTGCAGTTTGTTTTTACATGTTTTCTGATCGTGTCGATAGTTGACGCTGTGTACAAGTAATTTAATTTGAATGTTTCAAAAAACTATACCTAAGTTTGATGGAGGCCTTGAGGATTTCACTTTAACAGTTCCCTAACCTTTACGGGCTACATAATATGTTAAGTTAGTTGACACTTTCTGTCAACTTTGTTATTACAAACCTCTACGGGACAACTAAAGGTGAAAATGACATATGGGATGTTAGGATTGTATTTAGGGGCTACCTACGTAAAGAGACTTCTACAAAGGGGATGATTTAGGTATGGTTGGTGAAAACGGGCATAATAATAATGTCAATTTTGATCGTCATGTATCTATTGAATGAATAAGTAATTATGGGAAACCGTTACCGCGAGGTCTCAGTTCGGGGCGAACCACTAGTCCATACTAATGGTTTGGCTTCAAATATTGGAAGATAGTTTGAATTTTAGAACTACACATAATCGTAGGTTACTTTTAATTCCCACAGGTTTCTGAAAATCTTAATAAGTTCCCATGGGTTTCTAAAAACTATAATCAGCGCTACCGTAATCTTGAATATCAACCAATATTATGGTTAACTTTACTTAAAGATAAATAAGTAATTCAATACGTGATAAATAAATTGAAAATTTAAAACACCCCCGACATGTGCATGTAAGATCATAACCTGCAAGGTACCTACTCAATGAAACTAATCTATTGAACCCAAATACGATATGTCTGCTGTAAGTTTTCGAAGAGTCGGGTTCTCTGGAGACCATTCTGGTTGCAGCATCAGGTCTAAGGTATCAATTAATTGTCGTTTAACGATTATACTGGCACGCGTGAAGCACTTAATCGAGTAATCATACGCCAAAAATGCCTTACATCATTTTGGAAGAGCTGATACTCTTACACTCTACAACTGCAAACATAGCTAAGAATCACCGCAAGGAAACTCTGGCTTTCAAATGAAAAAACCGCATCGAAATCGGTCCACCCGTTTGAGAGCTACGATGCCACAGATAGACACACACACAGACAAACATTGACGTCAAACTTATAACACCTTTTGCGTCGGGGGTTAAAAATATGATAAAATATCCTAATTAAGTCGGTAGCGTTTGCGAGAGACGCGTGTAATCTGTGGAAATTTCGGGTCATTTGTACGACTGTATAGAGATGAGATGAAATTCAGATAAATGATAGAGACTGTCTGGACCACAGCGTAGCAACCGTACAGTTCAGAAACGAAGCTAGAAAATACTTTGACCCCCATGTCACAGGGGAAAAGGGATAAACACATACAAAAACGAACGTGCCGAAAACTAGCACTGCAATTCACTTCAATCCTTACGTTAAAGTTAAATTGTTTGATGTATATATTTAGTAAGTCATCTTTTTGGTTATCGCTGGGAAATGCCATTACGCATCCCGCTTGCCAGGCGGGTATGTGGGTCATGTATTAAGTCACCTACTACATACGTCAAACAATTTACCTTTAACGGCTCTAACAATAGATTGTTAAAACCGTAATATTTCAGTAAAACGTCGAAACTTTCAGGAAAAGTTTCAGGAATACCCTGAAACTTTTTCCCAAAAAGAACCAAAGTTTTTAGAGGTTTCCGAACTGTAGGGCGATGGCTGAACTGTGGACTGGAGTGGTAACCATTAAAATAGTATTAAGCCCGCCCCGGGCTATGATACGTAATAGCGCCATCTAAACAAGATTGTATGTATGTCTGTATGTACGTAGGTATCTATAGGGCTATCTGTTGTAAAGATAAAGTTTTGATATTATGTTATGAAACATACATCATCATCATCATCAGCAACCCATGAACGGTTCACTACTGAGCGTAGGTCTCCTCTCAGAGAAGGGTTATAGGCCATAGTCGTGCTGGCCCAATGCAAATTGGCAGACTTCACTCACTTTTGAGAACATTATGAAAAACTTTCAGGTGTGCAGGTTTCCTCACAATGTTTTCCTCCACCGTTGGAGCTTGTGATATTTAATATCTTAAACGCACTTAACTTATAAAAGCCAGAGGCAACCCCCCCAATAGGAGACCGCAGTACTAACCACTAGGCTATCACCGCTTCGACATTTTTGTATACCTATTTCACAACTACCTATTAAGTAGGTATTATACAGACCTGATACAGACCTAAAGGAACTAAACGTACAGTACTCGAGTAGCGGCCTCGCATCGGGAAACGCGGAAAACACCACGGATTAGATAAGATATATAAATTCAAAAGCAATTTCAAAAAACCGACTTCAAACGCCACTACAAAGTATAAAAATAATTTGCACACGTTTCTTGAAGTCGGGAGAGCCTAAATAGAAATGATGAACTGATGCGCGCGAAAGTCGCAAGCAGCAGCTGGTTATAAGCGTACAAGATCGTGTCTGTGGCAATCCTTGCAAGAAATAAAGAATACAATATCAAGTAGAAGTAAACATAAAAGCGCCGACAAAAAAAAACGCAACAAGAAAATAATGACGCCTTTCGCGAAACTGTTTCCCTTTCCAATTTCATGTTCCCCTTCACTTTAATTAATTTTTCTGCCGACCGTACAAAGGATGCAGGTAGAGTTGTCAGCTCCCCGCCGGTATTGACTCCTGTCAAAACACAAAGCGGGTCTCTTTGTCCCGACAGTGATCCGGGGGTGCATGCGCCGAATTGTGTAGTTTAGGGTTGGGTGTGGAAATCCGATTAGCTGGTGAATCATAGGGCATTAATATTAATTGTTATTGTATACAATTTTATTTATTAACTAGGTGTTGCAGGCGACTTTGTTCGCGTGGAGTAAGGTTAGTCTCACACTCTGGTCTTGCACCTATACGTAGTGGCATAAAGGCGTTTCCGCATGACTTCAAGTTTCAACACTTGGATATTCCGGTAATATTTAGATCCAGCGTAGGCTTTCTCATAGTCCATAAACACTAAGCAAAATGGCCGGTTATAATCTTCTCTCTTTTGTATACCTATCTTAGAAAAAAAAATCATACTAATATTATAAATGCGAAAGTGTGTTTGTTTGTTGGTTTGTCCTTCAATCACGCCGCAACGGAGCTACGGATCGACGTCATTTTTTGGAAGGGTATAAGGTAGAGCACAAATGGTGGCGTTTAAATATTCTCTGATTCGAATGGCAGTTTTAAATCATTATTTCTTATGTACTTAACATACATAATAATAAAATTAGGTTTCTATATAGTACCTAGTTTTGTTTGCTTAGTTGTTACTGTGAATAATGAATCAAAAATACAAAAAAAATACATGCATAATAAACTCCAGCTAATTTATTCCAGTAGCACTTTCACATTGTTCTGTTAATTACCACAAAATTTTACTATAAGCCAGTGCAACTCCATAAAGTCAACCCCTATTTTTGCAACAAATCGAGCCACATTATCATTTGACAGGACTTGGGGACTGACTACCTGCAATGCTCCCCGTCGTGTGTCGACAATTGGTACATTACCCTCTACAGAGAGAGGGTCAACTATTGGTACGTTTACCCTGTTTCATATTGTAAGTGTCTATGGCCGAATAGCTTGATTGGTTTGGGGACTGATTTATCAACTCGCGGAATTGTATTACAAGGTTTCTGTAATTTTTAGGGTTCCGTACCCAAAGGGTACCAACAGGACCCTATTACTAAGCCTACGCTGTCCGTCCTTCCGTCCGTCCGTCCGTCCGTCCGTCCGTCCGTCCGTCCGTCCGTCCGTCCGTCTGTCAGCGGGCTATATCTCGTAAACCGTAATAGATAGACAGATGAAATTTTCACATATTATGTATTTCTATTGCCGCTATAACAACAAATAATAAAAATTAAATTAAATTAAAAAAATTAAATTAAAATATTTCCATGGGTACATGGAAATATTTTTATTTAATTTTTTTTAACGGAACCCTAAAAGAGCGATGCCCGACTCGCACTTGGCCGATTTTTATGTTATAAAAATGAGAAAGTGTGTTTGTTGGTTTGTTCTTCAATCATGCAGCACCGAGGCCATGGATCGATGACGTGTTTACCTATTCCATGGATGTATGTTTATCTAGAGAGTAAAAGAGATGACTTTATCCCGGAAAAGCAAAAGGGTTTGCGGGAAATTTAAATTCTTGAAAATCTATAATCAAAAATCTGAAAGTTTAGGGCAAAAGCTGTTATGAAGTACGAGTACCTACTCATAAATACTAAGCCATTTTCCGTTTGTTTCGACATGCGTATGAGACAGACGAATAATGGTTTACTAAAGAAAGCTACACATAGTTCGAAGAGCTGATGGTCGTTGGGGTCCCAAGGTGCTGGAGTGGCGACCCCGCACCGGGAAGCGCAGTGTTGGCAGACCCACCCACGAGGTGGACAGATGACATCAAACGAGTCGCAGGGAGCCGCTAAATTCAGGCGGCGCAAGGCCGAAGCCTGTGGAAGTCCATGGAGGAGACCTTCGTCCAGCAGTGGACGTCTATAGGTTCATTAAGAAGAAGAAGAAGATATGTAGCTAAGATAAGGTAGCTAATAGCCTAGGAAACCCTGTAATCACCTTCCAACCTACTTTTGGTAGGCTCAAATCAATAACAATAATTTACTTGAATGAAAATTAAATCCCACCAACTATACACCTCGATACTCAAGGTGTGGGTTAGGGAGTCAACCTTGTATTGGAAGTTATGGGAAACCAACGAACTTCGCTTTACCTAAGGCCCATTATCGTCGCTATTTATCGGAAAATTGCAGAAAAACGATCCAACACACAATAGAATATACCTACTGCACGTAACCTTCATTGAAGTTGGTAGCTACTTAATTGAATAATCGAACATGAGAATTTAGGACAAAGATGCTTAAACTACCTCAATGTGCAACGAACAATTAAAAACCAACTCTAAATCAAAGCCATTTAAATTTAAATTGCAAAAATAAAAAACGCCAGATAGGGCATTCTTTTAAAACAACAATAAGATAAGAAGACGTATGTTGAATTCCTTGATATTTTAAAAATGAACTTTAGGGTTAAGGAATTGTGGTTATTTTTGTGTGGGTGAAGAAAATTATGTTCATACATCGCTGGGCATGTATGCCAAGCAAAATTAAGTATGCCAATATCATAAACGTTCGCGCTTCATCGCTCGTAGCCTTCGCTGGAATAACCGTTTTCCGTCGATTTTTCTCGTGTAATTTACCCACATTTCTATTTCAGTCAAGGCCCACAATATGGGAAGCTGATTGTGTTGATAATGCATAAAAATCCTTAATTAGTCAAATTAACTTGCCACTAGATATAGTAGCGGTTAATAGTCATGTTTATCGATAGATAGGTTATACTAAGTATGTAAAAAAAAATGGTTGTCTGTAAAGTCGGTTTGCGGACGATAGTTTTACGTGTTAACGTCATAAAGAAACATTGATGACCGCTAACCACAGCGCGCACGCGATGACTGGCGGGCCCGGCGGCCAGCGCTAAGCGCTCTGCCAACGCTTGGGCCGATCGTGCCTCTCTATCGCTTGTCCCGCGCTCTCACTTGCACGCGCAGGCTCAGGCGGAACGTGACACTTTTTCGTGCGTGCAGCCGGTTTTATCGATTTATAAGACGTTATCACGTCAAAAAGATGTAGAGTCAATCGCCAAGTCATCGGATTTGATACTAACTAATCAGTGCAGACTCAAATATTCTAGCTATTAACTTTAAGGAACGAATAAAAGAGCAACGATTGATTTTCTTGCTGGCTCTTCACAGCAGAATTTGCTTTCCGAACCTGTGGGTCATGTCTTGACTTTTCATAAGAGCCATAAGTTGGCTTATAAACATACAATAATATATAATTTTGAATTTGTGTAAACAGTGTGCGTCAGTTCTTAAAATAATACTGACTTTGGTAACCGTCTCAATCTAAATCTGCCTTATGAACCGAAACCTTTTATTGAAATTTTATATTAACAAGTTGACCATATAAATCAATTATACAGTTTTGCTGGATCGTTAGGCTTACGCTTATGGCCATATTATCTGATAGTCAAAAGTCTGCGATGGAATGCGCTAATTTGAAAGAGATAAAGCAACTATAGAATCCTCTATTTGGCTGTCATAATATTATGGTAAAACTACTTTTCTTATTAAACTTTTCTGGACCTACCATAATTAGTCGAAAGGGATGAAGGGAAGGGAAGGGGTTTCGCTACATTCACCTGGGCGTAAGTTGAAAAATTTATTCACTGTACATTACTTTTCTGTTATACAATAGTTCTTGTAGTAACGAAACGGCCAAGCCACATATTTTGGCTAAGGTGTAGAGTTTATGAAGTTAGGGCTTGTAGAGTTAGAAGCTTGATTCTAGGTACATGAGATCTGATAACTTTTTGACAGTGCGAGCCATATGGCGAGACCATATGGCAGCATTTTACATGAAAATGTTTTTGGTGGGATTTCACTTTTTTTATATTATTTAAACTAAGGGGTCAATTTTCAGACCTCTAGCATCAAACTTTCTCTCATACAAACATCCATCCCCTGCTTTAAGGGGTTGGGGGGTAAAAGTTCCAAGTTTTAGGATTTTTTTGTTGTTTCTATACTAGTAATAGCTTACATACCGAATTTCAGCTTTCTAGGACTTCAGTAAGTACCCTAAGAATTTTGGTGGTCATCAGTGAGTCAGTCAGTGACGAAATCGGGTTTTTTCAGATATCAATAAAATCTATCCACTATTGACATCATATCCCGAAAATTTTGTTTATCTGGTATAATCCAAACCCATGTTATGAGGGTTAAAAAAAACGACGAAGTGTTTCGAAAAATGGTAGGTAGATAGTGCCCTTGCGCTTCGCTTGGCTCGTCTCGGCGGGGACACTACTGTGTCCCCAAATGTCTTATACCTACCTACCTGTTTCAAGTAAAGGCTAAAAACGTCTGAATTGATGCAAATGAAATCCAAACTTAACCTTGCTTTCGATGTGGATACTGCAACCATTGCGCTAGAGAGATTGTCAAAAGATAATTGGGCTACAGTTAAGCATCCCGGTTTACCCTATGTCCCAGGTCACACAGTAACAGTTACTGATTGCCGCAATTCAACGCAATTGTCAACAATTGCGCTGTTTTGATTGTCGGATAACGAGTGGCGATCTGCGCTATTACGTCCATTTTATGCGAGTTAATGCAAATACGTTGCAGTATCGGGAAATAGGCTGTTTTTCTATGCATCACTTGTCTTGGTTGAATAAAATTTCTCATTAGAAAATTCTCGATGTGTCTCTTAACTACGTAAGCATTGTTGTAGAAAAAAGGCATATTTTATCATTTAAGAGGTCTATTACATTTCGCATCCCTCTCTGTCTCTCGCACATTCTAATCGACCGAGCGAAGCGAAGGTCTCTGAGTTTACTAGAGCGATTTGCACTTGTCCGTCCGTCCGTCTGTCACAGCCTTATAACTTCTGAATTACTGAACGTAATTACTTCAATTTTAGATATGATATGTAAACCGATGGCCTCCAGCCGAAAATGGCTTAAAAAGTTATAAAAATCTTTATTTCAGGGGGCTCCCATACGAAATGGGGGGCTTTCAAAGTGGAGATTGTATTCGAGGCTAGATTTCTAAACCCACTTTGTTTTAAAACTTGAAACTTACACATAATTTGAGTTATATTCTGTACTTGAACAACAAATACTAAGATTAGATAAATATTATAAAGAAACGAAATTATTTGAGTTTTAATGGGCATCAATGTTTTTAACAAAACTTCACTATACTGTTACTAGATGGCGCTGTCTTTAATATTGTAAATATGCATCCCATCCACGAAAGCAGATGACGATTGACGTCATCAGATTCGGCGCGTTTTAATTACAATATAATATAGTTAAAACTACCTTATGGGAATTATGGGATACCGCGAGGTCTCAGTTCGGGGCGAACCACTAGTATTTTCAGTGATTGTAAAAATCTCAGATATTTTTGACATTGTGGTCTGTGTAGATATAGTTTTATTATGACATACCTAGATTTTGATAGAGAAAAAAGCGAAAACTACTATAGTCCAGAGGACCAGACCCTTCTTCAGGAAGATCTACTTAGACTTGATCAATATTGTAAAGTTAATAGATTGGACTTTTTGGATTTGAGATTGGTATTTGTTTTCCTTAATTATTATGTAAATCTCTATCTGTGAAAACTTGTAATTAGCTATAATTTTCTTCTGTTCTTATCTACATATTTACTTTTTTATATTAGCTGTAAGTTTTCCTTGCAAAAAAAAAATTATATTATTTAATGGTAATACCCTAAAGTAAGTACCTAAGAAACAAGCACTTAACATTGTAATGCTATAATGGATTACAAAAAAATGTAGGTTATTTAGCGGTATCTATTGTTTACAAATATTTTAATAACTGTAAATTTCCCTTCAATGTAAATGCCTACGTAATCAATTGCATCACTAAATAACCACTGATTATTAAATAATACCAACATCCATAATTATCACTAATTACAGATAACATTTAGAATTGTCTTGTTTATATACCTACAACGAAATAATTATCGCGTATAACAGTGGTATTAAGTGCTTGGAAATTTAATTTACAGTTTTGGATTTCTTATTATTCTGTTTGCTTGACTTCTTATGCCTGGGCATTGACTTGAGAGATATCATTACCTTTTTTCTTTGGAATTTCAAATAAATCAGTAGCAATTCTTCATGTTGCGAGAATTCAAGTTTCTTTTTCAGATAACATTGTTGAGGTATCTATTTCATTCCAGTAAATCCAAGACCTTCATGTATTTTTGCTCCTACGTTTTACTGATGGTTAGAATGATTTATTAAATTTTTTTTTAATTGATTTAAGAAATTATTAATCTACTCCCATACATTAACTTCCTTCTCTTGTAAAGGCACAAAAGGCCTTACCTGATGTCTTTATATTAAACTTTAAGTATTTAACGTCCACTTCTTCTTCTTCTTTTCTCTTCTTCTTTATCAACCTATAAACGTCCACCGCTGGAAAAAGGTCTCCTGCATGGACTTCCACAGGCTTCGGTCTTGCGCCGCTTGAATCCAGCGGCTCCCTGCGACTCGTTTGATGTCGTCGGTCCACCTAGTGGGGGTCTGCCAACACTGCGTTTCCCGGTGCGGTCCACAACCTGTACCTAACAGTGGGCTGACGATTGGTTGAGATGAAAAATATATTAGGCAAGCCAAGAACGAGAAAATTGCTTATATACGTATATTATTTTATACAAATTCTATCCGCTTTATGACGGGGAGTAATCTGAAAAGCTTTTTGACCCTATCCCACTCTCTTTCTTCTACAACCGCACCGCTTGTCACCGAATCAATTTCACCCTCACCACCTGGGCGCCTGGAGCACTTCGACCAACCGCTGTACCTGATCTTTCTTTCCAAGATCTACAAAACTGTGTAACCAGCTTTCTATGACGGTGTTCCCACTACAACATGGGGTTATTCAAAGGGCGGACCAACAAATTCCTCAAAAGCCGGGAACGCCACCTCTGGTGCTACAAATGTTCATAGTCGGCACCGCTTGCTCGTTGACTCGCTATGCATATAAAAAGACATTATTGAATCTATAGATAATTTTTTTAACTCGCTTAAAATGGAGGTTGCGGTATGACACGTACCTATACATTAGGCACATCTATATAAAAATTTTATTTGTCTACTTAATTCGTGTTGATACAAACAGCGGTCATTCTTTTTGTTGATTCGAAACGATCACGGCCCCGGTTCATTGACCCCGCTAATACGATTATAATTACACCACACATGACGGACGCATTTGTAAACATAGGCTTGTGACGTAGCAACGTAGTTTTTGTCTTCATCTCCCGCTTCGAGCGAGGCTTCGTTTAAGAAAAAATTCTTTTCAAAAAACCGACTTCTAACGCCACTACAAAGTATAAAAATAATTTTAGTTTGTCCACGTTTGTTGAAGTCGGGCGGGCCTATATACAAACTATGAAACCGATGCGCGACGCTACAGAATATGATAGACTCGTTTGTAGAAGTCGAGCGAGCATCGCGAGTCGGTTTCATAGTTAGTATTTTAGGCCCGCCCGACTTCAACAAACGTGGACAAACTAAAATTATTTTTATACTTTGTAGTGGCGTTAGAAGTCGGTTTTTTGAAAAGAATTTTTATTTTAAGCTTTTAAGTGTAGTATCCTATGATTGAGGAGCTAGGACCTGGAGCTCCATGATGTAGTCCATACTTGTTACCTACAATATCAATTCGTAATCGAAATTTCCTAAATCGCCATAGTTTTAGCCTGCAGCATCAGGCTTGAGGAGTTGAAGGTTAAAATTTTTATGGGACCATTTCGCAAACATACTCTGTAGATAAAAAAAAATCACGCGAATCGGTCCAGTAATCCCGGAGAAATCGGTGGACATACATAGAAAAAAAAAAAAAAAAAAAAAAAAAAGATACCGGCCGAATTGAGAACCTCCTCCTTTTTGGAAGTCGGTTAAAAACGACAGCCAAATGACTATTGTAAGTTACTCGTACTTATGGAGTTAGTATCATTTGTAACAGTATTATATTAATATCATCTTAAGATTTGGAATTTAGCTTTTTATAGCTCACCTTTTAAAAAAAGAATAATATTAGCCTTGCTGAACATGACTGATATTCCCCTGTACCCAATAATAAGCAATGTATACTAAGTTATTATTTGTATTATATGCTAGAACTTAGAAGTAAAGCTTATGTTAGTAGTTAGTACCTAATGAGTATAACAATAGCGAAACGGGAAATTAAACCGTCTACTAATGAGGGACCCGTGGTCTAGATGTGATCATACTAGTTTAAAGTCTGTTCAATAAGTCAGTTTTCTGGCTTACTTTTTGTTCCTTTATTCCACTGTGTGCATAATTTATTTTTAATGAAAATCAGATTTTTTTTTATGTTAATTATCAAACTGTTTGATTCATTGATGACTCTTTCGCAATGTTGCTACTTCAATTTACCCATGTCAACTGACTTATTAAACAGACTATAGCAAAGTTGACCCCAGTCAACATTGTATACATTATACAGACACATATGTATACGGTCAACATTATATACGTATAGTATATATTATATGGAGAATGTAAAAGGGGCACGACACTCATAAATGAGGAATACTATACAGAGAGAGAGAGAGAGAGAAAGCGCGAATGAAGTCGCGGGCATTACCTAGTGGTAAACATAAACATAAGTGCTTTGAACTATCCAAGATACAGACGGTAAGGTGCAGCGTTTCGAACGCGCGGTTTCTAACGCAAGCGCAGCGAGCTCCTTTCTGACTACGTTTAACTCGCAGAGGAAAACTGCATACAAGCACTATTACCAACACTACCACCAAAGAGTGACCAACAGAGATTCTAGCGGAAAAGTCAAAGGACCGAGCGAACAAAAGGAGTTCCACAAGTGTAAATTAAAAAATTAAAACACCTCATGTGAATCTATGGCCGCACTATGCACGTTATATACATCATGCTACCATGTATTCTGCTCCATCATCAGATCCTCCTCCTCGATCCTCGATCATTTAACACCTACTCATAGAGACCATTCTAATAAGCCCAAACATACCATATCTGCTGTAAGTTGTTGAGGAGTTGGGTATCCCACAGACTACTTGATGTGCAGGATTAGCTCAAGATTACCTTGTATTGGAAATAATCCGAATTAACAGTACACGGTACACCCAATTTCAAATCAATCACACCGAAGTTTGTAAGACCCTCTAATCAATGAATTAATTAAGTAGGAAATGAGCTGATGATCTTCAAATTACTGAGCAGATCTTCATAAATTATACCCAAGATCCATCTCGAACACGTTAGCTTTCAAACAAAATAAAACGCATGAAAATCGGTCCATTCATTAAGGAGCTACGAGGGAACAGACAGATGCACAGACACACACGCCAAACTTATAACACCCGTCTTTTTCCTTCGGGGGTTGAAAAAAATTTACAAGCAGTGGAAATATTATTAGTTCAGTGGCAGTGCAAACCTATCTTGCCTGCACAGAGTCCGTTCCGCTTAGCCATTTCCCGCTCATTACCGTTTCGGACTGGAAACCGCGCTCAACACTCTTGAACTTCCCCAAAAGATGTCGCGTGCTGTCTGGGGCATCAGGCACGGACGCGGAGCGAGCGTTATCGCCCACAATTATAGGTGCAAGTCATTGGCCAGGCAGCAGACATGAATGGGTGTCGTGCTGACATGCGAGCACGCCAACGAAAACGAATCTGGGCGCCGCGTCACGGCAAGGGCCTGCACCCGCACAAGCCCAAACACCGCGAACCGCTCCTGTACCTAACTACCTAGCATCTGTAAGATTCTTTTATAACCCCCGACAAAAAATAAAAATTGATTATCTGTAAAGTCGGTTTACGGACGATAGTTTTACGTGATAACGTCATAAAGAAACATTGATGAATAAATATGTCAGAAGCCAACGCTTGGGCCGATCGTGCCTCTCTATCGCTTATTCCGCGCTCTCGCTTGCACGCGCAGGCTCAGGCGGAACGTGACACTTTTTCGTGCGTGCAGCCGGTGTTCATCGATTTATAAGACGTTATCAAAAAGAGGGTTGTTATAAGTTTGACGTGTTTATCTGCGCGTCTGTCTGTTCCCTCGTAGCTTCCTAACGAATAGACCGATTTTGATACGGTTTTTTCTGCTTGAAAGCTAACGTAATCTAAGTGGATCTTAGCTAAAATGTATGAAGATCTGCGCAGGCGTTTGAAGATCATCAGCTCATTTCCTACTTGATTAAAGGGTCTTACAATCTTTCACTGGTGCGATTGATTTGGTTGTACCGTGTAGTGTTACTTCGGATTATTCTTGCAAGGCATGGTAACCTTGAGCTGATGCTGCAGCATCATGTAGTCTGCGGGATACCCAACTCCTTAGCAACTTACAGCAGATATAGTTTGTTTGGGCTCATGAGAATGGTCTCAATGAGTAGGTGTTACATAGATGATGATCGAGGATTGAGGATCAAAGAGCAGGATCTGATGATGGAGCAGAAAACTGGATAACAGGATGTCAGGTATACCTACTTATATTACATAATATTATAATCCGGCCATACATTCACATGTACTTGAAGTATGTATTATACTTGAAGACTATTTTTAATTTAGTTTAGAGATCGGGTCCAATTGAATTAATTACCACTGCATATAAAGCGGGTATCTTTAAAAAACGGCATTAAACTTAAGCCTTACTATATGTCTTAGACATGAGACAGTACATTGTATTGTATCACTTTTTCTACGTAAACGCCAGTTTAAGGTTAAATGGAAGCAGTTATGAGCACAGTTAGGTTCAAATGATAAAATTGAACTGGGTCTATTAAATGTTCATTAGTTGTGGAAGAAATTACACTTAAATATGAGAATTCCAAGTTTTGTTTCGCCGCCCCCGGCCCAGCCGTCGTGGTATAATAGTTACATTTCGAAACAGTTTAGGTGTTTTTAGTTCAATGACCTTAATTTTAAGCCATTGGTTTATTATACGTAGCTTCTGCCTCATTGTCTCAGTGGTTTAAAGACCTAACTAAAATCCGCAAGATCGTAAATTCACACATTTAATGAACCAATACACCCTCTTAGCCACGCTTGCAGAAACGCCGGGTTATCCTTTTAACCCAGAGTTAGCAGCTAACTCTGTGTTAAAAGGACAGATTTGACAGATTAAGGCCCACTTGCAGAAACGCCGGGTTATCCTTTTAACCCAGAGTTAGCAGCTAAAGGTGGGTCTACGCTAGACGAGCCGAGCACGAGCAGAGCACGAGCCGAGCACAAATTCGTGTAGTGTGGACCGACTTACGAGCCTCGAACGAGCGCGCTTCGAGTGTTTGGCTCGTGCTCGACTGCGCTCCGCCCGTTGTCGGTTTTTCGACGAACACAAAGGGATTTGGGTGTGTATGTTTGAGGGCAGTGCTCGTTGCAGGTCCACATTGACGACGCGAACGAAGGCACCCAGAATGGCTTGGCTCGTGCTTGGCTCTTCTAGCGTAGACCCACCTTTACAGATTTGACAGATTTCGTATAAAGCTTCTGTCAAAATTACAAATTTATTCCTGGGTTAACTAAACCCGGCGTCTCTGCAAGCGAGCCTTAGTATAAAGCTTCTGTCAAAATTACAAATTTATTCCTGGGTTAACTAACTCGGTGTCCCTGCAAGTGGGCCTTAACAATAAAAATAATTTATTAGATAACGTACGTAACGTACGTAGCTACGTAATAATACTGTAAAATGATTATATTGAAAAGAGCGTAACTGCTGAGTTTCTTGCCGGCTCTTCTCAGCAGATTCCGCTTTCCGAACCGGTGGTAGAGTAGGTAATGACGTGTCATAATAAGAGCCACAGGTTGACCTACGTGAAATATATATTTTTTTTAATTTTATTCTCTTCTATTCTATTCTTATAAAAGTTAAGAGTCGTCATAGATATTAGCTACGTAAACAAATACCTATAATATACTAGTGGTTCGCCCCGAACTGAGACCTCGCGGTAACGGTATCCCATGATTATTCATTCAATCGATACATGATAACCAAAACTGACATTATTATTATGCCCGTTTTCACCAAACATACCTAAATCATCCCCTAAGTAGGAGTCTCTTAACGTAGGTAGCTCCTAAATACAATCCTAAGTCCTAACATCCGTCCCAATATCCTTTTAGGTGTCCCGTACAGGATCGTGATAAATAAGTTGACAGAAAACATCAATCACCTAACTTATAGGTAGCCCGTAAAGGTTAGGGAACGTTAGTGAAAACATTGAATTATTTATCAAACATTGAATTTAACTCGTAGTTCCATGGGAATAGTTACTGACTGCGCCATCTATTAGCATTATTGTGAAGCTATGTTGATGCTATATGAATTACTGACGCCCATTAAAAATTAAATAATCTCGTTTCTTTATAATATTCATATAATTTTAGTATTTGTTGTTCAAGTACAGGATATAAGTGACCTAAAAACATAAAATCAGTTTGAAAATCCATAGCGGATTTTTCTAGAGAGCGTCTTCAAGCGAGCGTATAAAATCGCCACTTTGAAAGCCCCCCATTTCGTCAATTTTAAGGGAAAAATTAAAAAAAAATTATTTTTGTACTCAGTTCAAAATTATCTTTAAAATGATACGTAACAATTTTATGTAACGCGATATTTTTTTTTTTACTTCGCATTCGCTTCTATGAGAGCCCCCCTGAAATAAAGATTTTTATAACTTTTTAAGCCATTTTCGGCTGGAGGCCATCGGTTTACATATTATATCTAAATTTGAAGTAATTAAGTTCAGTAATTCAAAAGTTATAAGGCTCTGACAGACGGACGGACGGACGGACGGACGGACGGACAAGTGCAAATCGCCCTAGTTAACTCAAAGACCTTCGCTTCGCTCGGTCGATAATTCCAGAAGTCAGAAATACGCCTGATTATGTTGCTAAATTGCTTTAATTAGTACAGCAATCCAATAATTGAAACATACATTACATATTTTCAAAGAAAGCATCTCAAATTCTTCAACAGTTGTAACATTAGCTACTTACACTTCATCGCCACGTTTCACTGACTTTATTGCTCAGATATAGTAATAGGTACGTACTCTTGCTTCGCCGTTATTACGGGCAAAAACGTTCGGAATTTATTATGATTCTTCTTGGAAACCGTCATTTTAATTATTACGATGCGTTTTTTCACTGCTTATTATCTGCTTCTAGCCTAATATGAATAAAGAAAATACTAGAAAGCATACGCTGGTTTATTCCGTAGATTTTTTTCTGAAGGTAAATTGTTATGCTTTGGTTCTGTTAGAAAAACTGTAAAACTGTTAAAAAACCTAACCTTGGTACTGTAAAAAGACAATCTGCACTGAGACAAGCTTCGGCTTCGTAGACTGTCATCTCTGTGGAATGACAAACATGTCGTGCGACAGAGACGACCCTCAACAAGCCGAAGCCGGCCGGTGTGTAATTTTACTGACGTATATTTGAATTTAAAAAATTAAATAAAATGATGATGTAAGGATAAAGAATCAGAATTTTCATTTCCGAGCTTTGTTGGCAAAATTGGCAAACCCATTGGACTTATGAAAATTAAATTACCTACTATACTATAGTTATCGAGGGCTTCTGGAAGAAATCTCTTCCTTAGAGATAAGCTGTCCTTGTGCACGTCCTTTATAATTATTTATATCGTCGTTTCATTTTTATATTACTGGTACTAAATAAATAAATAAAAAATATATAAAAGAAAATTATAATATAGATAAAATATTATGTTCAATGGCCTCTACAATAGTAATGATTTTAATACACATAAAACAAATTATGTGCTTACATACATCTGAATATAGGGAAACTCAACAAGACAACAGTTAAGAAAATAAATTGCTATAATTTTACTCAAAAAACAAAGTTCTCTACGCTTTAGCTATACAGACAAAACCTACCTTATGATGCTATAATAATCTTAGCCACACCAATAAATTAGCATCATAGACAATATTCCACATCTAAATAAAACCTATCTCAAACCATCGATTATAACTTAATCGAGTTACAATTTATAGAAATAATCGGTCATTGATTTATCGATATGAATATTTTGCTAATTTATTCTCTACCGTAACGCTTTTAGCTCTAAAGTTTATTTTCGACTGTAAGTTAGAGGTGTATGAATACAATTTGTATCGGAAAGATATCAAAGGCATACTCGTTTGATACTACTTTGAATAAATCAACAAAATCGACGGGCGGCAATGAGTAATGCCCGAATGTATGCCGTAATTTTGAACGGGAAACTGTATAGAGTAGTCTGAATTATATTCACGTTATTTGAATTAAAATATAGACAGATACCGTTGCAAGATAGAATAAATTACAATGACACAAAGGCTGCCTCTGGAAACGTCCTGATAATATACAAATTATATTTTGTATTATAATTAAGTCAGTAAGTCAGAGAATATTGACACTTTTGAATTCTTATTATAATTGTCTTAACTATCTTGTTATGATGATGTTTTAAATGAGTTATAGTTATAAAGTAATTATATCTTACGAGCTTTTGCCCGCGACTTCGCTCACGTTAAGTTCAACTTTTCAACCCCCTATTTCACCCTCTCAGGGGTTTAATTTTCAAAAAACGTTTCTTAGCGGATGCCTGCGTTATAATAGCTATCTGCATGCGAAATTTCAGCCCGATTCCTCCAGTGGTTTGAGCTGTGCGTTGATAGATCATTCAGTCATTCAGTCAGTCAGTCACCTTTTCCTCTTATTTAGTTAGATAAACTTTCTAGTTCTTACCAGTGATATGACCTGTTAGAGACATTATTTAAATGATGACAATAATATTATCCGTAGGCTTCAGGTATCCCATAAACGTTCGTCAAAATCCAATCATTGTTAAGTTGCACCTAATTGCTCTCAGGTGTTCCCAATTTAGAGATTATTGGTAAAAATGGACGTTATCATCACAATTATCACTTATTAAGTTATAAATATATACATTGAACGAAATAAAACTTAAAACATATTGTCGTAAAGTGCACAAAATAACTTAATTACTTTAACGATCAGAATCAAGTGAATAACAAAGAATAGAACAATTTAAATTGAGTATTAAAAGTTTCAAAGTTGTAATCGACTCCACGGATCCTATGTCCACTCACTTAATCTATTCCAGCGAGTTGTGAACACAAATTAGAAAAACAAATACGTTTTTAGATTGTAATTTAAGTTTAATAAATGTTAATTAAAATAGATCACTTTTGACTATAACATTATCTACCTATCTTGTACCGACAGAAAATTAAGCCTAGTGATCTGTGCATAAACATAAGCTATTGTATTGTAGTGTAAATATAGTGGTGCCACTTCGGTTGTACACAATCTCACTAAACTTTAATCATTTTTTTTTTCGAACTTTGTGCCCCACCCCTTACTACTTCAACTTTGCGACTAGACAAACTAATCGTTTGCTCTGTCTTTATCTCAAAAATTGGTACTTACTAAAATTATTACAATCAATGGGTAGAGCCAAAAAATATGCTTGAGGCCACCCATACCTAGCCGGGGCGTGTCAGCCAGTTGAAATAAAAGCCATTTTTAGGAAGTTTTTAACCTAGTAAAGGTGTTTTTGAATAAGCTAAACCTACCATAAGTACTATGTTATGTATAGTTAAGACTTACCTACTCGTTCACAGTAAAAAAAATTCTTACTTGAGGATAATAATATTATTCTTATTGCAATTATGTATTTTACTTTCTTCGAAACGCAGACTAAAGGTGAAATGCACCTAGACGGAATTCTTGCACAAATGGTTTTATGAAATTGAAGCCAGATTGTTTGAGAATAATGTTAATTTTAATCGTTTGGTGGTAATCTGTGTCGTGACGCAGTTATAAGCTACACGACTGAGCTAAGTAGGTATTAGCTAAGCAATGTTAAAAGTCATGATTTTGGACTTATTTTTAGGGTTCCGTACCAAAATGGTAAAAATGGAACCCTTATGGTGAGACTTTCTCCGTCCGTCTGTCCGTCCGTCTGTCACAGTCGATTATTTCAGTAACTATTAAAGCTATTGACATGAAATTTGGCATAGTTGTGTATAATAGTGGCCCAACATCATTGGAATAAAGAAAAATCGAAAATTATTTTTAGTTTTATTAAAAAAGGGGGAAAATCGGAGGTTTGAAATTTCAAAGTAAAATAACTATACCGAGTGGGGTATCATATGAAAGGCCTTTACTTGTTTGATTAAAGGATTTATAAATACATATTACGTGTAATAACGGGTGCATATACACCTACACAAAAATATACACCAACTTATTTCTATTGTTTTGACTTAGTTACGTAGATCATTCGACGTTCCATCAATTTTTTTTTTCAGAATTATTGTCATGTTAAACATTCCCCTTTTCCCTCCAAGTTAAGCGTAAATTTAATTTTGCAGTTGGGATGGATAAAAGTGGTTGAAAAATGAGTGGTGTTTGAACCATCGACCTTTCAGTTTTCAGTCTGCACCTTTAACCGTTAGGCTATTGAGGTTAGCCATAATGTCGAATTTTTAGATTTCTTTTTTATCAATCGATAGATGTCCACTGCTGAACAAAGGTCTTCTGCATGGACTTCCACAGGCTTCGGTCTTGCGCCGCCTGAATCTTTAGACTTTTTTTTTCTTTTTCTCGCTTTTATACTTGGTTTGATCTTTTTAAATTGGACCGGCATTGGTCACATTATCTCTTACCGTCTATTTATTCCTTTAGTCTGTGCACTGAACATGTTTATTGTGTAAACTTTTTGTTGGACACACCCAAAAAGTGTTGCAAATTTTAACCCTGCAAGTTTATAGCCGGTGATATGGTACAAAGGGTGAATTAATTGACTACCATCTGACATGCATAATACATAATATTATGATCACTGACCATAGGGAACACCGATTCGACGTCTGTGTGGCTAGTACAAGATTTACTATGGCAGCTACGACTATAGTATCGTTCTCTCACGAACTATTCATAGTAAATAACATTTTTGTCAAATTGGTACCACGAGTCGGTCACGTATCCGTAAACGAGCTAACTATAGTGAGTTCTATGACCACTACGAAGGTTAATACAATGAGAATGAGTCTGTGGCAAGTCTGTGGTAAAATTGAGTGATTCTATACTCTGTGGTCATCCGTAGGCTCAGAAGGGCTGGAACCCAGAGCCGTAAAGCCAGATAAAAAAAAAAAAAAAATCAAACTGTCATAACAAACAAACAAATTATCAAATCAAATTATTTTTAATAGATCTTAATTTACGATTCAGACTTCTCAAAAAAGAAAAATGTGAAATAGTAGATATAAAACATAAAAAAAAACAAACTATAGGATATGAAACGTAAAACAAACTATACCTAGTTAGTACCTACTTACGAGTATAACCTTTAATTCAAGATTCAGAATCCTGTACGGAGGTATATTATATTCATTGGGGTCCCAAGGTGCTGGAGTGGCGACCCCGGACCTAGATGTGCAGTGTTATGTTGGCTTGATAAGGATGATGAAGAAGAATTCTGTATATTACACCAACCAGCTCATTATCCTAATCTAAAACTGCCTGGATTTTCACTAACTGGCCAACTGAATTGGATACATAGAATAGTGAGGAAAGGTACCTAAAACATGAATTCTTTATATTCAAAGTAGGTAGGTATATAAGTATATTATTATGCCAGGTTTGATTTATCATGATGATTTGAGAAATAAATCCTTACTAAAATAAATGCGAATGTGTGTTTGTTTGTTGGGTTGTCCTTCAATCACGATGCAATAGAGCATCGGATTGACGTGATTTTTGCATGGATATAGTTAAGGACCTGGAGAGTGACAGCTAGGCTACTTTTATCCCAGAAAATCAAAAAGCTCCTGCTGGATTTCAAAAACTAAATCCACACGGACGAAGTCGGGGGCATTAGCTAGTACATAATATATTATTGTTGAAATGATATATGAAATTGCAAATGAAAACCAGTGCTGCAGCAAGAGACTTACTTATATTAATTCATCATAATAAAATTGTTTTTAGTTTAGGCCCCGTAGATTAAGTTTTGTTTTCTTTGTAATAGATTTTAAAAAAGGAGGTTATCAAATTCGACCTGTATGTATGTAATATTATTGGAACTGCAAAATATTTTCATATGATATTATAATATTAGGGTTTCCAAACAAATTTTATAGGTGTATGTATGTATGTTTGTCCATACATTTCTGTGAAACTATTCATCAGATTATGACCTTTCATTTTTTATTTGCTTACATTTACTTCAACAGGAACAGTAAACCTTTCATCAAAATCGGTTCAGTAGTTTTCAAGATATGAACACTTTTCCCTTTTCAGTTATTCTTTATTTTGGTACTTTATTGAAGTTGGTTTAATTTTTTTCTAAATTAGGTATACTTTGCTTGTTATGTAATAGTGTTGATGCAAAAGAAGTTTCTTTTTTATTTTTCTTTCAAAATGTCTAAACTATTGAATTTGTTATAGAAAACTAGTATTACATATTAAGATTTCTGTCACCAAGCATATTATAATGTATTAATTATGTTGACATTTTATTAATTGTAATACCATCCTCTGTAAGTATAGCTATATAATAAGCTTATGGGAAATGTGTTTTTTTCTTTTTTTTCAGTGAAACCTACATAATTAGAGGCTAGTACTTACAAATTTACACCAGAAGAATGGGTGCACATTTGCATCTCTGTATTCAGCCTTTAGTCACCAGGCCCTCTGCACTTACACCGCTCATATTATAATCATTGCATTTTCCAGTGCAAGCATCCAGGGTCATAACGGGATGGAATTTGAGAAATCATGTTTGAGAAACATTGTAATTTGATAATATTGTTGCTGAATAAATAAAATAAAATTGTATATATTCCATAAGTCTACATAAATAAATAAATAAATATTTTTACTTTATCTTTCATCAGCATTTCTTTATTTACTTACCTATTTTTATTTACCTACACACCATTATTTTTAGTCTTGTCAAAATAATATTTTCCTTTTATTGGTATAGAATACAATAGAATAGAATAGAATAGAAATGTTTTTTATTCAAATAAACTTTTACAAGTACTTTTGAATCATCAATGAGTCTACCACTGGTTCGGAATGCCGTTTCTGCCGAGAAGAACCAGCAAGAAACTTGGCAGTTGCTCTTTTCAAAATGTATACCTATATATTATGTTTAGTATAAGTAGTAAATTGATGCAGAACAAAGGTATTTTCAAATGGCATTATGTCTATAATGTTTAAACTGTCTTTTTTAAATTTGTTTGTCTGTTTGTCCCAGTCAATAAAAGTTAAAAGGCTGAATCAATTTTGATGAACTTACCTTCTGTTTAGTAGATGCACTGCAAGCTGACTGCAATATTGCAGTGTGGATGTTATATTTCTATTGCAAATGCTGACCATTTATCCAGATACAAAGACTATGCAATGAGTTATCTAGGTTACTTTTTATTCCTGAAAAGTTACCTTAATAACTATAGAAATATTACAACAAGGCAACTTAATACAAGTATATATGTATAGGACAAATTAAATCCTTATTATAAATGCGAAAGTGTGTTTGTTTGTTGGTTTGTCCTTCAATCACGCTGCAACAAGGCTATGGATCGACGTGATTTTTTGCATGGGTAGGTATAGTTGAGGACCTGGAGAGTGACATAGGCTACTTTTTATCCCGGAAAATCAAAGAATTCCCGAGGGATTTTAAAATCTAAATCCACACGGACGAAGTCACGGGCATCAGCTAGTACAATATGAATTTAATGTGTAATGTTAATTATTTATTACTGAGAACAATTCAAAATACCTATCTTTCTTTTTAATAGATACATACTAAAGTTTTCTTTTGAAAAGATTAATAAACTTTGCAATAATATGAATTAGGATGGAATAAGGTAAGTAAAATAAGAAAACTAAAACAATTAAGGATTCAATTTGTTTATTTATAAAAACTAATTGCATTTTATACAATTGGTTTGGGTATTTATTCTTTTATGTAGGTACCTATATTAAAATCTAATTAAGTATATTATTCAAGTATGATCACTATGATGTGACAGCCACTTGCAGATGTTAAGCAACACCTGCATACTTGGTAGGTAGGTACATATTGTTTAGGTGACAGCTTTTATTATGCTCTGAGGTGATCTGCAACCTGTAAAAATATGATACTTATATTAAATAGAAACTTATTCATTAGAGTTAGGTTTGTGGTTTGATTGTTTTTAATATCATAGGTGTAATTTACCTACTAATAAATTATTCTATTTGCACATATTTTATGAATGGGAGTATGGGAATGGGAGTTTAGTTACTTTTTGCAATTGTTTTACCTACACACATGCATATTGTTGATGCATATTTTTGAAGTTAAATGTGGATGTTGTTAGTTTTTGTACATAGGTAATATGTAGGTTAAGTAAGCATAAATTTTATTGATAAAATGTGCAAAATGACAATAAGTATAACCAACATACGCAGTGATAGCCTAGTGGTTTGGACTGTGGTCTCCTATTCGGGGGGTCGCAGGTTTGATCGCGGGTACGCACCTCTGACTTTTCGGAGTCATGTGTGTTTAATTAAATACCGCCTGCTTCAATGGTATAGGAAAACATCGTGAGGAAACCGGCACACCTAAGAATTCTTTAATAATGTTCTCGAAGGTATGTGAAGTCTGCCAATTTGCATTGGGCCAGCGTGGTGGACACCATGGCCTATAACCCCTCTCTGAGAAGGAGACCTGCGCTCAGTATTGAGCCGTTGATGGGTTGCTAATTATGATGATGATGATAACCAACATTAACAGCACTGATTGACTGACTGAGCTGTAACACACAGCCTTACCAAACCATAGGAGTTAGAAACTTGAAATTTTGACAGTGGGTTCCTTTTATGAAGTAGGCACCCATCAAGAAAGGATTTTTTGAAATTTCACCCCCAATGGTGTCAAATAGGGGCTGAAAGTTTGTATGAAAGTCTGTTATCTTTTATGTTATATCCATGAAACTTGGTATTTGGCCTTTCAATAATTGAAATTGAAGAAATAAGTGTTTAAAGATTGTTCCCCCAAAGAAGATAAATAGGGGATGAAAATGCTTATGACAATGTTTCATTTTTCAAGTTATGTATATGAAACTTAGTATTTTGTCTCTTGAATAAATAAATACTTAATTAAGTAGGGTGTTACACCTTCCTTGAACATTTTACCCCAAAAGGCTAAATAAGCAAGAATATTGCAAGAGTGACTTTTCCTTATCTCTACTGGATATGTAGTTAGGGATAAAATGCCCTTACTTTCAAGGACATGTAACTAGCGAAATTTCATCAAATCATCATAGAAATTGTAACAAAAGATAGCTGTTTACCTACCTACCTAGGCCCGTAGTCCTTGAGGCCAAAATAATACAATATAGAATAGGTACCGACCTAGGTATCTGACGTATTTGTGTACCTACACTTATGCCAAATGTAACCTACGGGTTACCTACCTTCGTCTCCGGTCTTTGAATAAACCAACCTTCGAACACTCAGTCTCCAACTCTCCAGTGAATAATGATAGGTACTTTTTGTGAACATAATATGAGGTTGCTTATTAGAGTATACTTACTCTTTCTTAACAGTGGACGATTACTTGACTATCACTTTGTAAAGGTTTATTTGAAGCACAATTTCAAGCACTCAGAGACCGGTTAGGAGTTCCTGGACAAATTAATATTTCATCCGAGATGCACAACACAAATATCGTCTCTGAGACAGTTGTTACTCCTCCTCGTCTCGGAGGCTATCTTGCAGAGCCTCCGTGATCATTCTACAATATGCTTCCGTGGGTCAGGGAACTCCTCAAATAATTATTTTTCAACATTTCGATTGTATATCACCAAGCTCTCACGGAATATTTTCGGTGAATTGAAACTCACCTATCGTATCACGTTTACAATCGTAAATGACGTCATTTACGGGTTGTGAGTTGTCAAACATATTACTCATACTGCCAAATAGCGACACTATCCGTATTTTTGTACGAAGACGTTTTTAATTCACGATAGTGACGTCATGCGTTTTAACTATACACGCTCATACTGGGAACTACTCGGACACTTTTAGTTCCCAATGTTTCCGCTTGGGGCGTTGGCTGTAGATGTATGAAGAAGCTCGCAAACAGAGGTCCGTTATAGTTAACTATCCAATCTTGCTGATCGTGAAAAATAAATCATTAAATTACTAAGCCTTTGACCGCGACTTCGCCTGAGTGAAGCTAGTTTTTAAGCTATTGCATAGCTATTATCGCGGGCTTTGAACTAGGACAAACAGTTTGAGCGCGGCGACCGAATCAAGAAATTCCGTAACGAAAATAAACCTGACACCGTCGTTCAGTAAGCGTTCAACATTTTAAAGGTTCACAAGTAGCTCTGTTTGGCGCAGTAGGCGAGCGGCCGCTATCTTTACCGTATGGTGTATGATGTCGCAGGTTCGAATCTCACTCACGAAGTAGTGACAGTGCGCTTTTCTTGTTTGTTTGTTTTTTAATTTTTTTTTTGCATAATTTTTATTATGCATAAAAAATATTGCATAAATATTATTATTGCATAAGTTGATAAAAAATGCTATGCAATACCTTTACCGCGGCAGTCCCCGAGTGTCACTTAATTTTTTAAAAGCCTGCTGGAACCCTTTGTTCTTCCAGGATAAAAGTAACCTATGTTACACTCCAAGTCATCAACTATACCCACTATAATTATACCCATGCAAAATATCACGCGGATCCGTTGTTCCGTTGCTGCATGATTGAAGGACAAACCAACAAACAAACGTTGCCCTATTCTATGATACCCTAGAGCTTGAAGTTATAATTAGGTAACACTAGTTGATGCCCGCGACTTAGTCCGCGTCGATTTAGATTTTGAAAATCCCGAACTTTGATTTTTCGACCGATTTGACGAACCAACAAACAAACACACTTTCGCATTTATAATATTAGTAAGGATTATGTATAGTAATTTATTGTAATTTATAATCTTATTAGGATAAGTAAGGATATTATTAGTAATAAATTAATATGAAAAATTCTTTTAAAAAACTGACCTCAAACGCCCGTGCCACTAACAAGTAAGTATATAATTTACTGTCGATATTTTAAAAACCGATTTCGATAAAATTTCAGTTAAATATTTAATAATTTCAATCAAATATAAAAAAAGATTCCGACGAATTGATAACCTCCTCCTTTTTTGAAGTCGGTTAAAAATGTGTTAGTATGACCTGTCATGCTTAGCTAACTATTAAGCCCCTTTAGATGCCTTCTTGTTGAAGGATCTCGTTTTACAGTGGTTATGAAACCTGCTTAGTTATCTCTATATTTCTAATCAATCATAACATGGTTCAATTACCCCCGATTGGCTATTTGAAATAGTGAATAGGTATAATAGGTACCTAATAGTCTAAGATCCCGATATAGAACGACCTTCACCGAGCTGGTTAATGGATCAAACATATTTTTTATGTAATTTAAATTTAATAATTTTAAAATATCAAAAAATATATTGCATATGGGTTGCCTAGCAAATTTCAGTCCAGGATATTTTTAGTTAATTTAAAATTTTTTTTTTAATATTTCACCGGTTTGGTTAATGGATAAATTCTACACCAACCGAAATTATGGAGCACATAGTATATGCAAAAGTTAGGTAGTTAGGTAGGTAATTACTAGTATCAATTTACCTGTTCATACCTGGCAACCCAAGGGTTGTGACAGGAAAAAATAGGCAACCCAACTTTTGCATATACTATGGGCTGCATACTTTCGATTGGTGTAGAATTTATCCATTAACCAAACCGGTGAAATGTTAATTTTTTTTTTTAATTAGGTAGTTAAAAATATCCTGGACTGAAATTTGCTAGGCAACCCATATGCAATACATTTTTTGATATATTAAATTACATAAAAATATGTTTGATCCATTAACCAGCTCGGTGAAGGTCGTTCTATATCGGGATCCTATACTATAACGTATAATTTCAACCATTATTCTCGTCACTCATCGCTTTCGCCGCAGCACTCGTAACTTCATTCCCTGTCACTCATATTTCTAGGAGTCTAGTGCAGTGACAAGTTCTAGGGATGTTTCACATTGCATGGACTAGGCATAAGTCCAGTGGGACCGGTTCGACAAAAATCTTGATGCAATTTCATGGTAATAATTAATAAATAACTGTAAAATTTAAGGTTTATTTTTATAACGGTTAGCTAAATGACATCCAAGAGAGAAAGAGTCACTGAAAAGTCGAATGATATTAGTTTAGTACAAAATTGAAAATATATACGGATATACCTAGGTGTCGTCTATTTATTAAATGATTATAAGGCCTAGGAAGGTACTTTAGAGATAATTTTGTAGTTACCTCATGGGCTAGTATAGGTATAATGCAGCTTCTACTACAATGATCATGACTAGAATTTTTTTAAGTAGGAGTGGATCTCGATACCCACGAATTTTCAGTTTTCAGCTTCTTGCCTTGAGTAACGTTATCAATAACATTATTTACCTACTGTTATAATCGTTATAGAAATTAGTCAAATTATTAAGATATGACTAGCATTTGCTCGCGGCATAGCTCACGTTAATTTCGATGTTTCAAACCCCTATTTTACCCCCTTAGGGGTTGAGCCTACGTTATAATAGCTATATTATGTATAGTAAATTTCAGCCCGATCCGTCCAGTGGTTTGAGCTGTACGTTTATAGATCAGTCAGTCAGTCAGCCAGCCAGTCAGTCACCTTTTCCTTTTATATAATTAGATTAAGATTTTGAGTCTTTTCACTGGTCCAGTATTTATGTATTCGAGTCGCGCCTAGCCGGTAGCTAACGAGGAGCGAGTCACGTGATCTCTCATCTCACTTGATGGTGTATTACCTACTTAAGCGAGAAGAGTGAGCTTGCAGTCCTATCACCAAGGTTTCTGTAAGCATAAGACTACGATATCAATAACGGTATTCACTGTTATAATTGTTATAAGAATTAGTCAATAACATTATGAGTCCTTTCACTGGTCCAGTGTTTAGGTATTGAGTGGCGCCTGGCCGGTAGCTAACGAGAAGCGAGTCACTTGATCTCCCAACTCACTTGATGGTGTATTATTACCTGTGAGCTTGCAGTCCTATAACCAAGGTGTCTGAAAGCATAAGACTACGATATCTATAACTGTATTCACTGTTATAACCGTTATAAGAATTAGCCAATAAGATTATGAGCCCTGTCACTAGTCTAGTATTTAGGTATTTGAGTCGCACCTAGCCGGTAGCTAACGAGGAGCGAGTCACGTGATCTCTCATCTCACTTTACCTGTGATCTTGCAGTCCTATAACCAAGGTGTCTGAAAGCATAAGACTACGATATCTATAACTGTATTCACTGTTATAATCGTTATAAGAATTAGCCAATAAGATTATGAGCCCTGTCACTAGTCTAGTATTTAGGTGTTTGAGTCGCACCTAGCCGGTAGCTAACGAGGAGCGAGTCACGTGATCTCTCATCTCACTTTACCTGTGATCTTGCAGTCCTATAACCAAGGTGTCTGAAAGCATAAGACTACGATATCTATAACGGTATTCACTGTTATAATCGATATAAGAATTAGTCAATAAGATTATTAGCCCTGTTACTGGTCTAATATTTAGGTATGAGTGGCGCCTGGCAGGTAGCTAACGAGGAGCGAGTCACGTGATCTCTCATCTCACTTTACCTGTGATCTTGCAGTCCTATAACCAAGGTGTCTGAAAGCATAAGACTACGATATCTATAACTGTATTCACTGTTATAATCGTTATAAGAATTAGCCAATAAGATTATGAGCCCTGTCACTAGTCTAGTATTTAGGTATTTGAGTCGCACCTAGCCGGTAGCTAACGAGGAGCGAGTCACGTGATCTCTCATCTCACTTTACCTGTGATCTTGCAGTCCTATAACCAAGGTGTCTGAAAGCATAAGACTACGATATCTATAACTGTATTCACTGTTATAATCGTTATAAGAATTAGCCAATAAGATTATGAGCCCTGTCACTAGTCTAGTATTTAGGTATTTGAGTCGCACCTAGCCGGTAGCTAACGAGGAGCGAGTCACGTGATCTCTCATCTCACTTTACCTGTGATCTTGCAGTCCTATAACCAAGGTGTCTGAAAGCATAAGACTACGATATCTATAACTGTATTCACTGTTATAATCGTTATAAGAATTAGCCAATAAGATTATGAGCCCTGTCACTAGTCTAGTATTTAGGTGTTTGAGTCGCACCTAGCCGGTAGCTAACGAGGAGCGAGTCACGTGATCTCTCATCACACTTTACCTGTGATCTTGCAGTCCTATAACCAAGGTGTCTGAAAGCATAAGACTACGATATCTATAACTGTATTCACTGTTATAACCGTTATAAGAATTAGCCAATAAGATTATGAGCCCTGTCACTAGTCTAGTATTTAGGTATTTGAGTCGCACCTAGCCGGTAGCTAACGAGGAGCGAGTCACGTGATCTCTCATCTCACTTTACCTGTGATCTTGCAGTCCTATAACCAAGGTGTCTGAAAGCATAAGACTACGATATCTATAACTGTATTCACTGTTATAATCGTTATAAGAATTAGCCAATAAGATTATGAGCCCTGTCACTAGTCTAGTATTTAGGTATTTGAGTCGCACCTAGCCGGTAGCTAACGAGGAGCAAGTCACGTGATCTCTCATCTCACTTTACCTGTGATCTTGCAGTCCTATAACCAAGGTGTCTGAAAGCATAAGACTACGATATCAATAACGGTATTCACTGTTATAATCGATATAAGAATTAGTCAATAAGATTATAAGCCCTGTTACTGGTCTAATATTTAGGTATGAGTGGCGCCTGGCAGGTAGCTAACGAGGAGCGAGTCACGTGATCTCTCATCTCACTTGATGGTTTATTACCTACTTAAGCGAGAAGAGCAGTCCTATAACCAAGGTTTCTGAAAGCTTAAGACTACGATATCAATAACGGTATTCACTGTTATAATCGATATAAGAATTAGTCAATAAGATTATAAGCCCTGTTACTGGTCTAATATTTAGGTATGAGTGGCGCCTGGCAGGTAGCTAACGAGGAGCGAGTCACGTGATCTCTCATCTCACTTTACCTGTGATCTTGCAGTCCTATAACCAAGGTGTCTGAAAGCATAAGACTACGATATCAATAACGGTATTCACTGTTATAATCGATATAAGAATTAGTCATTAAGATTATAAGCCCTGTTACTGGTCTAATATTTAGGTATGAGTGGCGCCTGGCAGGTAGCTAACGAGGAGCGAGTCACGTGATCTCTCATCTCACTTGATGGTTTATTACCTACTTAAGCGAGAAGAGCAGTCCTATAACCAAGGTTTCTGAAAGCTTAAGACTACGATATCAATAACGGTATTCACTGTTATAATCGATATAAGAATTAGTCAATAAGATTATAAGCCCTGTTACTGGTCTAATATTTAGGTATGAGTGGCGCCTGGCAGGTAGCTAACGAGGAGCGAGTCACGTGATCTCTCATCTCACTCGATGGTTTATTACCTACTTAAGCGAGAAGAGCAGTCCTATAACCAAGGTTTCTGAAAGCTTAAGACTACGATATCAATAACGGTATTCACTGTTATAATCGTTATAAGAATTAGTCAATAAGATTATAAGCCTTGTCACTGGTCTAGTATTTAGGTATTGAGTAGCGCCTGGCTGGTAGCTATCGAGGAGCGAGTCACGCGATCTCTCATCTCACTTGATGGTGTACCTACATAAGCGAGAATAGTGAGCTTGCAGTCCTTCAACCAAGGTTTTGGAACGTAGTTCCTTATCGCGCGGTGCGAAAGTGGGCAAGACGGAAAAAATGAAGACTAAATTGAATCGACACTTTTTTGAATGTGAATTTGGCATTGTGTTCAATATTTTCACACTACAATATTAGATCTCCGTTGCCTTGTGGTTTCTACAGTCGCATAAAGGTCGATGGTTCGAACTTCGAATCCCAGCTCGACAGACTGAATTTTCTATTTTCTATTTTATTTTAAACTAGCTGATGCCCGCGACTTCGTCCGCGTGAATTTAGTTTTTTGTTTTTTTTTGCATTAAAACCTTCCGTGGAACTTCAGGAACATACAAAAAAATAAATTAACCGAATTGGTCCATCCATTCTTGAGTTATGCGCTTACCAACATTCATTTTTATTTATATAGATAATTTCTACATGTGGAATTTTTCCCTAATTTTTTTATTTTTATTATTAATTTATTATTAAAAAGAACTTCGTTCCAACCGAGTGTTCCACGACACTCACGCCTTTTTGTTTGTATCAAGCGTTACTTTATAAATAACGGTATTCAATGTTATAATCGTTATAAGAATTAGTCAATAAGATTATGAGTCCTTTCACTGGTCCAGTGTTTATGAGGCGTGCTTGCCGGTAGCTAACGAGGGGCGAGTCACGCGATCCCACTTGTTAGCGTTACTTACGCGACAAGGGTGAACCTGAGTCTTAGAAACAAGGTTTTATATTTTGAAGTGAAGACTTCTTTAGACGCGTTGAGCAATTTTTGATAGTGGTCTAAGATCCGGTATAAGAAATTTATACCCTCATATTATGTTATTTATTAGTGATAAGAAATAAATGAAAATGATAGATAATAATATACTCATCGACATATCGCGAATAGGTTGCCTAGTTAAATTGCGTGCGGATAATATTTACATCTAAAATCTAGGCAACCATGGGTTGGATCATCTTTTTAATAAGGCAACCTAATATAGTTAGATTCAGAATAAAATAAGCTTTAATTTGATATAAAATACGATTAAATAACTGATGAGAGTATATCAATTTTACTCACCGGGCAACTCCATAGTTGTGCAGAAGGGGAATAAGGCAACCTTTACTTTTTCAATTCTGTTGGGTCTCTGGTCTTGTTCTCTTACATAGTTAACGATTTTTTAAAATAACTAATGAGAGAAGTTTATTTAATAAATTTAATTTAATTTAATACTATCCGCACGCAATTTAACTAGGCAACCTATTCGCGATATGTCGATGAGAATATTATCTATCATTTATTTCTTATCACTAATAAATAACAGATGAGGGTATAAATATCTTATACCGGATCTCGTACTATAGGGAAAAATCTTATGGGTACGTCGTACGCGTCACCGATATACTAATGTTATTTGAATTATGCAGTAGGCTCTTTGCCTTTTTACCCGATTACGGCAAAGCTAAAAGGAAGGGTTTTGGTTTTAGCAGTCTATGTATGTATATTTGTATTCACGTATGTTCCACGTAGTTCCTAAACCACTGAGTTGATTTTAACATCAAATGTGACAATCAACATGGCATCAGTCATATATTGATTTTGTTTGTATAAATGTAGCCTGTGTCACCTTGCTTATCTTATAATATGGTATAGGGTTATAATATAAGAATCGAAAGGGATTTTATCTACTCCAGCATCGAAAAGTTCCAATTTCGAATTTGACAGCTGAATCGATATGAACCCTCTTTCGGTTTTGCTTCTCATTTCGATGCAGCTCGTTGTATGGGAGCTGAATCGAAATGGTTATCTTCTTAAAATAGGATACCTAAAGCTAAGGCTCTGAGTTCTGGCACTTTTGTACCGTTCATACGACAGAGGCGCCACAGGCGGCTGGTGGCGGCTTACGGAGTTACTTTTTGTTGACAGAGGCGCCACAGGCGGCTGGTGGCGGCTTACGGAGTTATTTTTTGTTACTTTATTGAGCCTACGGCGTATTTTGTTGATGATTTTATTTTCCTTGTCGTAGATAAAATCTTGTATGCAACTGAACGTAATTAGTCATTTTAATTCTCGTACTATCCTATTTTGATACTCGGCAAGCCTCGTATCAAAAAACAGCACTCGAATTAAAATGACCCTCATTACGATGCAGTTGCATAAATAGCTATTGGATACCCGTAGGTGGTATCTTCTTCTTCTTCTTTAGTAAGCTATAGACGTCAACTGCTGGACTTGTCCAGCAGTGGACGTGGACATGGACTTCCACAGGCTTCGGTCTTACGCCGCCTGAATCCAGCGGCTCCCTGCGACTCGTTTGAAGTCATCGGTTCACCTAGTAGGGGGGTCTGTCAACACTGCGCTTCCCGGTGCGGGGTCGCCACTCCAGCACCTTGGCACCCCAACGACCATCAGCTCTTCTATGTGCCATGACCATCAACTCTTCTATGTGCCCCGTCCATTTCCACTTCAGTTTCGCGACTCACTAAGCTAAGCTGGCGGGTATAACATCGTAAAAAACGCTTTAGACCACATGAGTCACGACTGAAGTAAAACTTACGAAACGCAACTGGCTATGAGAGAAAGAGAGAAAGAAAATGTGTGCTCGCACCTCTATCTCTTGCCCCTACAGTAGTATACGAAACTTAACTCTCTCTCTTTCTATCATCACTAACTTATATCCCCCACTCAAATTCCGTTCGTCTCGCCCGATCACACTTTTCGTCACGCATTCATACGCTTACTCCCCAAGTCGAGCATGCTTAAAGAAGTTTTACTTCAATAATATGCGTGATAACAGCAGGGTGTTACTTGTTCCAGCATCAAGCCCCCATCAAAGGACGGCGTCACAAAAAGCAACCCCAGCAAGAGGCATCGGGAGCGCCTCAATGCCGAGCTTGACACGCTGGCTTCACTGCTTCCCTTCGAACAGAACATCCTCAGCAAGCTGGACCGGCTGTCCATACTGCGGCTATCCGTCAGCTACTTGCGGACAAAGAGCTACTTCCAAGGTGAGTGGAGCTATGAAGACGCATCGCTGGTGATCAATCACTTCTTCTTCTTCTTCGAGTGCCGACTCCTATCGGAGGTTGGCAATCATTAGGGCTATCTGCACCTTGGACGCTGCTGCTCGGAACAAGGATCGGGTAATTTTTCCATACCATTGGCGTAGGTTTCTAAGCCACGATGTTCTTCTCCGACCCGGTGGTTTTCGGATCAATCACTAACGCAGGCAAAAATACTCAGTCTGCAGCACCTACGCAATGTCGCTTGTCTATCGGTCTTCTATCAGATATACTTTGGCGAGTACGCTCAGGAACTTCACAACATTGTGCCCTTATTTGTGTCACGTCTTAGAATGAGTATTTGAATATTAGTTTAAATTCATGGGTAGCCTAAGTATGTCACGCTCTCTTTAAACATTTCTGTGGTGGTGTCGTGTGATGCGGGTAGTTACGTTCCCTCAAATATGGTTCAGTGAAGCAACGGCTGGGTCATGCGTCATGCTTGTGAACGGGTGACACCGGCGGGAATTGAGGCTACTTGCTGTCTGCCCGTCTTCACATATATCGAATTATAATTAGGAATGCTTTTGTGGAACTTCTCCTCATTGTGGAAACACTGCATACATAGCATAGTATCTATTGTATCGTAAACTTGTTTTGAAAAGAGTAACCGCCGAGTTTCTTGCTGGTTCTTTTCGGCAGGAAGGGCATTCCGAACCAGTGGTAGACTCATCGACGATTCAGAAGCACTTGTAAAAAAGTTTATTTGAATAAAAAACATTTCTATTCTATTTTTTTTTTCTCTTCTATTTCTCTTCACCGTTCTACCACAGAACTGCGAGACGTCGTGAACGTTGGCGTCCTTACGTGGTAGAAATCCCACCTAGTCACACGAAACGCTTCAGTTCAACGTTTCTTAAACGAACCGCCAAGGTGTGGAACACCCTTCCAGCATCCGTGTTTCCTGCCACCTATAATTTGAGTACCTTCAAGGCAAGAGTGAATAGGCATCTTCTAAGCAAGCGCGCTCCAACCAATCAATGCTTCCCAGCGTTGATTGTCGTCAAGCGCAAGCCTATCTAATACTTAATAAAAAAACCGGTCAAGTCGAACTCGTGCGTTTCGACCCAAAACCTATAGGGTACTTCCGGTTGACCTAGAATTGTCAATTTTGGTTAAAAATAAGGTCTTACAGCACAATTATATATCTTTTTATTGTGTTGACTCAGGACCTTGATTTTTATACACCTAATAGGGACTATAGACCTCAGTATCTGGTATAAATTTCAACTTGCTAGGTCTATCCGTTCCTGAGAAAATCGGTGTAAACACACGGACAGACGGACAAGAGAGTGATCTTATAAGATTTTTTTTAACTTTTGAGGTACGGAACCCTAAAAAGACATGACATGTCGGTCGTCTCGAAGATACAGACATCCATCCATCGAAGTTATAAAACGGACTCATTAGTTACATATCAATCTCTTGGTCCAGGAGCCGGTAGCTTTGAAAGCCCCGTCAAGCGTGATATTTCTTTTTATGAGAATTGATAGTTAAAAATTAGACGAACAAAGTAAGCTTAGTACCTGTGCTTTAACTTAAAAGGCTGAATAGAAGTAAAAAATATTTTTTTTAATGCAAAATATGTTTTATCATCATCGCGGATTGATATTTATTTACAGTGTATTCGATAGAAAATTTTTTTTATTTTATTAACTAGGCATTATATAAATTTACATTAAAAAAAATACGTGTGGCACTCGGGGACTGCCGCGATAAAGCTACTGCATAGCATTTTCTAGTCGCACGCACACAAACACCGTGCCGAAGTCTGCCGAACTGAAACGACGTTAGACGATGCACGGCTTGTGTTAGGTTTATTTTCGTTACGGAATTTCTCCGCGCTCAAAGCCCGCGATAAAAGCTATGGAATAGCTTAAAAATTGTCACCCATGATGGAGTTTTCAATGTTACCGGCTCTCGGTATATATTCAGTTTGTATTTGACCACCATAAATTAGACCTTAGACCGAATGGTCTAACTCCATGACCCATTGAAATGACAAGCCATTGATTTCCTATAAAAAATATCTAAAGCAAACATCCCGCGATTTAAACTAAAGCGCCACTAAATCATTTCGACCCGCACCCATTCGCAAAATAAAAGCAAATCGATTTAGAATCGATAGCATACCGATGTATTCGATTACTTATAAATGTGTTCCATGACACGTATTTAACGTTGTCAGGCAATTTTATTGTAGCATGTATTAATAAATGAGTCGTGTCCGAGTACCGATTCCGATTCGAGAGAATGTAATCGATACTTTCCGTTGCGAATGCTTAGATTTTGTTATCTCGGGATCGATCTACGATGCTACCATTGTTTGTTGTTTATAGCTATCGTTACTCTACTACTAGTTAGAGCTGCAAGCGCTTAGCAAAACTGAGTTAAATAGACCGTTCAGGAGCGAAACTCAGCGCTTGCATCCAGTGATGTCTGATGTCGGTCCACCTAGAAGGCAAGTCTGCCAACAATTGAAATAGTGATAGCCTAGTGCCTAGTTAGGACTGCGGTTTCCTATTCCTATCGTGAACGGGTGCCGCCGGCGTGAATGGGGATACTTTGTGTCTGCCCATCTTAACCTGAATTGAATTGTAGATTTTTTTTTTTTGGAACTTCCGCTCATTGTGGAAATATTATATTTTATTCTAACAAAGTTGCATAGGTTTAATTGGCTTGGCATCCAGCTGCCCACAAGATAGTATAAAAAACTTATTACAATGTAATAGCTTCATAATAACATTGTAAAATGATTATTTTGAAAAGAGCAACTGCTGAGTTTCTTGCCGGCTCTTCTCAGCAGACTCCGCTTTCTGAACCGGTGGTAGAGTCATGACTTGTCATAAGAGCCACAGGTTGGCATACGTGAAATAAATAATTTTGAATTTGAATTTGAATATTCGGAGAGTCGCAGGTTTGAGCCTGGGCACGCACCTCTGACTTTTCGAAGTTAAGTGCGTTTAAGCAATTAAATATCACTTGCTTCAACGGTGAAGGAAAACATCGTGAGGAAACCTGCACACCTGAGTTCTCCATAATGTTCTTTAAGGTGTGTGTAGTCTACCAATTCACATTGGGGCGGCGTGGTAGACTATGACTTGACTAATGACTTGACTATGAGGAAGGGTTATAGCCCTTCCCTGAGAGGAGACCTGCGCTCAGTAGTGAGACGTTAATGGGTTGCTCATGATGTCAGTTAATATTGTTCAATGTACACCTAGGAGTTTATTTATCCTTTCTGTTTATTTACGAGTAACATGTTCTTTTTACGTCTATATTTTTATGTAGTTAAAGAAATAGATTCTTTATAATAAGAGATGAAACAAATTATTTTCCGATTAATATAACCGATATAATTGGTGCCGTAAATCCCGTATAAAACACCCACTTTGCATACCGTAGTCCGTACGCTACCAAGACGCGCGTATATCATACATTGAGTTATTAATACGCCTTATAATTTTATTCCGAACGAGATTTGAATATAAAAATCAGTGGGGGGGCAATGGGTATATGCTTTATTGTGCAGTCTGGGCTTTAAGGGGTCGATGACGTGGCAACTTGCTGGTGTTCGTACTGGCGATCACTGAAGTTGTTTTTGGGTTTGCGAAAAATTACTGGATGTATACGTGGATACTATCGCACGCGAGACGTCATATCCGCTTCACCAACGTTCCCTAACTTGTATTTGTGGTGAAAATGACATTTGCTAAGTGATTGTATTTAGGGGCTACCTACGTAAAGAGACTCCTACTTAGGGGATGATTTAGGTATGCTGATGAAAACGGGCATTATTAATCCGCGTGGATTTAGGCTTCAGAAATCCGGTGGAAACCCTCTGTTTTTCTGGGATAAAAGTTACGTCACTCTCCAAGTCCTCAACCTATAGCCTTGCAAAAAATCACGTCGATTCGTTGCTCTCTTTCTGCGTGATTGAAGGACAAACAAACAGACCAAAAATAGGATAGAAAAATTACTATAACCTATATTTCATTGATGTGAACAAAGTAACTTTTTCAGATGGAGTTCGATTATTCCCTCGCCCGGTAATGAATACTGTCCATATAGTTACATTTTGATAAAAATAGTCATAAAAAGATAGCTATAAGATAAACATAAGTAGGTAATTATGTCGCATATTTTAACACTTGTTTTGAAAAAAACAACTGCTGAGCTTCTTGCCGGCTCTTCTCGGCAGAATCTGCTTTTCGAACCGCTGCGCTGGAGTCTTGAACTGTCATAAGAGCCACAAGTTGAGTTGGCCTACATGAAATAGGTAAATATTTTGAATTTTGAAAAGAAAGAGACCAAGGCCCCGACTCTGTAACTCAGTGTCTATCAAAAAATGATAGACTTATATTTTTTATCCATTGAAGGTTTGCTATGAAATAAAAATATCATTCCATAAATCAACCTTCAATGGATAAAAAATATGTCAGTGGCTATCATTTTTAGATAGGCACTGATTTACAGAATCGGGGGCCCATTAATGCTCATCATGTCGTCAATAAGGCAATCGCCAATCGCTCTCAAAATACAATACATCGTTTCCTTTCCAACACACTTTTCAAAACAATTTTCCTAACGACTGTACAACATTCAAAATGTCGATAATTCTAATTAAATCGATTGTTGAAGCATCGATTACACGGTCCCTCTCGATACGTAAAGATTTCGCCGCGCCGCGGGACGCGAGATAGTTTTAACTGGAATTATATCTGGAATACCGGTATCCAGTACCGGTAGCCCCTAAATTATTGATATTTCGTAGTATTTTTATCGAGTGCTTTGCATAATACAATAATTTGTATTTTGTGCACTTGTGTTTGTTTTTAACATAAACACCGATATCTGTCGAAAAATTATGTTTATTCAAACAATTTTTAAGCTATTGCATATAGCTCTTATCGCGGGCTTTGAACTAGGACAAACAGTTTGAGCGCGGCGACCGAATCAAGAAATTCCGTAAACGGAAAAAACCTAACACCGTCGTTCAGTAAGCGTTCAACATTTAAGAGGTTCTCAAGTAGCTCTATTTGGCGCAGTGGGCGAGCGGCCGCTTTATGTATGATGTCGCAGGTTCGAATCTCACTCGCGAAGTAGTGACAGTTCGCTTTTCTTGTTTGTTTGTTTTTTAATTATTTTTTTTTGCATAATTTTCATTATGCAAAAAAAAATTGCATAAATATTATAATTGCATAAGTTGATAAAAAATGCTATGCATTAGCTTTACCGCGGCAGTCCCCGAGTGCCACTTAATTTTTTTTCTGCTTTAACTGAAACTAACTTATGGTCTTGTCTAGAATAATTTCAGTTATTAATAAAAATTACAAACTTAAAACTGTAACTGACTACGGAAAATTAAAATATTTATTAATTTATATTAATCGACCGAGCGAAGCGAAGGTCTTTGAGTTTACTTGAGTGAATTTGCACTTGTCCGTCCGTCCGTCCGTCCGTCCGTCCGTCCGTCCGTCTGTCAGAGCCTTATAACTTCTGAATTACTGAACGAAATTACTTCAATTTTAGATATAATATGTAAACCGATGGCCTCCAGCCGAAAATGGCTTAAAAAGTTATAAAAATCTTTATTTCAGGGGGGCTCTCATAGAAGCGAATGCGAAGAAAAAAAAAAAATTTTGCGTTTCATAGGTTTACAGTACCTCATTTTAAAGATAATTTGGAACAGAGTACAAAAGTATTTTTTTTTAAATTTTTTTCCTAAAATTGACGAAATGGGGGGCTTTCAAAGTGGAGATTATATTTGACCTCAGAACGGAATAACCATTGAAAGCTGGGGCTTGAAAGTTTTACAATTTTAGCGTAATATCATGTACTTGAACAACAAATACTAAAATTAGATAAATGTAATAAGGAAACTAAATTATTTAACTTTTAATGAGCAGCAACAACAGAACTTCACAATGATGTCAATAGATGGCGCTCTCATCTCATATAGCAAATGCAGCTTTATGTAACATACCTATTATTCAATTAAGATTATTATTTAGTCATTTAGCAAACATCAATAAAACTTCACGTTGCAGTTTGTTTTTACATATTTCTGATCGTGTCAATAGTTGACGCTGTGTACAAGTAATTTAATTTGAATGTTCCAAAAAACTATACCTAAGTTTGATTGAGGCCTTGAGGATTTCACTATAACAGTTCCCTAACCTTTACGGGCTACCTATGTTAAGTTAGTTGACACTTTCTGTCAACTTTGTTATTACGAACCTCTACGGGACAACTAAAGGTGAAAATGACATTGGGATGTTAGAATTGTATTTAGGGGCTACCTATGTAAAGAGACTTCTACAAATGGGATGATTTAGGTATGGTTGGTGAAAACGGGCATAATAATAATGTCAATTTTGATCGTCAATTATGGGAAACCGTTACCGCGAGGTCTCAGTTCGGGGCGAACCGCTAGTATTTATTGCTTTTATTCGAAAGAAAATATTATGTAGGTAGCCGTCACCCGGAGTCCGGACCATAATAATGAATTAATTGACACCTCATTCATCAAAATCAGTTCGGTAATCAAGCGCTACGGTGGAACATACATACATACATACACAAAGACTGCTTAAATCATAGCCACTACTCCTTTTGAATTTCCCATAGCTGCTTAAATAGTCATTAATTTGCATTATATTTTTTATGAGGGCGGGGGCAAACGGAATTTATTATTTTGTTTAATTGTTTCTGTTTTGGTCAGGAGAGGCTTCGGCCCTGGCTAGTTTACACCCTACCTGCAAAGCCGTGCTGCCAAACCGTTTAGAAATACCACGCGGAATTTGTAATCATCGGCAAGTTTAACCAAGTAAGCAATTGCGCTTTTGAATAAAGAAATCCAAACTTCCACGACGAACACAAAGCGAGGGAAGTAAAGTAACCTTTACGATGGAAAAACGTTTATTACATAACCGTGTGTTTATATAAAGCCGTGCCAGGCACCATAGCGACCGGAAGGGCCCTATCGATCCATGCTAATTCAATGGGCACCACGATTTATCGATGTACTACGAAACTACGAAAAGCTGTGGAAAATAAACGTGGAACAAACCTATCTACGAGTATATATCTATCTATAAGTCATTGGGGATGAGGCTTTCAAAAAAATACGTGTGGCACTCGGGGACTGACGCGGTAAAGCTATTGCATAACATTTTTTATCAAAATCGCATACGTCTAGTCGCACGCACACAAACACCGTGCCGAACTCTGCCGAACTGAAACGACGTTAGACGATGCACGGCTTTCAACGCCGCACCGCTGTGCCGGTCGGAGTGGGGGGTGTTAGGTTTATTTTCGTTACGGAATTTCTTGATTCGGTCGCCGCGCTCAAAGCCCGCGATAAAAGCTATGCAGTAGATTAAAAACTTGGTTGCTTTAATAAAAAACTAACTACTGTGCTCATATTTTACGCAAGATATTTTAACTAACTTAAGAGTATCATGTGAATCTACAAAAAAGTAACTTATTTACAAAAAATATCATCCGCAACCCATCAACGGCTCACTACTGACTTACTGAGCGAGGTCTCCTCTCAGAGAAGGCCCAATGCAAATTGGCGGACTTCACACACCTTCGAGAATATTATGAAAAACTCTCAGGCGTGCAGGTTTCCTCACGATGTTTTCTTTCACCATTAAAGCATGTGATATTTAATTTCTTATACGCAATTGACTTAGAAAAGTCAGAGTTGCGTATCCGGGATCGAACCTGCGACCCCCGAATAGGAGACCACAGTCGTAACCACTAGGCTATCACTGCTTTATACAAAAAATATAAACCATATCAGTAATTGAGGTATAGTGCCCACGACATTCTACTTCCTACTAATATTATAATTAATGCGAAAGTTTGTTAGGTTGGATGGACAACGAATGAACCGATTTGGCTGTTTGGAATGGTCATAATAATATTATTATGTAGAAAGGTATAATTTTATTTTTTGCTGGTATCATGGGCTCTTGGCCTCTCTGAATAGCCAGTAGTAGTCTTTGCAGTAAATAAGTGTAAACTCAGGTCAAAGTATGACGCCTGCGCTAAACTTAAGATCACAATAGCGTCCTGTCGCACGACAAAAAGTATCTCTATTCACCGGGGGATCTCATGGACATGGCAAATATTTGGCACTTATCAACAGGCTGAAATGTCTTATTTCCACATAATTATGTTTTAATTTTCTATTTTGAAATGGTTTGTTTCTGTTATATTTTTGTTGTACCCATAGTTCTAAATGTAATGTCAAATTAACGCTGTAGCTTTAACAGGGCACGAACTGAAAAGTTGAAGGTGGAGAAGGATGGTTCAAACCCCACTCAGTCTACTTTTGTCATACTCACTCCTAATACAAGCTTTAAAGCTTATTTTGGAAATAATAATCAAGTTTGGGATGGATTTTTTTTTTTGCGGGATCCAATCACTTGTTAATCAATTTGGCTGTACATTTGCATTTTGGACACTTTCTTAAACATGAGTGTTCCTTGAGTGTAGAGGAAATTAACTTTAGTGAAATGTTATAATTTTACATTTCCATGCTAAATTAAATATTTACCCACAATTAACACTACCACAGGTACTAGAATCCACTGTTAATTTAAAATTAAAGTGAAACATTTCGTTTGAAATACAAGAGTTAGAAGTTGCAAGTACACAAAAGAGACAAGACAAAAAGTTTTGAAACAAAAATTCGCAAAGTCTGATTTAACACTTATACACGACAAATAAACACGCCGTTCCTGTTTATATAAAAACTATATTAAATCCCAATTTGGCGTGCGCTGAGTCAACGGCGAATGTATAATTGATCTGATAAAGGCTAACTCGAAACACCTTTTAGCTTTATAAGCGGACTTTTTACTTAGTTAAACCGAGTCTGGAGGCGTGCACTCAATACTGGCAATAAGGAACTGCTTACCTCATATAAAACACATTCAAAAAATAGGTGTGACAGACTTTTTGCCACGTTAGCAGTTTGCACACCAAATTTTTCATAAAATAGATGAAAGGAAAGGACTATGCAAAAAAAATTCGTTGTCTGGAAAGTCGGTTTACGGACGATAGTTTTATATGATTACGTCATAATGAAACATTGATGACCGCTAACCACAGCGCGCACGCGATGACTGGCGGGCCCAGCGGCCGGCCGCCGCGCCGGCGCGGCGCTCTGCCAACGCTTGGGCCGATCGTGCCTCTCTATCGCTTGTTCCGCGTTCTCGCTTGCACGCGCAGGCTCAGGGGAATGTGACACTTTTTCGTGCGTGCAGCCGGTGTTATCAATTTATAAAACGTTATCACGTCAAAATTGTATGGGCACTGTCCCCACCCCCCCAACAGACGTGGCACTATTTTTAATATTATTGTGAAATCCTATAAAAAGACTAATAACCGTCTTCAATCAGAAAATAATTGTTTTTTTTTTTAATAAAAAAGAATGTACGCACGCTGAAATACGCGCGCGCATGCACAGGCGACGAAAGGGCGGGAGGTGGTCAGAGGGAGCGTGGACAGCGCAGGGCGCGGTTTTTTCTCTAAAATAGAATAGAATAGAAACGCGTCTCTGCCTTTCACAAACGCGTCTGCGTCTTATAATAGCCTTTTTACTAGTAGGTTAATGGTCCTGTACCTATGTGCTTTTTATTATTGTAAACTACTAAAAGGGTAGGTACCTGTCCAAAAGAATTCACTGAAAAAAAAATCAAATTCGATTTGCATGAAAACCCCATATCTACGGCGGATGTTGCCATAGTAAACAATCATTAGGCTTCCAAAATGTATTAACATTCGTTTGAAATCTGTTGGTAGATGCTTTCTGCATGGTCCTTTCCTCACAATGTTTTTCTTCATCGTTAAAGCATGTGATACATTCTTATTATTAACAAGTGTAAATTAATAACTTTATTTTTAAAGGCAAGCTTTTAGTAGCTACATCATTAGACTCTGGATATCATCTAGGATCAGAGTACTTGTTATGACAATCAAACGAGCCAAAACTTGATGGGGTTACGTCGTTTTATTACAGAGTTCCGATAGCCATCTTCCGTCTCCATCATCAGATCAGCTCCATGTCACAATAATATTGCATTGTCATCCGATTTACACATAAATGCAAAATTTCAGCTCGATCAGAAACCGGGAAGTGGGTCTAAATCATCTTGCAAGATTTGACCCAAACAAACAAACAAAATAAATAAATAAACTGGTCAAGCTAAATAAAAGCTTGTAAAAATGTTACAATCTGATGATTTCTACAGAATTCGCACGATGCCCCATGACACCTCTGGCGACAAAATGTCGCCCAGTCTACACACGGCTTAAGCGATTTCAGTGTAAGGTGCTGAATAAACCTTTAATCACACCATCAAATTAAGCTCACTCCAGTGCACAGTGTACCGCGTATGATGGATTACGCGCCTTATCAGAGGTTATTGTTTTCCATAAGGCGCTATAAAAATGACTAATTTGTCACATCGAAGGGCTGCGCTTATCGGCCGGTAATTGTTTTCAGAATCTGAAAGCCTTGGATCTGATAACAGGTTCACGTCTGAGTGCCCGCTACATGAAACATTGCTTACACTTCGATGACTATACGAAAAGGATTTTGATCCTTTTGTGAGAAAAATTTATGTTGCGCTTTGGCTGTCATACCTACTCCAAGATAAGAGCATATTGTCGGTCCGATTCAGTAATTATGAACATTTCAAAATATGCTGTTCGAGTAATTGAGGGTCAGAGTTTATAGAAATTTCGATTCATCAAGTAAAATCAAAATTTCTCTACCGGATTATATCGTTTCCTAAAGTTTCCTAACGCGGTTAGAACAAAAATTTGACTTATAGGTACCGTTAGTGTTTCGGAAAAATTATTCAATATCCTACTAATATTTTTTTTTGTAACATTTTAATAAAAAAAACCTATGCGTTAGTTCTGGGTATCAGCTATCTCCACTCCGAATTTCAGCCAAATCGGTTCATTCGTTGTGGCGTGTGTGTCAGCTCCGACGCACGACTGGAGTTTACTCCTTACAACGTCGTAATGCATTCGCGGCGCTCGCTGCGTCTCGGCGCCGCTCGGACCCGATCGGTACGCGCTCGGCTTCCCTTGGAAAGCTCTTTCGCACGAAAACCAACCTTATTTACTCAACGTTAGGGTAGAAATTTGCATCGTTGTGAAAAACGTAACGAGGTCACGGCTTCCCTCGGAAAGCTCTTTCGCACGAAAACCAACCTTATTTACTCAACGTTAGGGTAGAAATTTGCATCGTTGTGAAAAACGTAACGAGGTCATTCATAAGTAGATTTTACTCCTCGAATTTTTCTCATACCATGCGCCTTATATATGAAAATCGATTCTTAAGGAGTAAACTCCAAAAAAAAACCCTACCAATTTGCCTACTTAACTCAGAACACCTCATTTTGGAAATGTTCCATTAATGACTAGTTCATTAATGGAACATTTCCAAAACCCACGATATAAGCAACTGAAATCCTACTAATATTATAAATGTGAAAGTTTGTTAGGATGCACGTCACAACGAATGAACCGATTTGGCTGAAATTCGGAGTGGAGATAGCTCATACCCAGGACTAACACATAGGTTACATTTTAGTAGAATAAAAACATTGATTTATGTATAATATATTTGTCATACTGAGTACGGATCGGCCATTGAATTTTACTATAATAGCAAAATGGCATCAACTCGAGGCCGTTTGGTGCGATTTCTGAAAAAATGCATTGTTTCTAGGAGATTGCTAAGCGGTGGCTGCCATTATTTTAATTGTTAGTAAAACCGTGAACATTTTTGTTCGTAATGGATACAAAATAGTTAAGCTATTGCATAGCTTTTATCCCGGGCTTTGAACTAGGACAAACAGTTAGAGCGCGGCGACCGAATCAAGAAATTCCGTAACGAAAATAACACCGTCGTTCAGTAATCGTTCAACATTTTAGAGGTTCTCAAGTAGCTCTGTTTGGCGCAGTGGACGAGCGGCCGCTTTCTTTACCGTATGGTGTATGATGTCGCAGGTTCGAATCTCACTAACGAAGTAGTGACAGTGCGCTTTTCTTGTTTGTTTGTTTTTAATTATTTTTTGCATAATTTTTATTATGCAAAAAAAAAATATTGCATAAATATTATAATTGCATAAGTTGATAAAAAATGCTATGCAATAGCTTTGCCGCGACAGTCCCCGAGTGCCACTTAATTTTTTTTTTACAAAATGCATTTTAAACAAAAAATTAACACAGTTTTTTAACCGGCAAGATGGGCTATTTTCAGGAATTAAGCGAGTACATGAATTAGTATTTACCTACTTTAAAATATATATGTAGTCCACAGTAAACACCAAAACCGTTTTGTGTCTATTTATAAAGGTTGTATACACTAGCGAAGGCTAAGTTAGCATTGTAGTGAGGTAACAAAGCTGTATTTATATTTTATAAGTGCGAAGCGCATAGCAGGCGGCCGCCTTGCCGCCCTTCATCGCAGACTATACAGGGTGCTCGATTTAAGTACATATAATAATCGACGAGTCAGTAAACTTTTAATGAATATGTACGAGCTGATACCCGCAAAATAGGCTGAGATCTATAGATCGTACTCTGGCTTTGCTCAAGACTCAAGTTAGATTTAAAATGAGACACGAATAGGTTCCGTTATAAATCTGTCTCGTTATAACTGAGTCTTGAGTCTGAGCTGAGTGAGAGTGGTATCTATAGATCTAACTCTTAGGCTGAGATCTATAGATCGTACTCTGGCTGTGCTCAAGACTCAAGATAGAGTTAAAATGAGACACAAGAATGTCCTTACATAAATCTGTCTCATTTTAACTCAGTCTTGAGTCTGAGCTGATTGAGAGTGTCATCTATAGATCTTACACTTAGTGCCGTGGAAATAGTTTTTGAAAATCCCGTAATAACTTTTTGATTTTCCGGTATAAAAAATACCCATGCAAATCACGTGGACGCGTAGCTCCATTGCGGCCTGATTGAAGGACTAACCAACAAACAGAGTTTCACATTTATAATATTAGGATTACCCATGTTAAGTTTTACTCATATTCCCCTCTCCCCTCCAAATAAACATAAAGCTTGTGTAAGAACTAAGGAGTAGATGCGACAGTTGGAATTTTAACCGTCGACCTTGGATATCGATTGGCTAGTGGAAGCGTTAGAGTTTGAAAACTTTAAAAAAAAACCCGCTTTCTTGGTAGCTTATAAACTTTAAACTGCATCAAAATCGCAGAAATTTTCCAGGAAATTGTACCGTAATTTCTGCGGGTACCTTTGTTTTCTTGAGATAAAAATTAACCTAGTCACTTTTTAAAATAATCACGTCGATTGTTGCTCCATTAATGCGCGATTCAAATACAAACCTACAAACAAACAAATATTTTTTTTGCATTTATATCTAATATTAATGGGGATCACCCTGTATACACAATCGATAGACGTCTGTAACTTTACGAGTTTCAGCTAAACTCGTTAGGCAATGGGAGCCATAATCGGGCTTTAAGTCGGTAATAAATAGAGCCTGTTAAATATAACGTTAATTGTTACGCGCGCCGACTACCACTGGCTTTGGCTAATGAAGAAATAAACGGAATTTGTATTAAAAGGATTTTTTTTTCATGAAAAATTGTGATAGCTGGCAGGTAGGTATACTGTTGTAGCTCGTGACCTCTTTCGCATGCATTAAGAAATAAGAATTTAGATTTAAAAAATCGCATACGAAGTCTTTTATTTAAGAATCCAAACACGGCACACCCTATACATACGATTCTAGTACCAAAAAGTTTCGTCAATATCTAAATAATGAAAAAAAAAAGATAATAAGATGTGAAGTTTTATCGATTACAAAATCGATTTTTGGAAGTAGGTATCGACGTTTGTGTAGTGAAAAAAATCTTTGATTTTATGGTGTTGTTTTACAGTATTAAATACTCTATCGAAGCTGTTCTGATTCTGGCTCAGAAGGTCTTAGCGTAACTTTTCAATTTAGTATGGACGGAAACGAAATAGGATAACTCAAATGCAAGACCCACTGAAAACTTCCTTAAATTATAACCTGACAGTAGATTACTAAGCTATTGCATAGCTTGTATCGCGGGCTTTGAACTAGGACAAACAGTTTGAGCGCGGCGACCGAATCAAGAAATTCCGTAACGAAAATAAACCTAACACCGTCGTTCAGTAAGCGTTCAACATTTTAGAGGTTCACAAGCATAATTATTACTATGCAAAAAAAATATTCCATAGATATTATAATTGCATAAGTTGATAAAAAATGCTATGCAATAGCTTTACCGCGGCAGTCCCCGAGTGCCACTTAATTTTTTTTATTTATTTCGCAGGAAAGGTTTTAAGTAGGTATATGTATAACCCAATACTCATTTAACTACTACAGACAAAACTGTAGGCAAAATATTAGGTACTAGTACAGAATCATCATCTTCAACATCACCCCATCAATGGCTCACTACTGAGTGCAGGTCTCCTCAGAGAAGGGTAATAAGCTCCACCAAGCTGGCCCAAAGCAAAATGACGGACTTCACACACCTTCGAAAACATTATGGAGAACTCTCAGCTGTGCAGGTTTCCTCACGATGTTTTCCTTCACCGTTAAAGCATGTGATATTTAGTTTCTTAAACACACATAACTTCGAAAAGTCAGAGTTGTGTGACCCGAGATCGAACCTGCGACCCCCCGAATAGCACAAAATAATAATAGTACTTAATAAACTTACTGAAATAAAATTTTACGTCCTAATATAAGTAACCTGTCAATATAATACGACGAGATGCTTAGTTCAAACCGTGACATCCCCTAAAATATCGAAGTTATACCCTATAATAGCAGTTGGTATTATGAAAAAAATCAGGGCAATAAAACTGCATATCGTAAAAGATCCTTTTAGAAGCAGCCAGCCAATGGGGCGCATAAAAAACCTACCCTCCGAGGGGCGCTTATGTACCCTTCGGAATTACGGAGGGTAGTTTGTAAAATTCGCCGACTCCTTGGGCGGGGGGCGGCGGGGGGTGAAACAACCCTTAATGGCTGAATTGCGTGACAGAATTTCGACAGTGACCCAACTTGGTCTGTGAAAGTGAAAATAATTGTATGGAGCTGTGATATCGGTTAATAATTTAATATAAAAAAATATTTTTAAAAACCGATTTCAAACGCCCGCACCACCACAAAGTATATAATTTATTGTTGATTTTTAATAACCGCTCAACCGATTTCGAAAAAATTTAAATGGGACCACCTGGAAAGTATACCCTTTGCAGTAACTAAAAGGATTTTCAAATCTGTTCAAGCGTCTTCGAGTAATCGGTGAAATCGGTGAACCTCCTCTTTTTTGAAGTCATTTAAAATCGATGCAGCTATGTTCTATAAAATATCCATACTTGAATTTATTTTCTATATTTTAAGATGAAGAATAAGAATAGATTCATTGCATATAAGAAAGTAGGTTACATAGTAGGTTATTGAAAAATTAGAAGTAAAAAAGTCTCCGAAATGGTCCATGCGGAATTGTATATATTTTATCAGTTACCACACATAAGATTGAGCCGTGTAAACTTTTACGTTTAGACATACATATTTTCACTACAAAAACTGAAAATAAGTACGTCTTTATTCCGCAGTTTAACGTTACTCGACGAAATGCGCAATGATAATCGCAAATGACTTTTTGGGACGTACAAATGAGCGTAAATAATTCGCCGTGGTATTAACAACTCTATATGAATCCAACCTGCTCCGACTTGCCCTGGTAAATTTTATTATAACCAAATTGTGAGCAATATTTTCGTAAATATTTTGGAATGGAACTTGTTTGTGTGGCTCTATTCAGTATTCACTGACAAAAACAAAACCGCATTGCGTTCGTTATAATGATTTGAGTATAATATAAAATAATAATTTAAAATAGCCTCCGTTTAAATGGACACCGATATGATACAAATATTTAGAACCACAATAAAACGTATACTTGCCCATAATTTTGAGTAACTAAGTGACGAAAGACCTCGAGAAGAGAGTGCGATACGTTTGCGAGCGATCGACATGTGAACAAAAGCTCAATTAGGTAATTTATCTACTACCTTCAATTAATCCGCGTGGATAGATATTTTCACTTTCGCAGATACTTTTCATTTTCCCGGACTAAAAATTATCCTATATCCATCGAACATTTAGAACAGAAGTTTACAAATTATTATTATTTTTTATTAAAGTGTTAACCTACACTTCAGGAAATATCAGAATAAATTTATAAACACATATCAAAATTCAAAAAAATTCAAAATTCAAAATTATTTATTTCATGTAGGCCAACCTGTGGCTCTTATGACACGTCAAGATTCTACCACCGGTTCGGAAAGCGGATTCTGCTGAGAAGAGCCGGCAAGAAACTCAGCAGTTGCTCTTTTCAAAATAATCATTTTACAATATTGATAAGTTGATATTACATTATACATATATAAGTTTTTATACTATCTTGTGGGCAGCTAGATGCCAAGCTGATTTAACCCGTGCATCTTTGTTAGAATAGAATATGACATTTCCACAAAACGTACTACAATTCAATTCATGTCAAAGACGGGCAGACAGAAAGCAGCCCCATTTCCGCCGGCGGCAACCGTTCACGAGCATGACGCATGATCCAGCCATTGCTTCGCTCGACCATATTTGAGGGAACGTAACAATACTTAACGTAACGTATCAAAAAATTCCGAGGCCAGCGGGATTCGAACCCACATATTTTGGGAATCGCGCCCGAGTGTGTTAGCTTTACACCATAGCCGCGATCGAACTACACGTCAGCATCGAAATTAGTGATATGTATATAGTTTTTCCAGTTTAAGCAACTGTTAGCGATATCTAGTAGCAACACGTTACAGCTTTTTGTTTTCTTATCATCTTTGTACAGCTGTGGTCGTACTCGTAAATAAGTTGTCTGTGAAATTAATATTTTTACATTAACAAATACAAAAAAAACGTAACATTAGCAAGTACGCGGTGTATTTTTCATACTAATTAGCATAAGCTCATTAAGCGCGTAGCGACCACATAAATTACATTAATATGTTGTTGTAAAATTATTATCTACACAGTAGGCAGCGCCCTCTGGGGTGCGCTGAACGGCCTTTGTTTACCGAATGGGTAGTTTTTAACCGACTTCGCAAAACACATGTTGTGTGTGTGTCATCTTCTTCATCCTTGAAAATTCTCGGAACAATGCTTGTTAGGTATCCTTACTAATATGTTATCTAAATATATAAAAGGAAAAGGTGACTAACTGACTGATTGACTGACTGACTCACTGATCTATCAAAGCACAACTCAAACCACTGAACGGATCGGGCTGAAAGGCATAAATGTTATAATTTTGTGACAGTTGTCGTGACTAACTGACAGGTGTCAGGAACGCATTCTCTGAACGGCCGAATTATAAGATATAGGCATTTGCAAAGAAAGGATTTTTGAAAATTCAACCCTTGGTAAAAATCGAACTTAACGTGAGCGGAGCCGCGGGCAAAAGCTAGTCCTTAATAATAATAATGTAAATGCGAAAGTGTACGTTTGTTTATTGGTTTGTCCGTATAGAGTACACATGTACACATGTACTCTATAGTACGTAATAGCACACACACACTTCACTTGCGTACTACTCTGTCCGTGGCTTACACACGACTGAGTCCCCCCACCTAGTGGTGCCCGTATTTATGCGCCTCTATGTTTTGCTTCTACCCACTATTTGCTGTATGAGCAATGCAGACATTATGATGTCTACCGCCTATATACTACATCCCTTCCTTGTTTAAATAATTTTTACTTGTCATGTCAGTGGCTTATTAACAAAGTCACTAATATGAATATACTCGTAGTAGGTATTAACTTAACCGTGGTCGCCAGAAAGTTCCTTCCTTTCTTTCCCTTTTTTTTTTTGAACTGGAATTTTTCATAACAAAGAGCACATGATTAGTAAATAGCTGGTCTCAACCAATGAAAATATTTCAGAAAGATGAGAAAACTAAAGGCTTTGAAATTGAATATGAATTTTCTGATCACTAATAAATGCCTGTAATTGCACTGCTACAAAATGTCATAATCTGAACCCGGAAAGTAAAGTTATTACCCCCTATGTTTTCTGATATCATTTTAAGATTGACCATTTGTAAATGAAGAAGATGTCTCAGAATGGTATTGTAAAATGAAGGATTAATGAATGTAATATAAGGATGGAGATCCCTTATCATCGTAGTTAAAATAATGAATAAAGTTATTTTAAATGTCGCCAAATTTGAGAAAATCCCGCCTTATTGAACCTTGCCTCTCAGACTGAAACTTAAGTAGACACCTGTCACTCTTGTCAAAGAAACTTGTCAATGCCAATTATGTCAATAAGTGATTGTCACCAGTTACCATTTTTTTTACATTAGTGCTACTCCAATAACTAAGAATTAGAATAAGAAAACTTTCCATCTATAACCATGCATCCGAAGCTTAACAGTGACATTTGTCTACTGACTGATTCTGAAGTTAAAAGATTCGAGTAGCTATTTACAAATTCCAATCAATGAATACATCAAATACTAGCCACTATACTGAGCTGGGATATATCCTTTCAATAAAGATCCACGAAACTACATTAAATAATCGAGGTGTGAATAACTGGTCCGCAACTTCTCAAACCCACGACTAATTAAATTTTAATCTAAGCACATGAAATCAATAGAACAACAAATTATTGTTGACCTGGTCATTATACAAGACAAATCCGTATCCAAATACCTACCTGTTTGAATGGGATTCACTACCAAAATGGATATAATTATTACGATAACGAATTTCTCATTTTCTTTATAATACTAAGAGTAAATGTAAAATATGTTCGTTTTGAAACGTCAATTAAGTTAATAGATTACTGCCAATACTTTGTGTAGTAGGGTCTCTTTAAATTACTTATTAGAACTTTTCGAATTGATATTATTACCAAGATGAACAAAACTTAAGGTAATGATTTGTAACCTTTACTGAAACTAAAAATCAGAATAAATCTTAATCTACATTATGTTGATAAAATATGAAGATTTTTTTAAAACTTCGAAGCAATCTTGTACGGATTTAACTGAAGGTCCTGCCTATTTGGGGAAAGTATTTAAAAGTTACCAGGTGATACTTGAAAATTAATGTTTGAATCAGGTCAACATTTATATAGCAGCGTTCCTTAGCTGTTTCTTTAGCTTCAGGCCACTCATATTCAATCATCGATCGTTTTAAGATTGCAATGTTAAATCCCTACCATACCTTTGTGAATTACCTGCAGAGTTTGCACCCAACGTTTCAGGAACACATCAGAATTCTCTCCAGATTTTGTGCTGAGGACTTTTAGAAACTCGTAAACATACTCACGACTATCAGCTGCCTTTTCTCCTTTTCTTCTTTTGCTTGACCATGATAGGAGGAAAAATCTAAACAATACTTACAGAGCACCTTTCCTCGTTCTCCTCGCGAACCCTCCTTGTGGTCTATTATTACTACTATACTTAACTGTGAATCTTCAGTAAAACCTAGATGACCAATCGCACTGCTTCAGCTTCAGTCTTTGTTTACAATCATTGTTTGTCTTCTCTTGTAGATTCTGAGACTACACCAATAACTTTAAAATCGGTTAGATTATGTTTAACAAAGCTCAAATTTTTTTCATTGAGTCCTTGTTATCATTCGTATACCAACTAATTCTCGATACCAAATTTGTGAGCTCAATATTCCCAATATACAATAAGTACCTCAGTTAGAAGCTAACTAAGAAATTGATAACTCCTTAGGCTGTCCTGATTATAACCATATGCTAGCCAATAGCTCATAAGTATTGTATTACGAATATCAGTCGGTCTGACAATAGTGAACATGATTAGGGTAGGTTGTATCAATAAATTTTTTTTGATGAACATAACGCAACCATTAAACATGGCGCTAATTAGTCAAAAATGCTTTGGACATTGCAATTCACCATCTGCTAGAGCTTACTTTCGCGCTAAATTAACAAACATTGAAGTTCGTACGTCTCTTAAATTTTAATGGACTTAAGATAAACAATGTTTTAAATATGTAGGAAAGATTTTCATATAAACTATAAAAGAGACAGTACTGAATAGCAGAAATTATTTAAACTTAGAGCTGCATTAAATCAGTCAAATTTTGTTAATTTGTATTTATGTTAATCATGAACGGGAAGAAAAACTGGTTTCCCTGGGATAAGGCATTTTCCAACCCTTACTTTAGGATTAATATTTTCAAATTATATTTCTAAATTTGTTGTAGCCCCTGTCACATTTCCATTTGTTTTTTCGAATTTATGAATTTATTTGACTGTGGTAAATTCAACCTAACTAAAGAAAGTTTGTGGTCTCCAAGGGCACTCTTTAACAATTAACAACAAGGGCAATGGAAACATTTCTATATGGAAGTTTTAGATTAAGATTTTTATTTTTAATTATGTTATTTTGTGATTTGAGATGAATTAATAATAAAACTTTATAAAATATAAAACTATTACAACTCATTAATGCAATCTAATGATGTTTATATAACTTCGATACTTGATTTATATTTCAGAAAACAACTGGCAACTTGTTAATATATTCCTTCCAAATAATTAAATAATTGATTGATATGGGTTTCTAATATTATGACTTTACAAATTTTTTGTATAAATAAACTTTTATATCAATTATGCTCCCTGGGAGTTAACAGGAATTCAAACTAGCATTAAATGTGAAATATTGACAACAACCGAGTTGAACTATAATATTTTTATATTTGAGTTGCTAAGATTATGTTTATTCGATTGGCGTGAGATTGCTATCGTTACCACTTGACCATACGTCACAACTAGCATGAAAGCTACTACTATTCACGTGATTCAATATAGCAGTTAAATGTTGAGATGGTAGTGAGCCATATATATATTTAATTTAATTTCCGAAAAGTCCGAAAGTTTATATTATGACACAATACATAATATTAACTTCCTGGTTGGTAGGAGTTTATTTTAATATTCTTTTAACAAAATTGAATAAATAAAATATGGCTCCGATAACAACTCCCTATAGAAACTAATCAACTACGTTAGAGGTGTCAGTGCACACGCGTGCGCGTAAACACTACGCACTCTTTTGTAAATAAGGCGCAGGGCCTGAATAGGCAGCACGCTTGTCTGCTTATTCAGTCCTAACTTAGGCCAAATTCACATTCAAACTTCATCATTCACATCTTTGGGCTATTAATGAGAATTTATTGATCAAAAGCTCATTAATTTCACCCACATCGGGACTTGAACCCGGAACGTCATTAATTCATAGCCGAACAAGTCAGCCACTAGGTTCAGTAACTAAATACAGGGAGAACAGGAATCCCAAGCAAGTAATGCACAATACGCAGCAAGTAGATCGTCACTTCCAGCAGGCAGACCGTCACTTCCAGCCGCGGATCGTCACTTCCAGCTGGCGCATCGTCACTTCCAGCAGGCGCCTCGTCACTTCCAGCAGGCAAATCGTCACTTCCAGCAGGCAGATCGTCCCTTCCAGCGCAACGCTCGACGGATCGCACTTACGCTCGACGGATTGCACTTACGCTCGACAGCTCGCACTTACGCTCGACAGACCGCCCTTCCGCTCGACAAATCGCCCTTACGCTCGACAGATCTCACTTGCGCCACGACTGCACTTCCGCGTTGACAATGATAGATCGCCCTTCCGCACTGACTCTTCCATCGCCACTTCCAGCTTTGTCTGATTGCCACTTCCAGCTATGACCGGGTATTAGCCGAATTGCACTTCCAGCTACAGATTGCCCCTTCCAGCTTTGACAAATTGCCATTCCACTTGGCTACATTGCACTTCCAGCCTTTGACGCATCACACATTCCAATTTGATGGATCACCATTCCATTTACCAGATCACCAATCGGAACGCAGATCATCATCGGCTCGCAAACAGTCTAAGCTGGGCAAATCGTTATTAGCTCGCGAATATCATAGCTCGGCGCAGTCAAAGCTCGACGATCGTCTTGCCGCGAATCGTACCATTATCAAATTCCGCCGCAAGTCATTTCTGTGGCTGACTGTGTATTGTGCTTCCAGTTACAATATACTACACTATACCCTCTAGGGCTCATTAAAATCCATTAAAACAGCAAATGTAAATGTTATTATTAAAATATTATTTTTACTTCTCTTTAACATTCATTGTTAAAGAGTGAGTAGAAAGAAGGTCTACAGGAGGGAAATTAATTGTTAATTATTTGTAACTATGCAACCTCCTGACGGGGCCTCATGTAATCTAACCCCATATTATTATTAGATGTGTAAGTAGTTATATGAATGCAAACAATAACAAATTGAAAATTCTACTTGACAGTCTGCCACAGTAGGATTCTCTTCCTTTGATAATTTAAGCAGTATTTCACTGTATGGGTAGTTTTACTAGACTTAAGAAAATCAGGGTAGATTTTCAGCACAATCATTTCATCTTCCTTTTCGATAAAAATTAAAATTTATCTTTATAAATATTAATAAAAGTCAAAATAAAATATAAGCACTTACGTGAGCTCCATTTTGTTTAACTCGTCGCCAATATAGAGTACACATGTACACATGTACTCTATAGTACGTAATAGCACACACACACTTCACTTGCGTACTACTCTGTCCGTGGCTTACACACGACTGAGTCCCCCCACCTAGTGGTGCCCGTATTTATGCGCCTCTATGTTTTGCTTCTACCCACTATTTGCTGTATGAGCAATGCAGACATTATGATGTCTACCGCCTATATACTACAGTCCGTCTATCACGCCGCAACAGATCGACGTGATTTTTTGCATGGGTATAGTTGAGGACCGGAAGAGTGACGGCTACTTTTTAACCGATTTCAAAAAAAGGAGGAGGTTATCATCCCGGATAATCAAAGAGTTCCCGCGAGATTTTAAAAACTAAATCCACGCGGATGAACATGAATTTTCGCGGGAAATAGCTAGTTTTAAAATAAATTGAGCAGCTTAGTGGTTAGGACTGTAGTCTCCTATTAGGTGGGTCGCAGGTTCGATCCCGGGCACGCACCTCTAGCTCTTTCGGTGTTACGAGTATGCCTGTTTAACCAATTAAATTTTGTCTGCGGTGGGAGGCTTTGGCCGTGGCTAGTTAACACCCTACCGTCAAAGATGTGCCGCCAATCGAAGCGGTCTGACACGATGGCGTGTAGAAACAGATTAGGGGTATGGGTTGAATATACACTGCCATACTCCAACCAAGTTAGCCCACTACCATTCTTAGACTGCATCGTCACTTACCATCAGGTGAGATCGCAGTAGTCGAGATAATATCTTGTCATCAAACATATCAAACTAAGAAATTAAAATCACGCCCTTCGACATTCAAGATGGTATTGCCATCAAAAGCATGGCCAGAAAAGAAAACTTCCGTCACAGTAGCACCTAGTAACAGTAAAAAATACAATAATTATTAAGCTATTGCATAGCTTTTATCGCGGGCTTTGAGCGCGGCGACCGTATCAAGAAATTCCGTAACGAATATAAACCTAACACCCCCCACTCCGACCGGCACAGCGGTGCGGCGTTGAAAGCCGTGTATCGTCTAACGTAATTTCAGTTCGGCAGACTTCGGCACGGTGTTTGTGTGCGTGCGACTATAAAATGCTATGCAATAGCTTTACCGCGGCAGTCCCCGAGTGCCACACGTATTTTTATTTTATTGTCAACGGTACCAGTGTGACGACATTTTTTTTTATTCGATGACAAGCTAGTCCTTGACTGCGATCTCACCTGATGGTAAGTGACGATGCAGTCTAAGATGGTAGTGGGCTAACTTGGAAGGGGTATGGTAGTGAACATTCAACCCATACCCCTAATTGGTTTCTACACGCCATCGTGCCGGAACGCTAAATCGCTTGGCGGCAAGTCTTTGACAGTAGGGTGGTAACTAGCCACGGCCAAAGCCTCCCACCAGACCAGACCAGAGACAATTCAGAAATTATAAATTCCCAAATTGACCCCGCCGGGAATCGAACCCGGGACCTCCCAGTTATAAAACAGCGCTCACCACTGCGCCAGGGAGGTCGTCAAAACGACATTTTGTCGACAACAGTCAACTTGGAGTGAATGGTTAGAAAATACCATAAACGCTACATGAACACAATACTTAGTGTAAAGTAAATCATCATTGTCATCAGCAACCCATCGACGGCTCACTACTGAGCGCAGGTCACCTCTCAGAGACGGGTTACAGGTAGTCCACCACGCTGGACCAATGCGAATTGGTGGTTTTCACACATCTTCGAGAACAATATGGAGAAATCTCAGATGTGCAGGTTTCCTCACGATATTTTTCTTCACCGTTGAAGCATGTGATATTTAATTGCTTAAACGCAACTAATTCCGAAAAGTCAGAGGCCCGGAATCGAACCTACGACCCCCCGAATAGGAGACCATAGTCCTAACCACTAGGCTAAAACTGTAAAATATACTGAAGTAAATATACTTTGAGTAATAAACCAACACAGGAGAAGAATTGACGCGCGTACCCCTCTGTAAGTTGGGTATGAGCAGTGGTCCTACTCGTTATATAAAACTGTTTGACTCGAGTCACGCGCCTGTCAACTACGTATGGTTAGCGGGGAATGAGCTCCGCTATAAATGCCGAATATGAGAGTATTTTCTTCTAAAAAAATATTTAAAACATCCAGTTTACTAAAGGATAACATTTATTTACTTCTGATGTATTATTTTATCCAAATAATGCAATACTTATGCAGAAAACTTAAGAAAACTGTCGATCTGAAAATGTTGCTACTTAATCGTACATGAAATAATTTGGGGAAAATATTGAAAATTAATCTTCCTACTTACTATTCGTTTAGAGACCTTTATCTTGAACTGCATTATAAATTGATCCCATAGAATTAAAATCACGATAGAATAGGAAGGGGTGAACGACTAATTTATAATTCAGCTATTTTTAGCTTGAATAGCTCTGGTACATGTTGTACATATAATATTGACTTAGTTAGTAATAAAACTAATTCAAGTATTTTGACTTCAAATTGTAATGACTCAAATTCAATCGACAAAGGTACATGTTGTACAAGTGATATAGACATAATTAGTAGTAGTACTAATTCAGATTTTTTGACATCAGATTCTAACAGGAAAAATTCCTGTGATAAAATTTTAAACTAAATAATAAGACAACAGATAAGCAATGTATAATTAATCTTGTACACCAAAATATACAGGGCTTATCTGGCAAAGAGCATGAGATTGAGTTATTTATTAAAGAGTTTAATATTGACATTTTATGTCTCACTGAACATTGGCTCAACTCTCATCAGTTAGTTATGCATTTTGATAGTTATTTACTGTCAAGTGTGTTCTCCAGAAAGACTGCTATACGCGGGGGTTCTTTGATAATAATGCGCAATAATATTAATTGCAAAGAGCGAAAAGACATTGTTAGTCTTTCTATGGAACGCATTATTGAGCTGTCTTGTGTTGAGCTGGACCGATATATTATAGTCTGCGTGTACCGACCCCCCTCGGGCGATTTTGTTCATTTTGAGAAGGTCATGGAGGACGCCTTAGGGCGGCTATGTAGGACATAAAAAAAAATAGTAATCTGTGGAGATTTCAACATAGATATCCTGCAACACACCCCTTTTACAGGTAGATTACTTAATTTGTTTAAAAGTTTTAACCTGGAAAATGTTTTTGTTGAACCTACGAGAATAACTGCTAATTCAGCTACTTGTATTGATAACATCTTCTGTGATTGTAAAATTATCCAAAAATCGATTATCACTTATTTAAGATCTGATAATTGCGGACAAATGATATCTATTCCGAGCAGTGAGCAGAATACAACAAAAGTAGTAAAATATAGGCCAGTTACCACAAAAAAAGTAAGGCAATTTAAACAAAATATCGCAGCTGCATTGCCGACGCTTGATATTGCACAGGGTGGTCCGGATGAAATTTATAGTGAGTTTTTTGATCTTTTAAACTCTCAATTTAACTCTATCTTTAAGGTAATAAACAAAAGATTATTTAAAAATTTAAAATTTAGTGATTGGGCAACTGTTGGCATCTATAAAAGTAGAAATAAGCTGTTTGACTTGTATGCAGAAAAACGATATAATTATACCCCCGCGTTTATAGAATATGTAAGAAATTACTCCAAATTGTTTAGAAACGTGTGCATACAAGCAAAGTCACTTCACATAAAGCAAAAAATTGTCAATTCAGATAATAAAATAAAAGCAGTATGGGACATTATTGGTGATGAAATGGGTAAGAACAAGATGCATTATAATAAACTGGAGCTTAAACTTAATAACCTTGTAATTGACTCCGATATAGAAATTGCAAATACATTTGAGAACTTTTTCAAAAATATACCAGTAACCACGACCAGTTCTCTAAATTCCTCGCCAACAGAAGCCTGTAATCTTCTAAGAAGCAATGTCTCTGAGTGCAATAAACTATTTAGGTTTGAACACGTTACCCCATATGATATTATCAAAACATTTAAATCATTGCAAAATAAAAAAACAGGAGATCTATGGGGAATATCAGTTAAATTAATTCACAATATCATTGATATTATTGCGCCTTATCTTGCTTTAATTTTTTATAAATCTGTAGATACTGGATCTTTTCCAGACCTAATGAAATGTAGCAAATTAATACCTCTTTATAAATCGGGAAGCAAATTTGACCCGAATAACTACAGACCAATTTCAATTTTGCCAACTCTCAGCAAGATTTTCGAAAAAATAATGTTCAACCAACTGCTTCTACACTTTAACTTAAATAAACTTCTTCACCCTGAGCAGTACGGTTTTACTAATCAACAACCGATGCAGCCGCAACGCTGTTACAACACATTTTCGATGCATGGAATAACTCACAGAATGCCATTGGTATTTTTTGTGATTTATCAAAAGCCTTCGACTGCGTTGATCACAAGACCCTCTTACTTAAACTTAGCCACTATGGTATTAAAGATATTGCACTTAGCCTCATTGCGTCTTATCTAAGGGATCGCGTTCAAAGAGTGTGTGTCAATGATGTAAAATCATCCGGATCAGCCTCAGTAATGGGTGTACCCCAGGGTTCTATTCTAGGTCCATTCATGTTTTTGATTTACATAAACGATTTACCATATTTTGTCCAAAATACTTGCGATATTGTACTATTTGCTGATGATACGTCTTTGATTTTCAAAGTCGATAGGAAAAAAGACAATTTTGACGATGTAAATAATGCATTATCTCAAGTTTCTGAATGGTTTACGGCAAATAATCTACTTTTAAATGCTAAAAAACAAAGTGTGTTGAGTTTTTATTGCCTAACACCAGAACTGTCAGTAAAAATTTAAAGATAAGTAATGAATCCTTGAAAACAGAGGACTCCACAGTGTTCTTGGGATTAACCCTGGACTCAAAGCTGCAATGGGGCACCCATATAGCAGTACTTGCTGGCAAGCTCAGCTCTGCTGCTTACGCTGTTAGGAAGATTCGACAGATAACTGACATAGAAACTGCAAAAATTGTTTATTTTGCATATTTCCATAGTATTATGTCATACGGAATCTTAGTATGGGGTAAAGCGGCCGATATTGGAAAAATTTTTGTATTGCAGAAGAGGGCGATTCGCGCAATCTATAATTTAAAGCCGCGGGATTCGCTTCGAGAAAAATTTAAAGAAATAGGCATTCTTACAGTAGCTTCACAATATATTTATAACAATATAATATTTGTCAGACAAAACATTGTGAATTACAAAAAAAAGGGTGAATTACGAGATAGGCAGGTTAGAGATCCAAATAGGCTCGTGATCCCTCGACTGCGCCTCAAGAGGGTCCGAAAGACATTTGTGGGAATGGGCGTGACGTTCTATAATAAAATTCCACAGTCGATCTTGGACTTGCCTTTACACAAGTTTAAGAAATCGATTAAAACTACGCTCATGAAAAAAGCATATTATACGATTGAAGACTATATAAATGACAAAAAAGCGTGGATGTAATTCGTTCCAGCGATTCATGAGACAGTAGGTAATGATTAACCTGTATAATTGTATATCAAAATAATTCTATTCTATTCAGAGTTTCCACTTTATTTGTGTACAAGTCATATTTTAAAATGAGTATTTGATTTGAATATTAGTTTCAATTCGATGCCTTAGGATGGGTAGCCTAAGTATGTCACACTCTCTTTAACATTTCTGCGGTGGTGTCGTGTGATGCGGGTTGTTGCGTTCCCTAAAATATGGTTGAGCGAAGCAATGGCTGGGTCATGCGTCATGCTCGTGAACGGGTGCCACCAGCGGCAATGGGGCTACTTTCTGTCTGCCCGTCTTGACATGTGTTGAATTATAATTAGAAATAATTACGTATGCTTTTGTGGACCTTTCCCTCATTGTGGAAACTCTGCATACATAGAATATATGTTAAGTATATTGTAAAAGTATTTTGAAAAGAGCAACTGCCGAGTTTCTTGCTGGTTCTTCTCGGCAGGAACGGCATTCCGAACCAGTGGTAGACTCATTGACGATTTAAAAGTACTTGTAAAAGTTTATTTGAATAAAAAACATTTCTATTCTATTCTATTCTATTTCTATTCTATAAGCTTTAAGTAAAATATGACTAGATATATAAATACGAACTTTGATCGTCTGTGGGATTATCAAATAATGATAAAAAATTCTTTCTATAAAACCGACTTTAAACGCCACTACAAAGTATAAAACAATTTTAATTTGTACATGTATGTTGAAGTCGGGCGGGCCTAAATATAAATGATGAAACTAATGCGCGACGCTAGCCCAACTTTGCCCGATCGGCGTATGAAGTCGGTTTTTTAAAGATATTTTTTTTACATTATTATTTTAAGCTTTTTTAACCGACTTCCAAAAAGGAGGAGGTTCTCAATTCGGCCGGTATCTTTTTTTTTTTTTCTATGTATGTCCACCGATTTCTCCGGGATTACGGGACCGATTCGCGTGATTTTTTTTTTTAATCGACAGAGTATGTTTGCGAAATGGTCCCATAAAAATTTTAACCTTCAACTCCTCAAGCCTGATGCTGCAGGCTAAAACTATGGCGATTTAGGAAATTTCGATTACGAATTGATATTGTAGGTAACAAGTATGGACTACATCATGGAGCTCCAGGTCCTAGCTCCTAAATCATAGGATACTACACTTAAAAGCTTAAAATAAAAATTCTTTTCAAAAAACCGACTTCTAACGCCACTACAAAGTATAAAAATAATTTTAGTTTATCCACGTTTGTTGAAGTCGGGCGGGCCTAAAATACAAACTATGAAACCGACTCGCGATGCTCGCTCGACTCCTACAAACGAGTCTATCATATTCTGTAGCGTCGCGCATCGGTTTCATAGTTTGTATATAGGCCCGCCCGACTTCAACAAACGTGGACAAACTAAAATTATTTTTATACTTTGTAGTGGCTTTAGAAGTCGGTTTTTTGAAAAGAATTTTTTTGTGTATATCTCTGATCGCGAGCAATTTGCTCTTAATCATTGAGTTCCTTCCTCCATCACCGAAGATATGAATCATCTTCTCTTCACCTTTTAAATAGGCCCAACCTTATTATGCTTTCTTTCAAAAAAAATTGAAATCGGTTCAGATTTGACGTAGTTATGGAGTAACATCTAACATTATATCAACAAAAATTTATATGGGAACCACCTCTGAAGTATGCCCTACTAAACAAAAAAAAATTATCAAATTCCATTCATTATTTGGCGGAATAATTGGGTAACAAATATACAAAAAATTCAAATTGAGAACCTCCTCCTTTTTTGAAGTCGGTTAAAATGATTGCATTATTATAACGATCGCAATGGTGTCTGATTGGCTGGTACTCTCCCACTATTGTTTAAAATGCATTGATGCAGCTAGAGCTCCATAAACTCAGCGAATTCATAAAATTAGTTTTTTTACTCAATTATTTCAAAATTTATAGGTATATATTTCCATATAGCCAGTGTGATATGATTTTCTAAATATATAAAATGAAAAGGTGACTGACTCACTGATTTATCAACGCATATCTACTATGACGTAGGCATCCGCTAAGAAAGGATTTTTACAAATATAATACAAAAAATAATGAAAACGAGACTAAAAAATTGTTTAATAATAATGATAAGTTCTACGTAAGTCTTTCTTACTCGAAAATCAGGACTTTAATTTTATGAAGTCGGCCACACCGCAATAAAATTAGGGCTGGACAGCAAGATTTCATATGTCGATATTGGTGGGGGGATTGTATAAATTATTTATACCGAGATATTTTTATCGTCTTACTAATGGTTCATTGACGAAAAAAAATATTTAAATTCTATACCTACATATTTGGTTCATTAAAACTTGGCAATTGAATTAAAGTACCCATACTTCTTATTCATCCCGCTAGGTTTACCGGAAAGCTAAATAGCTTGGCGGTGTTTTATAACAGATGGGGTGGCCACTATAGCCATGGCGGCAGCCTAGCATTACAAACAAATATACACTTCGTTCAGATGAAGTAGATGAAAAAAATAAACCTTCCAAGTAAAGTATGTAGGTACAAGTTTTAACTTACCAATCATAACTTTAAATAATTTTTTTTTTTAGGGTTCAGTTTTTTTTTATGTTTCCTCCATACTGGACTGAGAGAATATTATTCAACGCTGGAAAACGATCTTGTAAATCGAAAAAGTGAACTTTAAACCAGAGCCAATAACGTTTTAAAAAATCATAACAGCTCATAATAAGCTATCAGGAGCAGATTTTTTTCAAAAAGCATATTTTTTAATGTAACACATCAGATGATACTAATTATATAATTCTAAAGTAGAATTACTTTAGTTTTATACATTAGTTTTATATCAATTTCGACTAATAGTTTTTCAATTTCAAGAAGCAATGTTGCTGTAACTTGGTATTTGATACATATGAAACCACGAAATAACTCTAAACTCTGAAATGCTAATTATGCTGTATTTATTTTTAAGGAAACATGATGTAGTCCTAACAGTTTGTACTTAATATACTTTTTAGAAATAGATACATCGTAAATTTCGCTTTAAACATAAATAAAACAAATGATGTTTCATTAAAAATGCTGTATGTTTATTTAAACAAGATTACTTAAAAAATCAATGTGTTCAATATTAATACCCACTACGTATTCAAATAAAAATTAAATGTCTCTCAACTTAATAAACAATATTATTAAAAATCTATGACAAAGTACAGCACTCCCTGGTGGCTTATAACCTTAAATCATAACTAAACAGCTGCTCTAAGGTGATATACTGTGGTACCTACAGCATGCTTTCAGCATGAGATTGAGAGTATAGTGACGGAGTGACGGTAATACCTTGGTATCTACAAAATCTGTTAATAATCAGATAATCCTAAGTCCTTACAGTAGGTACACCTAAGTGCACTGCACTGCTAAAAAGTATTGATAACTTTTTTGAAGTATCTGTATAATATTGAAAAATAGATGGTGTCTTAGTATTTACAGCATTTTTGAGTACGTTGAAAAATATGAATAACAAAAAATATAATATAAACATGTAGAGAAGGTCAACATAGTATCTTAGAAAAATAATGTCATAGGAAAACGAAAATCCGACAATCCGACGCAGTATCTTTTTCTTCCAAATATATAAAAAAGTAATTTTGTTATTTTTCGAAATAAGCTAGATCGCTTTCCAGCGTCAATATAGTCCAAAGTTTCTAGCTGTATCTTTACGCAAGTACTAAAAGCCTACAAAGAGTCAATCTAATAGCAAAGGCATATTATGACTAAAATAACGGCAAGAACCTCGTTTCCTAGCGCTTCTATATACCTACCATGTTAAAGATCTCGAACAAAAAAATTTACTCTTGAATAAAGTAACTCTGTTGTAAATAATTATTAGAAAAACTTATCGAAAGTCGATAATCGATAGTGTCAAATCCCTAAAATGCTTACACAAATGATGCGATTGTTTCATGTAATGATAGAGCGTCCCTGTGTGTGAATGTGATAGTGTGCATATACTTTAAGGTAGTGTTTGCTAATTATATTGTGTGCGTGCATAGCGACGTGATGGAAAAATGCAACTGTAGTAAGCAAGTTTTCATGTGTGCTACCTCGCCCCCCACCGTAATTGACAGACTTTTTTGCAAATAAATTAGGCGTCAATTCCTCTCCATTGCTGGTTTATTACTCAAAGTAAATATACCTACTTTCGTTGAGTCTAGTGCGCATACACCGTGATGCCCCACATAATCCCACAGATCCTATCTAGCCTTATCTAGTCTTATAGTAACCATCTGGTGATAGAAAACTGTTAAGTATAACTCTTATTTAAGGAAAAACTCTAATTATCCTATGAGCGAATCAAATGCTGAGCTAGAAAGTGAAATAAACACTGTCATTACTCATTACGGTTTTATTTCACGCTACAATGTAATCTATTTATACTTAAAACTATTTTATGAAACTAGGCTTATAGCCAATTGCGCCAGTGGAATTATCATCTTCACAGGTTTACCTAGCAGCTCGACTCCCTCCCCTTCGAAATAGACACTCCAAGTCACTCCCTATCTTCAAACAGCGTCTGAAAAATCATTTTCTTTCTATGAAACCTTAAGTGTATATAATGGATATTTATATATATGTATATATTTACATTATATTTATTTATATACTTACTTTATTTTATATATTTTTTGTTATGTATGATATACATATAATATTATATTTATGTATTGCATTATATTATGTCATATTATTAATTTTTTATTTTACTATAGTCTTATGTTTATAACTTTCCTCGATCTTAGCTAGCACTATCTCATTTTCTTCTTTGACGTTTTCCTCTCCAGACAAGGGTTGCCTGGAAGAAATTGCTTTTGCAATAAGGCCGCCTTTGCACCTTGAATTTATTTTCTTTTTGTTGTGTTTCAACCATTATTTCTTGTTGTGCAATAATGAATTTTCTATTCTATTCTATTCTCGACCAACTAGGCATTCGATTGACGTTAATGTAAACAACGAACTAAACTAAGAGTAATGGAATAATTAGCCGGTGCAACAACTATCTGCGACCGCTGGCAGATTTTCACTCTGCTTTCTATTATAATTGCCGGTCGCTTCAGATGTGAGATCCAGCGTCCGACAGTTCTGCGAAAAAAAATGAAAGTTAACACATAGCGCTAGAGAGCTGGTGGCAGAAATGCTTCAAACGTTAACAGTGTACCTCATAGCAGAAGTGGAACAAAGCGAGATGTCTCTATAAACAACCAAAGCCATAACAATCAAATAGGTAAAATGTTAAGAAAAATCATTAAATTGTTCGAGTTTTACAATTTTCCTCTTCAACAAGACTTACCAATCCTGTCTCAAGATATCTATGACACTGTATTTAAAAGCATTTGTTAAATTTTGTTTGAATTGTGAAAGTGGGGATGAATTTTTTTTTCTCGTCTATCCCATAGTGTGGGGTGTCGTTGAATAGGTCTTTCAAAGATATTTGAGACTTTCAACTACGGAACCCTACACTGCGCGTGGCCCGACATGCACTTGGCCGGTTTTTATTCTAAGAGCGTAGTTTATCCTTACTATTATAAATGGGAAAGTGAGTTTGTTTGTATGTTTGTTCCGCTTTCACGCCGTAACTACTGAACCGATTTTGCTGAAATTTGGCACAGACATAGATTATAGTCAGGAATAGCACATAGGCTACGTTTTATCCCGGAAAAGCAAACAGTTCCTGCGGGATAGCATCGCTATTTTTTACGCATTTGTCCTTCAAAATACGCCCAATGGAGTTTTAGATTGACGTGATTTTTTTGCACAGGTAAAGTTAAGGGCCTGAAAAATGACAAAAGCTACTTTTTATCCCGGGAAAACAAACGGTTCCTGCGGGATATTAGTATACTACTTTTCACATATTTATCCTTCAATTATACACCAACGGAGTTACAGATTGACGTGGGTTTTTGGATATGCATAGTTGATGACTTGAAAAGTGACAAAGGCTACTTTTTATCCCGGGAAAACAAACAGTTCCCGCGGGATATTTGTGTGCTACTTTTCACTTATTTATCCTTCAATTATGCGCCAACGGAGTTATAGATTGAAGGGGGTTTTTTGGATAGGCATAGTTGAGGACCGGAAAAGTAATAAAGGCTACTTTTTATCCCGGGAAAACAATCAGTTCCCGCGGGATATTAGTGTGCTACTTTTCACATATTTATCCTTTAATTATGCGCCAACGGAGTTACAGATTGACGTGGTTTATTGGATAGGCATAGTTGAGGACTTTAAAAGTGACAAAGGCTACTTTTAATTCCGGGAAACAAACAATTCCCGCGGGATATTTGTATGCTACTTTTCATATATTTATCATTCAATTATGTGCCAAGGGAGTTACAGATTGACGTGATTTTTTGGATAGGCATAGTTGAGGGCCGGAAAAGTAACAACAGCTACTTTTTATCCCGGGAAAACAAACAGTTCCCGCGGGATATTCGAAATGCTACTTTTCACGTATTTATTCTTAAATTATGCGCCAATATGCATGCATGCATACATGTATGTATGTATGTATGTATGTATGTATGTATGTATGTATGTATGTATGTATGTATGTATATTCCTTACTATTATAAATGGGAAAGTGAAGTTTGTTTGTATGTTTGTTCCGCTTTCACGCCGTAACTACTGAACCGATTTTGCTGAAATTTGGCAGAGACATAGATTATAGTCAGGAATAGCACATAGGCTACTTTTTATCCCGGAAAAGCAAACAGTTCCTGCGGGATAGCATCGCTATTTTTTACGCATTTGTCCTTCAAAATACGCCCAATGGAGTTTTAGATTGACGTGATTTTTTTGCACAGGTAAAGTTAAGGGCCTGAAAAATGACAAAAGCTACTTTTTATCCCGGGAAAACAAACGGTTCCTGCGGGATATTAGTATACTACTTTTCACATATTTATCCTTCAATTATACACCAACGGAGTTACAGATTGACGTGGGTTTTTGGATATGCATAGTTGATGACTTGAAAAGTGACAAAGGCTACTTTTTATCCCGGGAAAACAAACAGTTCCCGCGGGATATTTGTGTGCTACTTTTCACTTATTTATCCTTCAATTATGCGCCAACGGAGTTATAGATTGAAGGGGGTTTTTTGGATAGGCATAGTTGAGGACCGGAAAAGTAATAAAGGCTACTTTTTATCCCGGGAAAACAAACAGTTCCCGCGGGATATTAGTGTGCTACTTTTCACATATTTATCCTTTAATTATGCGCCAACGGAGTTACAGATTGACGTGGTTTATTGGATAGGCATAGTTGAGGACTTTAAAAGTGACAAAGGCTACTTTTAATTCCGGGAAACAAACAATTCCCGCGGGATATTTGTATGCTACTTTTCATATATTTATCATTCAATTATGTGCCAAGGGAGTTACAGATTGACGTGATTTTTTGGATAGGCATAGTTGAGGGCCGGAAAAGTAACAACAGCTACTTTTTATCCCGGGAAAACAAACAGTTCCCGCGGGATATTCGAAATGCTACTTTTCACGTATTTATTCTTAAATTATGCGCCAATATGCATGCATGCATACATGTATGTATGTATGTATGTATGTATGTATATATGTATGTATGTATGTATGTATGTATGTATGTATGTATGTATGTATGTATGTACGTATGCATGTTTGTATGTATGTATGCATGCATGTATGTATGTATGTGTGTATGTATGTTTGTATCCTCCTGTTACTAACTTTAACTACATTAACTATATCCTATGCTACTTATCCCACTAATATTATTAATGTGAAAGTTTGTGAGGATGGATTGGATTGGATGGATAGATGTACTTAGCATACGGATGGATGGACGGGATGTATGGATGCATGGGATGGGATAGGGATTTAAAAAACTAAATCCACGCGGACGAAGTCGCGGGTATCAGCTAGTTAATTTATAATTATTTGCCAAACGTAAGCAAATAATCCTACTAATCCTACTATCCTACTAATACTATAAATGTGAAAGTGTGTGAGGATAGACGTATGGATGGATGTATGGATGGATGTATAGATGGATGAATGGATGTTTGTTTGTTACTCTTTCACGCCACAACGAATGAATCGATTTGGCTGAAATTTGGAATGGAGATCATTCATACCCAGAATTAACACATAGGCTACATTTTATCAAGAAAATTACAGAGTTCCCGCGGGAATTAATAAACATTAATTTACGCGGACGAAGTCACGGGCATCATCTAAAGAATTTATATTTTACAAAATTTGGAATAAGTATGTAGTTACCTTGGCATAAAGCTAGGCTTAAAATCTTTATAATTATAACCTATCACTTGCCGGCTAAAAATGGTCTTATAACATACCGATATTGCCACTAGCTCTCTAGCTACAGCGATGTGAGCAATACAAGCACAATTACACGGTCAGTATAGTAATCGAAATAGTTAATGACTACGAAATAGTACGATGCTTAACATGATTTTGTCGTGAAATTTTTTAATCGGGAGAACGTGTAGTAGCTTCGTGGAACGCAATTCAATAAATAATAATAATTACACATAAACACGTAAGAAAGCGTCCAGGCAAGAGCCGCATCGAAAATGGTTGAATTTCTGACAAAATGCCAGTCTGACTGAGATACATATCGCTCAGGCTGCAACGATGTAATACAAAAAATTGTCACGTTCCGCCTGAGCCTGCGCGTGCAAGCGAGAGCGCGGAACAAGCGATAGAGAGGCACGATCGGCCCAAGCGTTGGCTTGTGACGCCCTCCAGTCATCGTCAATGTTTCTTTATGACTTTATCACGTAAAAATACTACTATCGTCCGTAAACCGACTTTACAGACAACCAATTTTTTTTATATCCGCCTTAGACCTACCGTACCCCTGGCCGTACCTCTGGTGGTGCGTTGGATATTTTAAAGTTGCACCCATCTCCGTAAAGTCCCCTATTGAAGCCGGGGATTGAACTCTGGGCCTTCCGAAAAAGAGGCAAAAATCTTAACCACTACGCTCCTAAGCGTTGCGTCTTATGTGAATCGTACGTAACAGAAGTTGCCAATAGTACATATAGACTTACTAGCTGATGCCCGCGACTTCGTCTGCGTGGATTTAGTTATTAAAATCCCGCGGGAACTCTTTGATTTTCCGGGATAAAAAGTACCTTGTGTCACTCCCCAGGTCCTCAGCTATATACTGAGAAAAAAATCCTGGACCGCCATACATTTTTACGTAGCAAAACAGGATACTATTACGTTTGTAGCCGACACCATGTTGATTACGTAGCTAGATTACGTAACATGATGTTGCTCCTAAACGTCACATTAAGGTGCAACAATGCTAAGTATGCGGAGCATACGTAACACTTATGCTACCAGTTGTAAGTAGTAAATGGCAAGCTCCTTACGTAAGTAGCTAGCTCTTTTTTTCTCAGTGTACCCATGCAAAAAGTCACGTCGATCAGTAGCTCTGTTGCGGCGTGATTGCAGAACAAACCAACCAACAAACACACTTTTGCATTTATAATATTACTAGCTGATGCCCGCGACTTCATCCGCGTGGATTTAGTTATTAAAATCCCGCGGGAACTCTTTGATTTTCCGGGATAAAAAGTAGCCTATGTCACTCTCCAGGTCGTCAACTATAGCCATGCAAAAAATCACGTCGATCCGTAGCCCTGTTGCGGCGTGATTGAAGGACAAACCAACAAACAAACACACTTTCGCATTTATAATATTAGTAAGGATAGTATGATCTAGACTCTGGAGACTTTGTACCAAGGATAGAAAAATTTAACCTATACTACAGGTAAGGAATTATTATCTAACATTATCATTTAAGTTTGGTCTAGTATTTTTTTTGTCCGGTGCAAAAATGAATTCGCTAATAGGACCATGCTCATTAAACTTACATGAGAAGTTGATGACAATTGTTGAAGATCGATAGAATTATTCATATTTCCTTAAATTTCTATTTTTTAATCATTTTATCGCTATTTTTAGAATGACTATTAGAACTTTTTATAGACTAATTCCACAAGCAATAATTATCCTTGCAAATCCTTTGTCCTATTTTATATCTACAAAGTAAAATATGTGACAGGGTACGGTTTTTCTGATTGTTCTTCTAAATGAATTATACATACTTGTATCTACCTACTGAACCTTTCTCTACCTGTCATTTAACTTCTTTCTGTGTCACGACTCGACTAATGAACCGTTTGTGAATCGTTGACCATTTCGGTACGATGTTCACAAAATTTTGATTATACGCTTTATGTCATGATTCTGAATATTGAATAGAATCAAGCGTTACTTTGCGAAATTCCATGATATTTAAAGAAAAGTTAATATTCCTTTGCCATAATCCGCCAAACTGAATAAATCTTTGCAATTGCGAATTGTGAGGTCAACATCTCCTGATGATGCTTCGGTATAGGAGCGAAAGGTACGTGGAGTGTTAAATAAAAGATTTAAGTATTCTGTTTGGCGGATTATAATAAAGGAATATTAATTTTTCTTTTCCGACGATGATTCCTTTGATTTTAGATTTACTTTTACGCTTTTTAATGTGTTTTAAAACGTTCATTAGGTCAAAGTTATCACACAATTAATGAATTATGTTATTACAGAGGTACGATACACTAATGGTATGCACAGTACAAGCTAGAATTGCGGTATTAACTACTTTCCACTATCGCATAAAGATAAAAAGTAAGTATCATATTTCGCTAGTTTCTACAAACACATTCCTTAAAAAAATCGGTTAAAATAAACTCATACCAAAGTCCAGGTTGCGTTTAATCCATTTTAGTAACTAAATAGTAAAAAATAAGGCTTACAATAATCTGTATCCATTAATTCACCAATACAATTCAACGTTGCAAGAAAGGTGTAATTGAGACTGTAATTATCGATATAATTGGGTCTTTATTTAGCACCGCACTATTTTATAGTTATTTGAGAAATAAACCTCGCTTCGATAGATTTAATACATACCTACCTAATAATTGTGATTATGCACTTTTGTGTTTACGATTTTAAGAGTACCAATACTTATTAACTAGAAATCGAGTATTTAATTTACAGTTGAAACGTTGATTTGCATGTAAAGCTCAGACTAAGTCTAAGATGTAAAGATATAATTAGCTGACTAATAAATGAGTAAATACAATGTAATTTTTTTAATCATTATATTTCTTTTAGTTGGGGTTTGGTAGAGTTGGGTTTTAGGGTTATGAAATTAAATGCACCCTATTATTGACATTATGATATCACTCAATTTGAAATAATGTTTCATAGAGTATTGGACTGTTAACTCTACGGATCACTACCTGTATTACGGTACACTTTGAAGAGGTCGTTGCTTATCCAGATTGCCACTTGTTTGCTGCCGCATTCTCTATTTTTGACATTTAAGTACCACAGAACTGCGAGAAGTCCTGAGAGTTGGCATCCTTACGTACTTAGAAGAAACAATTTAATACAAAAAGCGGCCTTAGTTCAACGTTTCTGAAAAGAATGCTCAGGTGTGCAACACCCTTCTAGCATCCATGTTTCCTGCCACCTACAATTCGAGTAACTTCGAGGCAAGAGTGAATAGGTATCTTCTAGGCAAGCGCACTCCAACCTAGACCTCATCAATGCTTTCCAGTATTGATTATTATTAATAGAAACTAAAACAATGAGAGTTTAAAACGCGCCCTGATCTGAGAAGAAGCCCAAACATTGTACATTTCTGGTCTCACACTAGATTGTCTACAAAATAATACGCAAATTCTTAGACCGCGTGTCAGTCATATCTATTGTTAAATTTTATCACACAAAATGAATAACGTGTCAAAACTCATTAATTACTTATTTTACGTAAAAGTACGTGCAATAATTGGTATGAAGGTGTTAATTGCTATACTTTTTGGTTTGCTCGTCGTGGGTAGGTACACCTGGCTAGGAAAGTTAACTGTCTATAATGTCTTTAATTAAGTAACCTTTTTCTTCTTTCAATTTCTTATTTGGAGATAAAATGTTAAGAGCATCGCTTAAATTGAAGTTCCTCACAGCGGGGTATTTCTTTATTGCTGAAATTTTTAGCATTACAAAGTTTGTGATCGTGCAACCTTGAACTATCGGTAATGGATGGGAGACCTACTAAACTAATAGCAGAAATTATGCTATTTATTTTCCGTACTTATACACTAAAATAGCTTTGCCCGCGGTTTCGCTCACGTTCAGTTCGATTTTTCAAACCGCTACTTTACTCCCTTAAGGGTTGAATTTTCAAAAAAAAGCTATGTGAATGCAAAAATTTCAGCCGATCCGTGAAGTGATTTGAGCTGTACGTTAATAGATCATTCAGTCAGTCATCTTTTTCTCTTACATTTAATTTAATTATATAGCATACCATACTAAGATAGGATAGCGACGATAGTCTAATAATTCAAAGAATAGATTTTTAACATCAGCATCATCAGCAACCCATCAACGGCTCACTACTGAGCGCAGGTCTCCTCTCAGAGACGAAGGATAGAAGAAGGGTATACTACCTGAGAAGTTACCCTTTGAAACAAAAAAGAATTTTCCAAATCGGTTCGGCCGTCTTCGTGTAATCAGTGAACATACATAAAAAAAGATTCCGACAAATTTAGAACCTTGAAGTTGCTGCGTGAGTGAAGAACAACCCCTCAAACAAACACACTTTCGCTTTTATAATAGTACTAGCTGACCCAGCGAACTTCGTACCGCCAATAAAAATATTTAGGGGTCACCCTTATCATTTAGGGGTATGAAAAATAGATGTTAGCCGAATCTTGGACCTACCCGATATGCACACAAAATTTCATAAAAATTGGACAGCCTTTTCGGAGGAGTTTCGTAACAAACACCGCGACATGAGAATTTTATATACAAGTACTAGCTGACTCGGCGAACTCCGTACCGCCAACTTACCCATATAAATAAAACAAATAACTAGTGGTTCGCCCCGAACGTGCTGAGACCTCGCGGTGACGGTATCCCATGATTATTCATTCAATCGATACATGATAACCAAAACTGACATTACTATTATGCCCGTTTTCACCAAACATACCTAAATCATCCCCTAAGTAGGAGTCTCTTAACGTAGGTAGCTCCTAAATACAATCCTAAGTCCTAACATCCGTCCCAATGTCCTTTTAGGTGTCCCGTACAGGATCGTGATAAATAAGTTGACGGAAAACATCACCTAACTTATCATAGGTAGCCTGTAAAGGTTAGGGAATGTTAGTGAAAACATTGAATTATTATGTAGGTACTAACGAGTGAAACCGGGTTACGGGCATCTGTACAAATCGTCATCTATCGACGCGAATAGAAAATATACAATATTTAACTAAAATTTAACTAAAAAATAATTTTAATTGAATAATATGGTACAAAAAAAATTACAATACAATTATTGTATTATATTATGTAACTAAATAATAATGGTCGACGCAAAACTATTTTTGGGATAACTCGTAGTTCCATGGAATAGCTACTGACTGCGCCATCTATTAGCATTATTGTGAAGCTATGTTGATGCTATATGAATTACTGATGCCCATTAAAAATTAAATAATCTCGTTTCTTTATAATATTCATATAATTTTAGTATTTGTTGTTCAAGTACAGGATATAAGTGAACTAAAAAAATAAAATCAGCTTGAAAATACATAGCGGATTTTCTTAGAGAGCGTCTTCAAGCGAGCGTATAAAATCGTCAATTTTAAGGGAAAAATAAAAAAAATATATTTTTGTACTCGGTTCAAAATTATCTTTAAAATGATATGTAACAATTTTATGTAACGCGATAAAATTTTTTTTACTTCGCATTCACTTCTATGAGAGCCCCCCTGAAATAAAGGTTTTTAGGGTTCCGTACCCAAAGGGTACCAACGGGACCCTATTACTAAGCCTACGCTGTCCGTCCGTCCGTCCGTCCGTCCGTCTGTCAGCGGGCTGTATCTCGTAAACCGTAATAGATAGACAGATGAAATTTTCACATATTATCTGTTTCTATTGCCGCTTTACCAACAAATAATAAAAATTAAATTAAATTAAAAAAATTAAATTAAAATATTTCCATGGGTACATGAGAAATATTTTTATTTAATTTTTTTTAACGGAACCCTAAAATAGCGAGGCCCGACTCGCACTTGGCCGATTTTTATAATTTTTTATCCAATATTCGGCTGAAGGCCATCAGTTTACATATTATATCTAAATTTGAAGTAATTACGTTCAGTAATTCAAAAGTTATAAGGCTCTGACAGACGGACGGACGGACGGACCTACAAGTGCAAATTCACTCTAGTAGACTCAGAGACCTCGCTTCGCTCGGTCAACTACTAAAACTATCCTATCTTTCAAGTTGGACCAAATTACAGATAGTTACGAAGTTTGATCAAAATCGGTTAAGTAGTTTAGGAGTCCATCGCGGACAAACAACGTGACACGTAATTTATATATATTAAAGATATTAGAAGTATGAGACACTCCCACTGTAGGTTCGTGAACACGTCACCGCACTACCAAACGGCCATAAAATGTTCTAATTATTATCACACGGTGCCAATTAACATTTTTCCAGTTCACCAACCCTGAAGGGTTAGTTTTGTTTTACGAACAATTAAAATCGACTTTTAAACAACTATATTTCTCGGTGACATTCGATCGGTCAGATTCGGTGCCGTCCCGCAATTAAACGGGAGCCCCAGAGATAAAATTAAGTCTTAATTAAAACTCCATAATGTTAAAACAAAATTGAGTAAAACAAAGGGCACTAAGCAAAAGGGTGAAGAGCTGGTGCGTGGTTCGTTTAATGTGTTTGTAGTTGGTACTCCTCAAAATTGTAATGTAAATCCTTTTATTGTAATGAACTACCTACCTCCTAATAAACTATAAATAAACTTTAAAAATATTGATCAATCCAATGTCTAAACAAATAAAAATGTAATTTAGGACTGTTTAGTAAACGTAATCGGAAAAATTTTACTTTGAATTTAGGTACCTAGCTTGGAAAATTTAGGTAGGTAAGTACTCCAGAAATGGACTGAGGCTTTCTTGACGACATTAACAACTGCTGTAGGTTTCAGGCCAAAGCCGAAATGATGTGTGCTTGCACAAAAACTAAGTAGATATTAATAAATATATTACGTATTTTTTTAACTCAACTTGTTAAGATTACCTGACAGGCAGTACGAGCAGCACTTGTTTGTTTCTTATAAATACTTTTTTAAAGCTGGTATTCTAAGTATATGACAGAAGTCGTTGCCACTGGATTTGATTCTGGTGAGTTTTAGAGTATTTTTTTCAGTTTTAGAAGCTATTTTTACAAGATTTTTGTCATGCGTAATCTCCTATAAGATTTTCCCACCAGCTCCTGGTCTTAAACAAAAAAGAGCAGCAGAAGTGCGGTAGCCGAGGCGTAAAAACATTTTGTCACCAATATCGCGGTGTGGCCCGCGTCGTGACCGGATTTGTTTTTGTTTGTTTATTGCTTACTTTTTAATGTTTTTGTGGTTGTGTGTATGTAGGTTATTTTTAATAAATAATAATAAATACTACGTGAATGTTTTATGTACATACCTACATCTTTAAGCATGTTGATGTTTTTTGTAGGTTTTACAATAATATATAGTACCTGGGTGACCGAGCTTTACTCGGTTTTTTTTGGTAAATCATATTTTTTGGAAATTATAATATATTTAGAAAAAAATAATAATAAAATTCATAAGGGAAAAAATAATCGTCCGGACTCGAACCAGGGGTCTTCTGGTTTCGGGACCGCCGATATTGCAGGGGGTTTTTCATTGCCTGAAAACATGGATAAATAAACGTTTTCTAAAATGAAACCTTGCTAGATCGATTTATCACCCCCGAAACCCCCTGCATACTAAATTTCATGAAAATCGTTGGAGCCGTTTCCGAGATTCGGATTTTATATTATAAGAATTGCTCGTTTAAAGGTATTAGATTTGAAGCTACTCTCTTATCTAATATAACTACGACTTAGACCGTAATTAATAAGATTCGTAATAACGAAGATAAATGATGAACTCCTTACTATTTATGACTTGTTCAGATATTTTTTAATTAGGTAATAATAATAAACAATATTTTTTATTTACCTATATTATTTTATACGCAGAGTTTTGCATCCTCGTACTCAAGCGTTTATGCAATCCATATTTCTCTGAATTTTTGCTTAAAGTCGTAAAAATATTACGTAGGTATAGGTTTTGGTTAAGTGGTAAATGTTTGTAAGTAGGTACGTCAGAATCAAATTTTACTCTAAGCTATTTTAATTAATCTTTTTTTTTTATTTTGCCATGACATACCCATACTCTCATGAATTTTACTCTAAAGTAAAAAATTACACTGACTTCGTAAGAATACGTGTGCAAATATTAATGTATGTAAATAATTATATTATAGAAGAAAAATAGTAGTGACACAGGGCTCTAGCTTTTAGCTATGTTAATATTCATAATCTGTTTTCAAAAGTTAATACTTAGTATCTGTACCTACTAAATAAATGACAGATTTACGGAAGAGTTGAAAAGTTATGACGAGGGCATTATGGTCTAAGAAAAATCCCGCGTATAAATACTAATTCAGAAAAATCCCATAAATAATTGATTATTCAGAAAAAGTCAACAAATAAATGAGTAGGTATCCAGAAAAAGCCCACAAATTATCGAGTTTTTTTTAATATAATTCTTCCATACTAATACATAATTATAAATGCGAAAGTGTGTTTGCTTGTTGGTTTGTTGGCCTGTCCGTCAATCACGCTGCATCAAAGCTACGGATTGACATGTTTTTTTTTGGATAGGTTAGATAGATTGATATAGTTCAGAACCTGGAGGGTGACATATTCATCCCGGAAAATCAAAGAGTTCTCGCGGGATTTTAAAACTAAATCCACGCGGACGAAGTCGCGGGCATCAGCTAGTTTAAGCAATCGTCAAAACTGTACTTGTGACCCTTCGCCTCTGAGCTACACCATAAAGATGGCCTATCAGCTTCCTCGCACCAGCTGCGTAGTTAATAAGGACCGTAGCGTCATTAAGCGAAGGTGAATCGCCACTTCGATTCCGGTTATCTTACTCTGTACGGCGACCCAGCTTCCAGTTACATATAATATGTATTATGATACAGTGACGTGCATATACGAGTGAAATGGGGTATGCAGGAAGTGATAATATTATGTTTACGAGTGAAATAGGGCACCTTTAAAGGATACCTATGTAAAAAAATATCCTTTTTCATGTCATATTATGTGCCGATTTGACGTTGATGAAATGTATGATTTTTATATTGAAAATACTGTTAATAAAATATAAGCTCAGATAAGTCTTATTTTACGTTGGTGTAATCGGCTTTTAGCGTTATTTGGTTTATATCAAGAGTTATGGGCTAAAATTTAATTTAAAAAGATTTTATTTAATTAGTAGCAAAAAGCTAAACTACCTTTAAATAATTATATTATAAAGGAAAATGATGCGACTGACTGAATGACCGACTGACTAATCTATTAAGGCGCAGCTCAAACCACTGCACTGGACAGATCGGCGGGCTGTTTGGCAATTGGCATACAGCTAGCTATTAATTATAGCAAGGCATCCACTAAGAATGGATTTGTGAAAATTCGACCCCTAAAGGGATATAAAAGGAGTTTGAAAATTCAACTTAACGTGGGCTCCGCGGGCAAAAACTAGTAAAAAATAAAATGAAATGAAATGAAACTTTATTTGCTGAATATGAGTACAGTACCTACCTATAGTTAGATGTTATTAACAATGTCATAAAAAAATCCGTAAGGACGAAGGAAAAGGACGTATACAGGGTGTGTTTGGAAGAGATTTCTTCTAGAAACCACGAATATGACAACAGTGAGATGAGAAAATGCAGATGTAGGTAGTTAAGTAACTACTTTAAAATTTTGATATTTTTTTACATCTATAGATAAATAGTACCGCAAATAATTCACAATCTATATCTCTGGCCCTTTTATCGAAATTGTTGCAAGATGCGTGTGGACTACAATATTATATCGAAGAAACAAAACAATAAACGCAATTATAGTCAACACAAAATATACGATTTCCTTTTATATTTACGCAATAATGAACGCGGGAATAATGCGTAGTACTAATAACTTTAGTATTACGTTTGTTTATTTATTTCTCGTATTAAATATTTATTATTTGACATTATAAGCCGACACGGATGAGTTATACTAAAAAGAAATACATCTTTTGTTAATAAATAAGACCAGTTTTCTTAACATAAATGGTTTGGTAATTCTAGGCTCCCTCTAAAAGTTCTGCACTACAATCGTAAAATGTTTATCAAATTTCATCATGATAATTAGCTAAAATGCATCCAATGTTGAGCATAACCACACAACTCTCTTTTAAGAAGTATCTTTCGTATCCAGTCGATGCCTGCCACTTTCCGGATATCATCAAAATGTGACCAGCCCACTGCCACTTCAACGTGCTGGCTAGTGCTACGTCGGTCACCTTAATTCTTTGGAGAATTACTTCATTTCGGATTCTATCCCTCAAAATTCCGAGCATCAATAATAATTGATCAACTGATCAAAAAACTTAAAGGTTTTGGCTTTAATTTACTTTATAAGTCTTGAAACTGAAAGGCTTTGGTTTGGTTTTCGAAAAGACTGTACCTACTTAATGGCTTATATAATGAAAGCTTCTGCTGTATTATTTTAAAGTAACGAGCTTATTAAATATTATATTAAATTGTTTCCCTTCTAATGGGAATTCTTTCTATTTTGGGCTCTCATAATCTATAAGGGGCATTTTCGAAAAGGCTGTAATGTAAAGTAAAAACTCACCTCCGTAATAATTAAAGCTCCTTCTGTATTATTTTAAAGTAAGTAACGAGCGTATTATGGATCTAGTTTTTCCTTCTAATGATCATTATTTTTATAATTTAAAGCCGTTTAAACTTTCTATAAGACGAAAGTTTTTCAAACAAGCTTTTTTCATGTGTGTTACCAACGGTTATCTTCAATATTACAAATGCGAAAGTGCGTTGGTTTTTGCTTCACGTTTGAAGCACAAACACCAACAGATTTTGTTCGTGTTTGTACTTCAATTCACTTTGTTCTGTTGAAATAGGCTTTTACAACGTTTTGAAACGTTTTATCACCGAAAAACAAAGAGTTGCAGCTGGATCTTATTCCACGTGGACGCAGTCGCCGGTAAAAATTGCATAATGTTTAGGTCTGTGCAGGCATGTACCTACCAGATAAAAGTAGATTATTTTAGTTATGTATAAACAACTAGGTAGGTATATTATAATGACTTCTACATGAAGAATTTAACAAGAGAAAGCTGTTAGAATAGAATAAAATCAAAATTTTCAATACAGTTTACAATATGTACTATGCTATGTATGTAGTGTATGCAGTGTTTCCACAACGAGGGGAAGTTCTGAAAATGCATACTTACAATTCAATACATGTTAAGATGGTGGTTTTAGATTTTATTTATTGCAACTGTTATAATTTTAATACACACATCAAAAGTGTCTAGGGATCAAGCATTTTTATGCGGATTTCTTGAGATTGAGATGTGGCTTTGTAATAAATTTATGATTTTATAAATTTATATGGATCCTTTTTGGTGCATTTCATAATTTCATAATCAGCGATTAAAATCCTGCCAGGAAGTCCATCCTTATAGTGGTGGAACCATCATGGTATGGGCGGGTATTTGGATCGGCGGAAGAACTGAGTTGATTTGGATCAGAGGCAACCTCAACGCTCAAATTTATGCTGAGATGATTGTATCAGACGTCATCGTTCCTCTACAAGTGCAAATCGGTCCCTTATTTCAGTTAATGCATGATAATGCACGACCGCACACCGCAAGAGTTGTAAGACAGACTCTCGCCGCAGCTAACATCAATGTCCTGCCCTGGCCTGCTCAGTCGCCAGACTTGAACCAGATTGAGCATGCATGGGATATGCTACAGAGAAGAGCTCTGCCGAATATGGAGGGTATCCAGTGGCAAGAAGACCTTTTTTTGTTGTTGCAACGAACATGGGCGGCCATTCCACAGCGTGATTTGGATGAACTCATTTTGAGTATGCCAAACCGATGTTCTTGTGTTGTTAGTGTTCGCGGTAGAAACACGGTTTATTAATTGTTTAAGTTACCCAATAAAATTTTAAAGAAAACTGTTATTTCAGTCTTTTTTTCGAACTTTAATGTTAGTGGCTCAAATGTCAAAAATCCCTTTATTAGGAAAATGGCAAATTTCTTTATTAATGCAAAGGTGACTTGGTTTATCGTTACTGTGACAAACGAAAACACTTTATTTGATGAATCCTTAAAGAAAATTTTAATTAATATCAATCAGGAGAAAAGTTATTGCAAAAATATATGTTGATCCCTAAACTAGCGGCACGTTATGATGGCCGGTTTGACGTTTGTCCGCTCATGAAGTTCCGTATTAATTGATAACGACTTTGAAGGAAATAATTGTATTACTTTATTGACGATAGTGATGTGCAGAGATTCATAAATTTTATCGAATGTAGTTTTAGGTTTAGGACTCAAAATTTATTTATTAAATTGATTTCTAAAATGTATACAAGTGTAGAAAAATCAGTTTGCACCATTTAAGGGGTGAATGTACTTGTGAATATGAACAATTTTCACTATGTGGACAAACCTCTGAAATCGCAAAAAAATATCAGCTGTTTCATACAAAAGGTAAAATTTTTATTTTTATATGATATATACCACAACTCGGCATTTGGTTTTCTAAATTGAAAATTTTTAAAAATGGAATCTAATACGATCGTCACATAGGATCGCTGGCTAGCACAACTACTACCTCCGGCAAACTCGCGTCAATGCTCAATGCAAAACAAAGCAGTTTCGAATTGACGTTGCTTCGAAAAGTATAAACTGTCAGTGCAATGCGATTGTGATATAGTTTTGACCTGGCTTTGGATTTCAAATATTGATACTGCATTACTGTTGACCCTTGCTCGTTAATTTGGACTCTGTTCAAGCCCTTTGTTGTGGATTTCGTCGATATGACCGAACGTACGCAGAGAACTGTTCTAAATAGTCAGACACGTGAGTTCGTAATACGCCTTCGTAACTATTTCGATCGTGAAGCTCAAAATGGAGGGCCAATTTTACCTATAACGTCAGTGGTTGAACGCGTAGCTGATGCGCTTAATATTGGACAACGAACTGTTAGACGGATAACTAAAAAAAAATATGGCGAGACTGGCACAGAAGAAAATAAACTTCACACACCAAAAAAGAGAAAACGAGCAAAACCAGTCGTAGGCATCGATAGCTTTGATGCCGATGCTATCCGAAGACATGTTTACGGCTACTATTTACAGAAGGAGTATCCAACAAGAAAAAAGTTGGTGCATTCACTGAAGGAAGCTGGATTATTCTTCGGTGGGGAAAGTTCTTTAACGAAGATTTTGAAGACCATTGGATTTCGATACAAAAAATGTAACAAACGCAAAATATTGATGGAAAGATTTGATATAGCGATGGCAAGGTATACTTTTTTACGGCAAGTGAAAGAAATCAAAAATTGGCAAAATGTTGTGTTCTTGGATGAAACATGGCTTAATGCTAACCATACTGTAGGCCGTTCTTGGAACGATGACACAGCAGCATCTACTTCCAAAGTTCCTGTAGGAAAAGGATCGCGACTTATAATTTGTCACGCCGGAACCATCAACGGGTTTGTCGAAGGTTCTCTCATGGCTTTTGCGTCAAAAACCACTGGAGACTATCATGAAGACATGAATGGAGAAAAGTTTACTGAATGGTTTACCTCAATGTTGTGTAGCCTCCCTGAACCATCTATTATAATTATGGACAACGCCCCATACCACTCGATGCAAATTGACAAGCCACCTGCCCAATCCCAAAAGAAAGCTGATATCGTCGCATGGCTTCGTAAAAATGGCGTAGATGCAAACATGAATATGTTAAAAGCGGAATTAGTACGTCTTTTAAAAGAAAACAAAGCAACCAAGATCCGATACGTCATTGACGAAATAGCATTAGAACATGGGCACAGAGTTATACGGTTACCGCCTTACCATTGTGAGTATAATGCGATTGAGTTGGTGTGGGCTCAAATTAAGGGATATGCTGCAAGACACAATACAGAACCCCCATTTACCACAAAAAAAATGCTAAAATTATTAGAAGAAGCTTGTGAACATGTGACTAAAGGAGACTGGGAAAAGGTTGTGAATAGAACTGTTAAATTAATAAGGGAAGATTATGAAAGAGATGTGAAAATAGATAATATTATAGAAAACGAACATATAATTATTAATGTAGGTGATGATAGCAGTGACGACAGTGAAAATAGTAGTATGGACGAATCTGATTAATTATGGCCTTTTGTGGCACCTTTTTTGGTATCTTTTGTATTCATATGTTTCTTGTGTGCATATAAAGTATGTATATTCATTTTCATTCAAATATTCAGTTCGTTCAAATAAATTAAATAAACATATACATTTTTGTTTTATTAAACCTATTTAATCAGGTACAAAAACAAAACTTAATTGTTTTTTGTTCGAGAATAAATTGACATTCCACATCACTATTGTAATGTGTCAAACCGGCCATCATAGCGTGCCGCTAGTTTAGACACTTTTGATGTGTGTATTATCCATTTTTAGAGTGATCGGTATAAGCGTCAAATAAATTAATTAGATTTGGAATTATTATGTTACAGATAGAAAATTTCATATATACAATACTAAAACAGCCATTTGTTACATCTAAAACAGCCATTTGTTGTATTAAAATATGAAAAACAAATGTTAAGATGGTTATTTTGCTTTTCCCAAAAAACATGAATCAAAAACATTCAATAAATCAAAATTTAATAAAAATAAAGTGTAAAGTAAAATTAATATCAGACTTCAGAAAGACTTTCGGAAGTAGGTACTTTTATTTGTCACAATAATCGATACAGCAAAATTTATTACATAAATACAATCACCAAAACATTTTAAATCGATATCTCGTTGACAGCTGGCGCCGAATGACACTTTGACATTTCGAAGATGGCGGCCTATCGAAAAAATACAACTGTCAGTTTTGTCCGTACTCATTTAACTTATTTCCGAACAGGTGCCGAAGAAATTAAAAAACGGGAAAAATTTAAAAGTACAAGTAACCACTTAGGATTTGATTACCGAGAAATGAGCGCTATTTTAAAGACAGTTAAAGTTCAGTTTTGATTAATAGTAGCATGTTTGTCTGTAAATTAAAATTCGCAATTAGGATTTGCTACACCAGGCCTCGACATTGATAGTGGGAACAACCTTAAACCGGAAATGTGCAAGATGTTTGCTGAAGTTTATAAATGCAAACTGCATCGCTTTTGTAAAAATGCTTTAAATTAATCATAGTAATTAAAGTATATTTGTAATCAAGGGAATTTGGTGCATAGAAATTAATATTTTTTAGCAGCTTGTTTTGTATGTCATACTTCTTTTTAGGGTTCCGTAGTAAACAAGGAACCCTTATAGTTTCGCCATGTCCGTCCGTCTGTCTGTCTGTCTGTCCGCGGTTTAGCTTAGAGACTATTGGTACTAGAAATCTGTAATTTGGCAAGGGTATAAATATCAATCACGCCGACAGAGTGGTGAAATAAAATTGTGAAAAATAATTTTTTTTAGGGTACCTCCCCTACATGTAAAGTGGGGATGAATTTTTTTTTCCCGTCTATCCCATAGTGTGGGGTGTCGTTGAATAGGTCTTTCAAAAATATTGTGGGTGTGGGAACACCATTTTTCAATTCAGGGATTCGTTTGTGAAATATGATATTTTAAAGTGCTAAATTTTATTAGAGTCAAGTGTCCCCCCCCCTCTGCCAGCTAAATGGTTGTATAAAGAATACAAGAAAAAATTCACAGCAGTAGTATATATAATGAATTTTAAAGGAAAACTATCACGGCTAAGTAGGGTTCATTAGTTAAAGAGTTATATCTGTTTTTTAGGTATTACACGTAGTGTAAGTTGCATATTTTGTAATATATTATAGTATTTAAACCATGGAATTCAAAATGTATTCAATATTCTTATATAATATTTGAGATTATATAAATTTTTAGTGTAGGGTTCCGTAGTTGAAAGCAACTACGGAACCCTACACTGCGCGTGGCCCGACACGCACTTGGCCGGTTTTTTTATTTATCACTATTATTTTAAACTGACTTTTGCCCACGACTTCCCAGTTAAATTCCCATTGTTTTTTATAAATCCCAATGGATCCACCTGTTTTTCCTTGATAAAAGAACAGAATACATACCTACCTAATAATATATAAGTACTTTGACAAAAGGTAAACTTTGTCACTCTCGGGCTATACTCAATTACTCGTAGATACAACCACGTCGATCAGTCGTGTTTGAACTCCTTTGCTGCGTGATTGAAGGACAAACCAACAAACAAACGCACTTTAACATTTATAGTATTAGTAAGGATATGGCATCAGTATTTTACAAGATGATAAGAGTTATATCAGCTTACTATGTCTGAATAAAAGTACGACAATAACTATAGAAAACTAGCTTTTTTCCTCGGCTTCGCTCACGTTCAAGTTCGACATTTCAAACTCCTATTTTACCCCCTAAGGGGTTAAATTTTCAAAAATCCTTAGCGGATGCATATAATCTCAGCCCGACCCGTCCAGTGATTTGAGCTGCACGATATAAAAGTACCTACCTATTTAGACAAATACAATACAATACCTAATAATCAAAATGCTAGCCCGTACCTACCTTTGTCCAATTGTCTATCGAAACTTCATAAACAAGTACAATCAGCATGATTTAAACAGTCCAGCCCCGGAGCGGCTTCGCGCGGCGCAATCAATGAGCGCGATACTTTGACGTTCCATTATGGCGTTTGACATCTTCATATTCTGCGCTGATATTTATGGCGGCGACTGTACCTCGGGGTGTGAGCTTGTTTGCATTTTAGTTTTCTCCACTATTTTATGTTGACGCTGTTGTAATGGGTTTGAAACCCATGCGTTTGAACTGCTCTTAAACAGTTCGTAACAGCTGTAATGGATCACATATAATTAACGTTCTCTATACTCATCATTATCAACCTTTAGATGTCCACTGCTGGACATAGGTCTCCTGCATGGACCTCCACAGGCTTCGGTCTTGCGCCGCCAGAATCCAGCGGCTCCCTGCGACTCGTTTGATGTCGTCAGTCCACCTGGTGGGGGGGTCTGCCAACACTGCGCTTACCGGTGCAGGGTCGCCGCTCCAGCACCTTGGGACCCCAACGACCATCAGCTCTTCGAACTATGTGCCCCGCCCTTTTCCACTTCAGTTTCGCGACTCGCTGAACTATGTCGGTGACTTTGGTTCTCCTGCGGATCTCTTCATTTCTGATTTGATCTCGCAGGGATACCCCAAGCATAGCTCTCTCCATCATTCGCTGAGTGACCCTGAGCCTTCTTATGAGGCCCACAGTTCTCTACTATAGATAGAGAAATTAAAGGGACGTGGGGCCCAGGTAATAGCGCATGCTGGTTAGGCAAAGTTGACCCCGTTTGGTGAGTACTTCCCGTCCACTTCAAGTTAGCCGCTATCTCCCGTCGCGCTTCCCCGCGCCGCACCTCAAGTCAGACCCACTTTGTACAGATAGCAACGTACCGCTCGCGATTGTCAGTGCCGTGTTTTTCAAACCTTTGTTATTATTTTGTTAAGTTTTGATTAAGTTGTTAGTTATTTTTGTTTAGATTCTATTTTTCACGTGTAGTTTTCTACGATGAGTAAAATAGGAAAGTTTTGCATAGAACAGACTATTTATTACTTCAATCAATGACTTTCTTCGAAGAAGAGATAATTAAGAAACTAAAAATCACGTCCTTCGGCATTCAAGACGTCATTGCCATGGAAAGCATTGCCCGAAAGAAAATTTCTGTCAACAGTTGTTGTAACAGTAAAAAATATATATTTTTTTGACAACGGTAAAGTATGACGTCATTTTGTAACGGTCGTCGACGGCCAACTTGAAGTGGAGGTAGTAGATAGATGACCGACGTTGGGGGTCCCTTGGTCTTCTCACTCCCTCCGTGCCGCGAAGAGCACGTTGCCGACGGTCCCGGTACCTAATTATAACTAGGTACCTACTAGGTACTACTACTACTACTACTTTGACTACTAGGTTATAGCCGTTAACCATCTCATTATCCTCCTCCTCCCAAGAAAGCTCCTACCATAATTATGAATAATGGAAACGGGTCAAAGGGTCAAGGTCAGGAAACTTGTAAACTAAAGCTACGATATAATTCTAAAGACATAATTTAATAAAATATTCTTTTTAACCGACTTAGAAAAAGGAGGAGGTTCTCAATTCATCGGAATCTTTCCTTTTTTATGTAGGTATGTTCACTGGTTACTCGAACACCTGAACCGATTTGGAAAGTTCTTAATTTGTTTTAAAGGGTCTACTTCCCAGGTGATCCCATTTAAATTTTATCGAAATCGCTTGAGCCGTTTTTAAAAATCAACAATAAATTTTATACTTTGTAGTGGCAAAGGCGTTTTCAAGTTTGTTTTTTTAAAAATATTTTTTATTATCGATTATTTATTAATACGAAGATGATGAGAATTTTTTATTAGAGTAGGTAAGCCCTTTGAAACAAAAAATAATTTTCCAAATCGGTTCAGGCATCTCCGAGTAATCAGTGAACATACATAAAAAAAAAGATTCCGACGAATTGAGAACATCCTCCTTTTTTGAAATAGGTTAAAAATATATGCCTGTTTTTATAGGTACGTGTTCATAGGTCTTTTAATTTTATTTATTTATTCATTATCTATACGTAAAATATTCTGTAAAAAAGTGGCGAAAAAGGAAACAAAAGGTGCTATTTTCCCTAATTAAAACCTATAGCCCAGCTCAACGTTTTTGGCGTTAAACGACAAAAAACCACAATTTATTCGACACTTTAAACTGTATGCGAAAATACATTGACATTACCCCAAAAGAAATTACAGCTGCCACACGCGTAATTATCGATTACAATCATCGAATCGATTTGATCGTAATTGATTGCGCGCACGAGCCATTTTTCGGAATAACCCCATATCTGTATCGAAGGACCATCCATCTTGATTAAATTCAAGCAAATATCAACCTTCTTACACAGAAAAATAGAGTAAGAATTTGCTTCAGCAATTTCAGGGGCAAGTGCTTTACTTGCTTCTTCTAGCTGTAACTGCACAGTTTCGATTTTAATACATGTGGTGTAGAAGATACGGTAGATTTTTCTTTATTCAGTTTATCATTGTTCGGTATCGATTGAGCGCGTTTCGGAATTCGACAATCGATGTTAATAGCCGAAAGTTATGATAAGTAATCGAAACCGTATCGCAGTTAAATCGATTTATTTTCTATCGTTTATTTTAATTGTCACTATTCTATTTTACGCCGACGACGCGGCGTATGATTTTTACTGTTTTATAAATGCCTGTGTACGATTTTAGAGCCGTATAAAATGTTACAAGTGAAATCGCAAAAATTAGTACATTTTTGTGAAGAAAAGGCGAAACATTTAGAAATGGTCTAAGTACAATAGCTAGTTCCACTCAAAAGCTTTCAGTAAGTGCATCCAATGTGTTAAGGAGTTCTTTGATCTGACGTACCTAAAGCAGACACCAAGAAATTCAAAGAATAATAAAATAATAATAACAATAATTTAAAGAAGAATAAGGTTCTAACAGATTTAAAGGTATCCAAGTTATAGTCAGTTGGAAAAACGGAAGCCGGTAGGGCATTCCAAATTTTAGCAGTGCGTATTAGGAACGAGGAAGCAAAGCGCTTAGTGCGGGATCGTGAAATTTCGACCACGTAGCGGTGCAGATTCGAGCGATGCCTTGCAGTTCGATGGTAGAAGGGTGAGGGAGGAACTATTTCGAATAGTTCTTGAGCACACTCTCCGAAATATATCCTGTAGAATACATCGGTATTCTACAGGAACACAGGCAACCTGGCAACCTGGCGCCGATGTTCCAGACTTTGAAGTTTGGAGTTAATTAGCGTCTAGCGATTCGTCGCCAATGAGTCTTCTGGTGCGTCTTGTAAAGTTGCCGATCAAAATCGTATACATTTGATGGCCTAGCGTCAAAGTAAAATAAACCATAACAGCATTGAATTAGAGCTCAATTTCGTGTTTGCATTCTTAGACGTTTAGGTATTACGACACGCTCCATAACGCTCCATGTTAAAATCGGTTATACTGAATTTGTAACTTTAAATCAATACAGTCAAGGAATATTTTACTTTGACGCTAATGCCATCAAATGAATACAATTTTGACCGGCAACTTTTAGACAATCGCAATCGGGACAACCCCGGGTACATACTTGTAGCTTTATTCCTGAAATGCGGAGTCTCGCCTGCCTCGAAGAAAAGACTCCTAATTAGCAAAAGAGAATGCTATTACGGTTCGCCCTTAGGTTAGGTGATGAAAATTGAATCGAGATGGAACAATATTTTACCTCGTGCGCTGCAGCAAAACACACCGAGGCTGGATGTGAGAGCTTGTATCAGCTGTGAGATCTCTGACATCTGACTCACGGCTGTTGAGAACGTGGGGAATGGGGGACTTATATATTTTATACCTACTGAGTTATATGTATATATTTTCCTCCTCCATAAAACTCCTGCTGTGGCCCGTAGGTCATCTTCCCACCTTCGAAAAGGCCTCCCCCTTTTTCTCTTGCCCTCTCGTGGATACCACTCTGTTACGTATGTTGCCCCTTAATTTTTTGACGTGATAACGTCTTATAAATCGATGAACACCGACTGCACGCACGAAAAAGTGTCACTTTCCGCCTAGGGCTGCGCGTGCAAGTGATAGCGCGGAACAAGCGATAGAGAGGCATGATCGGCCCAAGCATTGGATTGTGACTAGAGAAAATTGTAAGAGTTTTGTAAAAATGTTGTTGAAAAGCATTCTCAAACATTTACTTGACTGCAAAAACTCTCACGATAATATCTTTATATTTCAGTTACTTACGTATCCTTTAAAGAATATTTTTTTGACGTGATAACGTCTTATAAATCGATGTACACCGGCTGCACGAACGTAAAAGTGTCACGTTCCGCCTGAGCCTGAGCGTGCAAGCGAGAGCGCGGAACAAGCGATAGAGAGACACGATCGGTCCAAGCGTTGGCTTGTGACTTGTTTCTTTATGACGTTATCAGTTATCACGCAAAACTATCGTCCGTAAACCGAATTAACAGACAACCAATTTTTTTTAAATGAGACATAATTTTTTTCAGAAAGTTTTTTTTGTTTTTCTTTGATATTTTTAACTTTCATCACATATTTAATATTCAACGATGTTAAGTGCAGAGTCCAATAGAGTAATAAGTAAATTAGTAGAATAGGATAAGATAGAATGATAATATGAAGTTCCTTAACCTTTACGTAAGGGCTAAGATGAAGGTCCAAGGGGATCCCATCCGATCCCCAGAGCCGTGTGTGCGCGCTCTGCCGCGAAATGGAAACAACTTTTGGCGGGGCCTGACCGGGTCATAAATCAGAAGCACGGGTGTAGCTCAATTAAACGCGCTATCTGATGTACTCCTGTTACAGAAGGCTTAAACCTTTATTTTTCAACGCATCGCCCGTTTTAGGGTTGTCTGAGTACAAAAATCTGATACTGAAGTGAAATTAAATAGAATAGAATAGAAATATTTTTTATTCAAATAAACTTTTTACAAGTGCTTTTGAATCGTCGTTGAGTCTACCACTGGTTCGGAATGCCCTTCCTGCCGAGAAAAACCAGCAAGAAACTCGGCGGTTGCTCTTTTCAAATGAAGTTTACATTACAATAGATACTATGCTATGTACGCAGTGTTTCCACAATGAGGGGAAGTTCCACAAAAGTATGCCTAATTATAATTCAATACATGTTAAAACGGGCAGACAGAAAGTAGCCCCATTCCCGCCGGCGGAACCCGTTCACGAGCATGACGCATGACCACTGTGCGCATGACCCAGCCGTTTGCTTCGCTCAACCATATTTGGCGGAACGTAATGAAGTGTTTATTTGTTTAATAACAACATGGCACAAGTAAAATAACATGTTTTGGTGTAAGTAGATACTCCAGTTACAGAAAGCTTAGACTTTTATTAAATTAATTGCGTTAAAAAAATTATAAGTGGAAATTTGGGTAATAGCAACATGTCACAAGTAAAAAAATGCGTGAGTGTCGTGGAACACTCGGTTGGAACGAAGTTCCTTTTAATAAATTATAATTATGGTACCTATTTAAACAACAATATGAAAAATTTAAAAAATTTCTAACTCGGCGAAATGCTGTGGATGCAAATGTAGCCACAATGTAATCTTTGACTTATATTTTGTCAGTATGATTGTTTGTTGGCTTAATTAATTGACAGTGTGAACTGTGATCGTTTTTTGGCTATTCGGTGATTGTACAACCACATCTATGATGCATGAAAAAACATTTAAATTACCACGTCACACTCTTGATAAAACGACGACCGAAAAGGCAAAATGAGTTTAAGTAAAATACATACTTACCTTCACAAATCAAAATCTAGGTAACAAAATACCTCTTATGCAGTAAGGTATTTCTTCATCGATTCCTAAAAGTTTACGATTTTGGATTCGGTCGTCATTTTATTAAGGTTGCGACATTTTGTAAGAGAAGAATGACCGATCATAATAACTCCATTACAGCACGATTCTCTTAATAATGTTCCGGATCCATCTCTGCATATAAATTCCTCACAATGGTATATAAAATGGTATAAAATCAAGCCATTAAGGCGAACATAAACCTAATCAGGCCTCACCCGTTAACATAAAGCAAACACAGAGGTTTTACTTGTGTTAATGCTACTTTTTTTTTTATTTGCAAAGCGTGACCTGACGGGGACTTCTGTTGTTAAAGGTGGGGTTACATAGAGCTTGATTGGGATGCAGTTTTTTTAAACTTATTTGTGAAATCCAATGATTGACTCTTTATTGTAATAAGAAGGTCTGATCTTCAGAACAAAAATATTTCTTGACAGAATATTATTCAACGTCTCCCACTAATACATCGGACCAAGGATCTCCCATTTATAATACAACAGTGCTTTCCACTGTGCCAGAGAGGTTGTTAAAAGCAATTACAAAAAAGGTCACGACGTGAAATTTTTTCGTCGATTATAATTTTTTATTTCATAACTAGTGGACCCGCCCCGGCTTCGCACGGGTAGGCTACAAAACAAACACAATGGTATAATCATCTAGGGCCTGGAGGTTAATGATAAAGTCTATGTCTATGGCTAAAACCCTCATATAAATATGGAATGCCTGTATTCGATCGTTGTCCTTTACGTGAGTGACTTTTGCTGCTACCCGTGAAGCATTATGTCCTCTATCTCCTATAATATTTATCAGATCTTCATCAAAATTAGACAAACTATGCCTGATATTATACACTTTTAAATAAAGAAAGAATTATTAAAATCAGTTCATATTTGACTGAGTTATGGAGTAAAATCAACAATAAATTTCATCCCCTATCCTGGAGTAACCTTATGTTTTATCGGGATAAAAACTATCCTATATGTTGACCCGAAGTATCAGCTAAAGCTATACCAAATTTCATTTAAATCCGTTCAGTAGTTTTCGCGTGATGCGCGAACAGACAGACAGACAGACAGACAGACAGACAGACAGACAGACAGACAGACAAAAATTAAATAAAAATCTGTTTTGGGTTCAATATCGATAATAAAGCATCCCCCAGTTACAATTTTCAAAATATATTAAATGTACAGAAATCTTCCAGTTACAGTTTTATTATAATATTTCATTCATAATTGTCTCTGGTTTCGTCTGGTAGGAGACTTTGGGCGTGACAAGATATTATGTACTACCTTACCAGACGATTTAACGTTGCAGTAGGTACGATGCCATGTAAAAATCGATTATGATGGTGAAAAAGGCCTTTGAAAAATGAAATAAATAATAAAAAAATATTTTTAAAAACCGACTTCAAACAACCGCGCCACTATAAAGTATATTAATTGATTGTTGATTTTTTAAAACCGCTCGACTGATTTCGATAAAATTTAAATGGGACCTGAGAAGTATACCCTTTCAATCAAAAAAGAATTTTCAAAATCGGTTCAGGCGTCTTCGAGTAATCGGTGAACATACATAAAAAAAAAGATTCCGACTAATGGAGAACCTCCTCCTTTTTTGAAGTCGGTTAAAAAGAAAAAGCGTGTGATTCGTTATAAATCAATATTTTAAATTCCACCGCCATATAACCGCCTCCTCCAGCACGGTGTGAAATCAGTAGAGTGATAAGCTAACGACCGTTTCTTCACTCGGATTCCTCGGTATCAATTAAATGGCGGGCCCGATCTCGAGCGAAATATACCTTCGCCTCTTTAATTAATTCCAGCTGCTCACTTTTGAGTATTGTACGTCAGAAGTTCCTGCTTAGCTAATAAACAAAGCGTCGAAGTGAAAAATATTGAGAGCAGTGATAGCCTAGTGATGCGATCTCATATTGGAGGGGCCGCGGATTCAATCCCGGGCACTCCTCTGCACCTCTGACTTTTCGAAGGCATGTGCGTTAATTTCACATGCTTAAACGGTGAAGGAAAACATCGTGCGTCGTAAGGAACCCTACACAACTGAGAGGTCTCAATAATGTTCTCAAATGTGTATGAAGTCTGCCAATTCGCATTGGGTTAGCGTGGTGGACATCCTACTTCCTACTTATATTATAAATGCGAAAGTTTGTGAGGATGGATGTATGGATGGATGTACGGTTATATGGATGGATGGATGTAAGATGTTTGTTACTCTTTAACGCGACAAGGAATGAAAATTTGGAATGGAGATAGCTCATACCCAGGATTAGCACATAGGCTACATTTTATCCCGGAAAATTAAAGAGTTCCCGGTTGACGAAGACTATAATCCTTCTCTGAGAGGAGACCTGCGCTCATTAGTGAGCCGTTGATGGGTTACTGATGATGATGATAATGATTATAAATGGGAAGATATTTTTGTTAATTGGTTTGTGCTTCAATCACGCTGGAACAGCAGGTGAGGACCAGGGGTGTCATAAACTACTTTCTACCCAAGAAAACAATGAAATAAGAAGGTGAAATCAATCAAAAACTATACGAAAATATTTTTAAAATAGCTTTTGCCCGCGTGGAGTTAAATTTTTGACAACCCTTCAATCAGGATTCAACATTGCACTTGCTGAGCGACGTTAACGAAGTTTGACTTGAATCAGTGTTAATATAAATTGATTCTAGTTTCATACACATCTGCGACTCTTACCTACATAATATAATCTCACCATTTCATTTTGGCTTTAATACATTTACCTATATCTTAGCTTAATAGTATTATATCACTAACCATCCCACACGCCCGCGCGCCGTGACAGTCTGCTATCGAGTGAGCAATCTCGATTAGCGCTACGTTTCGTTTCACGCAACTGACGTGACAGTTGGTGCGAATAGATTATCTGTTTTGACGTACGGAACGTATTTATAATTAGGAATTAATTATTAAATATTTTTTCTTTTATTATACATATAATAAGCTCTAGTGCTGTGGTGTAACTACGTTATATTAGTGTAGATAGCATAAAAGTGTTATAAAATAAATTGCATTTATTATGTTGTTCCTCAAAGCTGATGTATTTGTTAATTTTAAAAAGTTTTCATTAAGTAGATATTTCTCAATTCATTGTTATACTTACTCATACTTATATTATACTGAAATAAATTACATTTAATTTTACAATAGGTAGGTATGCATGTGCATAAAATCAGATAAGTAGGTAAGTACAGTGAAATCTTAAAAACAAAGTGGGTTATAAAAAATTGGCAGTCACAGGGACTGCCAATTGAAGTGAAAACTAGATTTCATCATCATCATCATCACCAACCCATCAACGGCTCACTACTGAGCGCAGGTCTCCTCTCAGAGAAGGGTTATAGGCCATAGTCCACCACGCTGGCCCAATGCAAATTGGCGGACTTCACACACCTTCAAGAACATTATGAAGAACTCTCAGGTGTGCAGGTTTCCTCACGATGTTTTCCTTCACCGTTGAAGCAAGTGATATTTAATAGCTTAAACGCACTTGACTCCGAAAAGTCAGAGGTGCGTACCCGGGATCGAACCTGCGACCCCCTGAATAGGAGACCACAGTCCTAACCACGAGGCTATCACTGCTTTGATTTGATGAAACTAGATTTGCTAATATGTAATTAAAAACTTCACTTCAGCAGGAAGTGTACCTACCTGATCATACCTACTGAAACTTGAAAGTAATAAAGACTTACTGCTAAACATTCAAGATTGAGTGCAAATATTATGTGTGGTTGGTAGTAAATTAGGTAATATTTGGGACTGCTATACACTGGAATATAACGCTCAGAACTGAATGCTACTGTGTGTGAACTCTAATTAGTTAAGTAGTATATGGAATTGCTGAAGACTGCATTGTAAAGGACTACATCTAAAGAAAGGAACTAAGGGGAGTTTCAATGTTTAACTTGATTACTAGGTACTAAGAACTTAGTTAATGTTGAGTTGATCCTACACAACTGCCTTATACTTGCCTTGGGTCAGTGTAACAGAATATAGCGGTTGCAATTTACTTAATACCTAATAAAATACAACTAATAACTATAAAAGTCGAACTGTAAAGAAAATACATAGGTATTAGAACATAAAACTTGTATTCTAATGGGATAGCACTTAAATATAATGTCAGAACTCAGACCTCACAATACCTGAACATAATAATATAAGACAATATTATTTATAAGTTAAAAATCTTTGCAAGCATATAATATAGCTTAAGTTTGTTAAGATAGCTCTGTTTTGACTGAGATTTAGTATTGGATTGCATTTAAATAAATTGAAAAATAAAGAATTTAAATTACAAAACACCTAACTAGATCTGTATGACAACTAATGAGATAGGAAGTTGAGTGTTTGCAATTATCATTAAATATTTAATAACCTGACTGTGAAAATGGTTGTAACGACAAACTAAATAACGTATGTATGTTGTATCAAAGTTTATATATAGATATATATTATAAATGTTCCATTCTTAAAATCAACCTCTACAGTGGTTTAAAGGGAGTGAAAATATATTTTCTGGAAGAGAATCTGGATATTGGAACAGATCGCAGTGATTTTTTCCGAGGAAAAAAAAAAAAAATTTTTGTCACAAGTTCATGTGATTGTAATACGTCAACAACTGACACAGACAGCGTCATTGACATTAGGTCTTGCTGCCATTGCAAAATAAAAAACTACTATTTAGTGATACGTTCCATTCTAGGTAAACTAGAAGGAAATGGAGGACCAGTTTCAATTACTATTTGAGAATATGAAAACCGAGATGCACAAACAAATAGCAGAATTAAAAGATTCCATAACTAAAACAATAATGGAGAAAGTTGAAGAAAAATTACAAATTATTAAAGAAGAAAACAAAGACCTAAAAATAAAGACAAATTATCTTGAAAGAGAGTTAGAAAATTTGAAAAGAGAAAACAAACGTAACAATATAGTTATTTTCGGAGTAGAAGAGGAAGAAAAGAACAGTCAAGAATTGACACAGAACGTAAAGAAAATCTTTAGAACCGATTTAGATATAATCATACAAGAATTTGAAATAAACAAAATATATCGAATTGGAAAAAATAATTCAGGCGGAAAACCAAGACCCATACTGCTGTCTTTTGTTAGTGAATGGAAGAAGAACGAATTAATGAAATCAAAGAAAAACCTTAAGGATATTTACATTACAGAGGATTACACTAAAGATGTTTTAGAAAAGAGAAAAGCTTTACAAGGCCAATTAATGGAAGAAAGGAAGAAAGGGAATTTGGCATTTTTGAGGTACGACAAATTAATAGTAAAGGAAGGCAATAGAAACCAAGAGAAAAGGAAAAGAGGAATTTCAACATCACCGCAAGTTAATAATCAGCCAAAAAAACAACAATCGTTGATGTCTTCGAAAAATAATAATAAAGTTAACGCATTTGATCTGTTAAGGGAAAGATCCAATTCTTTTTCATCTTGTACATCAATTCGTAAACAATAACAATTAGAAATCGGTAAACAGGAAAAACAACTATCTGATAGAAAAGAACGTAAACAAAGTATAAAACAGCAACCTCCCCCAATCCGACTGGTCATCGAGGGGGAAAATGACCACCACCCTCCAAGGATAAGTAAAAACTATAAAGATAAAAAAACATATAAATATAAAGATAAAAACACAAATAAACATATAAGTAAAGATTTAAATATTTACATATCCACACTCAACTGTCGATCACTAAGAAATGAGGAGAAACTCCAAGAATTAGAAATAGCGTTAGAAGAAGTTAAATGGGATATATTGGGAATAAGCGAGATGAGAAGACTAGGGGAAGGCATAGAGGATTATGGAAAATATATAATGCATCATATTGGAGAGACACCTGGGCAATATGGAGTTGGATTCATGATTAAAAAGAATCTTGATAAATACATAGAAGAAATCAGAGGAGTATCAGAACGGATTGCAGTTCTCAATATAAAACTACCCATGCATAGAGAGAAAGACCAAGTTTGGACTATAATACAGGCATATTCACCTACGGAATCAAACAAGAAGGAAGATGTAATAAAAATTGAAAATTTCTATGAAGAACTGAGAACTACAATTGAAAACGCACACAAAAACATTATAGTTATGGGTGACTTTAATGGACAAATCGGAACACAGAACAGAGGAGAAGAATATATTATAGGGAAACATGGACTAGGCACAAGAAGTAAAAATGGTACAAGACTAGTAAACTTTGCATTAGAAAATAAACTAAGTATTCTGAACAGTTTTTACAAGAAGAAACCAACAAGAAAATGGACATGGATCTCTCCAAATAGACTTTATACAAATGAAATTGATTATATCTTATCCAACAACAAAAAAGTTTTTACAGATGTTTCAGTTATAAATAACTTTAATTTCAATACAGACCATAGAATGGTTAGAGCAACATTGACAGGGATACATTGTAAAAAACCAAGAAAATTCCATAATCAAATTATGCAAACAGGTATAGAGTGCACTGGCAACATCGACTTACTCCTTAATAATCTCAGCTTAGCGTTAAAAAGGGATAAAAGAAAATGTATATCAATTCAAGAGAAATACGACAGGTTACTGAATCAACTAAAAACTGAAACAAAAAGAATAAATATAAACAACAAAGGAAAAATTTCACTTCAAAGTAGACAGTTATTACAAAAAAGGAAAGAACTATTGCGGGATAAAGTAAATAGCAAGGATAAGCGCATAATGATTGCAGAAATCAGCAAAAACATTTATGAACAACTAAGGAAAGATAGAAAGAAAAACAGGTTTGATACGCTAAAAAAACACATAGAAAGAACTGGAGGAATAAAAAAGGCGATAAAAGAGTTAAAATGTAAAAAAGAATGGATACCAAATATGATAAATAAAGAGGGCAAAACCACAGCTAAAAGACCAGATATACTTAAAATTGCAACTGATTATTATCGAGATTTATACAAAGGCAAGAATGTGGATTTAGAGTTAAAAGAGTATACACGAGCAGAGACAGAAATGATACCCACGATACTACAGGCAGAAACAATAAAAGCAATTCACACACAAAAATTGGACAAGGCGCCTGGGTCAGATCTTGTGACAAATGAATTATTAAAAAGTACAGTACCTGTTCTCGCCCCGAAACTCACGGAGTTATTCAACGACATTATAAAAACAGAAGTGATTCCCGAAGACTGGACCAAATCAACAATCATTCTGCTACATAAAAAAGGTGACAAGGGAGATATAGCAAACTATAGACCCATTAGTTTAATGTCAAATATTTACAAAATATTTTCAAAAATTATACTATCTAGAATCACAAACATACTCGAAGAAAACCAGCCGAAGGAACAAGCTGGATTTCGTAGCAATTTCTCTACAATAGATCACATCCACACGCTACAACAAGTAATCCAAAAATACAAAGAGTATAATAAAATATATTATGTAGCATTTGTTGATTTTAACAAAGCTTTTGATACGTTAGATCATGGGTACATATGGAACGCTTTAGAAACACAAGGGGTACCAAATAAATATATAACATTACTAAAAAATGTATATACAAAAAGTACAGCGCATGTAAAGCTGGAATATTCAGGACAGGAATTTCCCATCGAAAGAGGTGTACGCCAGGGAGATCCTATTTCGCCTAAGCTGTTTTCGGCGGTCCTGGAGATGATATTCAGGAATCTAGAATGGACTCAGTTTGGATTGAATATAAATGGGGAAACCCTTAATCACCTACGCTTTGCTGACGACCTGATCCTATTCTCTGACTCCCCAAAAACTTTAGAGTTAATGTTACAACAATTAGCTAACGAAAGTGCCAAGGCAGGTCTTACAATGAACTCCAGTAAAACCAAGATAATGACTAACTCCTTGCAAACATATACTATAATGGTAAATAATGAAAAGATTGAATATGTACAAGAGTATATTTATTTAGGACAACTTATATCCACTGAGGATTGCATGCACAAAGAAATCACGAGAAGAATAAATAACACCTGGAAAAGATTCTGGTCTCTTAGCGAGATAATGAAAAACAAAGACATGCCTATGAAAGAAAAAAGGAAGGTTTTCAATGCGTGCATTCTTCCGTGCTTATTATATGGTTGCCAGGCTTGGGCATTGACAGATCAGCTCGCACACAAAATAAAGGTCTGCCAGAACGGTATAGAAAGGAGTGTAATAGGAGTAAAAAGAAGAGACAGAGTAAAATTAGAGGAAATAAAAAGAAAAACAAAATTTAAAAATGCACACACAATATATAAACAACTAAAATGGCGTTGGACAGGACACATGATGAGAGAGAAGAAAGAGAAATGGACTGCACAAATAACAGAATGGTATCCACGGGATGGGAAAAGGAACCGAGGTAGACAATATAAGAGATGGGACGACGAAATTAAAAAAGTAGCCGGTCCACTATGGACTCGGACTGCAAAAGATAGAAGCAAATGGAAATCCTTGGAGGAGGCCTTTGTCAGAGGACAAGCTGTTACATGATAAATACTAATAAGATAACCGTTTACCGATGTAATTAATATATATAACCACCCTATTTCTAAATATAAACTTCCTAACAAAAATTCAAATAATTATTTTCCATTAAAAGTTTTTATGTTTTAAAGTTAGAATGTAAGTTAAAAATGTATTAAATTTAGAATGTAAGTTAAAAATGTATTAGGTAATAGGTATCAGATTTCAACCAATGTACATAAATTAACAGCAATAAAGGCTTATTTTATTTTTATTTTATTTTATTTTATTTATTTTAATTAAAAACTAATAAGAAAAGCGCATTACGATTTCATGAGTGAGATTCGAACCTGCGACATCATACATTAAACGGTAAGGAAGGCGGATGCTTGCCCGCTGCGCTGTACAAGGTTGCTTGGGAACTTCTAAAATGTCTTCTAAAATGAAATCTCCAGGTGATTGTGGAGGTGACGATGACGCGAAATCCATATTTTTTGCTCACCCAAAAAAGTGCTCAACGCGCCTAAAGAAGTTTTCACTTCAAAAATTTTCCTCGTTTGTTGATTTGTCTTTTACTTGCTAGGTTTTGGAACAATATTTTCTGCTATCTGTAAACTTTACGTCTTAGGTGTATCCATAGGTAGTCTACCAGTTGATATCTATAAACATAAACCATTACTTGCCAACGGCTAAACGTAGATAAATAAATATTTACGAAATACCAAAACGAAAAATCCACACTCCAGAGACCAATTTATACCTTTGCTACGGCCACATTTGAAAACATTCCGAACACTTACAGAATTGTAATTGTAAATTTAGAAATAAAGGTCCCTATAACTCTCGAGGATTCCCACAGGGAGCGCCGACAGCCAATGATTTATCTCCCACCCGCTTAATTAATACGAAACGAGAGAATAAAGCTGTCCCTCTCATACTTTAGATCTAAGCACAAAAAACTATTTCTATCTCTGTCACGTTAACCGTAAAATACCGATATTGAGCATCATTTGCCCGTGATATATGGGGTTATTCCGATACATTTTTTTTTCGATTCTGTTTACTTTAGAAATTAGTGGGTTATCGCAGCGTATACTTACCGATTTATGTCACCACGATAATTCGATATGTAAAATCGGGTGTATTTCATACTTACATGTGTAATAGGATTAGGCGTTGTAGAACAAAATGAGGCATTAAAAGGCCCGGCTATAATTTAAGAATATAATATTTATGACATCCTTTTGTCAAGTTACATGAATAATATTTAGTCGCTGGTTACGGTTAAAGTATTTTTAAATTAACCTTTCGTTGATTATTAAGTTTTTAAGCTATTGCATATCTTTTATCGCGGGCTCTGAACTAGGACAAACAGTTTGAGCACGGCGACTGAATGAAGAAATTCCGTAACGAAAAAACACCTAACACCGTCGTTCAGTAAGCGTTCAACATTTTAGAGGTTCTCAAGTAGCTCTATTTGGCGCAGTGGGCGAGCGGCCGCTTTCTTTAGATGTCGCAGGTTCGAGTCTCACTCGCGAAGCAGTGACAGTTCGCTTTTCTTGTTTGTTTGTTTTTAATTTTTTTTTTTTGCATAATTTTTATTATTCAAAAAAAATATTATAATTGCATAAGTTGATAAAAAATGCTATGCAATAGCTTTACCGCGGCATTCCCCGAGTGCCACTTAATTTTTTTTTTGTGCTTATTCATATTAATATCCAATCCTAGCAAAATCAGTTCACTTTCGCACTCGTAACAAAACAACGACCGAATCCAAAATACCTAGTAACTTTCGGGAATCAACGAAAAACTGTTTTACTTTATTTTATGACATAACTAGCAGATGCCCGCGATTTCTTTCGCTTTAAAATCTCTCCGGAACTCTTTGATTTTTAGGGATAAAAGTAGCCTATGTCACTTTCCAGGTCCTCAACTATACCCATGCAATAAATCACATCGATCAGTAGCTCTGTTGCGGCGTGATTGAAGGAGAAACCAACAAACAAACACACTTTCGCATTTATAATATTAGTATTATATATATATATATATATAGTATGAATAATCGAACTTAATACATATTTAAAACCTTATGGCTTAAAGAAAAGAGGCGTTTTGTTTTACCTAGAATGTGGAGCTTTTTCTTTTATGTCGACATGTTACTAAAAATCATTTTGCCAGAATTTCGTATTCGATCGTTGTTGTATTATAAGCTTTGCAGACTATTAATCAAGCAGTAAATTTTTTATTATTTATGGATCATTTTCTGACATCATATTCATTCATCTTTTTCGTCATCATTTTTGGATTGACTTCTTTCTGAATAGTGATACCTAGTCTAGTGGTTATAGAGTCCTATTCTGAGGATCGTGAATTCGACTCCGAGCCTCGATAGTTCTCCATAATGTATATAGTTCTCGATAGTTCTCAAAGGTGTGTGAAGTCTGCCAAGTTGCATTGGGCCAACGTGGTGGACTATGGCCTATAACCCTTCTCTGAGGGGGGACCTGCGCTCAGTAGGTAGTGAGCCGTTGATGGGTTGTTGAAATTTGAATGCTGATGATGATGATGGATTATTTTCTTGAGCGGTGTATTTTGACGCTCTGTTGCTATAAGTAGGTATGTAATAATTTTGATCAGTTGATGAATAATCCTACTGCTGAACTATTTTTAATTATACTTTTAAAACAACTCTATCGAGGGGTTAAAATTACCGCCATTGTAAAGTAACCATAAAGCACTCGCTTCTATTTACAAGATAAGTACCCTTCGTATATTCCATAAAATATAATTCATATTTTTTTTGGGAAATAAGGTGTCAAAAAATTCTTTAGTGCTTTCTTATCGCGGCGCCGAAACGAGGGGCCGAAGCGACCCCGCGTCTAATTAGTTGAAAACCTTTGTGCGAGCGCGGCGAGCGTTAAACCGATGTTGACATCGCGCGAGTTACACTCTAGGGTTGAACAACTAGAAAAAATCTGTTCTAACCAGCTTATAGTAAAGGTCCCTTTATTATTTCAATAACTACATATTATATTATTCTTGTTTTTGTCTGCGAACTTAGGCTAATCTCTAAAGATCTTTCGCTGAATTGACTTAGTCTTTAGACACGGTTAAAACGAGACATAAATAATAATATGTTCCGACATAAATCTGTCTCGTTTCTCTTGAACTCTGTCTTGAGTATGAGAAGAGTAGAAGAGCCATCTATAGATTTCTACCCTAAAGATAACGCGGGAGCCATTTATTTTTTCGGCTTAAAAAGTAGCGTCATTCTTCAGGTTCTCAATGATACCAACCTACCAATGCAAAAACTCTCGTCAATCCGTTGTTCCCTTGCTGTGGAAACAACAAACAACCATAAACGCGAAAGTGTTTGTTTGTTGGTTTGTCCTTCAAGCACACAGCAACGGAACTACAGACCGACGTGTTTTTTTGATTGCATAGTTGAAGAATTAGAGATTTACATATTGGCATTAAAGAAAAAGAACAGGTTTTTGCGACAGTTGACAGCCCTAACAGTGTCGCGTGCAGGCACAGATTAAATACAGCATAGACAAGTTGTAAGCCTAGACCGGTAAAATGAATGTATCAAGTACTTACTGAACCCGAAAACAAATAAGTATTAGGTAATTAATTACTTTGTGTTACTACAAAGAGACTTCAGTTTGCTAGGGTAGCTACTAGCTATGTCTAAATTCTAAATTATTCATTTCATGAAGACTAACCAAGAAGTGCCGGTGACGTTGTAGCGGCCATTAGGGTGGAGGACCTGCAGCATACTTTAGCAAAATCCGCTTTCCGAACCGGTGGTAGAGTCATGACGTGTCATAAGAGCCACAGGTTGGCCTACGTGAAATAAATAATTTTGAATTTTGAACTGATTTCAAGCGACCACCTATCAGAATATCACCTACCTTATAGGGTAGTAAAGATGTATCAGACCATCTAAAAAAGCGCCTTACGGTACCTATTCCCCGCCTGGCTGCTCACAGGCCACGGGCGCTATGGGGTGGTGATATACCATGACGCGTGCCATATTGTGGGACGGTTGGAACAGATGTGGACGGTTTTTAATTGTATCTCTTTTATTAGGTGCGTTGTTTTGTTTCTGGTATTTTTTGTTTGTCTTCCTAGTTCCTACTTAACGCCATTATGGTCATTTGATATGAAATATTGCTGTATTATATTATTGTAGTATTATGAAGCAGTGATAGCCTAGTGGTTAGTCCTGCAGTGCTTTTCGGGGGATGGCGGGTTTGACCACGGGCACGCATCTCTGACTTCTGTGAGTTATGTGCGTTTATACTTTAAACAATTAAATATCACATGCTTCAACGGTGTTCTACCTAACGTTCTCAAAGGTATGTGAAGTCTGCCAATTCGCATTGGGTCAGCGTGGTTCATTATGCTCTATAACCCTTATCTGAGAGGAGACCTGCGCTCAGTAGTGAGCTGTTGATGGGTTGCTGAGGAAGATGATTATGATTACTTATTGTATAATAGAATAGTATTTTTTGGGAGGTTATTGTAGATGCTATAGTTACCTACCATGTCACCGACAACGACGTTCTGCCAATTCAGCAGAAAACCGTTAGGAATACCTATAGGTTTAATAAAAACATCCATAGTTATCATTATTATCCTTTCCAAGTTAACCCGCTTCTATCTTAGACTGCATCGTCACTGACCATTAGATGAAATCGCAGTCAAGGTTTTGGAACGTAAGTTCCTTATCGCGCGGTACGGAAGGGGGCTAGTCGGAAAAAAATAAGGAACCGACACTCGACACAACGGAAACTCAATGTTGTAGCGCGAAAATACCGAACACAATGTAATCGAAAGGAACTACGTTCCATCCGGGTGTCCCTTGACACCTCTCAAGTTATTTATTTATTACTTTATTGGTGAAAAAAAATCTTTTAAAAATAAATTTATTTTCTCCATTATGAAAAAAAATGTATTTTTCTCATTTTTTAAAGGTTTTTCTTTATACGTCATATTATTATGTTTATTTTCATTTTGAAAGACTTCCGCATCCAATTTATACACAGCTTAATGCCACATAAAGCTACATATTTTTTTGCAATATGATGTATATTTTGTACGTCGACCTGTATTATTTTATTCAGGTAAGTACTTAGGTATATTTTATCACATTTACGTCAAACTGTCCCACATAACTTATTATCCATAAAAACATAAAGAACTTTTTTTCTTCAAAACAAACAATGAAATTCAACAATAATTTACCTAAATATGACCAAAAAAAGAGTTTTTCCAAGTAAAGTATGAAATAATTAGCGACCAACTTTGCGGACACAAACAAGACGTTCGTGATCGTCAGCCATAAAGTTAAAATACCTACTTACAGTAAAAGTCCAAGTTAAGATTGTTAAAAAGGTGTATGGTTAAGTTAAAGGTTAACTTGGATAGCTATTTATTTAAGAGTTATTAGTAAAGTACCAATTAAGTATTATTTATTTAAATTAGGTACAGTGTACTTACCAAGGGTTTTTTGACGTGATAACGTCTTATAAATCGATAACACCGGCTGCACGCACGAAAAAGTGTCACGTTCCGCCTGAGCCCGAGCGTGCAAGCGAGAGCGGGAACAAGCGATAGAGAGGCACGATCGGCCCAAACGCAGGCGCCAGCCAGTCATCGCGTGCGCGTTGTGGTTAACGGTCATCAATGTTTATTTATGACGTTATCACGTAAAACTATCGTCAGTAAACCGACTTTACAGACAACTAATTTTTTTGATCTTGATGAAATTCATCATCAACCCATTGCCAGCCTTAGCTACTAATTATAAATGCGAAAGTGTGTTCGTTTGTCCTTCAATCACGCAGCAACGGGGCTACGGATCGATGTGATTTTTGCATGGGTATAGTTGAGGCAAGTCCTCGTATACCTAGAGAGTGACAAATATGGGCTGCTTTTTATCCCGGTAAAACAAAGAGTTCCCGCTTTCTGCGGGATTTATAAAAATCAAACTCAACACGGACGAGGTCGCGGGCAAAAGGTAGTAAGTAGTAACCTATATTAATACATATAGAGATATTCTCCTTTTTATAGGTCATTAGGAAGGGTAAAAATTCCTTTTATGTTAGTTCTTGGTAGGTAGATTATAAAATAAATAACTGCATAAACAACGTCATATAAAAATGTAATCGCTAGCAAACTTAAATGTTTGTTTTTAACAGAATACGTTAGGTATACCTACTTACATATAATTATAAAAAATAAGTATGCGTTTTTAATTTCATAGTGCGCTACATTCTTTTCTTAGCTCTGTTTTACATTTTACTTCTAAATAACTGATTGAGTTTTATAATTGCAAGCTATTAAATTGCTTTACCACGTTGTATTTCCATAATTTATTAATGATAAGTATAAAAAGTAATGTGACCATAATTTTGATATACTTTGAAATTGATTAATTCCGTTAAACATTAAGCGCGTTAGGGTCATGCTAGTTCTGCGACTCTTCATACGTATATTATAATAAATAAAGATTTAATCATGAAGATATTACGCTGATAAGTCTATTTTCTATTCTCTCAGCCTGTCGGTACCTAAATACTTTAGTGCGCCCGGTCTTGAGCCACCTGTACCCAGCAGCTCCCAGCGACTCGTCTGATGTCGTCAGTCCACCTTCCTGCCAACCTGGGGGGTCTGGTCTGCCAACACTGCACTTTCCAGCACTTAGGGACCGTAAGGTAAGGCGCATACATACAACTTTTACGTCGACTAAACTGTTTAGTCGAGTTGTGTACTTTTCGTGAATTCCACACAAATAAACTATAATCAAAAGCAAATCGTATGGCCTTTTGATTTTTTTGTCCAGCAACTATCGTGTTGATAGTTTGCGCACATTCTATGATCGCAGTACATTCCTATAAACTTATGAAACACAACTAAATAGTTGTTCGACCATCGGTTTTTCACTAAGTGCAACGATTTTCATACCTTCTTATGAGGCTCTTAGTAAACGACCATAAGGTTTAATCGAGAGCATGCCTAAAGAGTTATTGACTTTAATATTTGCAAAGGATAATAACTTCCGTCTTGAGTTAGGTTTTTAAAGATCCCGCAGAAACAATTTTCTTCCGGAATAAGTAGTCTTAATAATTTTATTATTGTGTCTCTTGTGTAGACCTGTAGTCTAAGATACCCATGCAAAAAAATCACGCAATCCGTCGCTCCATTGTTGCGTCATTAAAGGACAAACCAACAAACAAACGCGCACTTTTAACAATACTTATTAGTGTTTCTCAGTAAGCTGCAAGTATAATATTCTGTTAAATAGAGGTACCTATTTCGTCTAGCTAACTGTGGGCCTCATAAGAAGGCCCAGGGTCACTCAGCGAGCGATGGAGAGAGCTATGCTTGGGGTATCCCTGCGAGATCAAATCAGAAATGAAGAGATCTGCAGGAGAACCAATGTCACCGACATAGCCCAGCGAGTCGCGAAACTGAAGTGGAAATGGGCGGGGCACATAGTTCGAAGAGCTGATGGTCGTTGGGGTCCCAAGGTGCTGGAGTGGCGACCCCGCACCGGTAAGCGCAGTGTTGGCAGACCCCCACTAGGTAGACCGACGACATCAAACGAGTCGCAGGGAGCCGCTGGATTCAGGCGTCCAGCAGTGGACATCTAAAGGTTGATAATGATGATGATGATGATTTCGTCTAGTCTAAGTGAACTAAGTTTGAAGATTTATCGCTGTAAATACCCATTGTATGTTCGGGCGAAAAACTGGCTTCCCATAGCGTAGGAGGATCCATAGGATGATGCCATAGTTTGGGGGCCTGCAACCTTGCTGGGCTGTATCATGTTGTTACTTTGCATACTTTTTTGTATTGTACCTATTCCACTGTATTTTATTGTTAAAATATTAACAAAATTCAAAATTAATTTGTCTAATTGATTGAATGTATGCACAAAAACCTTAGCGTGCCGTATAATCCGTCATTTTAATGTTAATTGTCCATCAATACAACCAGCGACCGTGTCTTACCACGAAGAATTGTAAATATTATCGTTAATTGTTGTTTGTTTTTGTTGTTTATTATTCGAATGCATGTAAATGACTTGAAGACTCTGTGAAAGCATTGGCTTTTAGGGGTTGTAATTTTCATGATTTTTCTGGGACATTAATTATTGTCAAATAAATTTTGTAGATAACCTCTCGAAACTAATATTCCTAAAGTTTGTCAGATTTCCGCAATAAGTACTAAGTAGTTTCAACGTAAAATGAGCTAAAATGTTTGTATATCATTTTGTAAAATGTCCTTTATGCTAGTTTTTCAAGATAATGATCAATTTAAAACCACAGTTATAGAAAATATAACGAATATTAGAATATTTGTCTAAATATATCTAAATTCTACCATATTTTCTCACAGTTCCTCACATCATCATAACAATCTCACAGAATGATAGCTATTTCGTTTAGCAAATTATAGTGCTATTTTCAATGTATTCTGGGGGATCATGACGGGCAGAAGGCGGATAGATTCTGCCTTTGACAGCTCCGATATGAATAGAAACAAGAATCGTGGTATCTAATCGTTTCATACATGATAAAAAATAAGTATAATATGTCCCGATTCAGCGTCAATAACTGCTGGGCACCCTATTGCCGGTAATGACATATTGGCCGTGCATTAAGTATCTACTTTGCTCTACATTTATAGTTGAATCACTTCATCTTCATCTTTCTAAAAAATTTTTATATGTTCATACTTCATAGAACGCTCATTTACGCTTTCTAGCTTATTTTGTAGAAATTAAAAGAAAGGAACGAAAACCTCACAATAAAGTGGATTAAGGTATTTTCATTCTCACGGGAACTCTTTAATTTTCCGGGATAAAATGTAGCCTATGTGTTAATCCTGGGTATGAGCTATCTCTATTCCTTTCAGCTACTTGGCTGAAAAGAATTGGCGGTTCATTCGTTGTGGCATGAAGGAGTAACAAACATCCATCCATCCATCCTTATGAACTTTCGCATTTTTATTATTAATAGGATTTAGTCATAGAATTCCCTTCAAGTCTAGATAAACACTTCAATAAAAACATTAGGTATGACAAAAAAAAAATTGGTTGTCTGTAAGGTAGGTTTACGGACGATAGTTTTACGTGATAACGTCATAAAGATGAACAGCGTGCTGCTAGAACTAGCTCGCGACACATCCGCTAACCACCACACCTAACCATAGCGCGCACGCGATGTCTGGCGGGCGGCGGCGGGTCAGAAGCCAACGCTTGGGCCGATCGTGCCTCTCTATCACTTCTTCCGCGCTCTCGCTTGCATGCTCAGGTTTAGGCGGAGCGTGACACTTTTTCGTGCGTGCAGCCGGTGTTCATCGATTTATAAGACGTTATCACGTCAAAATCAGGACATAGGCCAAAATTGCGAGTTAATGCCACTTACGGTAAGATTATGTCCGTAAATAGCAAATCTCACAAGAGGAAACCTGTACCGAAGCGTGGCACAGCCCGGTCGCATCATTAAACCGCGCGATAACCATCTCACCACCGGATAAAATCCTCAATCAATTGAGTAATTATTTCCAAAGATGTATACTGATAACGCTGTACAAGCTGATGGACAGCAGGAAGCAGCAATTAAAAGGATTTTCGTCAATTAAGTGGTCCGCCATCTTGGAAGATCCCCCTTAGACGTAGTCGTAATTCCTAGTTCCATGATTTATTAAGTAATACAAAAACAAAAGTTAATAGTAGAGATATTTGAAGTGAAAACTTCTTTAGGCGCGTTGAGCACTTTTTTGGGTGAGCAAAACATAATATGGATTCGTAAATCGCGTGACGATGCAATATTATGTTGATCTGATGATGGAGCTGGAAGGTGGCCATAGGAACTTCACAATGAAACTACATAACCTCATCGATTTTGGGCTCGTTTGAATCGTCTCGACGTGTAGTTTGTCTTTCAATGGTAACCAGGGTCTGATGATAGAGCTGGAAGGTGGTCATAGGAACTCTGTAATGACGCAACCCCATCGAGTTTCGGCTGGTTTGATTCGTCTTGACGAGTACTTTGGTTTTAGATGTTTACCAAGGTCTAATCTGATGATGGAGCTGGCAGGTGGTCATAGGAACTCAGTTAAGAAACGACGTAGGTACTCAGGTCCTAGATGATATCCAGGTCTGACGATGTATACTAGGTAAAAGGTTCTACTACTAAACAGCTACTAAAAGGTTGTTTTTTAAAAATATTTTTTTTAATTTACACTTGTCTCCTTCCTTGGATTTCAATAAACGGTTATCATTTAAATAAATGATATTTACGCAATAAAAAAAAATCAATAACACTATTCGAAAGATAACTTTGGACTTCCACTATTTCTATACATTTTAATATTCAATTCCCATTATAAAGCAAAAAAAATCACTCTTCGATAGTCGGTAATGACGATCATAATATGTGATAAAGCCCACTGAGCTCGATTAGTGACGTATCGAAGGACATTATCGATAAATCGAGTCGATTGCCAGCTCCCTTATCTTGATCGCGGCGCGAAAAACTATAAATCCAACACATTCAACAAAAAGGTAGAAGTTTGTCTAAATGAAAATTAAAATCTCGATAAGCTTTAATTTATTGCTATTTTGTATGTGCTTATTTATCTAACATTACATATCGAATTTAATGGGCCAAAGAAAAGAAATGAAAATACTTTTTTATATAACCGTTATTGTAACAAACCCAGCTGCTTTCATTTAGTTCTTTATCAATTATAGATATGCAAAAACAAAATTAAATATTGAAAAAAGCAACTGTGTATTCAAGAAAACAATGTTTATTTACATTTTTAATATTATATGCATGCTTAATGTTGCAATACTTTTGCGAATGACAGAGTTGATATGTTTATTCGTATCGCATGATGAATAACGTTAATATTTGTTTGAATTAAAAATACGCACTTATTTATTATACTTTATATGTATAATTCTTGGCATAATAATCAACGTGAAAAGAAACTTTTTAATATTCATTATGATAACACTATATGAATATATTTTTATATAAGTATTATACAACAATTTATACGTAACTACTTACTATATATTTTTTGTCTGACCGCAAATCAACCAAAACCTCTGATTTGGTTTTAGAATTGGATTTTCAAAATTCTGCTATTTTTATACACTTCAAACACAAAATTATAGATGAACTTAAGCTACGAGGAATTGAAACGCGCCCTGCTCTGAGAAGAAATTTGACGGATATAGAAGAGAAGTTATAAGTTATGAAATTTATTAATTTTAGATTTATCTTTATTTATTTTACAAAATTATAAAACAAAAATTCTTAACTAGGCATGGACACTATTATGATTGATAATATCTTGTATTACTTTAAGTTACTTATTAGGTATATCGAAAATAACGATAATTATCATCGATATAGAGTTATTTGGGGACACCCCTAGTGCCAGATGGCGTATTTCACGTTGGCAGTAATTGGCCAGTATTGTTTGTTTGGTATCGAATATCGAAATTACGCTGATTGCTGTGCCGAAACAATTGACAGTTCGATTTTATTATTAATAAAGAAAAATTATTGTTAATGCAAGTGTGTCGATAACTCCATAATTTACCTGAGAGAATCTAAGGATAACTAAGGAAAATATTGCCGACACCATAAGGTATACTTCGTGCTAATATTATAAATGCGCAAGTGTGTTTGTCTGTTAGTCTGTCAATCAATCAATCACGCAGCAACGGTGCAACGGCCATACTCATTCGTTTATTTTAATTAATTTTTCTGTTCACTTAATTTTAATTTGTTTTTATAAATAATTGAATAACGTGTCCGTGATTGCACTCAAATAAGGCTCTCACTGAAAACCAGCGCTGCAGCTTGCTGCAGCACAATGCTGAGTGGGAGATTTGATCATTCTAAATTGTTATTTTTTTTTATTCTAGTATATTTAGTTATGCTTTTTATTTCTTTTTCTTTTAATTTGTTTAGTTTTTAAAGTATTGTTGATCAAATAAAATAGTTTTCTTTCTTTCTTTCTTTCATGCAAAAATTGACATGACTTTTTTCATGGGTGTAGTTGAGGATTCGAAGAGTGATAGGCAACCATTTAAAAGAGGGTTCTCGCCGGAAACCCTAGCTCTCCGTGTCTGAAAAACAGAGGGTTCTCGCCAAAAACCTTAACTCTCCGTGTCTGACAAACAGAGGGTTCTCGCCGGAAACTGTAACCCTCCGTGTCTGATAAACAGAGGGTTCTCGCCAAAAACCCTAACTCTCCGTGTCTGACAAACAGAGGGTTCTCGCCGGAAACCGTAACCCTCCGTGTCTGATAAACAGAGGGTTCTCGCCAAAAACCCTAACTCTCCGTGTCTGACAAACAGAGGGTTCTCGCCGGAAACCGTAACCCTCCGTGTCTGATAAACAGAGGGTTCTCGCCAAAAACCCTAACTCTCCGTGTCTGACAAAGAGAGGGTTCTCGCAGGAAACCGTAACTCTCCGTGTCTCGTGGGCAAAAACTAGAGGAAGGAAAAGTAATACTTATAAATAAGAAATATAGAAATATGTGAGCGAATATGTAGAGATATAGTCGTAGGTAGGTATTCTTTAAACAATAGAGCATAATATCATTTCGGCCGAGACTAAAGCAAGCAAGTAAGTAGGGAAGACTACACGCAGAGAGCCGTTGCGTTGGATAGAGGCGGCGCAAGACCGATACCTGTGGAATTCCATGCAAGAGACCTTTGTTCAGCTGTGGACGGCTATAGACTGAGTGAAAAAGAAGTATTACCTAAGGTACCTAGAGACTATTGTTGTAGATACATAAAAAGGCGGGGTTATGACAACAAATCACATCGCGTAATTGGTTTAGGGAAGCTGTAGGGGTGATCTGTCACTTGAAGCGAATGTGTGCTTTATTAATATTGCTATAAAGTTCATAATGGTCTAACCGATCTCTACAAAAAGATTGCAAATAATTGCTTTAGAGTGGGTGGACATGTAAGTTGTAACTGAGGGGGAAAAGCTTTAAAAAAAATACTTTAATTATTAATTAAGAGATTACCTAGAAGGTACGAATTATATGAGTAGGTAAGCAGTGATAGCCTAGTGGTTAGGCCTGTGGTCTCCTATTCGGGGAGTCGCAGGTTCGATCTCTGACTTTTCGGAGTCAAGTGCGTTTAAGCAATTAAATATCACTTGCTTCAACGGCGAAGGAAAATATCGTGAGGAAACCTGCACACCTGAGAGTTCTTCATAATGTTCTTGAAGGTGTGTGAAGTTCGCCAATTCGCATTGGGCCAGCGTGGTGGACTATGGCCTATAACCCTTCTCTGAGAGGAGACCTGCGCTCAGTAGGGAGCCGTTGATGGGTTGCTAATGATGATGATGATGATGATATGAGTTGGTATAAGAGCTAAACTGATCGGTCGAGTCAGCTTTTCCGGAATAAAAATTGGCCTATACCACTCTCCAGGTCATTTGACTTGACTTGACTTGATTTGTTGTGCTTTACTGCGTGAACCAACAAACAAAAGAAAGAAATTCTTGCACATTTAAAATATTCAAATAATACCTATATATACAAAAATTCTTTTTAAAACCCGACTTCAAACGCCACTACAAAGTATAAATTTCTTTTTGTTTGTACGAGTACATGCATGTTGAAGTCGGGCTAGCGTTGCGTTTGAATCGTTTTATTGAGGCGCGCACAAATTTTTATTGAAAATAATTTTTATATAATATTATTTTAAGCTTTTCTAGTGTAGTTTCATAGGATCAAAAATCTTCATATTCTCTGATCGCGAGTGATTTGCTCATTTTCATTCATTCCGTTCTCCATCACCGCAGATATGCATGAGGTGCAGATTTGACGGAGTTATGGAATAGCATCGACAAAAAAAATACGCGTCGAATTGAGAATCTCCTCCTTTTTTTGAAGTCGGTTAAAAAGTGTATTGAGTTTTACTGTCAAAGTGGTATACTAGGTAAGTAGGTACCTAATAGCTATTCCGGATTTAGGAAGTAGGTGATGTGTTACCACTCACCCCGTGCCTCGGAGAGCACGTAAAGCCGTCGGTCCTGCGCCTAATCTCTCCGGTCGTGTCGGATTTCCGTCCCATCGGACTATGTGAGTGAGGGAATAGAGAGTGCACCTGTGTTCGCGCACTCACCGTGCACCATAATATTTCCGGCACAGATGGCTAATCTCCGTGGAGATTGGCCGCCGTGGCCGGGTACGTTCGGGATTACTAAGTACGAGTATATCTCCTAATAGATTGAATAGAATAGAATAGGTACTAAATATTTTTATTCAAATAAACTTTTTTACAAGTGCTTTTGAATCGTCTGGCAGCAGCAGAAACCAGCAAGAAACTCGGCGGATGCTCTTTTTTAAAACTTCTTTAAAACAAGTCTACAATACAATAGATACTATGCTATGATATGCTATGTTTCCACAATGAGGGGAGGTTCACAAAATGCATTTATAGGTACTTACAATTCAATACATGTTAAGATGGGCAGACATAAAGTAGCCCCATTCCCGCCGGCGGCTCCCGTTAAGAGTGGGTGTGCGTCCGTTAACAGTAAACCGATTTGATTTTTACATTAGTAGATCAAGTTTCAACTATCCGAAAAAAAATACGCAAAAATGACATCATACTGCCAAGGGACGTGCTTGGGCAAAAACATAAAATGATGAAATTTGTTCGATAATAAAAAATCGCGAAGTTAGGTCTAATTTTTAACCAATATTCATTTATTTTCAATGTGTTGCATAATACAGAGCCAAAATTTTTACATTAAATTCCTATTGATATTATCAAGAGAGTAGCCTAGTGAATTGAAAAGAAAATGAATATTTTACGAGTTACAAAGTATTTGGCGCTTACTACACTCCTATTCCGCGCAAAACGCTTTCTTTTGTCGCGCCTCACATGAGGTTACGGCTATGTTTTATTTCATCGCGAAATCTGATTTTTTTTGGTGTTATACGCGTTCTTAACGAACATGACGCATGACCCAGCGATTGTTTCGCTCAACTATATTTGAAGGAACGTTTTCTCGATTAGGTGTAGTCTTCTTTATCAACCCATAGAAGTCCACAGCTGGACAAAGGTCGATTATAGTTATGGTTTGTTTAATAAATGTTGTTTGTGGTTCCAGTGGTCATGCATAAGGAGAAGGAGGACCTGCACGCACTGCGGCGCGACCATACGCACTACGAACACATCATGCCGGACGGAGAGATGTTCCTACAGGTGACACTTTATTTACAAGCTTTTATATTTAGTTTCACCTGTCCCGATGTTTGTCATCACTGATGTTTGTCATCAAATCTTGCAAATTTTTGATCCACTTCCCGGTTACCGAGCTGAAATTTTGCATACATGTGTAAATCACGTGACAATGCAATATTATGATGACATGGTGCTGATCTGATCATGGAGCTGGAAGGTGGCCATAGGAACTCTGTAATGAAACGACGCAACCCCATCGAGTTTCGACTTGTTTGATTTTTCTTGACGAGTACTTTGTGTTTAGATGGTCACCAGGGTCTGATCTGATCAGGGTCTGATGATGAAACCGGAAGGTGGTTTTGTAACTCTGTAATAAAAGGACGTAATACCATCGAGTATAGACTCTGGTTCTAGATGATAGTTAGGATCTAACGATGTAGCCAGCTACTAAAAGCTTGTTTTTAAAAATTTTTTTTTTTAATTTACACTTGTTTACTACTTATATGGAATTAACTCGCACCGCGAAGCGCAGTGTTGGCAGACCCCCTACTAAAAGTAGATCGACGACTTCAAACGAGTCGCAGAGAGTCAGGCGGCGCAGTACCGAGGCCTGTGGAATCCTCCATGCAAGAGACCTTTGTCCAGCAGTGGACGTCTACCGGTTGATAAAGAGAGACGGAGAGATTTTTACTGAACTGTTTGGATTTTTCAGCGAAAAGTACGGTACCCAATGTTCTTGAAATAGATTTAGCTTTTTAATTAAAAAATCTCGTGAAAACTCTTTGGTTTTATTCAGCGTAAAGTATTGGGCACTGTTCGCTGTTCTTCAAATCTAATTACAGTTTTTTTAATCCCTCGAGGGCTAATTAGTTTTTTCAGCAAAGAGTATACCCAACATGTTCTTCAAAATAAATAGAGTAATTTTTTAAAATTCCCGTCTTAACTCTTTGGTATTCTCAGCAAAAAGTAAAAAAATGTTTTTCAAATGGATTTACCTTATTAAAATATTATATAGATTATGTACCAATGTTCTTCATAATTGATTAAAGTTTTTTAAAATTTCGCGGGAACTCTTTGCTTTTTCGCTAGATGAAAAGTATCTTTAGATTGGGTAGATAACCCAATTAAAATATAATAAGTATATTTACGTTTTTATATTTTTTCTAAATCCCATGGGAACTTTTAATTTTTCTGAGATGAAAATATCCTGTCTCCTTGAAACGGATTTAGAGATATCCACATACCTCTACAAGGTGATCACATTTTAATCGTGGTTCAAAAGAGAAATCTGGTTCACAGACACATATCTTGAAAACCAATAAAAATCCCACATTTTAGCACCAATATTGACCACCGACATGAAACATAGTAATCACGAAAAACACCTACTTTTATAAGCGCAAGTGGTAATAATAACACAAATCGCGCGTTATTGCTCCGCGATGAATCAATACCGCCTCCAAGCTATAAATAAACACAGCCTTCGCCCTGTACTTTTAATATTCAAGTTTTAGACTCAACTCGCTTGCTCCAGAGCACCACTCATTTGGTAACATCATTGTACACAATATCATAGATTCCTACTTCTTCTTCTTCTTTATCAACCGATAGACGTCCACTGCTGGACAAAATATGTCTCTTGCATGGACTTCCACAGGCCTCGGTCTTGCGCCGCCTGAATCCAGCGGCTCCCTGCGACTCGCTTGATGTCGTCGGTCCACCTGGTGGGGGGTCTGCCAACACTGCGCTTCCCGGTGCGGGGTCGCCACTCCATCACTTGGGACCCCAACGACCATCAGCTCTTCGAACTATGTGCCCCGCCCATTTCCACTTCAGTATCGCGACTCGCTGAGCTATGTCGGTGACTCTGGTTCTCCTACGGATCTCCTCATTTCTGATTCGATCCCGCAGGGACACTCCGAGCATAGCTCTCTCCATCGCCCGCTGAGCGGTCCTGAGCCTACTTATGAGGCCCTTAGTTAAATTCCTACTAGGTATTATTAATACGAAAGTTTTTTGGATCGAAGTTCCTTATCGGACGGTACGGACTTAGCGGATGGGGAACCGCCAAATTGAGAACCTCCTCCTTTTTCATGTCAGTTAAAAAATAGATAACATTTTTTTTGTGTTGCGGTATTTCCAGGCACTCAACGGTTTCCTGATGATCCTCACGTGTGAAGGAGAAGTGTTCTTCGCGACGCACAGCATCGAGAGCTATCTAGGCTTCCACCAGGTCAGTTACAGTCAGTTGCCTAAGAAGAAAACCTAAACTAACAAGAAAAGGGTAGAATTATTTTGCTATAATCCGCCAACAGAAAAAATCTGTATAATTTTTACACTACTCTCGACGCACGTTTCGCCCCGACACTGGAGCATCCTCAGGAGATGTTGACTCTACAACGATGCATTGTCTAGTGACGCTCGTGTCAATTGCGCGGTATTATATACCGTATTTCTACCCCCACTACTGTTGCCCCGCCCACTACCCCCCCCTTCAAACAAACGAAGCAGTGGTGAACTTGAGACGTTCACTTGTTCATTAAGTAATTTAAACTGAGTATTATTGTTATGTTTTATTATTTCTAATTGTTCCAACATGCTCAGTCGAAGCCCTTTATCACAGGTGTGTAAGATTTTGTATGAATGATCGGATGATAATTTGTGTCCACTATCAAGGAGATGTTTAGCAAAGTGAGACTTTTGGGGTTGGTTGTTCCTAACCGCAGCCATATGTTCTTTGTAGCGTGTTTCAAATTTACGACCCGTTTGACCAATATAAGTGGCTTTACAGTCTGAACATTCGAGTTAATAAATGCCCGATTTTTGTTTGTTGTTTAATTTATCTTTACCGTTGCAAATATTTTTAAGTGTATTATTTGTCCTAAATGCAACATGTATATCATGTGCTTTAAGTCTCTTCGCGATACGCTCCGACACTGTTCCAAAATAAGTTAAACTGGATTTGTATTTATTTATTTTATCAGGTGATGATGAATATAAATCCTGTTTTATCCGCATCAATTGTTGCTATTTTATTATATTATTAACAATATTATTGTTGTAACCATTTGCCTGTGCCATGTGTTAAATTACTTTTAATTCTTTTAAGTAGTTTTCTTTTGTGAGTGGAATAGACAGCAACCTATGCACGTAACTGTGGAACGCTGCGAGTTTATGCTGCCACGGATGACAGGATGAAGCGGGTATGGTTGTGTCTGTGTATGTGGGTTTCCGGAAAATACCAAACTGATGTTTATTATTAGCACGAGTTATAGTAAGATCGAGGAAGCTTATAGAGTTATCTTGTTCTAATTCTGATTTGAATTTAATTTTCGGGTGTATATTGTTTAGATTTTTGACAAATGTGTCAAGTTGTCTGTCTGTCCCAGTCCAACATATAATTATATCATCTACATATCTATAGTAATACAGAATTTTGTTATTTTTGACAATATGTTTATTTTCAAAATCATCCATGAAGATATCAGCCATTAGGGGACTTAGTGGTGAGCCCATAGCTAATCCCTCTTTTTGTTGATAAAATTGGTCATTGAATTTGAAGTAGTTCTGTTTCATGCATATTTTGGTTAATTCTATTAATTCTGTTATTTCATTGACATTTGTATGATTATTTTCCAACAATTTGGTTATGATGTTTAGGGTTTCATTAACTGGGACATTGGTGAACAGACTGTCCACATCTAATGATATTAATTTACAATGGTCCGGTAATGTCAAATCTTTAATTTTATTGACTAGTTGGATACTATTTTTTAATGAATAAGACTGATTGAAGGATGTTTTTGATTTAATAACTTTGTTTAGCTCTTTTGCTAATAGATATGCAGGTGCGCCAATATATGAGACCACGGGACGGATTGGAATATTATTTTTGTGGATTTTTGGTAAGCCGTATAATGTAGGAGCATTAGTGTTCATTTGAATGACGTTGTGTTTTGATGTATTTTTTGGAAAAATGTGTTTTGATTTATTAACGGCTAGCCTAACTTCTGCTGTGTATTTATTAGTTGAGTCAGAGGATAACTTAGAGAATTCTTCTCCGGAGATAACCTCATTGACCTTATTTTGGTAGTCGATCCTCTTTAGGATAACAATCGCATTACCCTTATCGGCTTTTGAAATAATAAGATCATTATCTTTTAACGTTTTTTGTAAAGATTTATATATTTTGTTGTTTTTGTTTACGTGGTTGTTACTGTTGTTGTTATTGTTTGTGTTGTTGCTATTGTTATTATTATTACTTTTTGAATTGGAATTTAGAAGTGCAGCATTTGTTTTGATTTCATGAGCGATAATATTTTTGATAATATTATCTTTTTTGTTAAGGACCACAGCTAATTCAGATTCCATTGCCAGTGTTTCTAATGATTTTTGTGTATTATTATTAGGTATATTGTATTTTAAACCGTTGTCTAAAAGGCGTATTTCATTTTTAGGTATTATGATATCAGTTAGATTTTTAACTCGGGGATGAAATTGGTGACCCGGTACGTCTGTCATATTGTCTGTCGTATTGTTGTTCAATAACGTAGATTGGGAGGATTTATTAACAAGTGATTTTAATTTCTTTTGTTGGGAAAGGAATTTACTGTGGACTTCAATTGATGCTAAATCTCTCCTTGATAGTGGACACAAATTATCATCCGATCATTCATACAAAATCTTACACACCTGTGATAAAGGGCTTCGACTGAGCATGTTGGAACAATTAGAAATAATAAAACATAACAATAATACTCAGTTTAAATTACTTAATGAACAAGTGAACGTCTCAAGTTCACCACTGCTTCGTTTGTTTGAAGGGGGGGGGGGTAGTGGGCGGGGCAACAGTAGTGGGGGTAGAAATACGGTATATAATACCGCGCAATTGACACGAGCGTCACTAGACAATGCATCGTTGTAGAGTCAACATCTCCTGAGGATGCTCCAGTGTCGGGGCGAAACGTGCGTCGAGAGTAGTGTAAAAATTATACAGATTTTTTCTGTTGGCGGATTATAGCAAAATAATTCTACCCTTTTCTTGCTAATCATGGACTTCCGCAAAGTAACGCCTGCTTCTATCCAAAACCTAAACTAAAACTAAATTAATGGCCGCTCATCGATGTCACCGCAGGGCGGCATAGTAGGTACTGAAAATGCTGCATTGACCATTTGGATGGCCAAACTAATATTTTGGCCAAGGTAGCAGCTAACTCTTGGATCCCCGGTAGACTAGATGAGGTAACCTTTTTTTGAAAATTCTTGAAATAATCTATAATATTTTTTTTAAACCGGCATCAAAAATTCTTGAAAATTCTTGATATAATCTATAATATTTTTTTTAAACCGGCATCAAAAACCCGCTCCATCTACAAAGTATAGGTATAATTTATTGTTTTAAAAACCGCTCGATTTCATAAAATTTAAATGGGACCGCCTGGAAAGAAAATAATTTTCCAAATCAGTTCAGGAGTCTTCGAGTAATAGGTGAATATACATAAAAAAAGATTCCGACGAATTGAGAACCTCCTCCTTGTTTGAAGTCGGTTAAAAAGTGCTCGAATATCCGAAGAAGTTAAATCATTACATGTAATCACAACAATTCTGCAGAAAAATTACAAGTGCATAATATAATACCACTTTTTATCACATTTCCCTAATTAATTGCGACCATTAAGAAAAAAAAGGTGACCTAATTTCCCATATAAACGCAACACCACCATACAATGGCTATAATATTAATCATAGCAAATATATGATATGGCCACGGCTGCGGTCAAATATTTCGTCCGGGTGACTCCATAAAAAATATAATTACAGCGATAAATGGTTTTAAAGAGACCTTTAACTTTTATTAGGGGACCGAGCTAGTTAAATTCGTAGTTAGAGTTAATGAAATTTATGGGCACTTTTGGGCAGTTTTCTCTGATTGGGGAACTGATTTTTCAGGGACTGCAATGTAATCAAAAAGCAGGGGAATTTTATTCAGTACTTATCGTTTTATTTCCTTTATTCATCTGAACTCATCGCCAGGCCACTAGGAACTGGGCACAAATCTAAATGGGCTCTGCAAGATTGCGTTTGAAGGCAGCTTTGCCTCAATTGCAAACTGGCCACAAGTCTAACTGGGATCTGCAAGATTGCGTTTGAAGGCAGCTTAATGCCTCAATCGCAAACTGGGCACAAATCTAACTGGGCTCTGCAAGATTGCGTTTGAAGGCAGCTTTGCCTCAATTGCAAACTGGCCACAAGTCTAACTGGGATCTGCAAGATTGCGTTTGAAGGCAGCTTAATGCCTCAATCGCAAACTGGGCACAAATCTAACTGGGCTCTTCTTCTTCTTCTTCTTTATCAACCGATAGACGTCCACTGCTGGACAAAGGTCTCTTGCATGGACTTCCACAGACCTCGGTCTTGCGCCGCCTGAATCCAGCGGCTCCCTGCGACTCGCTTGATGTCGTCGGTCCACCTGGTGGGGGGTCTGCCAACACTGCGCTTCCCGGTGCGGGGTCGCCACTCCAGCACCTTGGGACCCCAACGACCATCAGCTCTTCGAACTATGTGCCCCGCCCATTTCCACTTCAGTATCGCGACTCGCTGAGCTATGTCGGTGACTCTGGTTCTCCTACGGATCTCCTCATTTCTGATTCGATCCCGCAGGGATACTCCGAGCATAGCTCTTTCCATCGCACGCTGAGCGGTCCTGAGCCTACTTATAAGGCCCTTAGTTAGCGACCATGTCTCGGATCCGTAAGTCATCACTGGCAACACGCACTGTTCGAAGACTTTAGTCTTCAGGCACTGAGGAATTTTGGACGAAAAGACATCTCGGAGCTTCCCGAACGCTGCCCAGCCGAGTTGGATTCGGCGGTTGATCTCTTTCTCGAAATTGGACCTACCTAGCTGGACTGTGTGTCCCAGGTAAATATACTCGTCGACAATTTCGAGTGCAGAGTTCTCAACAATTACTGGGTGGAGCGGTGCATGAGCATTGGACATGATTTTCGTCTTGCTCATGTTTATTTTCAGGCCCACCTGTTGAGAAACCCTGCTGAGATCGTTGAGCATTGTATTGAGGTCACTCAGAGTCTCTGCCATGACTACTATGTCATCGGCAAATCGCAGGTGAGTGATGTACTCGCCGTTTATGTTGATGCCAAGTCCGTTCCAATCCAGAAGCTTAAAGACGTCCTCCAACGCAGCGGTAAAGAGCTTCGGGGAGATAACGTCTCCCTGTCGCACTCCACGCTGCAAGTGGATTGGCCTCGTAGTCTGGTCCTGTATACGTACTGACATTGTGGCGTTTTCATACAAGCACTTCAACACTTGGATATACCGGTAGTCAATTCGGCATCTCTGCAGCGACCTCAACACAGCCCAAGTTTCCACCGAATCAAAGGCTTTCTCATAGTCCACAAACGCTAAGCAAAGTGGCCGGTTATACTCTTCCGTCTTTTGTATAACCTGCCGCAGCGTATGAATGTGATCTATGGTACCAAAGCCTTTTCGGAATCCGGCTTGTTCGGGAGGCTGGAAGTCGTCGAACCTACGAGCGAGACGATTCGTAATGACTCTCGAGAACAACTTATAAACATGACTCAACAACGAGATGGGTCTATAATTCTTCAACAAGGTATTATCTCCCTTTTTGAAGAACAGAACCACCACGCTCCTGTGCCATGCTTCCGGCGTTGTGCCCTCGTGGATGACGGAATTGAACAATCGCTGAAAGATCTTAAGTACCGGTTTTCCACCCGCTTTCAGGAGTTCCGCAGTGATTCCGTCATCACCTGGCGCCTTGTTGTCCTTAAGCTGTTTGAGAGCCATTCTAATCTCGTATAGGCTGACGTCCGGGATATCTTCGGTATAGTGTCGGGTCAGTTTGGCTCTGGGATCTTTCGCCAAATCTTCAACAGGTTTTTGTGTCGTGGTATATAACTGTGCATAGAACTTCTCAACCTCTCCCAAGACCTCAGGTCGAGAAGAGACGAGACGGCCGTCATCAGTTTTCAGCCGCGTCAGCTGGCTCTGTCCGATAGACAGATCTCTCGCGAACACTTTTGAGCCTTTGTTCCGCTCAATGGTATCTTTAATACACTTGGTATTAAAGACACGGAGGTCGCGAGTTTGTGCCTTAGAGATCTGCCTATTAATCCGCCGGTAGGCAGCCGCGTCTGCCGATGACTGCAGCCTCATCTCTTGTCTCTCCTTCATTAGCTTGAGAGTATGGTCAGAGAACTTTTCGGTTCTTTTCCTGCGATGGGTCTTAAAGAATTTAGACCCCACAGTATGGACAGTTTCCACGAACCTGTTGTTTAGATCGTCCACAGAAACGCAGTCTGCTAGGCACTCGAATCGGTTCTGCAGTTCGAGTTGGAAGTTTTCGGGATTTTGGATATGAGCACGAGAAGGTCGGAGAGTGGACTTCACCAGTCTGGCCCTTTCCAGCTTTACATTAATATTCAACGTGCCTCTTACCATCCGGTGATCGCTACCGGTTTTCACCCTATTGATCACAGAGACATCATTGAATATATGCCGCTTGGTCGACATAATGAAGTCGATCTCATTTCTCGTGGAACCATCGGGACTCAACCATGTCCATTTTCTGTGTGACCGCTTCCTGAAGAAGGAGTTCATCATAAAGAGGCCCTCCTTCTCCATGAAGTCGGCCAGCATTTGGCCCCTTTGGTTCCTTCGCCCATACCCAAAATGCCCCACTCTCGTCTCTGCACCGCTTCGTTCGCCCAGCCTTGCATTGAAATCCCCCATCACAACACTGTAATGAGTGGTAGAGGCGTGTATGGCTTTTGATATATCCTCATACAGCGCCTCTACCTCCTCGTCAGAATGTGTCGATGTCGGTGCGTAGACCTGTATAACCTTCAGCGAATACCGTTTGGTGATTCTGAGTATAAGGTACGCTACCCTACTCGACACACTCTTGACTTGTACAATGTTGTTGACGAGGGACTTGTGGACGATGAACCCGACACCACCCTGGGACTGTTGATCGCCCTCCCGGTAGTAAAACAAGTTGCCGGAATTGAGGATTATCGAGTCCTCCCCCTCTCTTCGGACTTCAGACAATCCTATAATACTCCAACGCAACTTGCTCACTGCTTCTTCCAGCTCGATGATCTTTTCGTCGGTCCTCAAAGTGCGTGCGTTATACGTCACCAGGTCCAGTCGTTGGGGTTGGCAGCGGAATCCCGTCCGGAGATTCTTAGCACCCCCTGCCCCGCCATTACCGTGACCGCTGCCAGGGTCAGGAATAGCGAGGCCGCCGGGAACTAGGGGCCATGGTCTTGTGCGAATATCCATAGAAGGTTTTGCCCATAATGACCACGCTGGGCAGGCGTGTTGGTCATCGCAGGGCTAAAACTGATCGCACCCGTGTCGCTGCTGCCCGACACAGGCCTGAGCCATTTGCTCAGTTTAGCCAGTATGAAATGGTTATACCGCCATTTGTCGGTCGTCATAGCCTCGTCAGTAGACTAGCAGGGGGCACCGCGGGCAGGTGAGGTTGACGTTTGGAGCGCTAGATGGAGGTGCGCTCCCTTACCCCCCACTGGGCTCTGGGCTCTGCAAGATTGCATTTGAAGGCAGCTTTGCCTGAATCGCAAACTGGCCACAAGTCTAACTGGGATCTGCAAGATTGCGTTTGAAGGCAGCTTAATGCCTCAATCGCAAACTGGGCACAAATCTAAATGGGCTCTGCAAGATTGCGTTTGAAGGCAGCTTTGCCTCAATTGCAAACTGGCCACAAGTCTAACTGGGATCTGCAAGATTGCGTTTGAAGGCAGCTTAATGCCTCAATCGCAAACTGGGCACAAATCTAACTGGGCTCTGCAAGATTGCATTTGAAGGCAGCTTTGCCTGAATCGCAAATTGGCCACAAGTCTAACTGGGATCTGCAAGATTGCGTTTGAAGGCAGCTTAATGCCTCAATCGCAAACTGGGCACAAATCTAACTGGGCTCTGCAAGATTGAGTTTGAAGGCAGCTTTGCCTCAATCGCAAACTGGCCACAAATCTAACTGGGCTCTGCAAGATTGAGTTTGAAGGCAGCTTAATGCCTCGATCGCAAACTGGGCACAAATCTAACTGGGCTCTGCAAGATTGAGTTTGAAGGCAGCTTTGCCTGAATCGCAAACTGGCCACAAATCTAACTATCCTCTGCAAGATTGCGTTTGTAGTTCATAGTTCATAGTTCATAGTTCATAGTTCTTTATTGCATTTCACATGTAACAGGTAGGTACATATACACATGAGACCCTGTGAGGGTATGGCAAACAAAAAATATTACATTTAAAGATACATACACAGGAAATAAAATAAAATAAAATAATACAATGTCAGTTAAAAGCTGGTTAAAAGTAGTTAAGTTCAAATTTCAATTAAAATATTAATAAATCCCAAAAAGTCATGTTAATTACAATCATAAAAAGTTTATTACAGTCTATGTCTTTATATAATAGTAGTAATGTAGGCAGCTCAATGCCTCAATCGCAAACTGGGCACACATCTAACTGGGCTCTGCAAGATGGCGTTTGAAGGCAGCTTTGCCTCAATCGCATACTGGCTACAAATCTAACTGGGCTCTGCAAGATTGCGTTTGTAGTCAGCCTAATGCCTCAATTGCAAACCCAGCTGTGGGATTATCTAAAAATGATCATAATACCGCCTCTCATCGGCTATATATATGACATTTTTTTAATACACTTTATTGCACAAAATAGTACAATGGGCGGACATATTGCTAAAGTATTTTCTACCAGTGTACCAGACAATACTTGTAGGTGTGCAAAAGAGTAGGCCTTAAAAAGAGAATATAAATAAACATATATAATTAAATACCTAAATTTATTACATGATACATTACGTAACATGATACAGTACATAATTATGATACATAAAATTAATATTAAATATAATAAATATAGAAAAAGGGTCAACAAGACAGAGGTAACAGGGTTTTGAGCAGATGGTCCTTCACTTGCCGCATCATTTTTGTTGCATTAATACATTTTAGCAGCAGTGATAGCCCAGTGGTTAGGACTGTGGTCTCCTATTCGGGGGGTCGCAGGTTCGATCCCGGGTACGCACCTCTGACTTTTCGGAGTCAAGTGCGTTTAAGTAATTACATATCACTTGCTTCAACGGTGAAGGAAAACATCGTGCGGAAACCTGCACACATGAGAGTTCCTCATAATGTTCTCGAAGGTGTGTGAAGTCCGCCAATTCCTATTGGGCCAGCGTGGTGGACTATGGCCTATAACCCTTCTCTGAGAGGAGACCTGCGCTCAGTAGTGAGCCATTGATGATGATGATGATGAATTTATTTTAACCAATAGCAGAACCAGCAAATCAGATGTAATTGCGATTGTAACACTGATGCACAGTGGGTTCATTCTAGAAGATAGAATCTTCTAGAATGACCCCACATGAATTGCCTTGCCTTGAAGGTACTCAAGTTATACGTGGCAGGAAACACGGACGCTGTAAGGGCATTCCACACTTTAGCGATGCATATCAAAATCTTTTGGTGCCGAGTCAATTAAAAGCACAGTAGAAGGAGGTAAAAGTGTAACATAGTAGGTATACCAGAAGGACCCCAGTGTTACCCAGCCTTAAACTGGCAGGCCTGTCGTGTCGCTTATCGCGCAGTAAAGTAAAGAACACTAAAAAGATCATAAACGAAGATATTTTTATTAATTTTATAGTTTTCGCGACGTAATTATGAGGCCATAAAGTAATACAGGCCGCCGCGCGCTCATAGAGTAATTAATGTGTTCTAAATGTACAAAAAATACTTAATTTATTAACTAAAGTTTAATATCAGTACAAACTATGTACAGTTAATATGCGAATACTGAAACGTATATTTGCAACTAGAGAGTCCCAAGCTCTTTAATTGTTATGTCATAAATTTTAGTCTCAGAGAAGTCATTAACCAACACTTACTGCCACATTCAGAGACATTTATTAAATTATATCTAATGGGTGTCTACAATATTAGGTTTCTAGGATTAAGTTACTAGAATTAATAATAACTAGCTGATGCCCACCGACTTCGTCCGCATGGATTTAGTTTTTAAAAATCCCGCGGGAACTCTTTCATTATCCGAGATAAAAGTAGCTCTCCCGGTCTGAGGAACCACTACTACATCCATTACTATACCCATGCAAAAAATCGCATCAATCCGCTGTTCTGTTGCGACGTGATTGAAGGACAAACCAACAAACAAACACACTTTCGCATTTATAATGTCAGTAAGTAATGCTTTATTATAACACTTTTTATAATTGTCAAATTTTTTACCATACTTAACCAAAGACAAAATTACGTTTAGCTGTCATTTACGTTTTGTTATTCCACTGTCATTTGCGTTTTGTTATTCCATGTCAGATGCGTTTTTCTTATACCACGTTTTATAGTGACATGACGGAAACGCGGTCGAACGGGATAAAAAGTATCCTATGTCCGTCTCCTGGTTCTAAGCTACCTCTCCACCAATTTTCAGCCAAATCGGTTCATCCGTTCTTGAGTTATAAATAGTGTAACTAACACCACTTTCTTTTATATATATAGATTACTACAAATAGCCGTCGCTTACCCACCTGTGCCCAACTTAAAAAATAAATCATAAAAATCAGATCTATTTATTTCAATTTGATTCTGATACAAAAAACTCACGATTGAATATTTTACTAAATTAGAGTATTAATTGTATAAATGTGAAATTGTGTTTGTTTGTTAGTTTGTCCTTCAATCACGCAGCAACGGATAGGGGCAGCAACGGATCGATTCGACGTATGACAGCAATGGCTATATGGGTTATGGCTAAATGGGTATGCTTAAGGATCTGAAGAGTGATACTACTTTTTATCCCAGAAAAATCAAAAAATTCCCGCTGGATTTTAAAAACTAAATCCACTCCTACGAAGTCACGCGCATCAGCTAGTAATATTATAAAAATAAAAATAAAAAAATTAAGTCGCACTCGGAGATTGCCGCGGTAAAGCTATTGCATAGCATTTTTTATCAACTTATGCAATTATAATATTTATGCAATATTTTTTTTGCATAATAAAAATTATGCAAAAAAAATTAAAAACAAACAAACAAGAAAAGCGCACTGTCACTACTTCGCGAGTGAGATTCGAATCTGCGACATCAAACACCATACGGTAAAGAAAGCGGCCGCTTGCCCACTGCGCCAAAGAGAGCTACTTGAGAACCTCTAAAATGTTGAACGCTTACTGAATGACGGTGTTAGGTTTATTTTCGTTACGGAATTTCTTGATTCGGTCGCCGCGCTCAAACTGTTTGTCCTACTTCACAGCCCGCGATAAAAGCTATGCAATAGCTTAATAATAAGGAAAATATTTTTGTTACTATGGCCCGCTCACTGTGGATAGGTTGTAAGTACCTATATAATAAAGTCGCAATAAAATATTGCTATTGCTGTCTGAGGTAAAACCGCAATTTGGGCGCTAATCCAAGCGCGCACAATCGTATAAATTTAATTTCCCCCTACAGTTTTGACTTGAACACCAGTTGTTCGGTTACCTGCCTTAGATTAAAATTATATCAGATAGTACGGATACTGTATCTCTACGCTACGTCACCAAATAAAAATTACGAAATTAGTAGAAGAATCACACATAGTTCGAAGAGCTGATGGTCGTTGGGGTTTCAAGGTGTTAGAGTGGCGACCCCGCACCGGGAAGTGCAGTGTTGGCAGACCCCCCACCAGGTGGACCGACGACATCAAACGAGTCGCAGGGAGCCGCTGGATCCAGGCGGCCCAAGACCGAGGCCTGTGGAAGTCCATGCAAGAGACCTTGGTCCATTAGTGGGACTTCTATCGGTTGATGAAGAAGAAGAAGAAGAATCACGGTTAACGATTTAGCCCATAGAGATGTAAAGTAGAAGTAGGCGTCGGTACCTAGGTACTGCTCATTGTCTTATTCATCGAATTTAGTTGAATCCTCAAGGTGGTGGGATAGTTATCCCATGTCAGAATATGTGGCGTTGGTAAGCCCCCATAAACATGAGGCGTATCTCATGTTATTGCAATACTAAACCGGCACTAGACTATAGAAGGTTCTTCTTTATCAACCGATAGACGTCCACTGCTGGACAAAGGTCTCTTGCATGGACTTCCACAGGCCTCGGTCTTGCGCCGCCTGAATCCAGCGGCTCCCTGCGACTCGCTTGTTGTCGTCGGTCCACCTGGTGGGGGGTCTGCCAACACTGCGCTTCCCGGTGCGGGGTCGCCACTCCAGCACCTTGGGACCCCAACGACCATCAGCTCTTCGAACTATGTGCCCCGCCCATTTCCACTTCAGTATCGCGACTCGCTGAGCTATGTCGGTGACTCTGGTACTCCTACGGATCTCCTCATTTCTGATTCGATCCCGCAGGGACACTCCGAGCATAGCTCTCTCCATCGCCCGCTGAGCGGTCCTGAGCCTACTTATGAGGCCCTTAGTTAGCGACCATGTCTCGGATCCGTAAGTCATCACTGGCAACACGCACTGATCGAAGACTTTAGTCTTCAGGCTTTAGTCTATAGAAGGTTATGTTTTATTAATTTTTCCACGTGTAGCGACTATTATACGAAATAACGGAAGAATGTATACCTCTAAGGCGCCCATCACATTATACCTTTTGCTGTCACTTTTATTACAGTCACTGTTGTATCGAGAGTGACGATCGCTATCATTTCTGATTGGCCGATGCTTTCTGGCTACTGGCTAAAATGTATTGTTGCAGAAACAACGCCATTTCAGTCAATCGCCACAGTTGAGATTGTAGCAATGATTGATGTGATTATAAATAATATCTGGGTGATTTTCTTTTTGGTAAATCGTGGTTTTTTGGAAATTATATATTAAAAAAAAATAATAAATAAAAAAAAAATTCATAGGGGAAAATATAATCGTCTTGGACTCGAACCGAGGTCTTCTGGTTTCGGGACCGCCCGACTTACCGTCGAGCTATCGAGAGTTTATAGATGATGGCGAAATTTACCTTCGTATTGTAATGATATTGTAAGGGGTTTTTCATTGCCTGAAAACACGGATAAAACGACCTTTTCTAAAAATGAAACCTAGCTAGATCGATTTATCGCCCACGAAACCCCCTGCATACCAAATTGCATGAAAATCGTTTGAGCCGTTTCCGAGATTCAGATCAGAAGATTCAGATTACAAGAATTGCTCGTTTAAAGATATTAGATTATTTGTACTGTTCTTTGTAGGTATGTTAAAATGGTATACTGTTCCATCACTTAATCATCATTAACCGAATTGACTGATTGAAGCTATTTTCTAATTGGACCCCTAAGTTTACGTTAGCTTTGCTATCAGTAGTACTGGGTACAATTTTACTGTCATGTTGTTGCACCTAGTGCTGATGTTTAGAACAAGATCACAAAAAATCTGGTATATTCTCCGCTCTATCAATCATTCACGCATGATTGACAGATTGACTGATGCAGAACCAATCGTCTAATAGACTTTGTAGGTCTGTCTCGAGCGATTACAATAACAGTATAATTTCCCAATTCAATTAAGGGTGAAAGTCGTCAGTATAATTATTCGAAACAGTTTATACCTTTTGGCATATCTACTCTATGATCTTACTCTACAACAGGGTGGTCGATTAAAGGCGAATCGATTTGGAAATCATTAAATCGGCCGGTACTAGTCGTGACTCTGCCACGTGCCATAAAATGGGGGTATTGATTTAAATAAACATTATTGCAAGCGTTCTAGTTTAAGTATTATACGTTTCGGTAGAGAAAGCGCGGTAAATTCCATAGGTTTCCAAGTGAAGTTTAATTATTATAATGAAAAATTTATTCTTAATGCAGAAAGAACTAGGGGTCGACATGCTATTATTAGTTACTGATAAGATAGAGAAGATAGTGTAGAAATCCTTTATTTTTCTAGGATAAAGTCTAGCCTATGTCAATCTCGAAGTCCTCAACTTTACTTATGCAAAATTAATGACCATCTCTTGTTGCGTTGCTACGTGATTGCAGCCATGTCCTTCAAACAACCAAAAAACTAACAAATAAACTTTCTCATTAATTATTAGAAGGGAAGCCAAGAAAGCTCCTACCATTATGAGACCCTCAGCAATGAGGTATACGAAGCAGAGAGAGAGTTTATTATTAAATTATTAGTATAGATTATTGGAATGCATACAAATTGTTCTGATCAGTCCGTGACGTCACTGTAGGGTCATTCCTGAAAACCAGCGCTATGGTCTATCTCACTCTATCAGATGCTATGGCTGTAACATCAAGCTGAGGCAGCGCCCTACAAGCTTAAACAATATAGGATTTTTGATGGGCGTCTATTTTTCCAGAGAACCGATGATTGTGTTATATCTTCTTCGGTTATTTGGAAATCTTTAGGGGGCCTATTTTGTTTTGTTTTATTACAAGTTTTTGATTTGTATTGTTTGTTAATTATGCTGGTTGAAAAAATGTTGGAATAAAACGCTATTCTATTCTATTCACAGTTCGACTGCATTTTGCAAAAAATCACGTTGATCCGTAGCCCTGTTGCGGCGTGATTGATGGACAAACCAACAAACCAACAAAAAAACACACTTTCGCATTTATAATATAGAAAGGATTTACATTAATACCTAAACATCTTTATAGTATTGTTCGAAAATTTCAACCAAAACATTACACGGAAATGCCCTCAGGCCAATAAAAGCTCGATTTAAAAATTACAATAACGCACACCCCTCAGTTTTTCGGAACAAGGGCTGGTGTAGCTGTAGATTAACTTCGAGCTGTCTCGCCAGGTGGCTGCCCATCGATCCCTTTCCCATTGCCCTGCTAATGGCGCACATGTGGTCCCAGGATCGTTCCAGGTGGAATAATTTAATTATTGACCATTAAAGATCATATAAAAATGGACTTAGTTGAGCTTTTTTTATGACATAGCTCTTAACTATGATCTCGCCATCGTCGTCTCGTATAGTCAGTTCAATAAGTTGTTGTTTACAGTTTTGAGTCAAGAATTTTTCTATTTATTCCGCCTTTCCACATTAATGTGTGCAAATTTACCTACATAATTATAGTGGCACGCTCTTTGCTATGACAGCTTAGTGTTTCTTTTAAGCTATTGCATAGCTTTTATCGCGGGCTTTGAACAAGGACAAACAGTTTGAGCGCGGCGACCGAATCAAGAAATTCCGTAACGAAAATAAACCTAACACCGTCGTTGAGTAATCGTTCAACATTTTGGAGGGTCACAAGTAGCTCTATTTGGCGCAGTGGGCGAGCGGCCGCTTTATGTATGATGTCGCAGGTTTGAATCTCACTCGCGAAGTAGTGACAGTGCGCTTTTCTTGTTTGTTTGTTTTTAATTAATTTTTATTATGAAAAAAAAATATTGCATAAATATTATAATTGCATAAGTTGATAAAAAATGCTATGCAATAGCTTTACCGCGGCAGTCCCCGAGTGCCACTTAATTTTTTCTTTTTAATATCAGCTGAACTTGACTAATATTCCCCTCCCTTTGAAAGTAAAGTTTTTGTTCCGAGTGGTTACGACAATAGTATAAAATAGACTTTGAACCTAACCTATTCACTAAACCAATTGAAACTATGTTCGAAATTTAGTAACTATCGTAGGTCGTCTGCGAACTTGTCATTTCAACAATTTGAATTTTGGAAGAAGCCCAGCTCAATTCAATGCTGGAGAAAGATAATAACGATTAAAAGAGAATAGATAAAATTAGCACTGATGAAATCAAAGGCTACCTATCTAGTAGATATCTTTTTCACTATACATCTATACATATACCTAATAAAACTGTACCTGGAAGATTTCTGTACATTTAATATATTTTGAAAATTTTAATTGGGGGATGCTTTACTATCGATACTGAGCCCAAAACAGATTTTTATTTAGTTTTTGTCTGTTTGTTTGTCCTTCTTTCACGTAAAAACTACCGCACAGATTTCTACAAAATTTTATACCGTGGTAGCTTATTACTCGGGTCAACATCTAGGCTACTTTTTATCCCGGAAAATCAAGGAGTTCCCGAGGGACTTTAAAAACTAAATCCACGCGGACAAAGTCGCGGGCATCAGCTAGTCATGAATAAAATATAAAAACATCAAACCTAAAAACCTAAACCGATTAAAACAATCAATCGCAAAACATAAACCAAAAGAAAAAAACTCGCCAAAACAATAAAAATATCAACAAAATATTACAGTTCGCCATAGCAACTACTATAACCCCCGAAATCGAAGCAGAAACAAAAAGCAATTACCCAACAAATCATCCTCTGACATTTTATGCCATCGCAATATGGTCGAACCCACATTCAACCGGCAGTTCCCCATTTTATAAGCATAAACATAAAACTTAGGGCAAGTTTTCCTACATGATTCATTAACATGTTATTCGTAAAAGTTGGGGGTTAGTGTTGTGCCTTGCGCAACCCCATTGATTATCAATTAGTTTTCTACTTGCAACGCTTATTGTCGGCACATTATCCACAGTATTTACACGAGTCTTTGTTATACGACGTGTTAAAATTCATATTTTTAATCTTCCATTGCAAATTCAACCTTTTAATGTCAGTGTAAGGCTTAAAATAGATTGTCGAAGGGTCAGAATTAACACGTCCATCTTCGTAACAGATGATTCTTTAATGATCGGACTCGAATCAATTTTTAGGGTCATCGATGGTTTATTGATTTACGGTTCAATAGTGACTTGCTCTTTTTGTACTGATGAATAGTTTTTCTTTTAACTAGTTATCTAATCATCTTGTTGCTCCGATTTAATTGATTGATTGCCAGGATTAGGGATTATTACATTATTTTGTAGAAATAGTTTTGTTTGCGCTCGAATTTAGATTCATTTAAATTGTATACAAAACTTGCTAATCGGGTGTTCCTCGTCCCCCGCGCGACGCCCCCCGCCGCGCGGCTAGATTGTCTATTGTTTCGTAAACTGAATCATAGCGGCCCCTGCCCGCGCGCCCGCGCCGCCCCTCGTATTCCTCGGATTCGCTTCGAACGTTCGACGCGCTGGTCGGTTTTTGGCATCGCGTGTGATATTTGGAAGACGCAAAGCGGAATTGCGAATTTTTGGTGGATCGTTCAGCGGCGGTCTGAAAGGACCTTTGTTTTCGTTACGTTCACGCGACGTGCGCATTTTTGGATCATTGCGCGATCGAATTGTGAGGGATCTAAGACAATTGAGGCCGCGTCGGTTACTTGTGATTTTAACTTTTGTTGGTGTCTCACGTTAATAACTACGCGTCATATTTGCATCGCGGTTAAGTGCGGGATTGATTGACGTTCGATTGACGCCATAATATATACAGTGCAGATTACAGTGCAAGTACAGTGCAGACGGTGGTCCGTGTTTTACTATACGAGTTGGCGGAAGGCTCAGTGGAATCACGAAGCATCGACCGAGCATCTACCAGGGGCGACCGCACACTGGTCTAAACTGGGTGCCCTGGGGTAACACACACTACACACCTATCTCGCATTACACATCCACCACACCTACTGGCGCCTCTAGGCACCTGGCAAGGACCCACCGCGGAAATCTCCGGTGAGTACTAGATGTAAGAGACGATTGGACTCCCTGGAGTGGAGTTAATTTCCATCGGTCATTTTGGGCCCGACCCTCCTTTGCCCGTGGAGAAAGCTACTGATGGGCCCTAGTATTCTCCACCCCGGCCTGGGCAACGGAGGGCCGTAATATTCTGGTAGCAGAGCGTGGTTGCGCGATTAGTCCTTTAATCACGCCCGGCCGTGAAAAAAGTTTTTTTTTTATTTTTTTTATTTTTGATTTTTGCTTGCGTATCGTAGTCGAACCACGCCTGTAGGGTTAGGTGCCTACGCGTCTGTTCTTTAGAGGTAGGTAGATTACTTTGAAGTGTCGGTCGCCTTAGTGAGGCATCTTGCGGACCTGCTGTGTGTGTGTATTTGTGTTCTAAATTTAAGTTAATTGCGTCGTGATGCCACCGCAAAAGCCACCGGCACTTCGCCTGCAAGCGGAGCTGCGTTGGGCCACGAATGCCCATTTGTTGGTAGCGCGACCCGACCGGGTCCATTGTCTCCAGAAGCGGCTCGAGCAGGTCGCGGCTCGTAGGGCCGTGGTGGAGGAGGCCTATATGGACCTCGAGGCCTCGGGGGTAGAAAAGAGCGTCTTGGACTCCTGCCTCGCGGATTATGAAAAGTTTTTCGCGCTTACGGACGAAATGATAGAGGCAGGAGCCAAATACGCCAAGGAAGCTCGGGAGGAGCGGCTGAGCGGCCTGCCGGAGTCCCCCCGGAAGCCGCCTACTCAGCCGGAGCTGCTGGGGCGTTTACCCACATTGGATCTCCCCCGTTTCTCCGGGGTCATGTCGCAGTGGCTGTCCTTTGTAGGACTGTTTGATGGCCTAGTGGATGCCCGGAGAGATCTTACGCCCAGCCAGAAGATGGCATACCTTCTGGCTTCCTTGGAAGGGGAGGCTTTGGGCGTCGTCGTCATTGGCTGACGACTCGTACCAGACCGCCCGAGACCTCCTCGCCGGAAGGTACGCCAATGTCCGACGCATAGCGGACGAGCACGTAAGGGGGCTCCTCAGCCTCCCGCTGCTAAAGGACAGGGCGAGGCTACGTACGGACATCCTAAACCCCGTCCTGGTAGCCTGCAATGCCTTGCGGCGTCTCGATTTGCCGGTGGACCAGTGGTCCTTTTTGCTGCTTCATATTGTGCTGTCCCGCCTACCTCTCGATCTTCGGATCCATTTCGAAGAAAGGTACGGCGGGGACGGCGTATCGCACATTCCGCCCTTCAAGGACCTGATTAGGTTCTTGGAGGGCCAGTGCCGGCAAATTGAGAATGCCGCAGGCACCATGGACGATGCCGGGGTTGCCAACCGGGCCGCGCCCAAGGAAAGGCGCCAGCAACCGGCCAAGACCTCGCCAACCCCCCCTAGGTCGAGTGGAGCTCCCGCGGTAGGGCGTCGGCCCCTACCTTCGTATAGTGGCCTCGCGGCCTAGGAGTCAACCCCCTGCTCCTATTGCCGAGCACCGCATCGGGTGACGTCCTGCCCGAAACTGTGGAGTAAGCCGGCCCCGGCGAGGCGAACCATTGCTAAAGAGCGCCGCTGGTGCTACTCTTGTTTGGAGCGGCATCTCCAACGAGACTGCCCACACCGGCGGCCCTGTCCGCACTGCCAGGGCATGCATCATGCAATTCTGTGCCTGGGTGCGGACGGCTCTTCCTCTAGGGCCTCTGCCGGGCCCGCATCTCCCACGGGCGGGGGCACTCAGCCACGCCCTCTGGCGGCAAACGCTCGGCGCTCGCCTGCCAGCCACCGTTCCCCTGGCTTTGAAGGGGGTCCCTCCCCCGACCAGTCGGGGGGTCGTTCCCCCAGGGGCGGGGGGGTCGTCACCCCCCCCTCAGCGTGTGGAGAGGAACCTCACGGCCACTCAGCGGTCACCCCGACCCTTCTCACCCCCGTTAGCTGAGCGGCCGCGGCTGGAGTACCAACTACCTCCTTTTGGTCGGTACCGGTATTACGGGGTACCGACCACATTTAACATGACTCGGGCCTACTCCTCTCCAAGGTACCCCGAAGCTCCGCAGGTCGGCCCGTACGGCGATTTCCGACCACAATTGGTGGAGCTGCCGGAGGAATGCCGCTTCCCGGACCCCCGGTTCGACCGCGGGTCCGATGGAGGCAGCTCCAGCTAGGTAGCTGCCGCCCTAGCTTCCACCACGGCCACTTCCACTGATCCTTTGAGCCGTCAACAGTCCAATTGTCAAACTGTTCTATTGCCGACGGCCTCAGTGAGGGTATACAACCCGAGTGGCGACTGTTTAACAGTTCGCGCTCTATTGGATTCGGGTTCACAACGCTGTGTGGCCTCAACTTGGTTGGTGGGAAGACTAGGGCTCCCCTGGAGCTCTGAATCACGTCCGATGGTAGGTATCGGAGGTGCCGAGCCTCCAGCTCCTAGGGGACAAGCTCAGTTGGTGTTTGGCCCTGCCAGCGAACACCTTCACATTTTAGTTAAGGTGAATGTCCTCGATGACATTGTAGGGTTTCTCCCTAACGTCCGTATAAATGACAGCGCGGTTCGTTGTGCGTCGGGTTTGAGACCGGCAGACCCTCAGTGGTCCCAACCGGGGCCTATAGATTTGTTGCTGGGGGCCGACGTGCTGGGGTTCATCCTGTTAGGTGGGATACGAGTCCTACAGCCCGATGGCTTATCAGCCATGTCCACTGTATTTGGGCACAGTTTCTTTGGACCAGTTCTGTGGTCTCCACCCCCTCCGACGGTCGAACCGCTCTCTGTGGTGGGCGTGTCACTCTCGGACGTCGTCCAGCGGTTCTGGGAAGTGGAGGAGCCGCCACACGCGGCTCGAGTCAACCCTCTGGACCATGAGTGCGAGTTGTTCTACCAGAACAATACCGGCCGTCGTGTTGACGGCCGCTTTGTCACTCGCTTACCCTTTCTTGACTCACGGCCCCCGTTGGGCCAATCTCGTACCCTGGCCGAAAAGAGGTTGCTCTCCATGGAGCGCCGTATGAGGCGCGACCCAGCCTTTCGCGACAAATATGTCGAGTTCATGCGCGAGTACCAAGAGCTGGGTCACATGTCACCGTCCAACTTCGACTGGCGGTCACAAGAGCACTACTTCCTCCCTCACCATGCGGTCTTGAGGACCCCGGGGAGTAAAATTCGGGTAGTTTTTGACGGCTCCGCTCCTTCGTCAAACGGCGTGTCCCTGAACCAGTGTCTCCACTCTGGTCCTAAATTGATCAAGGACATATCCGACATTTTGACCCACTTCCGTCGGCACCAAGTGGTTTTTGTAGCCGACATTCGGATGATGTTTCGACAGTCAGTGGTCCATCGCGATGACCGTCGATATCAGCTGATATTGTGGCGCGAGAAGCCCAGCGATCCGATCCAGGTGTTCGAGTTGAACACCACCACCTACGGACTCCGGTCCAGCCCGTACATCGCCATGAGAACCCTCCTTGAACTCGCTGAGAAGGAGCGTTTGAGATACGCTCGGGGGGCTTCTATTTTGGAGACTTCGGTCTACATGGACGACATTTGTACGGGCGCGTCCACAGTCGAGGATGCTCTTGTATTGAGAGACGAATTGATTGCCATCCTGAAGTCCGGAGGATACGAGTTGCGCAAATGGCTGTCGAACTCCCCTCATATTTTGAAGGACCTCCCAGGAGAGGATCAACAAGACCCTCATTTATTCGAGCACCCTGAAAATCCTAATTTGTTGACTGTGCTAGGTATCCAATACCAGCCTGTTCAGGATACCTTCACGTATCGAGTCAAACTCGATCCCCCTCCTAAAGCATGGACCAAGCGCTCCGTGCTGTCTACAGTAGCCCGCACCTTCGATCCCAATGGATGGATCACTCCGGTCATTTTTCTGGCTAAGTGCTTTCTTCAAAAGCTCTGGATATCCGGATTGGGTTGGAACGAGCCTCTTAGCGGCGCTCTCTTGCGAGAGTGGCTCTCCATTGTGTCCTCCCTCCCGGACATCAACCGGGTCTCCATGCCAAGGTGCTTCTTCCCTCCAGGGAAATGCCGGGCTACCCTACATGGATTCTGCGACGCCTCTGAGAAAGGCTATGCGGCTGTCGTATATTTGCGGACTGTGAACTCTTCTGGCCATACTTCTGTCCATCTTGTACTTGCTAAAAGCAAGGTCGCTCCCATTAGGTCCCGCTTGACTATACCTAAGTTGGAACTGTCCGGAGCCGCTCTTCTCACGCGACTCCTCAACCACGTACACTCGTCTTTGAATTCCGTCATCGATATTACGGACGTCTACGCTTGGTCGGACAGTGAGATAGTACTTTGTTGGCTCAGAGCTGCACCTCACAATCTGGAGGTATTTGTAGCGAATCGCGTGTCTCAAATCCAGAACTCTGAGACGTCTCTCAACTGGAGACATGTCCCAGGGGAGTTGAATCCCGCAGACTGCGCTTCTCGCGGCTGTGAAGCCCCTTCTTTGGTTGACCACCCGCTGTGGTGGGGGCCTAGTTGGTTGACTGAGTCTCAGTCATCCTGGCCCCAGAATAAATACTCCGAACCGATTGATTTGCCTGGCCTACGAGCCCGAGTAGGAGTGGTCAAGGATAAGCCCACTCGGGACTTCTCCCTGCTAGAACGGTACAGTTCTCTCGATAAACTCTTAGGAGTGACTGCTTGGTTGCGTCGATTTGTCCGTAATTCGAGAGACCCTTCCAACCGAATCTCGGATTCCGTTCTGTCCCCTAGCGAGCGCCGCGAGTCTTTGATGTATTGGACCCGTATGGTCCAAGAGGAGCATTTTGAGCCCGTGATTGAAACTTTGAAGCGGGGCTCCGTCGTCAAGGGCGCTCTGGCCCGCCTGAACCTCTTCCTGGATGACTCTGGGATGCTTCGCGTTGGCGGACGGTTGAAAAATTCTCAACTGCCGTACGGGGCTCGACACCCGTTACTGCTCCCCAAGGACGACGCCTTTGTCCGGTTGCTGGTGACTCACCATCATGTTAGGAATGCCCACGCTGGGTGCAATACTCTGTCGGCTATTTTGCAGCGGGAGTTTTGGATTTTGGCTGGCCGACGCACCATTCGGAGCGTCATTTTTAAATGCATACCATGCTACAAATTGAAGGCCACCACCTCGCCGCCTATGATGGGTGACTTGCCACCCGACCGCGTCAGGGCCATCCGACCATTTGCCTGAGTCGGAACAGACTTTGCTGGCCCCTTCCTCGTCAAGGCATCCAACCCTCGTAATGCGCGCTCACATAAGGCTTACTTGTGCGTTTTCGTGTGCCTCGCCACTAAGGCCGTGCATTTGGAACTTGTAAGTGCCCTCAGCACTGAGGCATTTGTGGCCACCCTGGGCCGCTTCGTGTCACGTCGTGGTTTGCCTGACCTGATCCGGTCCGATTGCGGGACCAATTATAAGGGCACGGACAGGTATTTGAGAGAGGTCGTCGAATTTCTGTCCAACAACAGGACTTATTTAGGTACTGCGATGGCCAAGAAGGGCATCCAGTGGAAATTCGACCCTCCGGCTTGCCCACATTGGGGCGGCATTTTCGAGGCGGTGGTTAAAGTTGCAAAAACGCATCTCCGTCGCGTTATTGGCGAAACGATTTTGACATTTGAGGAGCTCGCCACTGTTTTTTGTAAAATTGAGGCGGTACTCAACTCTCGGTCCCTTTGTCCCCTCTCGTCCGATCCAAATGATTTGGAGGTTCTCACCCCTGGCCACTTCCTAATTGGCCAGCCACTTAACGCCCTGCCTGAGTATCCCTTCAAGGAGGTAACCTCTTCGCGTTTGAGCAGATTTGAATTGCTGCAGCAGATGACTCAGAGTTTTTGGCACCGATGGTCACTTGAGTATCTACATCTTTTGCAGCAGCGCGTTAAGTGGTCTGACAAGACGGACCCTCCTCAGGTTGGAGACCTCGTGCTGGTGAAGGAACCCAACGCTTTGCCTTTGTACTGGCGCCGAGGGCGCGTTGTTAAGTTGCTTTATGGATCGGATGGAGTGCCTAGGGTGGCCGAGGTTTTGGTCGGAGATTCGGTCTTGCAACGTGCTGTCGCGACCCTGTCCCGTTTACCAATTTGCTCGCGGACATAATGTCCTTATGTCCGGGACGGGGGTTTGTTTGCGCTCGAATTTAGATTCATTTAAATTGTATACAAAACTTGCTAATCGGGTGTTCCTCGTCCCCCGCGCGACGCCCCCCGCCGCGCGGCTAGATTGTCTATTGTTTCGTTTAAAAACTGAATCATAGCGGCCCCTGCCCGCGCGCCCGCGCCGCCCCTCGCATTCCTCGGATTCGCTTCGAACGTTCGACGCGCTGGTCGGTTTTTGGCATCGCGTGTGATATTTGGAAGACGCAAAGCGGAATTGCGAATTTTTGGTGGATCGTTCAGCGGCGGTCTGAAAGGACCTTTGTTTTCGTTACGTTCACGCGACGTGCGCATTTTTGGATCATTGCGCGATCGAATTGTGAGGGATCTAAGACAATTGAGGCCGCGTCTGTTACTTGTGATTTTAACTTTTGTTGGTGTCTCACGTTAATAACTACGCGTCATATTTGCATCGCGGTTAAGTGCGGGATTGATTGACGTTCGATTGACGCCATAATATATACAGTGCAGATTACAGTGCAAGTACAGTGCAGACGGTGGTCCGTGTTTTACTATACGAGTTGGCGGAAGGCTCAGTGGAATCACGAAGCATCGACCGAGCATCTACCAGGGGCGACCGCACACTGGTCTAAACTGGGTGCCCTGGGGTAACACACACTACACACCTATCTCGCATTACACATCCACCACACCTACTGGCGCCTCTAGGCACCTGGCAAGGACCCACCGCGGAAATCTCCGGTGAGTACTAGATGTAAGAGACGATTGGACTCCCTGGAGTGGAGTTAATTTCCATCGGTCATTTTGGGCCCGACCCTCCTTTGCCCGTGGAGAAAGCTACTGATGGGCCCTAGTATTCTCCACCCCGGCCTGGGCAACGGAGGGCCGTAACAAGTTTCTATAAAATGAAGGAAAAAGGAACAATCAGCATGTTGGAAAAGGATTTAAATCCTACAGAATTTAATACATGTGATATGTTTCTGTAGGGACTTACTAGCCTATATTATATGTATACACCACTAGCTGACCCGGCGAACTCCGTACCGCCAACTTATTTATATAAATAAAACAAATAAACTATCCTAATCCAAAAAAACTATCCTATATTTCAAATTGGACCAAATTACAGATAGCTACGAAGTTTGATCAAAATCGGTTAAGTATTTCAGGAGTCCATCGCGGACAAACAACGTGACACGTAATTTATATATATTAAGACTAGCTAACTAGGCGAACTTCGTACCGCAAACTTACCTATATAAATAAAAAACAAATAAACTATCCCAATCCAAAAAAAACTATCCTATCTTTTAAGTTCGACCAAATTACAGATAGTTACAAAGTTTGATAAAAATCGGTTAAGTAAAAGGTTAAGTAGTTTAGGAGTCCATCGCGGACAAACAACGTGACACGTAATTCATATATATATATATATATATATATATATTAGGAGCGAATAAAACTATCCTTATCTTTAATTTTTTTCTTTACAGTCAGACATAGTCCACCAATCAGTCTACGAATTAGTCCACTCAGAAGACAGAGAAGAACTTCAAAGGCAGTTACTCTGGAACTCCTTCCTGCCACCAGAAGCTAACAGCCACACGCTGCAAGACGTTTTGAGACAAGAGAGAGCACATCTTCTAGAAAGAAGTTTCACCGTCAGATTTAGATGTTTATTAGACAATACCTCTGGATTTTTGGTAAGTGATTTTTGGGTGGTATATGGTCAGTGCAGTACTAATTAACCAATGGCTGGCTATATAAAGGTTACAAACACGATACAGGAAATCTTAGTATTGAGGTTATTCATCTTGATTCTATCTGGATATTTCGGTTGATGGTCATTATATTGTCAAACATAATGTCACATTCAAAATCAAGTAAGTATTTCTTGTACGCCAAACTCAAAATTTTGGCACTTATGACAAGTCGAGAATTTACCACCGGTTCGGAAAGCTGATTCTGCTGAGAAGAGCCGGCAAGAAACTCAGCAGTTGTTTTGTTTTCAAAAAAAAGTAACAATACATTAATTATTATTTTGTTTAACAATTTGTTGTTATATATACTGAACCTATTTTAATCAAACTTCGTAACTATCTGTAATTTGGTCTAACTTAAAAGATAGGATAGTTTTTTTGGATTGGGATAGATTATTTGTTTTATTTATATAGATAAGTTGGCGGTACGAAGTTCGCTGGGTCAGCTAGTATACATATAAATAAATTTTAGCCATCTGCCACTTCAAGAAGGGCGTTCGTTCAGCACTGAAACAAAAACCTGTGATAACTGAAGTCCATTTTATTTCCAGAGGTTAGATATAAGAGGCCGCATCAAAGTCCTCCACGGGCAGAACAAGAAGACCGAAGAGCCTCCGTTAGCGTTGTTCGCAATATGTGCGCCCTTCGGACCCCCCAGCCTGCTGGAGATACCACAGAAAGAGGTCATGTTCAAGAGCAAACACAAGCTGGATTTGTCACTAGTCTCTATGGACCAAAGGTTAGTGCTTAATTGTAGGTATTAAGAAGACTAGTTGATGCCAACTGCTATGAAGAAAGTTTGGGATTTCTATAATTTCTCGTGATATGATATGTTATAGTTGTCAGAACCACTGAGAATAAATAATAATTTGTCCATAATATTAAATTCTTTAAATTCAAATTCAAAATCATTTATTTCATGTGGGCCAAATTTTAACACTTATGACAAGTCATGAATCTACCACCGGTTCGGAAAGCTGATTTTATTAAGGACAAAAATATATATCTTGCGTGAAATCTAGGGTTTTTATTTTTACGCAAGAACTCTATTCCCAAGACAAAAGTAACATAGATCACTTCACGTATAAAGCTCTTGTTACCTGCAAAAGCACCATCAGATGAGCCAGTTCTTTTGAAATCAACGACATAATTTATTTGTATAGAATATAATATAGTAAAGGATACTTCACTTAACTAATGTATTACTAAAATCTGTCAATGTCAATTGAAAACTTTTTCCTAAACTTAATATTCGATCGAACTTACTTATAATATTGTATGTTCCTCTGAAGTCTCAAAAACATTGTATTTAAAAATATAATTTTATGATAGAACCTAATAAGAATGATTAAACCGATATAAACTTTAAATTCCAAAGTATCCTCGAAACAATGCGGATGTCGAGGAATTCATAAAAACCCTTGTGCCGTACGAAATGTATAATTGTTGAGCGTACGCCCGTAACAAATGGATTTATTGATAGTTTTCGGCCGACGGCTGGTCTAAGGGATAAACACACCGACACGGGAACACTCGAAGGCTATTAAACGATCAAAGTGTAAGATTCTCAGATTCATATTATAGTAATATTGTATGATACTCATCTCAGCCTATCGATGAATCACTACTGAACACAAGTTATCTATCGAATGAGAAGAGCTTAGGTCATAGTCCATCACGCTGCCCAAGTTCAGATTGGCAAGCTTCAGACACCTTTGAGAACATTATGGAGAACTCTCAGGCATACAAGTTTCCTCACGATATTCTCCTTCACCGTTAATGCAATTTGACAGCATAAAACGCTATGTGCGAACTCCAAAAAGCTTTTACACTGTGAATTGAAGATAGGAACACCTCTTTGCAGGGGTAAGCTGCTGCTAGGATACACAGATGCGGAGCTTGCCAACATGGGGGGCTATGACCTGGTGCACTATGATGACTTGGCGTATGTGGCCAGCGCTCATCAAGAATGTAAGTATTACAAGGTATGAATAATAACATGAATTAAGTTATTCTGTTCAATGTAACACCATTGTATGACAGACTAAGTTGTGTCTGTGGCTTCTTCCACACGCTCTCACTTACAGGGCGACAAGTATAACTTGGCGCGGCTGTGCGCCACTGTGCTCAACATTACTATTGCCCTTTTAAATAAAAATAATTAAATTTGAAAAAAAAAAAACATTTTTAATTTAAACAATAAACGCAACAGCACACAATGAAATCCAATAGTGAATTCTCAAGACGGCCATGGAGTATAAAAATTTGATGACCGAATTAGTTCCTCAAAACGCCACCACCAACTTATACTTGTGGCACTGTAATTTCAAATTCAAATTCAAAATTAATATTTATTTCACACAGGCCAACCTGTGGCTCTTATGACACGTCAGGATTCTACCACTGGTTCGGGAAGCGGATTCTGCGAGAAGAGTCGGCAAGAAACTCAGCAGTTGCTCTTTTCAAAACATTCATTTAACAATATTATTATGTAGCTATTACATTGTAATAAGTTATTCTAATAACTTGTTGGCAGCTGGATGCCAAACTGATTCTATAGACTTCTAACTTGATGAAGATTTATGCTCATACGTACGAATACTCTTAAAATTGTCTTAATTCTGGAATTGGAAGACCTGTTTCCAGACTTCGATCAGTTGAAACGACCGAAAAATTCTATCTCAAATAAGCAAATCTTGAAATCCATCCTATTTTATTCCAGTGCTAAAGACCGGGGCATCAGGAATGATTGCGTACAGATTTCAATCAAAGGACGGACAGTGGCAGTGGCTACAAACGTCTTCACGACTCGTCTACAAAAACTCAAAGCCAGATTTCGTTATCAGCACGCATAGACCATTGATGTAAGACAATATTATTATACTTTAATAAAAATTTACCTTCCTATTTTTAAGTTTGTGAACATATTGTCCGTTTGCAATAATATTATCAAATTTATGAATAGTAAATTATTTTGCTGGACTTGATGGCCCTTCGTTAAATATAATATATCAATTTAAAATTATTGGTTTTCAAAGTCAGCTATATAAAAATAGAGTGTCAACTCGAAACTCATCGAGGACTTACGATGATTGCTTTATGCAATTGAAGACAGACAAATGCACGTTGCAAGACACCTCACTAGCTCTACGATGATGATAAGAAGATGGATGGACGATTTCAATCGCAGCCGAAGACATTTTGTATCCCCAATGAGCGTCTATCGGTATCGAAAAACGACGATGAAGAATGAAAAGTGATCACAAATCTATTTACCAAATCTACGAAGCTATTTATTTAAATAATTTTTCTCATTTCAGGGAAGAGGAAGGCCGAGATCTCCTCGGAAAGCGGACGATGGATTTCAAAGTCAGCTATCTAGATACCGGCCTGACTAGCCTATACTTCTCTGAAACAGAACAGCTGTCAGGCTGCGAGTCAAATGTTTCGACCCCTCCCCGAGCCGCAAGGAGATACAAAACTCAATTGAGGGACTTCTTATCCACTTGTAGGAATAAAAGACGAGTGCCTCCAACGCCAGCGCCTCCCCCAGTGGACTATTTAGCTGCTGACGCGGTCGCAGCAGCATATACAAACTTGAATGGGGCATACACAGCTCCTTACGGGGAATACCCTCCAGCTCCAGCCTTACACTACGCTCCACCGCCTTTAGATGATAGATTCCTCGCTGCAGATAACCTCTTCCATCAATACAAACCTTTATCCTACCACTACACTCCCTACGCGCCGAATGGCTTCCTCGAACCAGCACCGCCTCCTGGGTATGAAGTACCCCCTACGTACCACAGACCACCATCACGGGAGTATACTTACGTCGACAGCAGTGGGAGGTACATGAGTCCAGTGACTGGAGAGAGGAGGTCACCAAGTGTAGTGCCAGGTCCGAGCCCGGGGGGTTCCAGTGGGTCAACGGAACAGGACAGGATGCAGCAGACTCAAGCTTCAGAGATGCCAAGACAGACGGTCCTCATGTGGGGCGCCGGTGGAACCGCTCAAGAAGTCCCCGTGGAGTACTCCCCACCGCAGGTTTGGCGATACCACCCCTCCCACTACCACACTGCTGAAGCGACTCAATGAGTGTAGTTCTTAGTATTTTGTGCAATATCCCTGTACTTTTAGTAAGACATGGGTTCTTATGGGCGCTTAATTTTAAACATCCACCAAAGAATCGCCCTTCCAATCCGAATTTGTTTTTTTTAATATTTTAATATTTTTAACATTTTGAATGTAAAAAGTCAAGCTAAATCGTTCCTTGTGTCGCACATATTTTGGAAATCTGCTGCACTTTTTAATGCAACTTCTTTTTGGAAGTTTTCGTTTCCTGAATATCGACTAGCAACGACGCCTCGCTCAATGATTTCATATTTAAAGATTTTTACACTTATTTATGGAAAATCACAGCGTTTTAAAATATATCGTTATCATAAGAATACCCGTGCTAATAAATGGCATGTCAGAAATGGCGATAAATAAAAAACAAATCTTAACATAAGTACGAATATATATATATATATAGGTGCAATAGTGAACGCTGCAAGTACTCATATAAAATAAGAGGGAGGTTTGAGCCTTGACTCCCGACTGAGACAGTTTTAGGAATTCTTTTTCTGAATTGTCTCTGGTCTGGTCTGGTGGGAGGCGTTATTTATTTACCACTCTACGCTCAAAGACGTGCCGCCAATAGATTTAGCATACCAGTATGATAACATGCAGAAATTAACTAGAGGTGCGGTTTCACGCTTCCAAGTTAGCCCGCTACCATCTTAGACTGCATCATCACTTGATGATGTCATCCAAGTACGTGAGATGGCATCCAACAGCTATCTTGTCATCGAATAAAAAATAAAATTCCTTTGATTTTCCATAAAAGTGTTCAAAATAATCAATAAAATAATACATAAATTTCGATTACCAATTTTGTATATAATATCGTGTACATTTTTCAACTGAGAATAAATAATAATTATTTACTATCCAAAGTTTTTATAGTGCCAAATTCACTGTCACCGAGTAAAGTTTAAGCGAAGAATAAAGATGTTCTGACAGTTTTTATATTGAAAATCTGCCAAAACATCTAATTTATCATTTAGTTAAACGTTGTTATTTGGTGTTGGTGACATTGGCACTAGGTAAAATTAGTTTAAATAGGCTTTAATGTTGTATTTTAGTCGCACGATTTTGTACCTATTAACATCGAGTGTGGCGCTGTAAATATTTTTGTTTATTACGTTCTTTAAGCTTTTGCTTTATCATTAAATGTCTGGTTCGTGATTTTTAGCTTTTACAAAAATCTTTTTTATTTTCATTTTTATAATGTCTTATAAAAATTAAAGTAAGAAAGCAGCAAAATGAAGTGCAATCGAACAAGATGGATTCGATGGCGCTTAGATTTGATTTTGCTTCCCATATTGACCTACACTTTTTTATAGATTTTGAAACCAAAACAACAAAACTATTTAGTATCCCAAGAAATTATATAGATTTTTCAAATATATTTTGAAACCAAAACAACAAAACTATTAATTAATATCTCATGGAGTTATCAATTTTTCATGTAAGCACACTTAAACAGATGTAATTATAAAACAAACAAGCAAATGTTTTTCGATTTTCGCTGTATTTCGTTTTGCTGAATTTTGTTATAAATCCTTAGAGTAATGATAAAACATATCAATATTTGTTAAAGCATGTATACCTACTAATCATCACATATTTAAAATGTACTTTTGTCCCCGGGAATTGTGATACGCTTTGATAGTGACTTGAAAGAAAGTTTGTGTTTTAAAACATTTTTATCACCGGTTTGAACGCATTTATTTGATACCTAGTACCAAAAAGCATGCAAAATTATATAACCTTTTTACTAAATTCACAAACCTTTCAAATATAAAATTCACAAACTGACGTGAATAATTTTTACAACTTTGCTTAGGATTTAAAAAAATCTAAGTTGTATCTATATCCACTAATGATATCTATGATCTCAAAACAACTGCCTTTTTACAAGCTTAAATTATTTAGTTTCTCCTGTCCCGATGTTTGTCATCAAATCTTGCAAATTAAATTAGGTCCACTTCTCGATTACCGATTGAGCTGAAGTTTTGCATACATGTGTAAATCGCATGACAATGCAATATTATGATGACATGGTGCTGATCTGATCATGGAGCTGGAAGGTGGCCATAGGAACTTCGCAATGAAACGACACAACCTCATCGAGTTTGGGCTCGTTTGAATCGTCTTGACGAGTACTTTGCTTTTAGATGGTTACCAGGGTCTGATCTGATGATGGAGCTGGAAGGTGGTCATAGCAAATCAGTAAAGGAACGGCGTAACTAGCTACTAAAAGCTTGTTTTTTTTTAAATAAAATTTTTAATTTACACTTGTTTAAAGGTAAAAATATTCTATTACAATAATTAGTTAAACGACAGCATGTCATAGTATGTAGTAATGCATAAAAGAAAGACACGTCTTAAAAACATGTAAACATCCATGTCTGTAGATTGGATGGAACGGTATATCCGATTTTGTCTTTCACATTCTAGTAGAGGATTCAAGGAATAATCTAGATTCTAGGCTACTTTATATCCCAGACGTAAACTAAAAAATAATATTATCATTATCATATTTAATATCAATATATTTATTTTATAAAGCTTTTGTATACATATTTTTAATTTACGGGGACAAAAAATACACAGTACACACTGCCATGCCAACGCGTCACCAGCAAGCACTTTATTGTACATACACTTCGCGTGCCTTTCACACTAGACTCTAGATAATCTAGATATCTAGACTTTTCAGTGTTTCTGAGTTCTAACAAGGTTCTAACCAATCATTCGTTGTGCTACAGTGATTCGGCGTTGGCAGGGCAACAAACCGTCGAACAAATCTCCCGACGTCGATAGATATAAGACTTAGCTATAGATTTTGTATCATTCCGAAGAGCACTTTATAATAAACGAATTCATATTATTATGCAACTTTTACAAGCTCTATTAATCATCATCATCATCATCATCATCGTCATCAGCAACCCATTAACGGCTCGCCATTGAGCACAGGTCTCTTAACATTTTTGATAATACTTTCTTTGCGTAAATAGGCAAAAAAATATAAGTAATCGAAGTGCTCTTCGCAAAATATGTCGTCTTCACAATGTATATTTATTAAGAAAAAAATTGTATTGTCCATACATACGGGTTAACCGAAATTAGTTTTTAAGAAAATAATCGAGTCATTAAGCGAATTTATCTTCCACAACGAGTTCCAATCCAATGTATTTGTTATTTATGATCGAATTTGACTTTAAAAGTTTTAAATTATTCAAAATATTTCTATAGCAATAAGGTACATACGAGGTTGAAGTAAATCACACTTTTACACAAATATTTCTAAACTAAAAATAATTACTATTTATATTTTAATGCCCACTAAACACGACCGACGAGTTTATCATGAAACTAGCTGATGCCTGCAACTTCGTCCCCGTGGACTTAGTTTTTAAAATCCCTCGGGAACTGTTTGATTTTCCAGGTCCTCTACCTGTCTTCAAGCTTATCCTGCAAGTTGGATCGTGTGTACTGTGCATTATAATTATTTATTTTATTTATATGTACGATGTATGATACCTATTGTTTTGTCTCTTGAATATACACGAATATCCATACATAATTCAAATTAAATTCTGCCCTGTAGGATTGAAATAAAACACAATATCGAGCTTGGAAATTGGGTTTTGTTCTACGAATAATTTTTTATTCGTAGGTTTTTTGTAAAAAAAATATTGAATAGAATCAGGCGTTACTCTACGGAATTCCATGATATTCAAAGAAAAAATATTCCTTTGCCACTAAACCACTTAACAGAATAAAACCACTAAACAAAATAAATCCACTAAACAGAATAAATTTTTAACACTAGACATACGTTTCGCTCCGACACCGGAGAGAAACATCATCAGGAGATGTTGACTCCACAATTTGACTTTGCAATTGCGAATTTGGAGTCGAAATCTCTTGATCTCCTGATGATGCTCCGGTGGCCTTAAGTATTTGTTTAATTTTTATTTATTACAAATTAAAATTATACCTACTTATTGTGACTACAATGAAAACGATAAAACTTTATAAAAATATCACAATTTTTACAATCCATAAAATTTGTCTTTCACGGTAAAAACAATTTGAATTGTAAATAAATAACTAGGTTAGATGATTTAACTACATAATATTATATTAATTATATTATTGATGATTAGAGTTCATAATTATTTAATTGAAAATATAGATAAGATGAAAATAAACGAGACAGTCTCTGTATTTATTTTAGTATAGTATAATTATTAATATGTAATTAAAAGAAAATCAAATAAATTTTTTCATGCCACTGATATTCTCGAGTTTTCTTTAAGACTGCCACAAATATATTATTATAGAAAAGACATCGCTTGTACCAATAACTGAGATTCCAACAAACCAGGAAAAGAGCAGAAAATCCACTGATTTACTTCTAACTGCTAAGAACCTGCTGAAGAATCTGCTGAGAAGAGAAGGAATTCAGCAGTTGCGCTTTTCAAAACAAAAGTGTTACATTAGGTATGTTGTTTGTCAGTTCTAGGTATCTTTTGGGCAGCTGAAGCCAAGCCGATTCCTTCCTAGCAACTTTGTCATTAAGAAATTCCAAGGTCAAATATTTGGCATTCCCTCTACAATACAATAACAACTGTGTCAGTTAGAAGATCTGCTGTCTGCTGTTATCCTAGAAACAGGAAATACAGCTAATTAGGCTATGTAATCTCAAAGAGTATAAAAATAAATTGTCAGATAATCTTAAAACCGCGCTGCTCTCGTTACAGAGTAAGTTCTGTGGCTGTGATTGACATTGCTGGTAGATGATCGCTAGCATTGGTTCTTTAAACACTCTCACCGCCACGTGGGCTGCAGGTGGCTCACAAAAATTTGAGTGTAGCAGGCCATTATCGGTTTTTCGAATTTTAACTGGCAGGCCATTTGGGCGGCCGGCATACCACAAATATCACGCCAAACCTGTTATTTTTTCTTGTCGTTGCTTGTCAAGAATTTGAATAAAATGCTTATAAGCGACATCTTGTATGATTTCTATAAACCATCTTTCCGTCTTGTTATATTGAAGCGAACCATTTGCAAGGCAACTAACCTTGCCTTGTCTTTTCTTTATTGGTCAACCTCAAAGTAGTTTTACATATTGCCAATAGATGGCGTTGATTTTGAATTTTACGGACAGTGGCGTTCGAGTCATTCAGGCTTATAGAATACTTCGAAAGTAATAAAATGATAACGATACTAATACAAACCGTACGATGCTTCATACTTTCAAACGTATCTATTACGCTAATTAATCGATCGATACCTATTTTTTATTGTTCTAGGACTAAAACTAGCCAGATATTGATTTGTACAGATTACCTTTGACTTACGGTAGTAAATATTATAATGTCACTGTCACTACTTCGACAGTGAGATTCGAACCTGCGACATCTAAAGAAAGCGGGCGCTCGCCCACTGCGCCAAACAGAGCTAAATGTGAACTTCTAAAATGTTGAACGCTTACTGAACGACGGTAACACCGTCGTTCAGTAAGCGTTCGGTTTTTTCGTTACGGAATTTCTTGATTCGGTCGCCGCGCTCAAACTGTTTGTCCTAGTTCAAAGCCCGCGATAAAAGCTATGCAATAGCTTAAAATATTAAAATTACTTGATTACGTAAAGCGCAACGAATCAAAATCGCCGAAAATGTACGCTAGGCTTTGAAAGTAAGAATCCCATTTAAAATGTAAAGACGTGAAATTAATTAACGAACGCGAATTAAAAACGTGTTCAACACTTTTACTAGGTATCGAAAAGGTAAGAGTGGATACTTATTAAATTTTACTGTTTGCTATTAGATAGATAGGTATCTCAGATGATACAAGATTTAAGCAAAGACTATAATTAATTATAATTACTGTAATGTTGGAAGGAAACTGATTTCTTTGTAATAAATTAAGTAACTAATTTTAACAAAAAAAATTGGTTGTCTGTAAAGTCGGTTTACGGACGACAGTTTTACGTGATAACGACATCGACATAAAGAAACATTGATGAAAAATTGCATACTTTTACGAATTGAATTGAATTATTATCACTGAGTTATCATTATTTTGTATAATACAAAGAAGGAGTTAATTGAAAATTACATTTTAAATGACTGGCGGGCTATAGTCTCAAGCCAACGCTTGGGCCGATCGTGCCTCTCTATCGCTTGTTCCGCGCTCTCGCTTGCACGCACAGGCTCAGGCGGAACGTGACACTTTATCGTGCGTGCAGCCGGTGTTCATCGATTTATAGGACGTTATCACGTCAAAAAAAATAAATGGTCATATAGAATTGATTGGCGATAGATTCCTTATTCATCAAAATCGGCTCAATAGTTTATTCAGTTCGGTGAGACATTCGTAAATAGTCACATACATACACACACACACAGACTGGTAAAATCATTACCGTACGTTTTGGCTTTGCCGTAATCGAGTAAAAAAAAAAAACAATATTTCTAAACCCTGGCTCTTATTATATTAAAGGCTGGCTACACACGTTTTTGCCTTAAATCCGACTGGATGATAATAATATGTTGCAAGTAATAATTTCCATTCACAATTACCTGCTGGAACTAAAACCCTATTGTTAGAATTACGTACACGGAACTTAGAATATGATAGAAGTGGTAATTGAGAGTTATTTTGTAACCGCGTAGATGACTAGTGAAACACCAGTGCTCGTTATTGACGTGATAACGTCTTATAAATCGATGAACATCGGCTGCACGCACGAACAAGTGTCACGTTCCGCCTGAGTCTGAGGGTGCAAGCGAGAGAGCGGAACAAGCGATAGAGAGGCACGATCGGCCCAAGCGTTGGCTTGTGCCGCCCGCCAGTCATCGTCAATGTTTCTTTATGACGTTATCACGTAAAACTATCGTCCGTAAACCAACTTTAGAGGCAACCAATTTTTTAAAAAAAAAAGTATTTGTATAGATTTACAGTTAAAACATTTCTTCTGATTCTAGGGTATATGAGCTATCCTATTTATTTTTCCACTAATTATTAACGGTCATAGGTACGGACTGAAAACTGAAAGGTTGACGTTCAATCCCCAATCTCCTTGGTTTAATGGTTAGTTTTTCGGTCGCGAATCAAGAAGGCCGTGGGTTCGAGCCCCGGGTCGGGCTAATTGGAAAGTTAGCCGTGTTAAGACACACACGCGTGCCCCACAGAGCACGTAAGTTCTGTGCCTGATATCTTTAAGATAGTGCCGGATTGCCGTCCCTCCGGTCTTTGAGAGTAAATAAATTGAAAGTGCATCTCTGTTTGCGCACGCACTTGTGGCACTATAATAATTTCTCATGCCTAGTTGACTATAGCCTCCACCTCCGCTGAGATTGGCAGCCATGGAGGTTATTCTTTTTCTTCTTCTTTATCAACCTATAGACGTCCACTGCTGGACAAAGGTCTCTTGCATGGACTTCCACAGGCCTCGGTTTTACGCCGCCTGAATCCAGCGGCTCCCTGCGACTCGTTTAATGTCGTCGGTCCACCTGGTGGGGGGTCTGCCAACACTGCGCTTCCCGGTGCGGGGTCGCCACTCTAACACCTTGGGACCCCAACGACCATCAGCTCCACCAGGCCATTTCCACTTTAGCCTTTTTTTTTTTTTTTTTTTTAATTTATTTAATGTTAGTTTATTATTATGTTATTCGACCGAGCGAAGCGAAGGTCTTTGAGTTAACTAGGGCGATTTGCACTTGTCCGTCCGTCCGTCCGTCCGTCTGTCAGAGCCTTATAACTTTTGAATTACTGAACGTAATTACTTCAAATTTAGATATAATATGTAAACCGATGGCCTCCAGCCGAAAATGGCTTAAAAAGTTATAAAAATCTTTATTTCAGGGGGGCTCTCATAGAAGCGAATGCGAAGTAAAAAAAAAAAAATCGCGTTACATAAAATTGTTACGTATCATTTTAAAGATAATTTTGAACTGAGTACAAAAATATTTTTTTTTTAATTTTTCCCTTAAAATTGACGAAATGGGGGGCTTTCAAAGTGGCGATTTTATACGCTCGCTTGAAGACGCTCTCTAGAAAAATCCGCTATGGATTTTCAAACTGATTTTATGTTTTTAGGTCACTTATATCCTGTACTTGAACAACAAATACTAAAATTATATGAATATTATAAAGAAACGAGATTATTTAATTTTTAATGGGCGTCAGTAATTCATATAGCATCAACATAGCTTCACAATAATGCTAATAGATGGCGCAGTCAGTAACTATTCCCATGGAACTACGAGTTAAATTCAATGTTTGATAAATAATTCAATGTTTTCACTAACGTTCCCTAACCTTTACGGGCTACCTATAAGTTAGGTGATTGATGTTTTCTGTCAACTTATTTATCACGATCCTGTACGGGACACCTAAAAGGATATTGGGACGGATGTTAGGACTTAGGATTGTATTTAGGAGCTACCTACGTTAAGAGACTCCTACTTAGGGGATGATTTAGGTATGTTTGGTGAAAACGGGCATAATAATAATGTCAGTTTTGGTTATCATGTATCGATTGAATGAATAATCATGGGATACCGTTACCGCGAGGTCTCAGTTCGGGGCGAACCACTAGTTACAAAATGGATCATAAGATATTTTCTCGCCAAACTGGTGGGCCAGTTTGTTGGCGAGGTGGCGCTCTATACTAATAATAGTTACGTTTAATGGTTATTGAATTATTATGTACATGCTTTTAACCTTAGAACTATATCCTATACTACTAACTTAATTTTAATAATTTAATAATAAAAAATAAAAATAAAAAATATAAACATAAATAAACCAGTTTAACAAGTCTAATTTAGTCAGTTAGAGAGTCCCCAAGTAAGTGTTCCTTTAACCTCTTCTTGAGGACTCTCTCACAGACCCTGTCGATATCCTCCCCAACCCAACCGATTGTATTGCCTCGCGACTCGCTGAGCTATGTCGGTGACTTTGGTTCTCCTACGGATCTCCTCATTTCTGATTCGATCCCGCAGGGACACTCCGAGCATAGCTCTCTTCATCGCCCGCTGAGTGGTCCTGAGCCTACTTATGAGGCCCTTAGTTAGCGACTATGTCTCGGATCGGTAAGTCATCACTGGCAACACGCACTGTTCGAAGACTTTAGTCTTCAGGCACTGAGGGATTTTGGACGAGAAGACATTTCGGAGCTTCCCGAACGCTGCCCAGCGAATTGGATTCGGCGGTTGATCTCTTTCTCGAAATTGGACCTTTCTGGAGGTTATTAGAATAGCAGAATTCATTTCTATCCATATTTTGAATTCTGTGATAAAACTTTACCTGATACCCATTCAATTAGATATGTCGTAACACTCTCACGACGTGAATGAGCCAAGCGACACTAATGTCACTATCAGTCGAATTGTGTGTTTGTTTGTATGTATGATAAATCTCAAGGAGTACATACGTTTGTATGAATGTATAAGCGATTAGCCGAATGTGAGAGCAGCCACGTGCCGTGAAATATGTAGCTCGAGCAGCTATTACCACCCAAAAATAATGTTTTTACAGAGTTCACAGTAAAATGTTTTTTCATTTCAAGACTTGCAAGTTTTCTCAAGATGTTTTCTTTCTCCGTTAGCGCAAATGATTACTTCAGTATCAGTACTTCGCTCAGTGATAAAAAGCGTGGAATAGTCTCACTCCAGCAATGCATGAGACGGCATTTAATCATGTACTTACTTACCAACTTTTTCAACAATAACAAATTATTCCGAAGAGAAACTGCCAATTTATATTTCTGGTTCTTCTCGTTTGGCACCAGTGCTGCAGTGGTAGTCGCTAGAGTTACACTCACACACTTGACAACATCTCAAAATTACTTTGTAAAAGTTTATTTGAATAAAAAAAACTTTTCTATTTTATTCTAATTCTCTATTTTATCTAAATACTATATCCCTGTTTAGATAGAATAGAGAATCTATAAAAAAATTAAAAAATTCATTTTCCAAAGCGCTCTTCATATACATGCTGCAACTATATTTTATTTCGTAAAAAAAAAAGAAAAATTTCTCTTTCATGCTCTATAGAAATTACATTACTTGAAAAAATTAATTTTCAAAAACTAAGATAAACCCCATTTGAAGATTTTATTCACATTTTTTTGAAAATTTTTGGACTTTTCAATGACCGAAACACATAACTGAAAACTGTTGTTATAGCATCCAGCTAACCACAAAATGGTGTAACTGATTATATTGTAACTTGTAGCTATCAATCAATATTATATTATATTGTTTTGAAAAGAGCAACTGCTGAGTTTCTTGCCGACTTTTCGCAGCAAAATCTGTATTCCTAACCAGTGGTAGAATCTAGACGTGTCATAAGGGCTACAGGTTGGCCTACCTGAAATAAATAATTGTGAGCCAGTGTAAATCAGTGAGCAAAAACGACTTTTTCTCACTGGTTCTGGGCAGCAAAGGCGCCCTTTTTGAGCTAGAGAGGTGAAAAAATATTTAGCATCCTTTTTAGGGTTCCGTACCAAAATGGTAAAAATGGAACCCTTATGGTGATACTTTCTCCGTCCGTCCGTCCGTCTGTCACAGTCGATTAATTTCAGTAACTATTAAAGCTATCGACATGAAATTTGAATAGTTGTGTATAATAGTGGCCCAACAACATTGGAATAAAAAAAATTAAATTTTAAATTTGAATTTAAATTTGTTCCTCATTTTCCTTCTAAAAATAATACCGGTGGTGTCATCAACTCTGCGCGTTCCTGTCACAGTTGGACACACTCAGGCTATCCCGCAGCCCGCCTCACGCACCACTATCCGACGAACTTTCGAGTCGAGCCAACGTTCAGACAAACATACGGATTTTTGTATTATTATATTACATACACTTTAATATTTTATAACACTAGACATAGCTAAGTGATAATAGTGTTTTTCTTATTTCTATGAACTTTTGGTGAAATAATCGTAAAATGCAACTCACGGACGTCTTCTGCTATCTGATTTTGACGGTAAGCATAATACATAAAAAAAAATCATGTATACAGTGTTATAATATATTTATTTTATAATAAATATCTATATATCTAAATAAAAATCTCGTGTCACGATGTATGTTCGGGATACACTCGAAAACTACTGACTACCGATTTTGATCAAACTTCGTAACTATCTGTAATTTGGTCCAACTTCAAAGATAGGATAGTTTTTATCTTAATTATTGACATCAATATTTGTTATTGCAAATTAATAGTACATTATTGTCGAGGCTCGGAATAAAGCAATTTATGGACGAGTAACATTGGAAGGCCGAGGCGAAGCCGAGGACTTCCAAGTGATTTTAAAAGGACGAGGCGCTAGCCGAGGCCTTTTTAAGTAAACGAGGCCATGAATTGCTATTTCGGCCTAGGCTTATATAGTACTTTTCTCTAATTTGCGAGGAAACAACAAAAAAATAATTAAAGAAACACTGTTTTATTTCATGTTAAATGTTATAGTACAATTTGTACAGTTACATTTTCTTTTAAACGTAATGTAGTTTTTAGCTTTGAGTATTCACATCACAATGTAGATGGCCTTTTGTTTTTACTCAATTCGTTAAAATAGGCCATAAGGACATTTTCTGAAAACGAATTTGTCTTTTTTTCGGTTTTCCATTGAATGAAGTCTTCATAAGCCTTTTCATATTTTTCTTTAGATTTTGGTGGTAAAAGATTTTCTGATAGAATTTTAGCTTCTTCCGCCATATCTGGTGGTGTAAAGTCCATTAATTCTTCATCCGATTCCGAATCCATTTTTATTTCAGAACAAGAAATATATTGTAAAAGAAAACACCAGTCACCAATAATTCTTTACCTCCAATTAAACCACGCTCTTTTTGTTCCATTTAAAAAAAATTCATTCTTATTTTTTTAAATTGTATAACTCAGCGAAAGAAATGCACATTTAAAACACCTAATCACAGAGGAGAAACACCTAATAGAGGAAAGTGTACATTTTAAAAACCTCGTACCTGTCCAGCAATTTACATTATTATTGTCCTGTTACGTAATTGCTGGCGCCACGCCAGCAATGAGCCAATTGACGTTTCGTTTTTTTTAAATAAAGAAGCTATTTCCGAGCAAATTTGAGAAATAGTTATTTGTGTTATATGGGGCCAAAGGAATTTTTTGTTCCCCGAGGGCGTTATTTTGAATTCAGAGCGAAGTGAAGGATTCTATAGTAGACTCCCGAGCGCAGCGAGGGATTCTAAAGTAGAATCCTGAACGTAGCGAGGAATTCAATATACGCCGCCCGAGAACAAAAAATTTTGGCCCCGAATGACACACATTATTTTTCATCATTACCTATGAGAAAAAGCTAGGAGTATCAACCTACTATATACATATAGAGTATAGACATTACCAATACGTATACGTATGTAATTGAAAGTTTAAATAAAACACAATTTTTTATGAAATAATTAAACATTAATATTTATGTTGGAAGTATGGGCGTATATTATGTCTAATCGACAAATTTGATCACGTGACTTATCGTAGACAACAGCTTCTCAAACATTTTTGAATTTCGACACATTTTTGAATTCTCTCTTCTGATTGGTCCGCGTTAGTGCTTTAGTATGTTAAAGCACTATAACGCGGACCAATCAGAAGAGAGAAATGAAAAGTCCCATGGGGTTAAAATGAAATTTTGCTCCCGCTGTCCTCTGAAGCCAATATTCGTTTTTCGAATAGGTATGATGAAAAATATATTAATTACACGACAGTCATATAATACAGATCGAGATTTAGGTTGCTAGGCAACCTAGCAACCTAAATCTCGAACGATGTTAGCTTGAGATCGTCAAGATTGTGTAATAATTTTGTATTACTGATAATTATATATATAAATGCGAAAGTGTGTTTGTTGGTTTGTCCTTCAATCACGTCGCAACAGAGCAACGGACTGATGCGATTTTTTGCATGGGTATAGTAGTGGGTCCTTAGACCGGGAGAGCTACTTTTTATCTCGGATAATCAAAGAGTTCCCGCGGGATTTTTAAAAATTAAATCCATGCGGACGAAGTCGCGGGCATCAGCTAGTATTATATAAATACTTATTACCTACTAGCTGATGGCTATACTTGGTCCGCGTGGATTTAGTTTTTAAAATCCCGCGTTAACTCTTTGATATTCCGGGATAAAAAGTAAGCCTATGTCACTCTCCAGGTCCTCAGCTATAGCCACAAAAAATCAGGATAATCCGTAGCTCTGTTGTAGCGTGATTGAAGGACAAACCAACGAACCTACAAACAAACACACTTTCGCATTTATAATATTTAGTAAGGATTTCGTATTATTACCACGTTACCCGTATTATTCGGTTTTGGTTTACTACTAGTCTTTCTACGAGTATTTTTTGACCGTGCTAACTAACTGCTTCAGTTATAACAAAGGGGTTTTTTATTTTCTATGTTGTCGGATAGCTTATTTTACGTTTGTGAAATCGGCCCTTAATAGTCATAAACAAGAAGTGGCTTAATCTAACGTCATTTGAGTCATTCAGAACAATCTGCGGTACGATGAACCGAAAGAACCGCGAACTTGGGAGGAATCAACAAACTTTCTACAGATACAAGGAAAAGTAAAGGAAGTTTGTAAACACAAAAACTTCCAATGAATCAACTATTTTCCATTAATCGTTATATAATGGTGGGATTTTTTTTGGCCATTAGGTAGGTAGGCACCCAAATTCTGCGTGCGACCACAGTGAGTTCAGAATTTTGAAGTTTAGCAAAGGGGTAACAAAAAGCCTAAATTCAGACTTCCAGAGTTATAGAAAAGTTTTTGTATTAGAGTAGGTATTTAGTGCCAATTCAACCGTGCGAGGATTACCTAGATTTGAAGTTTTGGTAGGTTTTCAATTCAAAATCTGAGAAAGTCAAAGTGTCTGACTTTTAGTTACCGGGCTGGCAGACCACCAGCCCTCAGGGGTTTTTTCCAAAAAACCTGTAGCACTATTGCTTAGTTGGTACCGCATATGGGCGCAGAAGCCAATTTTGAAATTGTTTATTTTTGTATTTTCTTCTTTTTCATAATATGTAATCAGTTTCGTATGAATGAAGTACAAACTTATAGTATGTTCAATAAGTTATGGGTTTTGAGAGTCAAGTTTTTCAAAAAAATTTAAAAATTTACCCATATCTACTGACTTATTGAACAAACTCTAAATTAACATATTTTCTTTCCTTTTTAAAAATTCCTCGGTTCAACGTTAGGTACTTGGTGATTGTGAAATTGACCATCGGTTACAATATTATGCTGGTTTTCGAAGACACGACGAGACATACGATTATGACTAGCCTCTCATTTGCGGCACTTAGCTACTCTAGTAAAATGACAATAAAATTACTCTCTGGTCAAGTCAGCGAAAATCTACCTAACTTTTATGTCTAAAAGTTATATTATATTGTTATTATAACTTTCTTTGTTTTTAGCACGTGACTTGAGCGGTGAAATATTATGGCCTAATTTTTTCTATATATTTTCTGCGTATGTCATAGTTTCAATTTCTCTTATTTGCATAAGAAATGCCCAGATTTTCGTGTGTTAATCATAAATCGTGTATGATACGGTACATTTTGACCTGAAACTCTTTGGGCGTATAGCAATATAACGTTGATAGCAGGCCCTTCCGCTTTTTCCTCCATATTTATTTTCGCTCTTATGACAAGTCAAGACTCTATCTCTACTCTTGCTGACTCTACTCATGCGTGGACACTTCTTTCATATTCGGTAGGTGCCGGATACTTACAATTATTCACTGCATATTAAGATGGGCAGACAGAAAGTAGCCCCATTCCCGCCGGCGGAACCCGTTCACGAGCATGACGCATGACCCAGCCGTTGCTTCGCTCATCCATTTTTGAGGGAACGTAACAACCCGCATAACACTAGGCTATCACCGCTCATTTGATAAGTAGTACATTATATTGTATCTAGAGGACCCTTCCCTAACCCTTCTCTGAGAGGAGACCTCGCTCAGTAGTGAGCCGATGATGGGTTGATAATGATGATGATGATGATTGATGATTGTATCTAGGTATGACATGTCTCAGCAGCAGGTTACCAACCTACGTTTGACTAAATATCTTAGACTATGGGAATTTTGAAAACCTTAATGTACGAAGTTTTTCATTCGTTCATGTAAGCTGATGACTGATCGCCGGACCACTACTATGCATGAGTCTCCGCTCGAGAAGGGTTTAGACTTTAGGCCATAATAAACCTTGCTAAGATCGGATTAGCAGACCTGACTCACCTTTGAGAACATTATGGAGAACTGTCAAGCGTGCCGGTTTATCCGTATCACAACGTATCACATACTGTGGTATCACTGTTCAAATTCCCACCAGGATCAAAATATATTACCTTTCAGCGGTCGGTGTAAGCTTACCTCGCGATGTCTAATTCATTGATACACGTGGTTTGAACCACTTAACGCTTCAAGTCACACCTCAATGTGGGGTGCTGCTGCTACATAAATTATATTAATTATTATTTACCTTTAATTCTATGATAGCCTAGTGGTTAGGACTGTGGTCTCCTATTCGCGGGTTCGATCCCGGGTACGCACCTCTGACTTTTCGGAGTCAAGTGCGTTTAAGCAATTAAATATCACTTGCTTCAACGGTGAAGGAAAACATCTCGAGGAAACCTGCACATCTGAGAGTTCTTCATGTTCTCGAAGGTGTGTGAGGTGCACCAATTCGCATTGGGCCAGCGTGGTGGACAATGGCCTATAACCCTTCTCTGAGAGGAGACCTGCTCTCAGTAGCCGTTGATAGGTTCTTCTTCTTCTTCTTTATCAACCGATAGACGTCCACTGCTGGACAAAGGTCTCTTGCATGGACTTCCACAGGCCTCGGTCTTGCGCCGCCTGAATCCAGCGGCTCCCTGCGACTCGTTTGATGTCGTCGGTCCACCTGGTGGGGGGTCTGCCAACACTGCGCTTCCCGGTGCGGGGTCGCCACTCCAGCATCTTGGGACCCCAACGACCATAAGGTCTTCGAACTATGTGCCCCGCCCATTTCCACTTCAGTATCGCGACTCGCTTAGCTATGTCGGTGACTCTGGTTCTCCTACGGATCTCCTCATTTCTGATTCGATTTCGCAGGGACACTCCGAGCATAGCTCTCTCCATCGCCCGCTGAGCGGTCCTGAGCCTACTTATGAGGCCTTTAGTTAGCGACCATGTCTCGGATCCGTAAGTCATCACTGGCAACACGCAAAAAAAAGAGCTAAAGAGCTTCGGGGAGATAACGTCTCCCTGTCGCACTCCACGCTGCAAGTGGATTGGCCTCGTAGTCTGGTCCTGTATACGTACTGACATTGTGGCGTTTTCATACAAGCACTTCAACACTTGGATATACCGGTAGTCAATCCAGCATCTCTGCAGCGACCTCAACACAGCCCAAGTTTCCACCGAATCAAAGGCTTTCTCATAGTCCACAAACGCTAAGCAAAGTGGCCGGTTATACTCTTCCGTCTTTTGTATAACCTGCCGCAGCGTATGAATGTGATCTATGGTACCAAAGCCTTTTCGGAATACGGCTTGTTCGGGAGGCTGGAAGTCGTCGAACCTACGAGCGAGACGATTCGTAATGACTCTCGAGAACAACTTATAAACATGACTCAACAACGAGATAGGTCTATAATTCTTCAACAAGGTATTATCACCCTTTTTGAAGAACAGAACCACCACGCTCCTGTGCCATGCTTCCGGCGTTGTTCCCTCGTATTGATAGGTTGCTAATGAATGAATGAATGAAAAATTATATTATTAATTTCTAAATGCAGTAGGTTAATCAATGATTCAACACTACTACGGTTTTGTTTTCAAAGGTATATCGAGATAGTCGATGTTGTTAAAGCATTTTTAATGTATTCAAATTCAAATTCAAAATTATTTCACATAGGCTGTGGCTGTGGCTCTTATGACACGTCATTACTACCACCAGTTCGCAAAACGGATTCTGCTGAGAAGATCCGGCAAGTAACTCAGCAGTTACTCTTTTCAAAATAATCATTCTACAATATTATTATGCAGGTATTACATTGTAATAAGTTTTTTATACTATTTGTGGGCAGCTGGATGCAAAGCCGATTTAACCCATACAACTTTGTTAGAATAGAATAAAATATTTCCACAGTGAGGGGAAGTTCCAAAATTCATGCTACAATTCATGTTAAGACGGGCAGACAGAAAGCAGCCCCATTCCCGCAGGTGGAACCCGTTCACAAGCATAACGCATGATCCAGCCATTGCTTCGCTCAACCATATTTGAGGGAACGTAACAACCCGCACCACACGACACCAACACAGAAATGTTTAAAGAGAGTGTGACATACTTAGGCTACCCATGTTAAGGCATCGAATTGATTCAAATACCCATTTTAAAACCCCTTGCAACCATGTCATTAAGAAAGACATTAACTTATCTATATATATATGTACTAGTGGTTCGCCCCGAACTGAGACCTCGCGGTAACGGTATCCCATGATTATTCATTCAATCGATACATGACGACCAAAACTGACATTATTATTCTTCTTCTTCTTCTTTATCAACCGCCCACCCACCCACCCACTGCTGGACAAAGGTCTCTTGCATGGACTTCCACAGGTCTCGGTCTTGCGCCGCCTGAATCCAGCGGCTCCCTGCGACTCGTTTGATGTCGTCGGTCCACCTGGTGGGGGGTCTGCCAACACTGCGCTTCCCGGTGCGGGGTCGCCACTCCAGCACCTTGGGACCCCAACGACCATCAGCTCTTCGAACTATGTGCCCCGCCCATTTCCACTTCAGTATCGCGACTCGCTTAGCTATGTCGGTGACTCTGGTTCTCCGCCGGATCTCCTCATTTCTGATTCGATCCCGCAGGGATACTCCGAGCATAGCTCTCTCCATCGCCCGCTGAGCGGTCCTGAGCCTACTTATGAGGCCCTTAGTTAGCGACCATGTCTCGGATCCGTAAGTCATCACTGGCAACACGCACTGTTCGAAGACTTTAGTCTTCAGGCACTGAGGAATTTTGGAAGAGAAGACATCTCGGAGCTTCCCGAACGCTGCCCAGCCGAGTTGGATTCGGCGGTTGATCTCTTTCTCGAAATTGGACCTACCTAGCTAGACTGTGTGTCCCAGGTAAATATACTCGTCGACAATTTCGAGTGCAGAGTTCTCAACAATTACTGGGTGGAGCGGTGCATGAGCATTGGACATGATTTTCGTCTTGCTCATGTTCATTTTCAGGCCCACCTGTTGAGAAACCCTGCTGAGATCGTTGAGCATTGTATTGAGGTCTCTCAGAGTCTCTGCCATGACTACTATGTCATCGGCAAATCGCAGGTGAGTGATGTACTCGCCGTTTATGTTGATGCCAAGCCCGTTCCAATCCAGAAGCTTAAAGACGTCCTCCAACGCAGCGGTAAAGAGCTTCGGGGAGATAACGTCTCCCTGTCGCACTCCACGCCGCAAGTGGATTGGCCTCGTAGTCTGGTCCTGTATACGTACTGACAATGTGGCGTTTTCATACAAGTACTTCAACACTTGGATATACCGGTAGTCAATCCGGCATCTCTGCAGCGACCTCAACACAGCCCAAGTTTCCACCGAATCGAAGGCTTTCTCATAGTCCACAAACGCTAAGCAAAGTGGCCGGTTATACTCTTCCGTCTTTTGTATAACCTGCCGCAGCGTATGAATGTGATCTATGGTACCAAAGCCTTTCCGGAATCCGGCTTGTTCGGGAGGCTGGAAGTCGTCAAACCTACGAGCGAGACGATTCGTAATGACTCTCGAGAACAACTTATAAACATGACTCAACAACGAGATGGGTCTATAATTCTTCAACAAGGTATTATCACCCTTTTTGAAGAACAGAACCACCACGCTCCTGTGCCATGCTTCCGGCGTTGTGCCCTCGTGGATGACGGAATTGAACAATCGCTGAAAGATCTTAAGTACCGGTTTTCCACCCGCTTTCAGGAGTTCCGCAGTGATTCCGTCATCACCTGGCGCCTTGTTGTCCTTGAGCTGTTTGAGAGCCATTCTAATCTCGTATAGGCTGACGTCCGGGATATCTTCGGTATAGTGTCGGGTCAGTTTGGCTCTGGGATCTTTCGCCAAATCTTCAACAGGTTTTTGTGTCGTGGTATATAACTGTCCATAGAACTTCTCAACCTCTCCCAAGACCTCAGGTCGAGAAGAGACGAGACGGCCGTCATCAGTTTTCAGCCGCGTCAGCTGGCTCTGTCCGATAGACAGATCTCTCGCGAACACTTTTGAGACTTTGTTCCGCTCAATGGTATCTTTAATACACTTGGTATTAAAGACACGGAGGTCGCGAGTTTGTGCCTTAGAGATCTGCCTATTAATCCGCCGGTAGGCAGCCGCGTCTGCCGATGACTGCAGCCTCATCTCTTGTCTCTCCTTCATTAGCTTGAGAGTATGGTCAGAGAACTTTTCGGTTCTTTTCCTGCGATGGGTCTTAAAGAATTTAGACCCCACAGTATGGACAGTTTCCACGAACCTGTTGTTTAGATCGTCCACAGAAACGCAGTCTGCTAGGCACTCGAATCGGACATTATTATTATTATGCCCGTTTTCACCAAACATACCTAAATCATCCCCTATGTAGGAGTCTCTTTACGTAGGTAGCTCCAAAACACAATCCTAAGTCCTAACATCCGTCCCAATGTCCTTTTAGGTGTCCCGTACAGGATCGTGATAAAGAAGTTGACAGTAATCATCACATAACTTATCATAGGTAGCCCGTAAAGGTTAGGGAACGTCAGTGAAAACATTGAATTATTATGTAGACACCTACTAACGAGTGAAAACGGGTTAGGGGCATCTGTACAAATCGTCATCTATCGACGCGAATAGAAAATATACAAAATGATATTTAACTAAAGAATAATTTTAATTGAATAATATGTTATTATATTATGTACCTAAATAATAATGGTCGACGCAAAACTGTTTTTAGGATAAATCGTAGTCGTAACTCCTAGTTCAATGGAATAGTTAATGACTGCGTCATCTATTAGCATTATTGTGAAGCTATGTGAAATTTACTGATGCTCATTAAAAATTAAATAATCTCGTTTCTTTATAATATTCATATAATTTTAGTATTTGTTGTTCAAGTACAGGATACAAGTGAAGTAAGAAAATAAGTACAACTTGAAAATATATAGAAAATTTTCCCAGAGAGCGTCTTCAAGCGAGCGTATTAAATCGCCACTTAATTTTGAAAAAAAATTTAAAAAAAAATACGGTTGTACTCTGTTCCAAATTGTCTTTAAAATGATACACAGAAAACCTATGAATCGCAAATAAAAAAAAATTTCTTCGCATTCGCTTCTATGAGAGCCCCCCTGAAATAAAGATTTTTATAACTTTTTAAGCCATTTTCGGCTGGAGGCCATCGGTTTACATATTATATCTAAATTTGAAGTAATTACGTTCAGTAATTCAAAAGTTATAAGGCTCTGACAGACGGACGGACGGACGGACGGACGGACGGACGGACAAGTGCAAATCGCTCTAGTAAACTCAGAGACCTCGCTTCGCTCGGTCAAAAAGAAAGTCGTGTTAGTTACACTATTTATAACTCAAGAACGGCTGAACCGATTTGGCTGAAAATTGGTGGGGAGGTAGTTTAGAACCAGGAGACGGACATAGGATACTTTTTAATATTATAAATGCGAAAGTGTGTTTGTATGTTGGTTTGTTTTTCAATCAAGTAGCAAAAAAGCTACGGATCGACGTGATTTTTTGCATGGGTATAGTTGAGAACCTGGAGGGTGACAAAGGCTAAGTTTTATCCGGGAAAATCAAAGAGTTCCCGCGGGATTTTAAAAATGAAATCCACGCGGACGAAGTCGCGGGCATCAGCTAGTATATAATATAACTAACTTATAATCGACCGAGCGAAGCGAAGGTCTTTGAGTCTACTTGAGTGAATTTGCACTTGTCCGTCCGTCCGTCCGTCCGTCCGTCCGTCTGTCAGAGCCTTATAACTTCTAAATTACTGAACGTAATTACTTCAATTTGAGATATAATATGTAAACCGATGGCCTCCAGCCGAAAATGGCTTAAAAAGTTATAAAAATCTTTATTTCAGGGGGGCTCTCATAGAAGCGAATGCGAAACAAAAAAAAAATTTTTGCATTTCATAGAGTTACAGTACCTCATTTTAAAGATAATTTGGAACAGAGTACAAAAGTATTTTTTTTTTTAATTTTTTTCCTAAAATTGACGAAATGGGGGGCTTTCAAAGTGGAGATTATATTTGACCTCACAACGGAATAACCATTGAGAGCTGTTCCTTGAAAGTTTTATAATTTTAGCGTAATATCATGTACTTGAACAACAAATACTAAAATTAGATAAATGTAATAAGGAAACTAAATTATTTAACTTTTAATGAGCAGCAACAACAGAACTTCACAATGATGTCAATAGATGGCGCTCTCATCTCATTTAAAGAAAATGCAGCTATATGTAACATACTAGTGGTTCGCCCCGAACTGAGACCTCGCGGTAACGGTATCCCATGATTATTCATTCAATCGATACATGATAACCAAAACTGACATTATTATTATGCCCGTTTTCACCAAACATACCTAAATCATCCCCTAAGTAGGAGTCTCTTAACGTAGGTAGCTCCTAAATACAATCCTAAGTCCTAACATCCGTCCCAATATCCTTTTAGGTGTCCCGTACAGGATCGTGATAAATAAGTTGACAGAAAACATCAATCACCTAACTTATAGGTAGCCCGTAAAGGTTAGGGAACGTTAGTGAAAACATTGAATTATTTATCAAACATTGAATTTAACTCGTAGTTCCATGGGAATAGTTACTGACTGCGCCATCTATTAGCATTATTGTGAAGCTATGTTGATGCTATATGAATTACTGACGCCCATTAAAAATTAAATAATCTCGTTTCTTTATAATATTCATATAATTTTAGTATTTGTTGTTCAAGTACAGGATATAAGTGACCTAAAAACATAAAATCAGTTTGAAAATCCATAGCGGATTTTTCTAGAGAGCGTCTTCAAGCGAGCGTATAAAATCGCCACTTTGAAAGCCCCCCATTTCGTCAATTTTAAGGGAAAAATTAAAAAAAAAATATTTTTGTACTCAGTTCAAAATTATCTTTAAAATGATACGTAACAATTTTATGTAACGCGATTTTTTTTTTTTTACTTCGCATTCGCTTCTATGAGAGCCCCCCTGAAATAAAGATTTTTATAACTTTTTAAGCCATTTTCGGCTGGAGGCCATCGGTTTACATATTATATCTAAATTTGAAGTAATTACGTTCAGTAATTCAAAAGTTATAAGGCTCTGACAGACGGACGGACGGACGGACGGACAAGTGCAAATCGCCCTAGTTAACTCAAAGACCTTCGCTTCGCTCGGTCGATTATCATTCAATTAAAATTATTATTTAGTCATTTAGCAAACATCAATAAAACTTCACGTTGCAGTTTGTTTTTACATGTTTTCTGATCGTGTCGATAGTTGACGCTGTGTACAAGTAATTTAATTTGAATGTTCCAAAAAACTATACCTAAGTTTGATTGAGGCCTTGAGGATTTCACTATAACAGTTCCCTAACCTTTACGGGCTACCTATGTTAAGTTAGTTGACACTTTCTGTCAACTTCGTTATTACGAACCTCTACGGGACAACTAAAGGTGAAAATGACATTGGGATGTTAGGATTGTATTTAGGGGCTACAAAGGGGATGATTTAGGTATGGTTGGTGAAAACGGGCATAATAATAATGTCAATTTTGATCGTCATGTATCTATTGAATGAATAAGTACACTAGCGGCACGCTATGATGGCCGGTTTGACGTTTGTCCGCTCATGAAGTTCCGTATTAATTGATAACGACTTTGAAGGAAATAATTGTATTACTTTATTGACGATAGTGATGTGCAGAGATTCATAAATTTTATCGAATGTAGTTTTAGGTTTAGGACTCAAAATTTATTTATTAAATTGATTTCTAAAATGTATACAAGTGTAGAAAAATCAGTTTGCACCATTTAAGGGGTGAATGTACTTGTGAATATGAACAATTTTCACTATGTGGACAAACCTCTGAAATCGCAAAAAAATATCAGCTGTTTCATACAAAAGGTAAAATTTTTATTTTTATATGATATATACCACAACTCGGCATTTGGTTTTCTAAATTGAAAATTTTTAAAAATGGAATCTAATACGATCGTCACATAGGATCGCTGGCTAGCACAACTACTACCTCCGGCAAACTCGCGTCAATGCTCAATGCAAAACAAAGCAGTTTCGAATTGACGTTGCTTCGAAAAGTATAAACTGTCAGTGCAATGCGATTGTGATATAGTTTTGACCTGGCTTTGGATTTCAAATATTGATACTGCATTACTGTTGACCCTTGCTCGTTAATTTGGACTCTGTTCAAGCCCTTTGTTGTGGATTTCGTCGATATGACCGAACGTACGCAGAGAACTGTTCTAAATAGTCAGACACGTGAGTTCGTAATACGCCTTCGTAACTATTTCGATCGTGAAGCTCAAAATGGAGGGCCAATTTTACCTATAACGTCAGTGGTTGAACGCGTAGCTGATGCGCTTAATATTGGACAACGAACTGTTAGACGGATAACTAAAAAAAAATATGGCGAGACTGGCACAGAAGAAAATAAACTTCACACACCAAAAAAGAGAAAACGAGCAAAACCAGGTGATGATAGCAGTGACGACAGTGAAAATAGTAGTATGGACGAATCTGATTAATTATGGCCTTTTGTGGCACCTTTTTTGGTATCTTTTGTATTCATATGTTTCTTGTGTGCATATAAAGTATGTATATTCATTTTCATTCAAATATTCAGTTCGTTCAAATAAATTAAATAAACATATACATTTTTGTTTTATTAAACCTATTTAATCAGGTACAAAAACAAAACTTAATTGTTTTTTGTTCGAGAATAAATTGACATTCCACATCACTATTGTAATGTGTCAAACCGGCCATCATAGCGTGCCGCTAGTGTAATAATGGGAAACCGTTACCGCGAGGTCTCAGTTCGGGGCGAACCACTAGTTAACTTGTAATAACTTATTTTCTTATTATTGAATTCTAAGAATACATTAATTCTTGAAGCAGTGATAGCCTAGAGGTTAGGACTGCAATGTCCTATTCGGGAGGTCGAGGGTTCAATTCCGGGTACACACCTCTATATTTTCGGAGTTATGTGGGTAAAAGCAGTTAGGTAAATATCACATGCTTCAACGGTGAAGGAAAACATCGTGAGGAAACCTGCACACCTGAGAGTTCTGCTTAATGTTCTCAAAAATGTGTGAAGTCTGTCAATACACATTGGGCCGAGGTGGTGGACTATGGCCTATAACCCTTCTCTGAGAAGAGACCTGCGCTCAGTAGTAAGCCGTTGGCTTGTTGACGAGTGTATTCTTCTTCTTAGATATATGCCTCTTCTTGTGGACTTAATTATAATGTATTATACGAGTACGTACCACGATAATTGTTTTTATATTATAACTAGCTGATGCCCGCGACTTCGTCCGCATGGATTTAGTTTTTAAAAATCCCGCGGGAACTCTTTCATTATCCGAGATAAAAAGTAGCTCTCCCGGTCTGAGGAACCACTACTACATCCATTAGGTACTATACTCATGCAAAAAACCGCATCAATCCGCTGTTCTGTTGCGACGTGATTGAAGGGCAAACCAACAAACAAACACACTTTCGCATTTATAATATCAGTAATGCTTTATTATAACACTTTTTATAATTGTCTAATTTTTTACCATACTTAACCAAAGACAAAATTACGTTTAGCTGTCATTTACGTTTTGATATTCCACTGTCATTTGCGTTTTGTTATTCCATGTCAGATGCGTTTTTGTTATACCACGTTTTATAGTGATTTGACGGAAACGCGGTCGAACGGGATAAAAAGTATCCTATGTCCGTCTCCTGGTTCTAAGCTACCTCTCCACCAATTTTCAGCCAAATCGGTTCATCCGTTCTTGAGTTATAAATAGTGTAACTAACACCACTTTCTTTTATATAAATAGATGTCGATATTTCGATCCAGTTGCATGGACCGTGGTCACGACGGGACTGTGGTGTTGAGAGACGTCAAGTTGAAGCTGAAGCATTAAGCCACGAAATAAGTCTAAAATCTTTACTTTACTCTTCTTGTGGAGTTTGACAATCATTATGGCAATCTGTACTTTGAACTGTGCATACAAATAAACCACGAAACATCTAATTCACCTTTTTATAATGTCATCAAGTTATGTTCATGTAATTAAAATAGCGTCGGTTCAGTTTTCCTATTATGTAGTAGCTTAAAAGTTACATCACAACAATCGACTAAACATCGATATTCTCATGATGTTAATTATGGACTGATCGGTCCGCAGTCGTTAAAGAATTTCACTATAAGTGTGGGATAGTTATTATCAACTCGCTTTCATTTAATATATTTTGACGACGTCTTTCATAGTGCAACAGTTTTCAAATAAAATAACAAATGTAAATTGAAAATTTAAAAGACCCCCGACATGAAAATCTATGGCTGTTGGAGTTATCAATTAATTGTCATTTAACGATTATACTGGCACGCGTGAAGCACTTAATCGAGTAATCATACGCCAAAAATGCCTTACATCATTTTGGAAAAGAGTTGATACTCTTACAATGCCGGATCGATATTAACCAAACATAGCTAAGAACCACCGCAAGGAAACTGGCTTTCAAACCGCATCGAAATTGGTCCATCCGTTTGAGAGCTACGATGCCACAGACACACACATACAGACACAGACAGACAGACATCGACGTCAAACTTATAACACCCCTCTTTTTGCGTCGGGGGTTAAAAAAGACAATAATGAAAATGCAATACATAATTCACTTTTTACCCAACTACGTCAAAGCCAAAAGGAAGTGTTATGATTTTAGCAGTCTTTGTATGTATTTGACTATTTTAAAATGTTCCACTGTAGCGAATAAACTGCTGAGCCGATTTTGATGAATAAGGTGTCAATCCATTATGATGATACGGATGACATACATCCAAGTTTCCGTAGTCGAGTTACAGATTCTAAACTTTTATCTTTGTCATAATCCTCACTAGTAACTATTATAAATGCGAAAGTGTGATTGTTTGTTGATCATCGGTTAGTTCTTCAATCACACAACAACAGAACATCGCAGAACACGTGATTTTTGCATGGATATAGTTGAGAATTTGCTGAATTCCATTAGGCTACCTTTTATCCTGAAAAAGCGTTGATAGAATAGAATAGTTTCTTTATCCAAATAAACTTTTATACTTACAGTGCTTTCGAATCGTCAAGTGAATCTACCACTGCTCTGCGAATTGCGATTGCCTAAAGTTATTCCATTGATCGTTTTCGTATTCAAAAAGCGTCAAAGTAAAATAAATCATAACAGCATTGAATTAGAGCTCAATTATGTGTATGCATTCTTATACATTTACGTATGTACAATACGCTCCATAACGCTCCATATTAAAATCGATTGTACTGAATTTGTGACTAATTAAATCAATACAATCAAGGATTATTTACTTTGACGCTAATGTCATCGAATACTAATACGATCAATGGAATAACTTTTAGACAATCGGGGGGCTGGTTCGGAATGCCGTTAATCGTTTTATCACGATACTATATTTTTGTGAACGTGAAGACACTGAGAAGTGAAATCTGCTTTTGCTTTAACTTGTCTAAACTAGCCTCAATAAAAAAATGAACTTTATGGTATCTAACAGTCCTCATACCGTTGTGGTTGCGGCGCAGTAATTGAACCTGTTACCATCTTGACTTTGCCGTTAAGCTTGTTACCTGAATGTAGGCAATTCGCACGATTTACTGTTTTTTACTGTTAAGCAGTGATAGCATAGTGGTTAGGACTGTGGTCTCCTATTTAGGGGTCGCAGGTTCGATCCCGGGTACGCACCTCTGACTTTTCGGAGTCAAGTGCGTTTAAGCAATTAAATATCACTTGCTTCAACGGTGAAAGAAAACATCGTGAGGAAACCTGCACACCTGAGAGTTCTTCATAATGTTCTTGAAGGTGTGTGAAGTCCGCCAATTCGCATTGTGCCAGCGTGGTGGACTAAACCCTTCTCTGAGAGGAGACCTGCGCTCAGTCGAGCCGTTGATGGGTTGCTAATGATGATGATGATGACTGTTTTTTATTTAACCAGTTTACTAACTTTTGCCCGTGACTATATTCGCGTGAAGTTAGGTTTGTAAAAACCCCGCGGGTACCCTCTGTTTTTATAAAAGGTAGCCTATCCAAGTCCTCAACTATACCCATGCAGATAATCACGCCAATCCATTACTCCGTTGCTGCGTAATTGAAGGACAAACCAATAAACAAACACACTTTCGAATTTATGCTATTAGGATTCTGAAATTTCGACGTCACGACCCAATTTTTTGAAGGTCGTTAGTAGGTCGGCAGTCCAGGGTTTGAATCCCGGCACCTTTTACTTTTCATAGTAATGTGCGGATAAAGCAATTAAACATCACTTTAACGGGGAAGGATTATGTCGCATCGATAACTTTCAAGCCCGAGAGTTTTCCATAATGTTCTCATAGGAGTGTGAGGTCCGCCAATCCACACTTGACCAGCATGTTGTATGACCTTAACCCATCTCATTCGACAGGAGACCTGCACCAGAGTTGCGACTGCCTAAAGTTATTCCATTGATCGTAATCGTATTAGATGACATTAGCGTCAAAGTAAAATAAACCATAATAACATTGAATTAGAGCTCTGTTTTGTGTTTGCATTCTTATACGTTTACGCATGTACGATACGCTCCATAATGCATATTAAAATCGGTTGCACTGAATTTGTGACTTTAAATTAGTAAATTTAAGGATTATTTTACTTTGACGCTAATGGTATAGAATACGAATACGATCAATGGAATAACTTTTAGACAGTAATTTGTACCCAGAAGAGTGCCGGCAATAGGTAGAGATGAATGAATTAAAAAATACCTATTAGTTTGGTAGTAGGCGGTAAAAATATTATCATAATTTATTACATTCATAACCTAAAATCACAGAACAATAGAAATTCAATTTTCTCTCTGTACGCAGTCACTGCCCCGGAGACCTTAGACCCTAAGGAATTAACATTAGCACGCATAGAAAGTTTAAAACGGAGCATGCAAATAGGCCTCGAAGATCTTTGAAAGCCTTCTCAAATTTTTGCACACCTCTGAAAGATTTAAGTTGTGTCTTTTCTAAATACATATTAAGCTTATTTACGACTAGCGGTTACCCGCAACTTCCTTTATCCGCATATTCAATCCACAATAGGGTATTTGACTATATTAAAAATATCGTTTCATCTAGTGTCATCCTAAAAGATTATTATCTAAAAACATTATTCCATACGACAAAACTAAAAAATAAATCTATTTAATTAGAAAAACATTAATTAAGGTTGCTATAATTCTGGCCATGTTCACGAGATCGAAAACGTTCTTGAATCTCGAATGACGTCACAGTTCACGCCACCTTTGGGCTTTGGAATTGTCATTGAACTGTGTGTGAACTGTGACGTCATGTAAACAAATGAAACGTTTCCGCGGCTTTTTTTATATATATTTATTTCTCGTATTTTATGAAAATACTGAAAATTATGCCGAAATATACGTTTTGTTAGCTTCAGCATAGCATTATTAACAATTTAATATGATTTTCTAAAAGTAGTCAAATACCCTTGTGTAGTGCAGTTCCTTGCAGCATCAAGGTAGAGGAGCTGTGTCCTAGGGTTCATCGATGAAGTCTTTACTTGGTACCGGCAATATATATTCATAATCGACAGTTCCTAAATCCCCACAGTTTTAATCGATAGTTATTTAAAAATTATATTATTTAAAAAGAAAAGTCAATAGTTATCAATAAATCATAAAGCAGAAAGTGAATTCCTAAACCATTTTCTTTACGAGAATGCATTCTTCACGCAATAATAATCACTCAAAACAAAAAAAGATAGTTCTGTATTCGTATTTAATTTTTATTTCGCTTTATTCAATCTATTTTGAAATAATTTCTACTTTTTATGCTACAGTTAATAATGTTATCATGACTTATTCATTTTTATTTATAATATTTATTTAAAATAAATATTCAATAGTTATCAACAAAATTAATGTTGATATATTGAAAACTTTCATTTCATTTATTATTTTGCTTTCATGATACTCATACTAGTCGCCGTCAGAGCAATGCAACTTTCGATTGTCGATTGCAATGAAATTAAAAAATAAATTTATTTTTTTCCAGATTACAATATCTACGTCATACGTCCAAGCTAAACAAGAACAAAATGGCCTATCAAGGAATAAAACGGATAGACGGGTAGCGAAGAGAGAAGCAGCAATATTCATTGACAACTTCCCAATGGAACCCATGTACAAGCACAGACCAAAGGTCATATACAGACGCATATCCAAACAAAGATACAAGAGCCCAAAAATAACATACGGCCCACCTACAAAATATAGATCAGTCAAACCGTGGACACCATCCAAGAAATACAGAAGGACTGTTAAACCAAAATACGGTCCACCAATTTATAAGAGGTATCCTTCTAAACCAAAATATGGACCTCCTAAAATAATAAGTCATAAGCCTATCTACGGTCCGCCTAAAACTATATCATTCAATTCGTTTTATCCGCCACCACCAGAACCAATAGGATTTGGAGAACCACCTATCAGTCATGTGGAGTACAAACCAGTAAAACAGAGCTTCGGTGAACCACCCTTAAATTCTTATGGCGAACCGGTAAATGCAGCTGTGACTGATCCATACATACCTGAAGAGTATCCACTACAAGCAAACAATTACCTAGATTCGTTTGCCCAATTCAACGACTTCAATCAAAACTTCGGCCAAGATTTCAAATCGTGGCAAAGTTTCCAAAGTGACCAAAACCTGAACATTGATAACAGCGTTGCGTATTCAAAAAGACGTCCCATATATGTTAAACCAGATCCCCAATATGTAAAACAAGATGAGAATTTAGATTTTAACGTATACTTACATGACAAGCATAGAGAAGTAATTACAGATCAAGAGCCTGTGCCTTTTGAGAAAAAAAGAGTTTCTCATTATGCGAATAAGAGAACAACAAGTAAGCCGCGAAAACCACAAACAACAACCACCCCTGAGCCTGAAGAAGAAGTATTAGTTGGAGGCCGCTACGCGGAACCACCGGAAAGATATGTTCCGAACCTCACAATAGCTCAATATTCAAATGACGATGACTTTACACCATTAAGAGGGTACATAGATCCCGACTTAGCTATATCAGCAACAATGTCTCCTTACGTTAATTATAAAAACAGCAATATGGCTTTTAGTCCACAAAATTTGAATGATGCATTTAGTATAGTTGATAAGTAGTTTATTAAGTTTATAATTATTTATAAATACTAGGTAGGTTTTGTATTAAATTATTTATTCTTATTGGTATTGGTACAAAGAAAAGAAGAATCTAAACGACCGCCTCCTAATTTTTGGTAAAAAAAATTTATCTCCAACTCCAAAAGATAAAACATAATAATTGTTTATTCTAGTATGAGTAGTTTTCTATAATAAGCTTTAAACATAAAAATTGTCGCTACATGCAAAGGTGTACTTGAAATAAAAACAAGATTCTTTAATTTTTAATGTTTTATTTTCGTATTAAAATATATTACCTATGTTCTCAGATGGTCCGAATCTAGTGACGCCAAAATCATTTTAATCATTCCATTTTTATTTCAGAAAAACAAAAGCATAGAACTGTCCAAACATATTTTGGCTCCATAGGATTTTTATTTGTCTTAATAAATATGGCGAAAATACGCATGGAAAATATTTTACAAATAAAACAATCCTATCAACTATATTTATCAGAATCTTAAAACAATCACCATTAAAATTAAAAACATCTTCGACGATAATGTCTTAACATAATAATTAATAACAAATCAAGTATACATAATTAATCTAAAATCGCACCTGTGTCTAAAACTCATGGACCACTGCAGCAGTCAGTAATCGTTATTGTATATACGAAAATTATACCTGAATCCTGTATTATTTTAACTACTTAAACTGTATAGTTTGCTGTGAAAAAAATTTCGCAAACCTTAGTGTGAGTTTATGCAATATCTCGTCAGCACTTAGTATACGAGTTAAGCACATCGTAGTCAAACTAAGTTTGAGCTAAAAATCTGATTCCAAACTGGAGTTTTTATTGACTAGCGATTTTTATTTTACAAAGTTTCCTCTTGGGACCCTAGCTTTAGTTATCGGACTTGAGTATTAAAACATTTTAGGCGAAGTTTATAGTATTTCTGTACTTGAAATCCATCAACATAATATATAAAATTGGGTATTTGACTGTAGTCAAAAAATTGATATTCATTATTTATAGTCGAAAATGTTACATTTGTAAAAACAGAAAATAAATCGGTCCAAAAACAAATAAGTTATAGGGCTTTAAAGTTTCCTCTTAGACAGAGAGAGCGCTAGTGAAGTGTGATGTCACAATTCAGCAGCTCCATACACGCTTCATAGAAAATTTCGTTTTAGAAAGAGACGTACAGTCACAGTAATACAGCTTATAATTCCGAGACTAGTAAAGATATTTAAAAAATAGAAATGACATTGTGTTATAATAATATTTAAAAACGTTATTTTAAATAAAATAAAAAATATCAGTCAAATACCCAATTGTAATCGAAATCGAGCTTTATTTTTCCAAAGTATTTAATTATTTTTAGCGTTGTTAGTTTCTTCAAAGAGGTCATCTTTCACTTGACATTATTTACTAGTATTCACATTACAATCATCGGCTTCGTTTAGCTTGTCTTTTTACCGGTGCCTTCCTTTTGCTCATACGTTTTTTCCTTCTAGCATTGCCGCAGGCGGCTCTAGCGGCCTCGCAAGCTGCATGGGCGGCTTGTTTTGTCGCTGCACATTCAGCGCACGCACATTGCAGCTTATGTTGGAGATGTGCTAGCCTTGATCTCGACTCTGATAAATTATGACATTTCTCTTGTAGACCACTCTTCACCTTGTCCAGTACTGAGTTTACTGCCTTTGCGAGTTGAGCAGAAAGTTGAACCGCTTGACACATCAACTTATGCTGCCAAAAATACAATTAACGAATTTAATATTGAGCGCATTTTTCAGCCGAGCCGTGCCATATGTGGTTAATTTCATAATTGAGACTTTGAACAAAACTACGCTAGACTGCCGCGGATTCATAGTAGCAAAATGAAAGGGATTGATAGAGGGTTTGGCTTATGTGAAATAAAATTCAAAATTATTTATTTAACGTAGGCCAACCTATGGCTCTTATGACACGTCATGATTCTACGACCGGATCGGAAAGCGGGTTCTTCTGAGAAGAGCCGCCAAGAAACTCAGCAGTTGCTCCTTTCCAAATATTCATTTTACAGTATTATTATGTACCTAATATTACATTGTAATAAGTTTTTTATACTATCTTGTGGGTAGCTGGATGCCAAGCTGATTCATCCCAAGCAACTTTGTTAGAATAGGAAAGAATTGAATATTTCCACAATGAGGGGACATTCCAAAATTGCATACTACAATTCAATGTTAAGACGGGCAGATAGAAAGTAGCTCCATTCCTGCCGGTGGCACCCGTTCACGAGCATGACACATGATCCAGCCATTGCTTCGCTTAAAAACAGAAGCATTGAACGTTTGCATTAGAACAGGCAATTAAATTGCCTATTCAAATGCAAACGTTTGTTAATACTTATCTCTTTCATTTCTCTCTTGCGTCGGATTGGCTAAAAGCCTCAATTCGAAATTTTTATTTTCTAAAGAAATGTAGAATTATTTGTAGATGAACTTAGTTTCAGTTGTTGATTAGCTTTGTTATGGCTAATTTCTTCAGATGTGATTGCATTAAATAAAAAAAATAAAACATTGTAAAAAATTATGTTTATTCAATCTCAAGAAATTAAACATTTAACAATTTGAAGAAAACAAAGCGCGAAATTAACGTTTCAGTTTTTTGGTTTACATTTGCAACTATCCGTAACCCCTAAGTTTTCACCAGAAGGTGAAAAATCACTGATTATCAAAGTAACGATAACACGAGAACATGATATAAGTGTGGCTGCAGCTACAAATGCGCATAAAGACATACAAATCATTTTGACTCGACAATTTAATCAGAATGGAAATGTTCTTTTTCTTTCTTCAACAGCTCTTTTCAGTCAGACCCTATAAAAAATTGCATAGTTTTACGAAGTGATTATTAGGTAGATTTTGTTTAAACTCTTCAACAATTACATCCAAATCTAGTGTAAAACAAAATTCATTGGAAAGTTTTAAAAATAAAATACGGCATCAACTTCGTAAAACTTACAATTTTAGTCTGTCTAGGAAGGAATTGTTGAAGGTGGACTACGTACACGGCTGGAAAACCAAACACCGAATGTAGCATGTGACCAATTAATCGAGTGAGGTAAAAGATGGTTCTGCAAACTGCTGTCTTTGTTTCCTCTCAGCATGTGGTTGATATATTTTAACCAGACCTGCTTATAAATCGTTTTCGGTTTAAACGACGAGTAATTTTTGAAGATGACAGATTTTCAATAAGAAAACTGTCAGAACGCCAGATTTATTTCTCAGTTAAGCCACTGAATGATGATGAACTAGATAAACCCTTATTATATAAAAAAAATCTAGAGGCTTCAATTTTTTCCATGAAGTGATTAGCATCTGCCATTTTGCCCATTTCCAGGAAGGAAATTTTTAAATAATGATTTAGATTAAACCAAACACACCTGTGCATTAGCCTGTTGTGCAGCCTGTATCGCAGCGTTCACCGCAGCTTGTTGCTGATGAACTGCGCCAGTGTTCTCGGCGACCACTGCCTCAGCTTCCTTAACCTCCTGCTGCAGTTGTTCAACAACCGCCTGTTTACCAGCTAAAGCCGCTTCGGCCGCTTTCGCCGCTTGCAGAGCCTTTTCTGCTAGCTGAGTTTTTACCTGAAGAATAATATGATATTAAGAATATCCTGGCTTAAAAACCTTCGCCAATGGTTTAAAGTTAGCTCCAGGTACTACAAGAAGAAGATCTTTTATAACTGTTAGATATAAAATATTTTAGATAGTGCCAACGTTGTCTATCCTCGGCCTATTGCACTGTACCCAATCGATGCCAACCGTTTAGCAAATGACATCGCTTCATCTATAGCCGGGGGCGCCCTACATTCCACTTGTTGAGACGTAGTCTCCACTGGAGGAGCTTTACTTTTAACTTACGACACCAGTATTGACTCCTCTCGTTCGTTCTCTTTAACAATTATCGAGAAAACAATAAATCATAGCGAAGCCAGCCAGCATGAAAGTTGTGCCTATCACGTTCACATTGCGTCTTGCTGTCTCTATTGTTGAGGATGGCTTCATTTAGGATATTTTTGCAGCAACAGTACCTACAAGTGATAAGTCTAGAAGTGGTCGTCGGTTGGAAAGACGACTACAATTACGACGTGCATGTTAGCCCTGCAGGAGTTATTTCATTATTATTTTGTAAATCTTTTTGACTGTCTTGTTGATTTTACATTTTTTTACATAACTTACCATATGCGAAGCCTGGGCACCTGCTGCATTTTGAGCAGCATGGGCAGCCTTGGCTTCAGCGGCTGCTTTCTGTGCTATACTTGACGCACACTTCGGTTTACAGTCCCTCGCTAGGTTCGGTTTATTCTCATTACTCTGCAAATGTATTTGTGGTGAATGTGTTTCTTCAACAGCTGTCTGTTTTGGAAATCCCTGCACTGATACCAACAGTGTCCACAACAACAAATACCAATGTTTCATTTGTAACTTTTGTTTGCCTTACGTTGATTTAGCGGCAATATCGAATTGCCTCGCATAACTTTATTAACTACATGGGTTTCTTGGTTTAGTTTAAAACGTTTTTCTTTTGAACTGTTTTGTAAAATATTATGAACAAATTACTATCAGGTTTTTTGTCAAGACGACGTTTGAAATTGTCATCGGATTATTCTAAATTAGAGTGAATTAAGAAAAGTAGTTCCTTCTTGCTGGGCTTTGGAAGACTTGAGTTTTAAAGTTTAATAAATACCTTCTCTAATAAATTAACTACCTTTAATGAAATTATTAATTATTTGCCGTGTGGTGACGGCAGATCAGAATACAGTTGTCACCACCCCTGCTCTTCCCGCGGGTGTCGTACGAGGCGACTAAGGGAATATAACGGGGAACGGGCAGCAGCGTCCTCTGTGCTACTACTACCATCTACTGCGATCACCAACCCGTCTGCCCCGCGTGGTGATTATGGGCAAACCCTCCCCTTGGGAGAGGCCTTTAGTCCAGCAGTGGACTGTTATAGGCTATTGATGATTATGATGATGATGAATGAAATTATATTTAAGCCATTATAAGTGTAGGTACCTCAAAGCTTACCTCAAGGTATCTATACTGCTCACTAGGAATCAATTATTTTAACGCCTATTAAAAATAATTTTGAAACTTCTTTGACTGCTCGCTGTGACTGCTTGTATGTCAATCTCTTGCTAGTGTCATAGATATTTTGGAAGCAAAAATATAAAATGAAGTAAATTACAGGGACCCATGAAAATATGTATATGTGCCTTTTGCAACAGCTTGAGGGTTTTGTCCAATTTTAAAAGTCAAACTATTATACGGTTAGTGTTTGCATTATAATATTTTCTCTGTTCATAACATCATGGTGACCCATCAAGAAAAATAATTTAGGCATCTACATAGGTACCTCGTAGTTCACTAACCTAAAGACGCAATAGCACCAAATAGCGATATAAGCATTGTTTGGGGAAGGATATTAATAACTCTCGAAGGATTAGTTGAAGATACGGTTTGATCTTTTAATTATGCCCGATGCCCTATGCCTGATGCCTGATGCCCGCGACTTCGTCCGTATGGATTAATTTTTCGAAAATCCCTTGGGAGCTCTTTGATTTTTCCGGGATGAAAAGTAGCCTATGTAACTCTCCTCCGTAAGGTCCTCAACTATACCCATGCAAAGATCACGTCGATCCGTAGCTCTGTTGCGGCGTGATTGAAGGACAAACCAAGAAACCAACAAATTCAAATAAAAAATTATTTATTTCACGTTGGCCAACCTGTGGACCTTATGACAGCACCAGTTCAGAAAGCAGATTCTTCGATCGGAACAAACCAACATACAAACACACTTTCGCATTTATAATATTAGTATGATTCTTCTTCTTCTTTTTTGTCTGCCGATAGACGTCCACTGCTGGACAAAGGTCTCTTGCATGAACTTCCACAGGTCTTGGTCTTGCGCCGCCTAAATCCTCCCTCCCGACTCCCTGCGACGCGTTTGATGACGTCGGTCCAATTATATGAATATTAGTATTCAATTCGATGCCGTAGCCTAAGTATGTCATACTCTCTTTAAGCATTTGTGTGGTGGTGACGTGTGGTGCGGGTTGTTACGTTCCCTCAAATATTATGGTTGAGCGAAGCAACGGCTGGATCATGCGTCATGCTCGTGAACGGGTACCACCGGCGGGAATGGGGCTACTTTCTGTCTGCCCGTCTTAACATGTATTGAATTGTAAATTTGATTTTTTTGGAACTTCCCCTCATTGTGGAAACACTGCATACATAGCATAGTACCTACCTATAATAAACTTGTTTTGAAAAGAGCAACCACCGAGTTTCTTGCTGGTTCTTCTCGGCAGGAAGGGCATTCTGAACCAGTGGTAGACTCACCGACGCGGTAAATGTTTATTTGAATAAAAAATAATTCTATTCTATTCACCTAGTGGGGGGTATGTCAACACTGCGCTTCCCGGTGTGGGGTTGCCACTCCAGCACCTTGACCCCAACGACCATCAGCTCTTCGAACTATGTGTATTAGTATGATTGATGTCATTTTCATTGTACGGTTTCATTTTTACAAGCTTTTATTTAGCTTGACCAGTTTATTTATTTATTTGTTTGTTTGGGTCAAATCTTGCAAGATGAATTAGACCCACTTCCAGGTTTCTGATCGAGCTGAAATTTTGCATTTATGTGTAAATCGGATGACAATGCAATATTATTGTGACATGGAGCTGATCTGATGATGGAGATGGAAGATGGCTATCGGAACTCTGTAATAAAACGACGTAACCCCATCGAGTTTGGGCTCGTTTGATTCGTCATAACAAGTACTCTGATCCTAGATGATATCCAGAGTCTAATGATGAAGCTACTAAAAGCTTGCATTTAAAAATAAAAATTTTCATTTACACTTGTTCCATGTTGTATTGTTGGTACATGTCTTCAATGTTCAACAGGTGTTTCGCCTAGAAAGGACAGTGTGGCGGCTATTTTGCGGCCCTTAAGGTCGTGAAAAATGATTTGCCTGTCACTGTATTGCCTCATTGCGTCCGCCACACTCCTCGCTTGCATCCCCGTGTGCTACCGACAACTCGAGGTGAAGAAGTTCATGCAGTGTGTCAGAAAATAGGGACCCTACGGACATGCTCTGCATTTGCATGTCTTTCACAACCGCTGTAGTCACATTTGGATGCATTTCTTGCGGACCATACATTTTGGAAATTCTATTGAAAAAGGCAAAAGATCGAATGAAGGAGCAAAAGCTGCGGTCATTGCGCAAGTGTAAAAGTCCGTGTTGCAAAATGAATTCTGTTTGTGTTTGAATGCCATTTTCTTTTTTTTCTGTTTAACTATTTGGATATAAATAAAATTTTAACTACTGTAAACTATTTCATTTAATTATGATAAATTATTATCATCTGTGTAATAAGTTCGTTAAAATGAATTGAATTTTCCTACCTGATTTTTCTAAACTGAAGTTAGGCCTACGTAATAACGTAGCTAGAACTTTGTGATTATTATTAAATGTATTTTCTTTTAACACTAGCACATAACTACTGATGGTAAGTGAAGATCTAGCCTAAGATGGTGCGCGCTTGCCTATAAGATGCGTATTTATTTGTGATTTCCAGTTATCCAAGTTATAATTAGTTAAAAAACGGACGATGAAAGGGCGTTCCTTTTAGTTGTGCGTATTAGGAACGAGGAAGCAAAGCGCATCAAGTGTGTCTGGGATTTTTATTTTAGCAACGTATCTACGCAGACTCATATTATTAGGTTTGTACACTTAAATAGTTACTTCGACACCAATTCAACCTGGGTTATTCAAAACGAAAAATTAAATTCTTAGCAGCTTGGTAGCAGCCTAGCAGCCCGGCAGAGAAGTACCTTTTCATAAATTATTATTTATTTACCTCTTGACTTTTCGGTGAAGGAAAACATCGTGAGGAAACTTAAACATCTGAGAGTTCTTCATAATTTTCTCGAGGATGTGTGAAGTCCGCCAATTTGCATTGGGCCAGCATGGTGGACTATGGCCTATAACCCTTCTCTGAGAGGAGACCTGCGCTCAGTAGTGAGCCGTTGATGGGTTGCTTATGATGATGATTATGAAGCCTAATTTAACCGTACCATACTAATTCGCATAAAGTGTTTTCAATTCCGCATGACGGGAATTTTAATGCTACCGTATCCCGGTATATTATTTAAAATCTGCATGAAACTAGGAAAACGACTATAGTCTTCCTACTTCCATGAAAATCTGTTCAGCTCTGAGATGAATGACAGAAATGAGTTTCTTCAAAGAAGTTTTCATCCGAAGAAATCATGACAGAAATGATGATTTTAAATATCGAAACGTCTTTACCAAATTTTGCTATTCTGTCACTGCGACAATTTGGTGTTATTCTCGCAACAATTATGAGAATTAAATTATTGTGGAATTGCGCCAGGATAATCTTACTTTCAGGATTGTATTTTTCTTTTTGAGGATGCACTGAGAAAGAGAAAAAAATCAAAAGCATAAAGTAGGTAGCGATGTAAGTATTCGCATTACTAGATGCTGTATGTATTGGGTAGTTTTCTTTTAAGGGTGAAATTCATTAAATATTCATTAATATTAATTGAAACGTCTAAATATTTGAATTCATGTTTGATTTGTAAGAGTAGCTGACTGATCATCTTTATTTTAAATACATAGGTTCACCTATGTCAGCCGGTCACGGTACTGTTCTATTCGATTTTAAAAAAGCTGTCGCCAATTTTCTTGGTTTCACCATACCTAAAATTTGAAGTTTCAATAGCTCATTCATTAAAAACTGACCTGAAATCTGAAAATGCCTCCAAGCCCCACTTTTGTCACAGCACAAATTAACGCTCGATTGCAGAAGATAGGTTTTTAATCTTTTATATAAAAAAAATTTCTAACGTTATCGCATTTATTTTTCAGATTTCACCAGTTCGGCAGTCCGGGTGCGGGGAAGGCCTATGATTTGCGTGTCGCTATTTAGTATCATCACTGCCGCGACCCTGGTGTGCTGTTTACCCTACTGTGTCCGGGGCTTTTTGGCCCCTAAGTGTTCCTGCCCCTCTGTCCCCGTCTGCCCGGATTGTGGGATGCCCTATTAATCACACGCCGACTAACGCAATTTTGATTGTTCTTCAACAACTACTTCAGTGTCATCTATTTGTAACGCCTTGTTTGTTAACGAGTTTCTTCTGTGAGTTTACTATTTTATAAATCACACTATATTATTTTAGATAAATATTTGTTATTCATTGTTAAAATTTTAGCAGTTTTGGAATCTAAACCAAGAGATAACTATTCTTCCAATTGTTTTAAATGTCGATTATCAAAAAAAATTGTCAGTAAATATGATTTGTTTTACGGCTATGACTGCGCTGATCACTATTAGTTTAATCGCGTGTGGTCCAGTGTTTTGTGAAAGATGCTTGAGCTGTTTCGTAAAATGCACCAAAAGTAAAAAATAGACCTTGTAATTGTTATGATATTCTTATTAGTGAACGCAAATGAACTTAGTGTAATAAATGGTTTGATAATGTATTATTTGTTTTAATTACAATTTCATTGTTAGGTAGAAATACAACCAACCAATCAATTATAACACCACTTTTGACCCGCACCTTATACACTTTTTTGTGAAAATGGTGGATTGATTTCTCAAATTTTCCATTGTTTCAGATAATAGGCGTACAGGCTTTACGATAGAAGTGATTTCTAGTATTTTTTATGTTTTTTTTTTAAATTATAGTTCGGGGAAAATAAAATATTATGATTTGCTTATCAGCGTGCACTGCCCTCATGGCGGTAGCTATGATCGCATGCGGACCAATTTTATGTGAAAGGTTTTTCAAATGTTGCGCAGAAAACACAAAAAACAAAAAGTAATTACTGTGTTAATTTTTATGTGCGTTTTGCATAAGACTTTATTATGTACTCAACTTTGAACCATAAATAAAATTCTTTGAGTCAAGAAACATTTTTATTTTAAACAACTATTAAAACATACACCGTAATATCACTTCGATTAGACTAACGTAAAAATTGAGCAAATACGTAATCCACAGAACATTCGCCAACGCTTACGTATCTGAGAAATAAATAAGTTAACAAGGTCTATATTATGACACTAAAAATTAAGTTATTGACTAAGATTTATTTGGGCTATGTTCGACTTCGTGAAGGATTTAGTAATGTTTCATGTTTTTCGGGCGTTACAATCGCGATGACTTCTTTCTTATGCCTCGAACTATATTTACCTAAAACTGCCTCATCTAACTTTGCTACAGTAGCTATTTGAGTTGGGTATTCTCCAACGAGTTGGGATATTGGTGTTGGTCTTACTATCTGTACTTTTTCATTATTAACTATTTTTATCTCTTTCTCCTCTGCATTATTTAATTCAGCACTAGATCTATAAAATCTACGTACTGGAGTAGAAACTTCAGCTTCTTTAAGAATGTTTGGATCTATTTGTTCTAAATTTTCAATTTGATCGGTTAGATTTTCTTGTTTAATTTCTGTAGTTTTCGTATTTTCCATTGGCTGTATTTCTTTTTTTAATAATTCCTTAAGTGATATAGTTACATCTTCAGGTTTCTGTGTAGTTGTAGTAGTCATAGTTGTTGTACTAATATAGTTCTTATTTCGTGAAAGTATTCTTCTTCTTTTACGCTCACTTGAGTTCCCTGTGGATGATGTTGTATCTGTTTTATTAGAGGTTAAATTATCTTTGGTCGTATTGAAATTTAAATCTGCATTTACTGTTACAAGTTGAATGTCTTCTGTTATTTGCTGAGGTTGGACAGGTTTTCTAACGTTTCTTTTCTCAGTTGAATTAGAGTATTCTCTGGTTCCTCGATAAACAGGTGATGTTGTATTGGAATAATCTTTTTTATTGCTATGTCTTTCGTCAATAATGGGAAGTGGTGTCACAATTTGAACACCGTCGCTGTCGATAGGTTTAGTGTCTTGATTTTCAAGTATGGTTATAGCTTCTTTAACACCATCCATATCTTCTGGGTTCATGGATTGTCCTGTTATAGAAGAAAATTATAATTTGTATGATAAGGCATAAAAATATTTTACAAAATCTTATATCACCAAAACAAATTAATAATTTAAGAAAATATAATCATATCAATAAATAAATAAAATATTTAACCATGAATTCAATCGAGAGTTACTTAAAAAAAAGTCAAAGCACACCGTCCGAAAATGTACGGTACTAAATCTTCCTTTGAGGTTTTTTTGTATATATTTTTACGACATTAAATTTTAATTACTGAATATTTACAACTTTATACCTATTTAAAGGAATGCAAATAACTCACCAATTTCATTATTGGTGACCTTAATCTTAAGAAAATTTTGACTATTCAGGAAATATTACCTTCCTCCATCTCCTTCTTGTAAGAAGAGAAGAAGGTCAGAGCCTTCATGAGCTGATAACTCTTGGAGACGGGGATATTGGTATCGTAGAGTTTGACAGTGTTCTTGCAATCCACGTAAAACCACCAGTTACACTTGAGGATGGTTTGGTCGAAGAGTGTGGACTCGGGGCAGAGGAAGGACTTCATAACCAGGCCGTCGTCGGTGAGGGCGCAGACGTGGAATACCTGGAATTTATAAGTATGATGGTACTTATTGTGTTGTACATAATCTTTAAATTGGGATATATGCCTATCAAACAAATAAATTGTATTGAAATTGAACGGGGTTTTAATTAAACCCCTAAGGCTCGCTTGCAGAGACGCCGGGTTAGGCTTAACCCAGGCATACATTTGTAATTTTGACAGAAGCTTTATATGTAATCTGTCAAAGCAGCAGCTAACTCTGGGTTAAAAGGATAGCCCGGCGTTTCTGCAAGCGAGCCTAATTGGTTTCTACACGCCATCGTACCGGAACGCTTAATCACTTGTCGGCACGCCGTGATGGCTTTACGTACCAGGTGGTAATTAGCCACAGCCAAAGCCACCTACCAGGACCAGACCAGACACATTTCAGAAATTATAAATTTCTAAATTGTGCCCGCTAGGAATCGACCGAGACCCCGCAACGCTCCAACGCTTCACTTTACGCACGCAATAGATAACAATAATTTTGTCTTACCATGCATCCCAAATTCTCATCTCCATACAGTCCCGGGAAGTATTTCTGGTCACCGCAATGGAAGCTGGTGTCTGGGAGGTCCACTTTAGACTGGAAGTGATCATCGAAGTTCTTCTCATATCCCACTGGGTAGTACTCTCTTGGCGCATTCATCACTTTGCCTGCTGTTGGGTTTCTGGAATTATTTTTTATTTTTCTGCAGTCTCACATGAAAGCAGGCCAAACTGGAAGGCTAAATGCTCATACCCTTTCACCATCGGCAACTAACGTTTAACTGAATTTGATATTCTGAATGAAAATGCAGGCATAGGTTTTGGATTGGTAGCTTATTCGCTACTAGATACCGTAGGTGTACAAGCACAGTAGGTATCTTCCTTTTTCTGTGGTACTAGTAAATTGCGGTAATTCATAGTGCGCCTGAACCAATGTTTGATGTTTTCAAACAAACTATGATTAGGTATTACGTTACCGCATTTGTAGAGCTCTCATGCGGTATCTAGAAGCGATTAAGCTATCAATCCTAAATCTATGAATGGGGTACAAAATGATGTTTCAAGAAAATCGAGCCATACCTTAAAGATAGTTCCTTACTATACGGTAGTAAGAAATTACTATGGTTATGAGTCATACTTACTTAAATTCTAGAACTGGTGTATGAAACGGAGTGGTTATACTTCAGTTAATACTTCAGTTGGCATATAAATATTGTTAAAATACAATAATACTGACAGTATTTGTATTAAAGATCTGTCAAAATGTCAAATTATTCTTCAGTTAAAATTCACTTGGTGATTGAGGAGTAAGCCCTAAATACACACATCAAAAGTGTCTAGGGATCAACATATATTTTTGCAATAACTTTTCTCCTGATTGATATTAATTAAAATTTTCTTTAAGGATTCATCAAATAAAGTGTTTTCGTTTGTCACAGTAACGATAAACCAAGTCACCTTTGCATTAATAAAGAAATTTGCCATTTTCCTAATAAAGGGATTTTTGACATTTGAACCACTAACATTAAAGTTCGAAAAAAAGACTGAAATAACAGTTTTCTTTAAAATTTTATTGGGTAACTTAAACAATTAATAATCCGTGTTTCTACCGCGAACACTAACAACACAAGAACATCGGTTTGGCATACTCAAAATGAGTTCATCCAAATCACGCTGTGGAATGGCCGCCCATGTTCGTTGCAACAACAAAAAAAGGTCTTCTTGCCACTGGATACCCTCCATATTCGGCAGAGCTCTTCTCTGTAGCATATCCCATGCATGCTCAATCGGGTTCAAGTCTGGCGACTGAGCAGGCCAGGGCAGGACATTGATGTTAGCTGCGGCGAGAGTCTGTCTTACAACTCTTGCGGTGTGCGGTCGTGCATTATCATGCATTAACTGAAATAAGGGACCGATTTGCACTTGTAGAGGAACGATGACGTCTGATACAATCGTCTCAGCATAAATTTGAGCGTTGAGGTTGCCTCTGATCCAAATCAACTCAGTTCTTCCGCCGATCCAAATACCCGCACATACCATGATGGTTCCACCACTATAAGGATGGACTTCCTGGCAGGATTTTAATCGCTGTTGGCGTCCAGGGGTTCTCCAGTGTCGTATACGTCTTGTATCCGGTCTCATACCAAAACGAGACTCATCAGAAAAGCACTCGAAACGCCATTGTTCTTCTGCCCAATTTCTGTGTTCAAGAGCCCATTGATATCGAATCCTACGATTGTGCATTGCTATAGGTGGTACCCGTAGCGGTCTTCGGGAATGAAGGTTCACTTCATGCAAGCGGTTTCTGACTGTTTGGTCGCTAATTAAGTTCCCTGAAGAGTGATGAAGCCTCACGGCTAACATCATGGCGGTTATTGTTGGAGCTCTTCGAGTTAAGATTTGAATGTATCGGTCTTGTCTCCGTGTGGTGCAGCGATACCGTCCTCCATGGCGCTCAGCCACGGTACCAGTGCTTCGGTAACGTGTCCAAAGTCGACTGATAACACTCTGACTTGTATTTAGAGCTAAAGCCACAGTACGTTGCCGGGAACCAGCTTCTATCATTCCCACGGCTCTGAGCATTTCTTCCCTGCTTAAATGACGTCGCCGCTCCATAATAACGTTGGTTTTAATCAGTAGTAGGGAAACAGTAGCACTAATAATGTCTTCAATGCGTTGTATGTTTTTATAGGGAAAATATTGACAGCTGATTTTCATCTTTTACTCAAATTTGATTGACAGTTCCTGATTCAAATTATGAAATGCACCAAAAATGATCCATATAAATTTATAAAATCATAAATTTATTACAAAGCCACATCTCAATCTCAAGAAATCCGCATAAAAATGCTTGATCCCTAGACACTTTTGATGTGTGTATATTGACGGCACATCTTTGTCAAATATTATAGTTACTAAACTTGACCCAAGACTCCTACTATACCAGACCGAACAATTTTAATTTAAGTGATTATAAATTCCCAAGTTACCATCCTGGCCTAGAATAGCACCCTTCAACTCTCAATTACAAGATAATATGTTTATTATACTTATTAGTGCGTAAGGGAGAAAATAATGTATGTATGGACGTGATGAAATAATGTGCGCAATTGATACGCATAATAAATTATTGCAACAATAACGTCATTGCATTACGAATTAACTAACGATGCCGGAACTCACAAAATTAGCAAAGTCAAGTATGCATATCGGACGGATAAATGTAAATAGGTAATTTTAAGGAATGCTTTACGGTAATTTATCTATGAATAGCTTCTGCCTGCGATCTCGCGCGCGTGATTAGAACCTAAGTCTCACGGGAATATATTATTTTTCCGGGATAAAAAGTATCCTCTGTTACTTTCCATGTCCTAACTATGCCCATGCAAAAAATCACGTCGATCCGAAGCTCCGATGCTGCGCGATTTAGAATATTAGAGGATGGCACATCAGTGTTAGACGAATACCAATCATTTAGAAAGAGGACACTCTGGCTACTTTTAGCGGCAGCGATCGCGCGTTTTTATTGCCTTTAGCGCTTTTATGGCCTTTGGCATGCATCGCGCTTCTAGCGCTCGAAAATTGCGACTCAAACGCATTCCCGTTTGTATTTTTTGGCTTTCGATTGCAGAATCGCGAAATCGCGCTAATCGCGTGAAACGCGTGCACGCAAAAGGTCATAAAAACGCTAAAGGCAATAAAAGAGCGCGATCGCTGCCGCTAAAAGTAGCTATTCATTATTCAAATTTTTTCTAAAAACAGTGCAACTTTCCACCAGGATTTTTTAGGTAAAAAGGAATACGTATAAAATTTTGTTTACATGCGAAAATCACTGAATATTTACCTCTTTGGTTTATGCGGTATTGGCGCTACTATGATCTCTGGTTCCGGTTCAAGCTGGAAGACTTCAACAGGCTGCTCTGTAGTCGTCGTTGTAGTCGTGGTAGTCGGCGTCGGTATGTTAGCGTATTTGCTCAAGAGCTGTTGCTGCCTTAACGCTATAGCCGCTTCCACCGCTTCCGTGGAAATGTTTCCAGCTTTCGCTATCTCAGCTATCTTAGTGTCGATGTCTTCTTTGCTAAACTTCAAAGTCACGTCGTCGCTGTAACCGCTTATACTGTTGTAGTCGTCGACTTTCTTTGTATTGTAAGCTGGGTAGTTGTTCGCCAGATCGTGAACTTGATGAGGAACAGGGTCTATAAAGTTAGAAAGAGGATTGGTGTTTGGAATAGAAACAGTGTTATATGAGTTAAAGGTATGTGATGGAAGCGTTTCTCTAAGAATCGGTGCGGGTATGATAGATATAGCTTGTGATGATGGTGGCATGGGAAGAAATGGGTTGACGGTTGTTCCCGATGGAGGTACACGAGTAGTTTTTGTTACTATGGTTTGTGTTGGTGTATCTCTGACTGGTTGATATTGAATTGCTGTCATGTGTGAGACCATTTTTGATACATCATCGGGTGATAAGTAAAATTTCTCACTTTGGTACGCCAATGCTGGTCCTTTAGGCTGTGGAGCTTGGAGAGGTGAGTAGCCTTTTTTTGATGAAGCCAGAGGTACAACTTTCAGTGTGTCTTCCTTTGGAGGTAATGGCTTAAAAGGTGGTACACCCATCGGCAAAGGTTTCGCCATGGTTATGATGGGCTGTGACTTGAAGGAAGAATCCACGGTGGGCGCCGCTACGATGGGCTGCATGGTAGAGGAAACTCTTCTATGAAGAGTAGACAGCTTGTCCATTGCAGCTTGGCTTGGTCGTCCTGCGGATGTCATCGGCATAGGCCGCATCATTATTCTATTCTGCTTGGCGCGTTTCTGTAATTACGTGAAACAGCAAATTAGAGCTTAAACATTTGCAAGCAGATTTCTAGTATGAGAACTTGTGGACATATTTTCGGTGCATGTTTGCGGCCGGTTTTATTAATATAATGCGCATACCATTGAAAATGGTGTGAGTGAGTGAGACTGTATTTTCTTCGATGACAAAATAGTCCCTGACTGTGATCTCATCTGATGGTTTAAGTGACTATGCAGTCTAAGATGGTGACGGGCTTTCTTGAACAGGGTATTGCAGTGTAACTTAAATCCATAAACCTGATCGGTTTGTACATACCATCGCGTATGATAAATCGCTTGGAGGCACGTCTTTAAAGGTAGGGTGGTAACTAGCCACGACCAAAGACTTCTACCAGACAAAAGCTTACTGTAACAACTCTCGTGATGCAAATCGCCAATGTGATAGCATCCTAAGTAGTGAAATTGTTAATTATTAAGATAATTTAATATCAAAAATTCTTTTTAAACAACCGACTTCAAACTCCCGCTTTACTACATTACACACACACTATACAAAGTATTTAATTTATTGTTGATATTTTTAAAACCACTCGACCGATTTCGATAAAATTTAAATGGTACCACCTGGGAAGTATGCCCTTTCAAACAAAAAATTTTCAAATCGGTTCATTGGTCTTCGATTAATCGGTGGACATACATAAAAAAAAGATTCCGATGAATTGATATCCTCCTCCTTTTTGAAGTCGGTTAGAAAGCATTTGTCATGAATATTAGGTAGACACATGAATTACACCATAATATGAAAGTTATGGTATAAATTTCAACTTAAGTAGCAAGATGAAGAAAGCTAATTTTAAATTCAAATATGTTATTGCTACATAGTTGGAAAAACCATACGCAACTGTTAAAATACATATTATATACCTACGTTTTTATTTGCATCACAGTTTTCATTTTCGCCTAGATATTATACATTAAAGTATATTCAGAATATTACGCTACCGTAAACTACTTTCGATTCGGATTACTTAGCGAAGTACGAGATTCTAGCAAAACGGGTTTTAGATGTTTAAATCTCCTATTTCCAAAGAGATAAGGCACCTGCGTGGGATATTTTAGTGCGCCTAGGTGCACTCTCTATTCCCTCACCCTCATAATCTGAACGGCATCCGACATGACTGAAGAGAGATCAAGAGGTGCAAGAAGGAGGCTTGACGTACTCTCCAAGGCAGGGTGACACACCGCCAACTTCCGAATTCCAAACTTGTACGTGCTAGTACTGTGAATTTCTTAGCAGAAAACTCTATGCCTACTTACTTACTATTTTTTTTGGTTAACCCGATAATCGAACCCAGGGCCACATCAGCCGCAATCGAAAATGACCACCAGACCAATGAGGCAGTTAATTTTGAACTAATGAAGCCTTAATCATGAAGATTAGGTAAATAATGTGAAGGTAAGCCACATACTTCCTGCTTTCCCGCGAGTCTGCTGGGAGTGTCGACTAGAACGTTGGGTGCTCCATTCTTGAAGCTCACAGACCTCCGTCTGCTGGGGTCCTGGTTGGTAAGAGACTGCTCGAAACCCAGCTCGTCTCCGAGACTGAATCCTGGAAAACATATGAAACATAGCATTAATATTAACGTGACAATGAAACATAGAAAAACGTTCTTGTGAAGTTGGGTTTTTTAAAAATACCACGGGGTCTCTTTATTTCTCAGGGATAACAAGTATCCTATGTTATTTTCCAGCTCTTCAACTATAACCATACAAAAAATCACGTCGAGCTGATGCTCCTTTCCTGCGTGATTGACGGACAAAAAAAAAATTAAGTGGCACTCGGGGACTGCCGCGGTAAAGCTATTGCATAGCATTTTTTATCAACTTATGCAATTATAATATTTATGCAATATTTTTTTTGTAAAAATTATGCAAAAAAATAATTAAAAAACAAACAAACAAGAAAAGCGCACTGTCACTACTTCGCGAGTGAGATTCGAACCTGCGACATCATACACCATACGGTAAAGAAAGGGGTCGTTCGCCCACTGCGCCAAACAGAGCTACTTGCGAACCTCTAAAATGTTGAACGCTTACTGAACGACGGTGTTAGGTTTATTTTCGTTACGGAATTTCTTGATTCGGTCGCCGTTCTCAAACTGTTTGTCCTAGTTTAAAGCCCGCGATAAAAGCTATGCAATAGCTTAAAAAACGTCATACAAACATACTTTCGCGTTTATAATATTAGTAAGGATTATCGCCATAAAGTTGTATAGTTCTTGCAATTCACGAGGGTGACTGACTTATGGTTGTGTGTATGTGTCGTATCTGTATAAGTGTGAGCGAGCGCAATGCTCGCGCCTGCCCGCTCCCACCTAGGCTTTGACAGGCACGCACACTTATGCAATGTGCATGTACACGAAGTAACCACAAGTAAAGCTCACTCGCCTTCGTGAATTGCAAAAACTGTATATAAAGGCAAATGTTTTACTCATTATTTAAGGTAAGTATAAACTTAATGACAGATTAACTCAAAGTTACCGTTAACTTTGAAAGTTAAGCTAAAATAGAATGGAAAAGTTTATTGTTCAAATAAACTTTTACAAAGTGCTTTTGAATAGGCAAGTGAATCTACCACTGGTTCTTAGGATAGTCTCAGGGGACTTGATATTTGTGAGAGCAAACACATGGAAACGCACAAGGAAAATTGGGAAACAAAAATACGAAGTTAACTTTCACATAAATCAACATAATGTTGCATCCAAATTAACAGAAAATGGATACTTTAAAAGAGAAAGCGATCATCTCACGTATTTATCCATGTTATGTTAAATGTTAAGAGTCAACCTAAGTGTTTAGGTTAGTACATACATCTAATGCCTTTGCACAATTTGTAACCTTTGTGAAGAATAGAAAGAAATGACCTCACGACGATTTCAAAATGCTTAAATACCAAATTCAAGCGGACATGTCAACTATTTGACGAGTTGCAAAAATATAATGCGCATTTGGTCCGCTCGCATCATTATTATCTTGGCCTAATCACAGGTTTCCTTTTTGTTACGAACTTCGACGTTTAATACGATCTGTGATTGGAATGAACTGAGTAGTTCGTGAGAAATGATTATGAGATTACGTCTAAAGTAATACAAGCGAATTTATGAAATTAATAAAGGTTTTCTTACAATGATGTTTTCCTTCATGTAAAGCAAGTGATATTAAATTGTTCAAAACCTTCGATCACAGAAAAGAAGATGCAACCAAGTATTTAAATTTTCTTCTGTCATTAATCGTAACTCCAAAAAGTTAGAGATGCGTGCCTGGGATAGAACCACAGAACCCTGGACTGTCGACAGTCGATATCCAACCAAGATACAATCATACAACCAAGCTGTTAATTATCAAAATGTTGTAGCAGTACTTATATGAAAAGCCCATACTATATGGCCTTTACACATATTTAAAATAAATGGCTATTAGAGAAATGTTAGTAGGTATGACATAAATGAATATTTAACATATTAAATTACCCGTTATTACCATTCACTCTTTGAAATTTAATTTAATTTGATTTACTACCATTGATGTCTTTTAATTTTTTTCGATTTACGCATTACTACAAGTGTAAATTAAAAAAAATATTTTTAAATGCAAGCTTTTAGTAGCTACATCATTAGACTCTGGATATCATCTAGGGTCAGAGTACTTGTTATGACGAATCAAACGAGCCCAAACTCGATGGGGTTACGTAGTTTTATTACAGAGTTCCGATAGCCATCTTCCGTCTCCATCATCAGATCAGCTCCATGTTACAATAATATTGTATTGTCATCCGATTTACACATACATGCAAAATTTCAGCTCGATCAGAAACCGGGAAGTGGGTCTAATTCATCTTGCAAGATTTGACCCAAACAAAAATCTTACTAAAAGATTTATGGAGTAAAGACATGCAAATATTATATGCATGCAAATATACTTAGCACCATAATAATGCTATGCATGCAAATATACTAAGCACCATAATATCTCCTTCTCAAACTATCTCCATTTAGGTTGGCTACCGCGCCGCGCCGTCTCCGAAACTCAGTAAGGAGAACATCTCTAAAGGAAAAGGTGACTGACTGACTGATCTATCAACGCACAGCTCAAACCACTGCACTGGACGGATCGAGCTGAAATTTGTATAGCTACTATGACGTAGACATCCGCTACGAAAGGATTTTTGAAAATTCAACCCCTAAGAGGCTAAAATAGGGGTTTGAAAAACGACAATAATGACAGCAAAACCTAGGGCAAAAGCTAATTAGTAAGTTTATCTATTTTTCTCGAACCTACTTTGCCTTAATCTCCTTTTTTCGGCATTTATTTGTGTGATATAATTTCGCAGGTTTTTTGATTACAAAATATGTGTACGAGTTCTCATTAATAAACTATAAAGCCACTCCTATAAACACAATTAACCTTTATAAAAGTTAAGACCCACCTATAAAAATTATATTTGGTTATAATCACCGGATCTATATACCTACCGACCAATAAAGTGTGACCCATCTGAGATTACAAAATAACTGCATACATCGACATTAATAATATGATTATCTGAATGACAACTTACTCGTAGGCGGTAAACCAAACACTCGTTTCTAAAATTTTTGTCTGTCTGTTTGTACAGCTAATGTCTGTTTTTTTAATGTAAATTTATTTTTTTGTATGTTGCTTAAGGTCCACGGAAGGTTTTAATAAAAAAAAAACAAAAAAAAATTTTTTTACTTTTAACTTTTGACAGAACGAAGTCTATCCGGGCAGCTAGTCTTAAATAATGTTATTGTGCAAAGAATGTTTAAGCTACTTTAAGAGGTGCTGAGATTTCTTTGTCTAAAGATCTTTGTGTAACACAAAGAGATAATTTTATGAAGTGTGGTAGTGCGGTAGCCATTCTAATTTAGGTGGGACACGCATAACCAATTTAACGATCATAAATGTTATGATTTGTAATGAAATCGAAGGTTTATGACGATCACATGCAAATCGCGTTTATTGAGAGGAGGTAGAGGCAATAATTTAGGAACTGTCTTTCAAATTTCAATATTAAACTACTTCCACACGCTTGTGATAAACAACAAACATCAAGCAAGGTCAAACGCAGGCAGCCAATCAGATCTGGGGAAAGTGCTGGCAATAAAAATTATACTAAGCATGGTTGAAAGTCTACACATACTCTGATCGCGAGCGATTTCCTTTCATTCATTGAGGACTTCCGTCCGCCATCTCCAAAGATATTTATCAAATCTTCACCAAATTTAAATGGGACCTATCTGCAAATAAACCCTTTCAAATAAAAAAAAAATATTGAAATCAGTTAAAATTTGATGGAGATATGGAGTAACATCGACAAAAAAAAAACATACGCGCCAATTGAGAATTTCCTCTTTTTGCTTTTTTGAAGTCGGTTAAAACTAAACACCTGCTGTGGAATTGTCTACTAATAGCAATCAGTCTAACGATCGCTTAACCATGCATTGAAGTAGCAAAAAGCCATAAATACAGTCTTCTTTTTCTACTTCTTTGTCAACTGATAGACGTCCACTGCTGGACAAAGGTCTCTTGCATGGACTTCCAGAGGTCTCGGTCTTGCGCCGCCTGAATCCAGCGGCTCCCTGCGACTCGTTTGATGTCGTCGGTCCACCTGGTAGTCTACTGACGAGGCTCTAACGACCGACAAATGGCGGTATAACCATTTCATACTGGCTAGACTGAGCAAATGGCACAGGCCGATGTCGGGCAGCAGCGACACCGGTGCGATCAGTCTAGCCCTGCGATGACCAACACGCCTGCCCAGCGTGCTCATTTTATGCAACACCTTGGCATAAATACAGTAAGGCCCGCTTGCAGAGACGCCGAGTTAGTAACACAGGAAACAAATTTGTAATTTTGACAGAAACTGTATACGCAATCTGTCAAATATTTCCTTTTAACCCAGAGTTAGCTGCTAACTCTGGTTTAAGACGTTTCTGCAAGTGCGCCTAAATCACAGGTAATTTGGTAGTTTGTTTGGAAACGTCAAACATTGGTTGCTACGTGACTATGAGGGTAGCATCATTTGAGGCGTGCTATGAATCGCCGCAATTGACTAGATGTCGACGGTATCTAGTAGATGTCGACGGTATCTAGTAGATGTCGACGGTATCTAGTAGGTGAGAAGCGACTACCAATCCTAAAGCTATGGGGATCCCAATACAATAAACGTGATTATTGCGGCGTTCTTTGCTCGACCTTATTACGATGGTACCACTGCCTGTTACGATGGAACGGAACCGTTCGGTTGCAAGTCCGACTCGCACTTGGCCGGCCTTTTTTAGACAAAATTGTTATTTGTTAAAAGCGTGTGGAAGCAGCTTCAGCTTATTAAACATGTTCAGCTGGCACGGATATGTACAAAGCAATCGACTTCCTCATTTTGTGATTCGCACCGTTCTCGAGTCTCCCTCAGACTCGAGAGAGAAAAGAAAAACTACTAGTACTACTACTACTAAAGACTTAATAAGTCTTACTTTTACTGGATAATATTTAAAGACAAATTAATATTCTTTGCTATAATCCGTGAAACAGAATTAATCTTTTGACACTCGACGTACGTTTCGCTCCAACACTGGAACATTATCAGATCAGAACGGATCATTATCATTATCAAATATCGGATCCACAATTCGCAATTGCAAAGATTTTGCACTTACGTCGAGAGTTAAAAGATTAATTCTATTTAGCAGATTACTTATAACAAGGAATATTAATTTTTCTTTAAATATCATGGAATTCCGCAAAATAACGTCTGGTTCTATTCAATACTTAATAATAGTCCATATTTAATGGACTTTTGCGTAGAAAAAATAAAGTTCTTACATATATAAATAAAGATAGTTCTTACCTATACTAGCATGAGCTTTGACGCCTCCCAGATTCCGTACCCTGAATAATCCAGACTTTTTGAAGGCGCAGTTGATTTTGAAACCGAAATCTGACTCGAGAACACACAAGGGCTGCACGATATCTGTAACCAGACAAAATAAGTTTTTCATAATGATATTCTTCTGACCGCATACCGGTGGTAGAGTCTCGACTTGTCGTAAGAGCCACAGATTTGACTACATAGAATAATTAAGGGTCATGGCGGCCTATCTCCAGTCTCCATAGAGATAATTTACAGAAATTTTATAGTGAACAAAGTGTGTGTGTGTGTGTAAATACAGGGTACTCTCAATTCCTTAGCTCTCATAATCCGATGGGACGAAAATCCCTGGGCACTGGCACTGGGGTTAAACACCACCAACTTCCTAAGTCTAGGATAGAGTCCTATAGAGGCTAGTAGGTACTGAGAATTCTAGACAAAAAAAAACTCAATACATACATATTTTTTTGGCTCGATCCGGGTTTTGAACCTAGTAACTCAGCCGCAGTCGAACATGCTTATTGCTTACCACTAGACCAACGGGGTAATTTCTTAGAGTATCCTTACCCGACCCCTTATCCGGTGAGACCTTATATCTTTCATGAGCACTTACTTTCTCAGTTGCTTTTGCCTTTTAGTATGGGACTGCGTATATTATACATTAATGATTAAGGTTGATTAACTCACGTCCAACTCGATATTTTGATTAATTTATTAAACTGATCACTTTCAGGTAAAGATTTTATATATAGCTGTGAAGATGATGCTGCCACTGGCGCAATTAGAATGCCACAAGCCTACTTTGTCGTATTAGTTTACAAATTGCGAAAAACTAAATTAAATTTGAATTTCGCGGGCAGAACCTTAAAGCCGACGTACGTACGCGGGACACAGCTAGTCATTCAATATTCAATACAATATTAATGCGGTTTCGCCGTCTCAATCAATGATTTAAATCTTACATTAATAGCAAAACATTGGCGTAAACATAATTATATACGATCGCGGATCTATCCGAGGCGACCTAGATTTCTCTTCGTCCTGAACCTTAGCTCTTACTACGCCTACTAGTATACTGTTGTATTTGGTTATGTACCCATATGAAGCCATTTATATGAAAGTAACTTAGCACATTATCTTGCATACGTCATTGGGTTTTACCAGTAATTTGTGCAACGACAACTACCTCTTACTAGTTTAATAAGTAAGCGGGACTTACTCCATCATCACTTTTGATATTCACCTAGGTCCTAGAACAATTGTTTTTGTGTTAATATGTATGTTTATACCTACCTACGAATACTCTGTCAGAACGTTAAAATTCGTCGATTAAAGTTTATTTGGAGCTGGTGAAATATGCCCTAACAATGGTTAAACTAACAGCAAAGCCAATCATCTTATATGGTACCTAGTATATTATGACATTGATGACTATTGAAACTGATTTGCATATTAAATGAATCAAGTAAATGTGTCAAGCCCTCATTAAATAAGGTGCCAATAGTTGTTAAATTTAATAAGGATTAGTATCCTTATTAGAATTATTGGCACTTAACTTATTGAGGGTTTGAACAATGCAAGTCCTTACAATCACCTTGCTGTGTCCGTGAACTTAGCAGAGCAAGTGCCAGCAGATCAAAAATAAAATGGAGTTCTGTTCGCATGCAGATGAGTTCTATAGTTCCTGATACATTTTAGAGATAGTTCTGGCGAGATAACCGAAAAAACGTCTGTTGAAAAAATGATCTGCTAACTTCCGGTAGCAGATAATTTTCCAGAAAATCAAAAATTAAAGTGTGTTCTGTACGCATCTGGCTGAGTTCTAGAGTTCCCTATACTTTTCAGAGATAGTTCTAGCATTTTTACCTAAAAAAAAGTCGGTTAAAAAAAATGATCTGCTACGGGAAGTTAGCAGAGCATCTGGCAGAAAATAAAATAAAATTCACAGAAACGAGTACTTTCTCTAACGAGGCTAAAACTCTGCGTCTTAAGATAGAACAGTAATAAAACTATCACATCTAGCAAATAATTGATCTGAAACTCTCTTAAAACTTCCAGCAGAGCATAGCAGAAGATGACCATGAGTCGTCGACATGAAATAATAACTATAATTAAAAAATTCACTTACAACAGAACTCTCACCCTAGAGACTAGAACTCTTTGGAACTATTTAGACTAGTGAAAGGTCTATACTTTCCATTACAAATCTAAACTAGAACTCTCTTAAAACTTCTAGCAGAGCATAGCAGAAGATGACCATGAATCGTCGAAATGAAATAATAACTACAATTTAAAAATTTCGCTGACACCAGAACTCTCACCCTAGAGACTAGAACTCTTTGGAACTATTTAGACGAGTGATAGGTCTGTAGTTTCCATCACAAATCTAAACTAGAACTCTCTTAAAACTTCCAGCAGAGCATAGCAGAAGATGACCATGAATCGTCGAAATGAAATAATAACTACAATTTAAAAATTTCGCTGACACCAGAACTCTTACCCTAGAGACTCCAACTCTTTGGAACTATTTAGAGGAGTGACAGGTCTAAAGTTTCCATCACAAATCTAAACTGAAACTCTCTTAAAACTTCCAGCAGAGCATAGCAGAAGATGACCATGAATCGTCGAAATGAAATAATAACTATAATTAAAAAAATCACTTACAACAGAACTCTCACCCTAGAGACTAGAACTCTTTGGAAATATTTAGACGAGTGACAGGTCTATAGTTTCCATCACAAATCTAAACTAGAACTCTCTTAAAACTTCCAGCAGAGCATAGCAGAAGATGACCATGAATCGTCGAAATGAAATAATAACTACAATTTAAAAATTTCGCTGACACCAGAACTCTCACCCTAGAGACTAGAACTCCTTGGAACTATTTAGACGAGTGACAGGTCTATACTTTCCATCACAAATCTAAACTAGAACTCTCTTAAAACTTCCAGCAGAGCATAGCAGAAGATGACCATGAATCGTCGAAATGAAATAATAACTACAATTTAAAAATTTCGCTGACACCAGAACTCTTACCCTAGAGACTCCAACTTATTGGAACTATTTAGAAGAGTGACAGGTCTAAAGTTTCCATCACAAATCTAAACTAGAACTCTCTTAAAACTTCCAGCAGAGCATAGCAGAATATGACCATGAATCGTCGAAATGAAATAATAACTATAATTAAAAAAATCACTTACAACAGAACTCTCACCCTAGAGACTAGAACTCTTTGGAACTATTTAGACGAGTGACAGGTCTATAGTTTCCATCACAAATCTAAACTAGGACTCTCTTAAAACTTCCAGCAGAGCATAGCAGAAGATGACCATGAATCGTCGAAATGAAATAATAACTACAATTAAAAAATTCACTTACAACAGAACTCTCACCCTAGAGACTAGAACTCTTTGGAAATATTTAGAGGAGTGACAGGTCTATAGTTTCCATCACAAATCTAAACTAGAACTCTCTTAAAACTTCCAGCAGAGCATAGCAGAAGATGACCATGAATCGTCGAAATGAAATAATAACTACAATTTAAAAATTTCGCTGACACCAGAACTCTCACCCTAGAGACTAGAACTCTTTGGAACTATTTAGACGAGTGACAGGTCTGAAGCTTCCATCACAAATCTAAACTAGAACTCTCTTAAAACTTCCAGCAGAGCATAGCAGAAGATGACCATGAATCGTCGAAATGAAATAATAACTACAATTTAAAAAATTCACTTACAACAGAACTCTCACCCTAGAGGCTAGAACTCTTTGGAACTATTTAGACGAGTGAAAGGTCTATACTTTCCATCACAAATCTAAACTAGAACTCTCTTAAAACTTCCAGCAGAGCATAGCAGAAGATGACCATGAATCGTCGAAATGAAATAATAACTACAATTTAAAAAATTCACTTACAACAGAACTCTCACCCTAGAGGCTAGAACTCTTTGGAACTATTTAGACTAGTGAAAGGTCTGTAGTTTCCATCACAAATCTAAACTAGAACTCTCTTAAAACTTCCAGCAGAGCATAGCAGAAGATGACCATGAATCGTCGAAATGAAATAATAACTACAATTTAAAAATTTCGCTGACACCAGAACTCTTACCCTAGAGACTCCAACTCTTTGGAACTATTTAGAGGAGTGACAGGTCTAAAGTTTCTATCACAAATCTAAACTAGAACTCTCTTAAAACTTCCAGCAGAGCATAGCAGAAGATGACCATGAATCGTCGAAATGAAATAATAACTATAATTAAAAAAATCACTTACAACAGAACTCTCACCCTAGAGACTAGAACTCTTTGGAAATATTTAGACGAGTGACAGGTCTATAGTTTCCATCACAAATCTAAACTAGAACTCTCTTAAAACTTCCAGCAGAGCATAGCAGAAGATGACCATGAATCGTCGAAATGAAATAATAACTACAATTTAAAAATTTCGCTGACACCAGAACTCTCACCCTAGAGACTAGAACTCCTTGGAACTATTTAGACGAGTGACAGGTCTATACTTTCCATTACAAATCTAAACTAGAACTCTCTTAAAACTTCCAGCAGAGCATAGCAGAAGATGACCATGAATCGTCGAAATGAAATAATAACTACAATTTAAAAATTTCGCTGACACCAGAACTCTTACCCTAGAGACTCCAACTTTTTGGAACTATTTAGAAGAGTGACAGGTCTAAAGTTTCCATCACAAATCTAAACTAGAACTCTCTTAAAACTTCCAGCAGAGCATAGCAGAATATGACCATGAATCGTCGAAATGAAATAATAACTATAATTAAAAAAATCACTTACAACAGAACTCTCACCCTAGAGACTAGAACTCTTTGGAACTATTTAGAAGAGTGACAGGTCTATAGTTTCCATCACAAATCTAAACTAGAACTCTCTTAAAACTTCCAGCAGAGCATAGCAGAAGATGACCATGAATCGTCGAAATGAAATAATAACTACAATTTAAAAATTCACTTACAACAGAACTCTCACCCTAGAGACTAGAACTCTTTGGAAATATTTAGAGGAGTAACAGGGCTATAGTTTCCATCACAAATCTAAACTAGAACTCTCTTAAAACTTCCAGCAGAGCATAGCAGAATATGACCATGAATCGTCGAAATGAAATAATAACTATAATTAAAAAATTCACTTACAACAGAACTCTCACCCTAGAGACTAGAACTCTTTGGAAATATTTAGAGGAGTGACAGGTCTATAGTTTCCATCACAAATCTAAACTAGAACTCTCTTAAAACTTCCAGCAGAGCATAGCAGAAGATGACCATGAATCGTCGAAATGAAATAATAACTACAATTTAAAAATTTCGCTGACACCAGAACTCTCACCCTAGAGACTAGAACTCTTTGGAACTATTTAGACGAGTGACAGGTCTGAAGCTTCCATCACAAATCTAAACTAGAACTCTCTTAAAACTTCCAGCAGAGCATAGCAGAAGATGACCATGAATCGTCGAAATGAAATAATAACTACAATTTAAAAAATTCACTTACAACAGAACTCTCACCCTAGAGGCTAGAACTCTTTGGAACTATTTAGACGAGTGAAAGGTCTATACTTTCCATCACAAATCTAAACTAGAACTCTCTTAAAACTTCCAGCAGAGCATAGCAGAAGATGACCATGAATCGTCGAAATGAAATAATAACTACAATTTAAAAATTTCGCTGACACCAGAACTCTCGCTCTAGAAGCCATCACTCTTCGGAACTATTTAGAAGTGTAATAGGTCAATAGTATTCACACCAAACCTAAACTGGAACTCTCTTAAAACTTCCAGCAGAGCATAGCAGAAAATGACCATTACTCGTCGAAATGAAATAATAACTATAATTAAAAAATTCGCTTCCACCAGAACTCTCACCCTAGAGACTAGAACTCTTTGGAAATATTTAGAGGAGTAACAGGGCTATAGTTTCCATCACAAATCTAAACTAGAACTCTCTTAAAACTTCCAGCAGAGCATAGCAGAATATGACCATGAATCGTCGAAATGAAATAATAACTATAATTAAAAAATTCACTTACAACAGAACTCTCACCCTAGAGACTAGAACTCTTTGGAAATATTTAGAGGAGTGACAGGTCTATAGTTTCCATCACAAATCTAAACTAGAACTCTCTTAAAACTTCCAGCAGAGCATAGCAGAAGATGACCATGAATCGTCGAAATGAAATAATAACTACAATTTAAAAATTTTCAGAACTCTCACCCTAGAGACTAGAACTCCTTGGAACTATTTAGACGAGTGACAGGTCTATACTTTCCATCACAAATCTAAACTAGAACTCTCTTAAAACTTCCAGCAGAGCATAGCAGAAGATGACCATGACCATCTTCAGCGAAATTTTTAAATTGTAGTTATTATTTCATTTCGACGATTCATGGTCATCTTCTGCTATGCTCTGCTGGAAGTTTTAAGAGAGTTCTAGTTTAGATTTGTGATGGAAAGTATAGACCTGTCACTCGTCTAAATAGTTTCAAAGAGTTCTAGTCTCTAGGGTGAGAGTTCTGTTGTAAGTGAATTTTTTAATTATAGTTATTATTTCATTTCGACGATTCATGGTCATCTTCTGCTATGCTCTGCTGGAAGTTTTAAGAGAGTTCTAGTTTAGATTTGTGGTGGAAACTATAGACCTGTCACTCGTCTAAATAGTTCCAAAGAGTTCTAGTCTCTAGGGTGAGAGTTCTGTTGTAAGTGAATTTTTTAATTATAGTTTTTATTTCATTTCGACGATTCATGGTCATCTTCTGCTATGCTCTGCTGGAAGTTTTAAGAGAGTTCTAGTTTAGATTTGTGATGGAAAGTATAGACCTGTCACTCGTCTAAATAGTTCCACAGAGTTCTAGTCTCTAGGGTGAGAGTTCTGTTGTAAGTGAATTTTTTAATTATAGTTATTATTTCATTTCGACGATTCATGGTCATCTTCTGCTATGCTCTGCTGGAAGTTTTAAGAGAGTTCTAGTTTAGATTTGTGATGGAAACTATAGACCTGTCACTCGTCTAAATAGTTCCAAAGAGTTCTAGTCTCTAGGGTGAGAGTTCTGTTGTAAGTGATTTTTTAATTATAGTTATTATTTCATTTCGACGATTCATAGTCATCTTCTGCTATGCTTTGCTGGAAGTTTTAAGAGAGTTCTAGTTTAGATTTGTGATTGAAACTATAGATCTGTCACTCGTCTAAATAGTTCCAAAGAGTTCTAGTCTCTAGGGTGAGAGTTCTGTTGTAAGTGATTTTTTTAATTATAGTTATTATTTCATTTCGACGATTCATAGTCATCTTCTGCTATGCTCTGCTGGAAGTTTTAAGAGAGTTCTAGTTTAGATTTGTGATGGAAACTATAGACCTGTCACTCGTCTAAATAGTTCCAAAGAGTTCTAGTCTCTAGGCTGAGAGTTCTGGTGTCAGCGAAATTTTTAAATTGTAGTTATTATTTAATTTCGACGATTCATGGTCATATTCTGCTATGCTCTGCTGGAAGTTTTAAGAGAGTTCTAGTTTAGATTTGTGATGGAAACTATAGACCTGTCACTCGTCTAAATAGTTCCAAAGAGTTTTAGTCTCTAGGGTGAGAGTTCTGGTGTCAGCGAAATTTTTAAATTGTAGTTATTATTTCATTTCGACGATTCATGGTCATCTTCTGCTATGCTCTGCTGGAAGTTTTAAGAGAGTTCTAGTTTAGATTTGTGATGGAAACTTTAGACTTGTCACTCTTCTAAATAGTTCCAAAGAGTTGGAGTCTCTAGGGTAAGAGTTCTGGTGTCAGCGAAATTTTTAAATTGTAGTTATTATTTCATTTCGACGATTCATGGTCATCTTCTGCTATGCTCTGCTGGAAGTTTTAAGAGAGTTCTAGTTTAGATTTGTGATGGAAACTACAGACCTGTCACTCGTCTAAATAATTCCAAAGAGTTCTAGTCTCTAGGGTGAGAGTTCTGTTGTAAGTGATTTATTTAATTATAGTTATTATTTCATTTCGACGATTCATGGTCATCTTCTGCTATGCTCTGCTGGAAGTTTTAAGAGAGTTCTAGTTTAGATTTGTGATGGAAACTTTAGACTTGTCACTCCTCTAAATAGTTCCAAAGAGTTGGAGTCTCTAGGGTAAGAGTTCTGGTGTCAGCGAAATTTTTAAATTGTAGTTATTATTTCATTTCGACGATTCATGGTCATCTTCTGCTATGCTCTGCTGGAAGTTTTAAGAGAGTTCTAGTTTAGATTTGTGATGGAAACTATAGACCTGTCACTCGTCTAAATAGTTCCAAAGAGTTCTAGTCTCTAGGGTGAGAGTTCTGTTGTAAGTGATTTTTTTAATTATAGTTATTATTTCATTTCGACGATTCATGGTCATCTTCTGCTATGCTCTGCTGGAAGTTTTAAGAGAGTTCTAGTTTAGATTTGTGATGGAAACTATAGACCTGTCACTCGTCTAAATAGTTCCAAAGAGTTCTAGTCTCTAGGGTGAGAGTTCTGTTGTAAGTGAATTTTTTAATTATAGTTATTATTTCATTTCGACGATTCATGGTCATCTTCTGCTATGCTCTGCTGGAAGTTTTAAGAGAGTTCTAGTTTAGATTTGTGATGGAAACTATAGACCTGTCACTCGTCTAAATAGTTCCAAAGAGTTCTAGTCTCTAGGGTGAGAGTTCTGGTGTCAGCGAAATTTTTAAATTGTAGTTATTATTTCATTTCGACGATTCATGGTCATCTTCTGCTATGCTCTGCTGGAAGTTTTAAGAGAGTTCTAGTTTAGATTTGTGATGGAAACTATAGACCTGTCACTCGTCTAAATAGTTCCAAAGAGTTCTAGTCTCTAGGGTGAGAGTTCTGTTGTAAGTGATTTTTTTAATTATAGTTATTATTTCATTTCGACGATTCATGGTCATCTTCTGCTATGCTCTGCTGCAAGTTTTAAGAGAGTTCTAGTTTAGATTTGGGATGGAAACTTTAGACTTGTCACTCCTCTAAATAGTTCCAAAGAGTTGGAGTCTCTAGGTAAGAGTTCTGGTGTCAGCGAAATTTTTAATTTGTAGTTATTATTTCATTTCGACGATTCATGGTCATCTTCTGCTATGCTCTGCTGGAAGTTTTAAGAGAGTTCTAGTTTAGATTTGTGATGGAAACTACAGACCTGTCACTCGTCTAAATAGTTCCAAAGAGTTCTAGTCTCTAGGGTGAGAATTCTGGTGTCAGCGAAATTTTTAAATTGTAGTTATTATTTCATTTCGACGATTCATGGTCATCTTCTGCTATGCTCTGCTGGAAGTTTTAAGAGAGTTCTAGTTTAGATTTGTGATGGAAACTATAGACCTGTCACTCGTCTAAATAGTTCCAAAGAGTTCTAGTCTCTAGGGTGAGAGTTCTGTTGTAAGTGAATTTTTTAATTATAGTTATTATTTCATTTCGACGATTCATGGTCATCTTCTGCTATGCTCTGCTGGAAGTTTTAAGAGAGTTCTAGTTTAGATTTGTGATGGAAACTATAGACCTGTCACTCGTCTAAATAGTTCCAAAGAGTTCTAGTCTCTAGGCTGAGAGTTCTGGTGTCAGCGAAATTTTTAAATTGTAGTTATTATTTCATTTCGACGATTCATGGTCATCTTCTGCTATGCTCTGCTGGAAGTTTTAAGAGAGTTCTAGTTTAGATTTGTGATGGAAACTTTAGACTTGTCACTCCTCTAAATAGTTCCAAAGAGTTGGAGTCTCTAGGGTAAGAGTTCTGGTGTCAGCGAAATTTTTAAATTGTAGTTATTATTTCATTTCGACGATTCATGGTCATCTTCTGCTATGCTCTGCTGGAAGTTTTAAGAGAGTTTTAGTTTAGATTTGTGATGGAAACTACAGACCTGTCACTCGTCTAAATAGTTCCAAAGAGTTCTAGTCTCTAGGGTGAGAGTTCTGTTGTAAGTGATTTATTTAATTATAGTTATTATTTCATTTCGACGATTCATTGTCATCTTCTGCTATGCTCTGCTGGAAGTTTTAAGAGAGTTCTAGTTTAGATTTGTGATGGAAACTACAGACCTGTCACTCGTCTAAATAGTTCCAAAGAGTTCTAGTCTCTAGGGTGAGAGTTCTGTTGTAAGTGAATTTTTAAATTGTAGTTATTATTTCATTTCGATGATTCGTGGTCATATTCTGCTATGCTCTGTTGGAAGTTTAAAGACAGTACTAGTCAAGATTTGTGGTGGATACTATAGACCTGTTACTCGTCTAAATAGTTCCAAAGATTTCTGGTCTCTAGGGTGAGAGTTCTGGTGGAAGCGAATTTTTTAATTATAGTTATTATTTCATTTCGACGAGTAATGGTCATTTTCTGCTATGCTCTGCTGGAAGTTTTAAGAGAGTTCCAGTTTAGGTTTGGTGTGAATACTATTGACCTATTACACTTCTAAATAGTTCCGAAGAGTGATGGCTTCTAGAGCGAGAGTTCTGGTGTCAGCGAAATTTTTAAATTGTAGTTATTATTTCATTTCGACGATTCATGGTCATCTTCTGCTATGCTCTGCTGGAAGTTTTAAGAGAGTTCTAGTTTAGATTTGTGATGGAAAGTATAGACCTTTCACTCGTCTAAATAGTTCCAAAGAGTTCTAGCCTCTAGGGTGAGAGTTCTGTTGTAAGTGAATTTTTTAAATTGTAGTTATTATTTCATTTCGACGATTCATGGTCATCTTCTGCTATGCTCTGCTGGAAGTTTTAAGAGAGTTCTAGTTTAGATTTGTGATGGAAGCTTCAGACCTGTCACTCGTCTAAATAGTTCCAAAGAGTTCTAGTCTCTAGGGTGAGAGTTCTGGTGTCAGCGAAATTTTTAAATTGTAGTTATTATTTCATTTCGACGATTCATGGTCATCTTCTGCTATGCTCTGCTGGAAGTTTTAAGAGAGTTCTAGTTTAGATTTGTGATGGAAACTATAGACCTGTCACTCCTCTAAATATTTCCAAAGAGTTCTAGTCTCTAGGGTGAGAGTTCTGTTGTAAGTGAATTTTTTAATTATAGTTATTATTTCATTTCGACGATTCATGGTCATCTTCTGCTATGCTCTGCTGGAAGTTTTAAGAGAGTTCTAGTTTAGATTTGTGATGGAAACTTTAGACCTGTCACTCTTCTAAATAGTTCCAAAAAGTTGGAGTCTCTAGGGTAAGAGTTCTGGTGTCAGCGAAATTTTTAAATTGTAGTTATTATTTCATTTCGACGATTCATGGTCATCTTCTGCTATGCTCTGCTGGAAGTTTTAAGAGAGTTCTAGTTTAGATTTGTGATGGAAAGTATAGACCTGTCACTCGTCTAAATAGTTCCAAGGAGTTCTAGTCTCTAGGGTGAGAGTTCTGGTGTCAGCGAAATTTTTAAATTGTAGTTATTATTTCATTTCGACGATTCATGGTCATCTTCTGCTATGCTCTGCTGGAAGTTTTAAGAGAGTTCTAGTTTAGATTTGTGATGGAAAGTATAGACCTGTCACTCGTCTAAATAGTTCCAAGGAGTTCTAGTCTCTAGGGTGAGAGTTCTGGTGTCAGCGAAATTTTTAAATTGTAGTTATTATTTCATTTCGACGATTCATGGTCATCTTCTGCTATGCTCTGCTGGAAGTTTTAAGAGAGTTCTAGTTTAGATTTGTGATGGAAACTATAGACCTGTCACTCGTCTAAATAGTTCCAAAGAGTTCTAGTCTCTAGGGTGAGAGTTCTGTTGTAAGTGATTTTTTTAATTATAGTTATTATTTCATTTCGACGATTCATGGTCATCTTCTGCTATGCTCTGCTGCAAGTTTTAAGAGAGTTCTAGTTTAGATTTGGGATGGAAACTTTAGACTTGTCACTCCTCTAAATAGTTCCAAAGAGTTGGAGTCTCTAGGTAAGAGTTCTGGTGTCAGCGAAATTTTTAATTTGTAGTTATTATTTCATTTCGACGATTCATGGTCATCTTCTGCTATGCTCTGCTGGAAGTTTTAAGAGAGTTCTAGTTTAGATTTGTGATGGAAACTACAGACCTGTCACTCGTCTAAATAGTTCCAAAGAGTTCTAGTCTCTAGGGTGAGAATTCTGGTGTCAGCGAAATTTTTAAATTGTAGTTATTATTTCATTTCGACGATTCATGGTCATCTTCTGCTATGCTCTGCTGGAAGTTTTAAGAGAGTTCTAGTTTAGATTTGTGATGGAAACTATAGACCTGTCACTCATCTAAATAGTTCCAAAGAGTTCTAGTCTCTAGGGTGAGAGTTCTGTTGTAAGTGAATTTTTTAATTATAGTTATTATTTCATTTCGACGATTCATGGTCATCTTCTGCTATGCTCTGCTGGAAGTTTTAAGAGAGTTCTAGTTTAGATTTGTGATGGAAACTATAGACCTGTCACTCGTCTAAATAGTTCCAAAGAGTTCTAGTCTCTAGGGTGAGAGTTCTGGTGTCAGCGAAATTTTTAAATTGTAGTTATTATTTCATTTCGACGATTCATGGTCATCTTCTGCTATGCTCTGCTGGAAGTTTTAAGAGAGTTCTAGTTTAGATTTGTGATGGAAACTTTAGACTTGTCACTCCTCTAAATAGTTCCAAAGAGTTGGAGTCTCTAGGGTAAGAGTTCTGGTGTCAGCGAAATTTTTAAATTGTAGTTATTATTTCATTTCGACGATTCATGGTCATCTTCTGCTATGCTCTGCTGGAAGTTTTAAGAGAGTTCTAGTTTAGATTTGTGATGGAAACTACAGACCTGTCACTCGTCTAAATAGTTCCAAAGAGTTCTAGTCTCTAGGGTGAGAGTTCTGTTGTAAGTGATTTATTTAATTATAGTTATTATTTCATTTCGACGATTCATTGTCATCTTCTGCTATGCTCTGCTGGAAGTTTTAAGAGAGTTCTAGTTTAGATTTGTGATGGAAACTACAGACCTGTCACTCGTCTAAATAGTTCCAAAGAGTTCTAGTCTCTAGGGTGAGAGTTCTGTTGTAAGTGAATTTTTAAATTGTAGTTATTATTTCATTTCGATGATTCGTGGTCATATTCTGCTATGCTCTGTTGGAAGTTTAAAGACAGTACTAGTCAAGATTTGTGGTGGATACTATAGACCTGTTACTCGTCTAAATAGTTCCAAAGATTTCTGGTCTCTAGGGTGAGAGTTCTGGTGGAAGCGAATTTTTTAATTATAGTTATTATTTCATTTCGACGAGTAATGGTCATTTTCTGCTATGCTCTGCTGGAAGTTTTAAGAGAGTTCCAGTTTAGGTTTGGTGTGAATACTATTGACCTATTACACTTCTAAATAGTTCCGAAGAGTGATGGCTTCTAGAGCGAGAGTTCTGGTGTCAGCGAAATTTTTAAATTGTAGTTATTATTTCATTTCGACGATTCATGGTCATCTTCTGCTATGCTCTGCTGGAAGTTTTAAGAGAGTTCTAGTTTAGATTTGTGATGGAAAGTATAGACCTTTCACTCGTCTAAATAGTTCCAAAGAGTTCTAGCCTCTAGGGTGAGAGTTCTGTTGTAAGTGAATTTTTTAAATTGTAGTTATTATTTCATTTCGACGATTCATGGTCATCTTCTGCTATGCTCTGCTGGAAGTTTTAAGAGAGTTCTAGTTTAGATTTGTGATGGAAGCTTCAGACCTGTCACTCGTCTAAATAGTTCCAAAGAGTTCTAGTCTCTAGGGTGAGAGTTCTGGTGTCAGCGAAATTTTTAAATTGTAGTTATTATTTCATTTCGACGATTCATGGTCATCTTCTGCTATGCTCTGCTGGAAGTTTTAAGAGAGTTCTAGTTTAGATTTGTGATGGAAACTATAGACCTGTCACTCCTCTAAATATTTCCAAAGAGTTCTAGTCTCTAGGGTGAGAGTTCTGTTGTAAGTGAATTTTTTAATTATAGTTATTATTTCATTTCGACGATTCATGGTCATCTTCTGCTATGCTCTGCTGGAAGTTTTAAGAGAGTTCTAGTTTAGATTTGTGATGGAAACTATAGACCTGTTACTCCTCTAAATATTTCCAAAGAGTTCTAGTCTCTAGGGTGAGAGTTCTGTTGTAAGTGAATTTTTAAATTGTAGTTATTATTTCATTTCGACGATTCATGGTCATCTTCTGCTATGCTCTGCTGGAAGTTTTAAGAGAGTTCTAGTTTAGATTTGTGATGGAAACTATAGACCTGTCACTCTTCTAAATAGTTCCAAAGAGTTCTAGTCTCTAGGGTGAGAGTTCTGTTGTAAGTGATTTTTTTAATTATAGTCATTATTTCATTTCGACGATTCATGGTCATATTCTGCTATGCTCTGCTGGAAGTTTTAAGAGAGTTCTAGTTTAGATTTGTGATGGAAACTTTAGACCTGTCACTCTTCTAAATAGTTCCAAAAAGTTGGAGTCTCTAGGGTAAGAGTTCTGGTGTCAGCGAAATTTTTAAATTGTAGTTATTATTTCATTTCGACGATTCATGGTCATCTTCTGCTATGCTCTGCTGGAAGTTTTAAGAGAGTTCTAGTTTAGATTTGTGATGGAAAGTATAGACCTGTCACTCGTCTAAATAGTTCCAAGGAGTTCTAGTCTCTAGGGTGAGAGTTCTGGTGTCAGCGAAATTTTTAAATTGTAGTTATTATTTCATTTCGACGATTCATGGTCATCTTCTGCTATGCTCTGCTGGAAGTTTTAAGAGAGTTCTAGTTTAGATTTGTGATGGAAAGTATAGACCTGTCACTCGTCTAAATAGTTCCAAGGAGTTCTAGTCTCTAGGGTGAGAGTTCTGGTGTCAGCGAAATTTTTAAATTGTAGTTATTATTTCATTTCGACGATTCATGGTCATCTTCTGCTATGCTCTGCTGGAAGTTTTAAGAGAGTTCTAGTTTAGATTTGTGATGGAAACTATAGACCTGTCACTCGTCTAAATATTTCCAAAGAGTTCTAGTCTCTAGGGTGAGAGTTCTGTTGTAAGTGATTTTTTTAATTATAGTTATTATTTCATTTCGACGATTCATGGTCATCTTCTGCTATGCTCTGCTGGAAGTTTTAAGAGAGTTCTAGTTTAGATTTGTGATAGAAACTTTAGACCTGTCACTCCTCTAAATAGTTCCAAAGAGTTGGAGTCTCTAGGGTAAGAGTTCTGGTGTCAGCGAAATTTTTAAATTGTAGTTATTATTTCATTTCGACGATTCATGGTCATCTTCTGCTATGCTCTGCTGGAAGTTTTAAGAGAGTTCTAGTTTAGATTTGTGATGGAAACTACAGACCTTTCACTAGTCTAAATAGTTCCAAAGAGTTCTAGCCTCTAGGGTGAGAGTTCTGTTGTAAGTGAATTTTTTAAATTGTAGTTATTATTTCATTTCGACGATTCATGGTCATCTTCTGCTATGCTCTGCTGGAAGTTTTAAGAGAGTTCTAGTTTAGATTTGTGATGGAAAGTATAGACCTTTCACTCGTCTAAATAGTTCCAAAGAGTTCTAGCCTCTAGGGTGAGAGTTCTGTTGTAAGTGAATTTTTTAAATTGTAGTTATTATTTCATTTCGACGATTCATGGTCATCTTCTGCTATGCTCTGCTGGAAGTTTTAAGAGAGTTCTAGTTTAGATTTGTGATGGAAGCTTCAGACCTGTCACTCGTCTAAATAGTTCCAAAGAGTTCTAGTCTCTAGGGTGAGAGTTCTGGTGTCAGCGAAATTTTTAAATTGTAGTTATTATTTCATTTCGACGATTCATGGTCATCTTCTGCTATGCTCTGCTGGAAGTTTTAAGAGAGTTCTAGTTTAGATTTGTGATGGAAACTATAGACCTGTCACTCCTCTAAATATTTCCAAAGAGTTCTAGTCTCTAGGGTGAGAGTTCTGTTGTAAGTGAATTTTTAAATTGTAGTTATTATTTCATTTCGACGATTCATGGTCATCTTCTGCTATGCTCTGCTGGAAGTTTTAAGAGAGTCCTAGTTTAGATTTGTGATGGAAACTATAGACCTGTCACTCGTCTAAATAGTTCCAAAGAGTTCTAGTCTCTAAGGTGAGAGTTCTGTTGTAAGTGATTTTTTTAATTATAGTTATTATTTCATTTCGACGATTCATGGTCATATTCTGCTATGCTCTGCTGGAAGTTTTAAGAGAGTTCTAGTTTAGATTTGTGATGGAAACTTTAGACCTGTCACTCTTCTAAATAGTTCCAAAAAGTTGGAGTCTCTAGGGTAAGAGTTCTGGTGTCAGCGAAATTTTTAAATTGTAGTTATTATTTCATTTCGACGATTCATGGTCATCTTCTGCTATGCTCTGCTGGAAGTTTTAAGAGAGTTCTAGTTTAGATTTGTGATGGAAAGTATAGACCTGTCACTCGTCTAAATAGTTCCAAGGAGTTCTAGTCTCTAGGGTGAGAGTTCTGGTGTCAGCGAAATTTTTAAATTGTAGTTATTATTTCATTTCGACGATTCATGGTCATCTTCTGCTATGCTCTGCTGGAAGTTTTAAGAGAGTTCTAGTTTAGATTTGTGATGGAAACTATAGACCTGTCACTCGTCTAAATATTTCCAAAGAGTTCTAGTCTCTAGGGTGAGAGTTCTGTTGTAAGTGATTTTTTTAATTATAGTTATTATTTCATTTCGACGATTCATGGTCATCTTCTGCTATGCTTTGCTGGAAGTTTTAAGAGAGTTCTAGTTTAGATTTGTGATGGAAACTTTAGACCTGTCACTCCTCTAAATAGTTCCAAAGAGTTGGAGTCTCTAGGGTAAGAGTTCTGGTGTCAGCGAAATTTTTAAATTGTAGTTATTATTTCATTTCGACGATTCATGGTCATCTTCTGCTATGCTCTGCTGGAAGTTTTAAGAGAGTTCTAGTTTAGATTTGTGATGGAAACTACAGACCTATCACTCGTCTAAATAGTTCCAAAGAGTTCTAGTCTCTAGGGTGAGAGTTCTGGTGTCAGCGAAATTTTTAAATTGTAGTTATTATTTCATTTCGACGATTCATGGTCATCTTCTGCTATGCTCTGCTAGAAGTTTTAAGAGAGTTCTAGTTTAGATTTGTAATGGAAAGTATAGACCTTTCACTAGTCTAAATAGTTCCAAAGAGTTCTAGTCTCTAGGGTGAGAGTTCTGTTGTAAGTGAATTTTTTAATTATAGTTATTATTTCATGTCGACGACTCATGGTCATCTTCTGCTATGCTCTGCTGGAAGTTTTAAGAGAGTTTCAGATCAATTATTTGCTAGATGTGATAGTTTTATTACTGTTCTATCTTAAGACGCAGAGTTTTAGCCTCGTTAGAGAAAGTACTCGTTTCTGTGAATTTTATTTTATTTTCTGCCAGATGCTCTGCTAACTTCCCGTAGCAGATCATTTTTTTTAACCGACTTTTTTTTAGGTAAAAATGCTAGAACTATCTCTGAAAAGTATAGGGAACTCTAGAACTCAGCCAGATGCGTACAGAACACACTTTAATTTTTGATTTTCTGGAAAATGATCTGCTACCGGAAGTTAGCAGATCATTTTTTCAACAGACGTTTTTTCGGTTATCTCGCCAGAACTATCTCTAAAATGTATCAGGAACTATAGAACTCATCTGCATGCGAACAGAACTCCATTTTATTTTTGATCTGCTGGCACTTGCTCTGCTAAGTTCACGGACACCACCTTGCTTTGTTTCACATTATCTGATTACTGGATTTAATATAATTGGATATAATATCCAATAAAACGGACATAAAACTGAAAAGTCGATGTTCAAACTTCGTATTGTGCCCACTCCAAACAAAGATTTACTTAAAAAAGTACCAATTATTAGTCATGTAACATACCTACATATCGTTTTGGCATGCTTAATATTTAAAACAAAATGACTGCACACAGCTTTGGGAACATTATTGCAAACTCTCAGGTACTTACTCTTATTTCCTCACAGTTTTCTTTCTGCACCGCTAAAGTCAATGAAATTAGTGAAATCACGCAAGGGCGTGCCTCGAATTCGAACCCCAGAAACCAAAAAAACCGGCCAAGTGCGTGTCGGGTCACGCGCAGTGTAGGGTTCCGTAGTTGAAAGTCTCAAATATTATTGCTGACCTAGGATAGTGCTTTTATTTTATTTATGAATATTGAATATATTTTGAGTTCCATGGTTTAAATACTACAAAAATAATACTACAAAATATGCAACTTACACTACGTGTAATACAGTTTAACTTAGAAAAAACAGATATAACTCCTTAACTAACCTTAACTAATTAACCCTACTTAGCCGTGATAGTTTTCCTTTAAAATTCATTATAATATATACTACTGCTGTGAATATTTTCTTGTAAGCTTTATACAACCATTTTGCTGGCAGAGAGGGGAGGGGGGGGGGGGACTTGACTCTAATAAACGGATCCCTGAATTGAAAAATGGTGTTCCCACATCCACAATATTTTTGAAAGACGTATTCAACGACACCCCACACTATGAGATAGACGAGAAAAAAAAAATTCATCCCCACTTTACATGTAGGGGAGGTACTTTAAAGAAATTATTTTTCACAATTTTATTTCACCACTTTGTCGGCGTGATTGATATTTATACCCTTGTCAAATTTCAGATTTCTAATACCAATAGTCTCTGAGCTAAACCGCGGACGGACAGACAGACAGACAGACGGACGGACATGGCGAAACTATAAGGGTTCCTTGTTTACTACAGAACCCTAAAAACGAGGCTGAAGTCTTAAGCTCTTTCTAGCTATCACAGCTCTTTGCAGTGACCTCTATTATCCTACTATCCTACTTCCTACTAAAATTATAAATGCAAAAAGTGAGGATGGATGTATGGATGGATGTTTGTTACTCTTTAACGCCACAACAAATGAGCCGATTTGCCTAAAATTTGGAATAGATATAGCTCTTATCCGGGAATAGCATATAGGCTACATTTTATCCCGGAAAATTGAAGATTTCCCGCGGGTATTAAAAATCTTAATTCACGCGGACGAAGTCGCGGGCATTATCTAGTAATAGAAACGCTAGACTGACTGTCTAGCGTCTAGATCTCTGAGCTGATTCCAATTGCCACGGTTCTGGGAACTAAGTTGATGTTTACACAATTATTCTTAATTGAATTAATTCACATTAATTTCGTGAACCTTCCCTCTCACTTCTGTTAGCAATCAAGAGTCAAAATCGCCTATATTGAAGTTGCTTCATTTTGAAGTCACCTACTCAGCCACCCAGCGAACTTACATCATATACTTCTATGATAATTATTTAATACTTCATTAGTGTTTACGAGGCAAAACTATTCGACTATATTTGCTCAAAAATATTCTGTAGCACTATGCACCAGCAATTAGGCAAAGTATTTAATATGAGCGTTAAGTTATTCAGCTTCTAAGTTATACTTACAATTTATAAATAAGAGATTTGTTATAAAATGTGATTTGTTTGGATTCGTTATTATTTCGTTACTTTCTTTACTTTTTTCCCAGTTTTCAAAAGTTCGCATTTAGGACTGACATGTAGAAGTCACAACTTCCTTATTCGTGACTTCGTGACTGAGTCCAGCTAAATGTTGACGGTTAGGCACATAAGTCAAAAGACCTAATTATTGTTTTTATATCAAGGTACGTTCTTTTTTATCTAGTTTGAGGTTTTTAACCAACTTGTATGTAATATGTTTAAACAAGCTATAATTTAAGAAAAATGAAACCGACTTCAATACATCGAAATAAAGAATAACTGAAAAGGAAAATGTGACCATATCTTGAAAAGGTTCAGTAGAACCGATTTTATGAAACTGAAAATAAAGTAAAAAATTATGTAAGGAAACAAAAAAATTAACACAATCCGATTAATAGTTTCGGAGAAATGCGTAGACAATCATACGTACATACAAACATACATACATACATACATACAAACATACATACATACATAATATGCAAAATACAGGTGAACTAGGTCCTAGGACCTAGATCATTGTCTGACGTATGATTTGTTAATATTATTATGTGCAATATTATGTTAGCTATGTAGTAACGACTGCAAAAAAAATTTAAATAGGTGAATAAAATCATATCAAAGATTGAGGCAGCAGCGAGATTCGGATTAACCTCTCTCTCTGGGAATTCCACCAGGAGTGTCTTGACCAATGATCATTAGAAACGGTTCACTTATCCTTCGACTTCGCAATTTCTGGAAATAAATATATTATAAACGATTACTATTTCACTACTATACTACTACTACTCTACTCGTACTATTTACTATTATTATTTCATTTTATGCATCGTCATTTTAAAATTTTAAATGAGAACTAATTTCAAAGGTAGTCCTTTAAGGAACAATTTTAGAACTTTCAACCCGAAAAAAGCGAGGTGCGTCTGCAAGGCATTTCTATTTTACACAGCAGTTGCACAAAAACGTAATGTTAGCAAAATATTCTAGTTTTGTTTGCTGACGGTACTAACCCAGTAAGCTAGCGGCCTTTCTCCCCGTATCCGGCTGTGACGGGTGGCGGACCGAGCCACAATTCGTCACTTGACCGAACCGGCGGGGGCGTTGACCGGTGAAAGTGAAGATTGAACTTCATACAGATGAATAGCCGTGATATGACTTAAATGCATTCCGAGAACATAAGGTCAAGTGAAAGGATCATCGAACTATAACGCTTAGAACAGTTTCTTACAGAGTTTCGCTCCAAACGTAGACTCAAAACAACCAATGAATGTATGAATGCCATGTAATTATTTCCTTTGATGACGTTTTCGCGTAATAACGTCTTATAAATCGATGAACGCCGGCTGCACACACGAAAAAGTGTCACGTTCTGCCTAAGCCTGAGCGTGTAAGCGAGAGCGCGGAACAAGCGATAGAGAGGCATGATCGGCCCAAACGTTGGCTGTGGTTAGCGGATGTGTCGCGAGCTTATTCTAGCAGCGCGCTGTTCATCGGGCGCGATCTAGTTTTTAACTTAAAGTATGCAATTTTTCATCAATGTTTCATGACTTTATCACGTAAAACTATCGTCCGTAAACCGACTTTAAAGACAACCAATTTTTTGATGATTATTATGATGAGTAAGTGACACAGCACTGTACGTTATTTTTTCATGATTTTCTGCGAGCTCGACGATAACTAACGCGACGATACTACGTAGTCGGCCTTTAAGGGCTTACTAAAAATTGTTTATCACCGCATCGACTATTGCGCTTCTAAGCGTTGTAGTTCGATGGTTGGTGTTTACAGAAAGACGGATTGCATTTTAACTGCACATTATCATCATCGCCTCTACCTATAACCGGCGCACTAAACCGGCCACGGATCTTCTCACAGATTAGAATAGAATAATTTTTATTCAAATAAACTTTTACAAAGTGCTTTCGAATGCCCTTCCTGCCGAGAAGAACCAGCAAGAAACTCAGCGGTTGTTCTTTTTAAAATATCATGTTGTGTTACACAGGCTAGTTATTATTGTCTCATGAATCGCTGGAGCGAATTATATCCACGCTTTTTTATCATTTAAATAATCTTCAATTGTATAAAATGCTTTTTTCATGAGAATAGTTTTAATAGATTTCGTAAACTTGTATAAAGGTAAGTCTAAGATCGACTAGTGTGGAATTTTATTATAGACTAGCTGATGCCCGCGACTTCATCCGCGTGGATTTAGTTTTTAAAATCCAGCGGGAACTCCTCCAGATTCTCAACTATACCTATCCGAAATATCACGTCAATACGTAGCTTTATTGCAGCGTGATTGACTGAACAAACCAACAAATAAACACACTTTCGCATTTATAATATGTATTAGTAAGGAAGAAATATACTAAGATACTACGAATACTACGATAATAAAGGCGGTCTAGTAAAATTTTAGACAACAAGTACTACTATTTTGACTTAAATATGATAGTTAGATATATTATTCCCTTGGGGAGTTTTTTGTAGAAAATAATATATAAAAATTCTTTTAAAAAACCGACTTCAAACGCCACTGAAAAGTATACAATAACTAGCTTTTGCCCGTGGCTTCGCTCACGTTAAGTTCGATTTTTCAAACCCCTATTTTACCCCCTTAGAGGTTGAATTTTCAAAACGGTTTCTTAGCGGTTGGTTAGCTCACGATAAGTTAGATTTTTATTGGTAATTAAAATCCAACTTAACGCGATTCGTATCTCCGTAAAAAGCCAACATACCAAGTTTCATGGTTATACCTAAGTTGAAAAACGACAGGCTTAATAACAAACATTCACCCTCTATTTAACTCCATGTTGAACATTTAAAAACTGTCAAACGCGTACTTCTTTATTTTCAATTGAAAGCCAAAATACCAAGTTTGATGGATATTACTTGAAAATTAGCTTAAAAATCTGGACTTTTATACAAATTTTCATCCCCTATTTGAAGTCTGGGGGTGGAATTTTCAAAATTTGCGAAACACGTGTTCCTTATTTTTTTATCGAAAGCCCAAAAATTAAAGTTTCATGGATATTACATAAAAAATAATTTGATAAATGACGGACTTTTATACAAACTTTCAACCCCCATTTAACCCTCTTGGGGTTGGAATTTTCTAAAATCCTTTCTTAGCGGACGTCTACGTCATAATAACTATCTGTGTGCAAAATTTCATCCCGATCCGTCTAGTGGTTAGAGCTGTGCGTTGATATACCAGTCAGTCAGTCACCTTTGCCTTTTAGATATTTAGAAGAAGATTTCAGTTTGTACACATAAATGTTGAAGTCGGGCGGGCCTAAATCTCCATCATCAGAGACATTCCATGGATATCATTTAAGACTACTTATCAATACGAATGAAACGAGCCCAAACTAAATATGGTTACGTAGTTTCATTACAGTGTTCATAACCACCGTTCAGCTTCATCATCACACCCTGGATATTATCTAGGACCAGAGTACTTCTTAAGACGAATCAAACGAGCCCGAATTCCATGGTGTTACATCGTTTTACTACAGAATTCGCATAGCCATCTTCCGCTTCCATCATCAGATCAGCTCCATGTTACAATAATATTGCATTGTAATCTGATTTATCATTTACATGTACATTTTCAGCTCAATCGGAAACCGGGAATGGTTCTAATACACCTTGCAAGACTTGACCTAAACATACATTGCAAGATAAATAAAAGATTGTAAAAATAAGATGATAATAAATAGAAATTTAGCTTATGTATGCATGTTATGTACTAGGCATGGTTAAAAGTCTACACAAACTCTGATCGCGAGCGATTTCCTCGCATTCTTTGAGCAGTTCCGTCCTCCATCTCCGAAGATATTCAGCAGATCTTTACCAAATTTAAATGGGACCTACCTGCAGATAAGACCTTTCAAATAAAAAAAATTATTGAAATCGGTTAAGATTTGAGGGAGATATGGAGTAACATCGACAAAAAAAAAATACGCGTCGAATTGAGAACCTCCTCTTTTTGTATTTTTGAAGTCGGTTAATAATGAGCACTTTAATCATGTAGAACATCATTTTTATGTATCATCAATAGTTTTCTCAGCACACGCCAAATTATGCATGTTATAGGTAAAATTTCGCTACTCTGGGTTACTTTATTGCAATTTTCTTAAGGATCTCTAAATTTTTTGAAAATAAATTATAGCCTATGTTACTTCCTGATAACTTAGCTTTCTATTTGTGAAAATAGTTAAAATCAGTCCAGTAGCCTATTCGGTACAAACAAACAAACAAACAAAAAAATCTTTCCTCTTTATAATATTAGTATAGATTTATAGAACGTCAAAATGAGACTCCCACCAGGATGGCCAAGTGCTGGTTGACAGACCTTTGAGAAGATTATGTTATAACCCTCAGGGTTGCAGGTTTGCTCACGATATTTTCCTTCGCCGTTAAACCAAGGGCATTTTAAAGCCCGTTTTCACTAACCATACCTAAATCATCCCCTAAGTAGGGGTCTCTTTACGTAACCCCTAACTACAAGCCCTAAAACAATGGAGGCACTGCCTTATAGATTTATGTACAACTAGATGATGCCCGCGACTTCGTCCGCGTGGATTAAGGTTTTCTGATTCACGGGGGAAATTTGTAATTTACCGGGATAAAGAGTAGCCTATGTGTCAATCCAGGGTATAATCTATCTCCATTCCAAATTTCAGCTAAATCCGTCCAGTAGTTTTGCGTGAAAGAGTAACAAACATACACACACAAACTTTCGCATTTATAACTAGCTGATGCCCGCGACTTCGTCCGCGTGGATTAAGGTTTTCTGATTCACGGAGGAAATTTGTAATTTTCCGGGATAAAGAGTAGCCTATGTGTCAATCCAGGGTATAAGCTATCTCCATTCTTAATTTCAGCCAAATCCGTCCAGTAGTTTTTGCGTGAAAGGGTAACAAACATACACACAAACTTTCGCCTAATATTATAATATAGTGTGATATTAAATTATAGTAGGATCTTACAAAGTTACAAACACTAATAATGATATAAATGTCCGGTATGTCCGGTCTTTGTCATAAACTAACGACAACGATGACGAAACATGATACATCAAATTACTCCCATTGACAAATTTACTTAACCATCCTTATGTACTTTGCGATAAGGTTCAAAATGTGGATTGATTTTAACGACAGTAGTTGTATGGAATACCATTGCAGTGACAAACTGCCGTGAAATCGCATGTATTCACGCCCAATTGCTTGTTGAACAATGCGTCTTCATTAGTATACTAGTATGCGTCTACATTAGTGATGAGTGTGATAAGGAATGTTAAGAAAATCTAGATAATTAAGTATAAGTTTTAGGGTTTCGTGTTATAAAAGGTCAAAAATGTTAAAGATTTAAGACTTGTTTGGAGTTTTACAATAACATCAGTACAGTAAGTGAGTGAGTGACCTTTCGCTTTTATACAAATAGATTTAGATAAAAGATAATAATTCTGTAATATGACTATACTAATACTAACGAAAGAAACATAACAATAAAACTCGAAGGAAGCTTTATTATGTGTACGGAACTACTAATGATTGCTTTCTATTCACTCATGAAAGTTGTAATGGCTGATTCAATAACAATGGTGATAACGATTTCTATCATAATTCACACAGTACTTTAGGTACATTGTTTATACGAAGTTTCCGTCAACCGAGTAATTACTTACTGGTGCAAAAAAATCTGCTAATAGAAAGATATTATGCACCAAGTTCGATTCCGCTGATAGAATATCTAAGTAGCTTAGACAAGCAGTTTTTATCAAAAATTAAAAACTCGACTGCCTTGCCAAGTGAAAATTGCGCGTAACCTACAGCCACCATGTTGAATTTTTTCAATAAAATTATAGTAAGTGACATTTGGGATGGTGTAAGGAATCTATCGATATCACGTACATCAAAAACCGTTCAATCTTTAAGAAGTATTGGTGGAATAAAGAAACTCACATAGGTATACATACATGAACCCTGAAAACATTATACCTACTCCTTTTTTGTGCAGTCGCGTAGTAGGTAAGGAATTGATGGCAGAAAAATAAAATTATATAAGCGTGCCAGAATATTAAGCAATATGATAAGCAATTATGACCAAATTACCAAATTAATGAATCTCATCGATTATGGTACCTATAACCAATCTAAAAAAGTTTTTCACCTCACTAGCTCAAAAAGAGCGCCTTTGCTGCCCAAAACCAGTGAGCAAAAGTCGTTTTTACTCACTCAGTTAGAAAAAGTGTTATGAATTTAGAACGCTTTGGATTGTCATTTCTTCAAGAATAGAATAGAATAGGATAGAAATATTTTTTATTCAAATAAACTTTTACAAGTGCTTTTGAATAGTCGATGAATCTACCACTGGTTCGGAATGCCTTTCCTGCCGTGAAGAACCAGCAAGAAACTCGGCGGTTGCTCTTTTCAAAACAAATTTACAATACAGTAAATACTATGCTATATATGCAGTGTTTCCACAATGAGGAAAGTTCCAAAAATGCATACCGACTAACTTCTATCTTAAGATGGGCAGACATAAAGTAGCCCCATTCCCGCCGGTGGCACCCGTTCACGAGCATGACGCATGACCCAGCCATTGCTTTGCTCAACCATACTTCAATAATTCACTGTCTCAAAAAATGTTTGGAAACTAGGAATCACTCGCTACGCTCGTGATTCTTAATCCTTGGAATCCTTCGCTCGCTCGGGATTCAAACTAGGCACTCGCAACAAAAAAAACTTTGCTATCTTGTTGAACAAATAACTATTTCAAAATACTCCTTAGCTAGCTGTGTACAAATATTATTAGTGTTGATGTTCCCTTTTCTTTATGTAGAAAAGGGAACACCGATAAGTTACTGTTACACATGCTCATTTCAAGCATGAAAGCATGCTTCTATTGAGCAGTTGCTACTTAGTAGCGTGTCGGAATGTTGCTCAAAATTAGCATGCTCATTTCGAGTTTGCTTAAAAATCAACAGGCGTGCGATTTTTGAGCACGCTACCTGCGGCGTGGGTGGAAAGGGGCGTGCTTTAAGCGCGTCCAAACAGGTTTGCTTATTGAGCATGCTAGTACAAACTTCAGGTAGAAATATCGATATAGTGATCTTCCAACCCTGTAAAGTGCTTTCAATGTATGTAAAGAATCTCCAGTTGCTAGATATCTTAATGTCACTTCCAACTTCACTTTAGCTGGGATTGCATTTCGCATGTGTGTATCTTGTTTCTGTATAGCGCTTTTAACTTGAGAGAGTAAACAGCCAAATTGATGCGGTAGCATCCGCATATAGTTTTTATAACCCGTGGCATCTTCTACTCGCATTTCTGTAAGCAATTGAGCACTTGCTCCCAAGTCCTGTCTTCTAGATATCCAATCATGGACCCAAATCTTTCTGTTTCTTTTCTTTTTTTGCCGAGCTGATATAAGCTTCTGGATGCAAAAGCAAAAGGATGATCTTATTCAGCTCCATACGGATAGCTGTTTGATTGTCCATGACTTGGTTTGAATTGAGCGAGAAAGCACGCTTTAAAATGGCATGTGTATTTGGGATTTTTGCTTTGAGCATGCTTATTCAAGAGCATACTTAAAACTAGCATGCCTATTGCTAGCAAATGTAAACTGTTCATAAGCATGGTCGTATTGAGCATACTCATAAGCATGCTTACTATAACATGCTATTTTAGAGCATGTGTAACAGTAGCTATACTCTATTAATATTATTTTACTCGTACATCAGTATAACTCCATCAGACTGTGTGTTTTTAATTGGGTACCGTACTTACAAAATGCGTTGGTCTTATCAACATACGTTATCGAGCGACATAACATCGTATGACCTCAAGCTTAGACAGGTGGTCCTTACGCAACAGTGGAACTTTGTAAGATGGTCTTTTTGGTTTGTGCGGTGGTCAGTCTTAAAAAGAAAAAGAACGGAAATTTTAGGCAGCGGTGTCGAAAACATCTGACCTTAGTGGTTACATTTTACGGTTAGCGCACATTAACTTGACGAAAACTTGCCTAATACCTACACATGATCACATCACAATGACTTAACCCTAATGGCATCATTTAGAAAAACCCATCACTTGGAACATCTTAATATGTCGACACGTTTTTCATAAGTATAACATGAATACATACTCGTATCTAAAAAAAACATGTAGTACTGCTCGGGTCATTCAATTCGCAGAGATTGGCGAATTCCATAGAGTTTCTGACTCAGACGAACTGAGCTGAACACTGAACGCCCACGTTCACGAATCAAACTTCTCATACTTGTTCTAGTAAACCAGACTAACAAAAAAATAATCAAAGTCTATCAAATAAAGTTGGGACAAAAAAGATATTCACTTGTATTGCCATGTAACGGTCAATGTGTACTTGTGAATAATTATATTTTTGATCCCCATCTTCAAAAATATGGGGTTTACACAGAAAAATACTCTGAAAAATATTAATTAAAATGAAATGTTTTCTGAATCTCAACGGCTTTTAAAAACGCTGGGTCAAAATTCGCCAACCTCCTTTGGCATACAAAGAATGAAAGGATTTTTGAAAATTCAACCCCTAACGGGGTAAAATAGTGGTATGAAAATCAAACTCAACGTGAGCAAAGCCGCAGGCAAAAGATAGTAAACAATAAAATCAATATCAGGTAATAGGAAGGTAATATTATTAGGGTTGTCACTTGTCATCTCATACCAGGTTTAACTCGTTCCCGTTTACTAGAACGCAACGGGTCACTTTCGATTTCACGTGAGAAAGTATACACACGTCACGCATGGTCAATTGGCTGCGACGTCAAACATTATTACTAAGAAAATGCTCTAAATAACGTCATTAAATTCTCTTACTCCGAGGAGGTGGGCATTCACGCGCGGCAATATGACGTGTTAATTAGATATTGTTGAATTTATACCTCAAAGAAATTCCGCGCTAACACTGCTAAAGTGCTAACTGCTGAGCTCCTCAGCCTGAGTAATTTCAACACTGACCTCTATTGATATATAAAAATCTCGTGTCACGATGTATGTTCGGGATAAACTCCAAAACTACTGAACCGATTTTCATCAAACTTCGTGACTACCTGTAATTTGGTTTAACTTAAAAGATAGGATAGCTTATATCTTAATTATTGACATCAATATTTGTTATTGCAAATTAAAATAATATGTTAATTACACGACAGTCATTTATGCAGTTCAAGACTACTTAAGTAAATCTTGAACGATGTTAATACGAGTATTATTATGTTGCTAGGCAACCTAAATCTCGAACGATGTCAGATTGCGAGATTATAAATGCGAAAGTGTGTTTGTTTGTTGGTTTGTCCTTCAATCACGCCGCAACAGAGCAACGGATTGTCTTGATTTTTGGAGTTTATTGGAGTTTATTGGAGTTTACTCCTTAAGAATCGATTTTAGCAGCCCGGTATGAGAAAAATCCGGACAGTAAAATCAATTTATTAATGACCTTGTTACGTTTTTCAACACGTTTAAATTTCTACCCTAAGTTTGAGTAAATAAGGTTGGTCTTCGCTTGAGTTGTCGAATGGCCGCGCTACGCCTTTCACAACGATGCAAATCTCCACCCCTAACGTTGAGTAAACAAGGTTGGCTTTCGTTCACATGTAGATCAGCGCCATCTTTCGGCTTATGTGTAAACTATTTGAATAGCCAAGTTGTTGTACTCCGTACAACACCGTGGCTATTTGTGGCATTTTTACGTGGAGATTTGCATCGTTGTGAAAGGCGTAGCGCGGCCATTCGACAACTCAAGCGAAGACCAACCTTATTTACTCAACCTTAGGGTAGAAATTTCAACGTTGAGTATGAAGTAAACTCCAGTTGTGCGTCGTGCTGACACACACAAATTTTTTGCATGGGTATAGTTGAGGACCTGGAGAGTGACATATTATTTTATACCGGAAAATCAAAGAGTTCCCGAGGGAATTTAAAAACTAAATGCACGCGGACGAAGTCGTGGGCATCAGCTCATTCATCATTCATCATTAGCAACCCATCAACGGCTCACTACTGAGCACAGGTCTCCTCTCAGAGAAAGGTTATAGGCCATAGTCCACCACGCTGGCCCAATGCGAATTGGTGGATTTCACACACCTTCGAGAACATTATGAAGAACTCTCAGATGTGCAGGTTTCCTCACGATGTTTTCCTTCACCGTTGAAGCAAGTGATAGTTAATTGCTTAAACGCACTTGACTCCGAAAAGTCAGAGGTGCGTACCCGGGATTGAACCTGCGAACCCCCGAATAGGAGACCATCGCAGTCCTAACCACTAGGCTATCACTGCTTCTACTACTATAATAATAAAATTTTATTGATCTATTATTAATACTGGACAGGTTGCTGTCATATTTTGTGACCTACTGGATTGACGCCATTTTGTCGCTGTAAACAGTTACGAGTGTCCAAGGAACTAAAATGAGTGAGGGCACTAGTTGACAACTGACAGTTGATACTTTTTGGCACTTCCTGCATCCCTATATTAATTAGTTCCAGAGACACACGTATGTCAAACGTGGCGCTTCAAAAAAAAATTCAAAACTATTTATTTCACGTCGGCCAACCTGTGGCTCTTATGACACGTCATGAATCAACCCCCGAAAGTTTCGGAAAGCGGATTCTGCTGAGAAGAGCCGGCAAGAAACTCAGCAGTTGCTCTTTTCAAAATAATCATTTTACTCTCGCTCTTAAGAGCTCGCTTCAGTCGAACTAACCGCATCGGGCGTAAGCTAGCCTCTCACCCCAGTGGTAGCAAAGCTTTCTGGTCCCTCGCGAAGTCGGTTGAAGCGAGCTTTTGCCGTCCTTCGCTGCCGCCTCTGCAGAAACCAGATGGATCACTGGCTGTTTCTGCAACAGACAAGGCTAATCTTCTAGCATCTCTGTTTGCTGAAAACTCACGTCTTATTGCTGGAAACAAATGCACGCCCACCCTTCCAACTTGTGACTCCGTTATGCCGGAGATACGCATACACCAGCAAGAGGTTCTAAAAACTCTTCGTAACTTCGACGTGAGCAAGGCCAGTGGCCCTGATGGTATACCTGGAGTTGTCCTGAGGAGTTGCGCCCCTGAGTTGTCTCCTGTATTAACACGCTTGTTTCGTCTCTCTCTTGAAACTGCTCATGTCCCCAAGTCGTGGAAAGTTGCAAACGTGCAGCCAGTACCGAAAAAGGGGAGTCGTGCTGACCCGGCCAATTATAGACCGATAGCAATCACGTCCATCCTTTGTAAAGCTATGGAACGTGTGCTTAACAATAAGCTCCTGGCATACCTGGAAGAAAACGATCTTCTGTCTGACCACCAGTACGGCTTTCGGAAAAACCGGTCCACGGGTGATCTTCTAGTGTATGCCACACATACTTGGGGCGAAGCCATTGAGAAACAGGGTGAGGCACTCGCCGTGTCTCTTGATATTTCAAAGGCTTTTGACCGGGTTTGGCATGACAGTCTTCTCAGTAAGCTTCCGTCATACGGGTTACCCACTGGCTTATGTAGCTGGATATCTGATTTCCTGAGTGAGAGGTCATTTAGAGTTGTCGTTAACGGCTGCTCATCTGACCTAATGGCTGTCAACGCCGGTGTTCCTCAGGGATCTGTTCTGTCCGCAACACTTTTCCTGCTGCACATCAACGATCTTCTAAAGCCCGGTATCTTTGGGTACGCTGATGACAGCACTGTTACGGACAGATACATGTCCAGCTCTCGAGCCAGTGCTACTGAGATCCATGAGTATAGAGAGGCCATGGTGAATCGCATTAACTTAACTCTGAAGGAGGTGTCCGATTGGGGCGACGCCAATTTAGTTAAGTTTAATGCCACCAAAACTCAAGCGTGTTTATTCACTGCCAAAAGGAGTCCCTTTACCTTGACTCCAACTTTCCAAAGTGTGTCCATACCGATTAGTGACCATATTGAGATCCTGGGCATAGACATCTCGCCCAACCTCAATTTCGGGAAATGCATCGAGTCAAAGGCAAAAACAGCAGCCAAAAAACTTGGTATCCTGAACAAGGTGAAGCGGTGCTTCACGCCTGAGCAGCGCCTGACTCTCTATCAGGCTCAGGTGCGCTCGGCCATGGAGTACTGCTGCCACCTATGGGATGGCTCTGCCAAGTACCAACTCGATGCATTAGACTCGGTAGATCGCCGTGCCCGCCGAATTATAGGTGATCAGTCACTAACGCAGGCAAAAATGCTCAGTCTGCAGCACCGTCGCAATGTTGCCTGTCTATCGGTCTTCTATCGGATATACTTTGGAGAGTGCGCTCAAGAACTTCACAACCTTGTGCCCCCTTCACCGTTTTACCACAGAACTTCGAGAAATCGTGAGCGTTGGCATCCTTACGTGGTTGAAATCCAACCTGCTCGCACGAAACGCTTCTGTTCAACGTTTCTGAATCGAACCGCTAAGGTGTGGAACGCACTTCCAACTTCTGTGTTTCCGGCCACGTATAACCTCAGTACCTTCAAGGCAAGAGTGAATAGGCATTTTCTAGGCAAGCGCGCTCCAACCTAGACCTCATCAGTGCTGTCCAGCATTGATTGTCGTCAAGCGCATGCCTATCCTGCAATAAAAAAAAAAAAAAAAAAAAACAAAATTATTATACAGCTATTACATTGCAATAAGTTTTTTATACTATCCTGTGGGCAGCCGGATGCCATGCCGATTAACCCATGCAACTTTGTTAGAATATAATAGAATATAATATTTCCACAAGGAGGTGAAGTTCCAAAAAAAGTGTAGGTACTACAATTTAATTCATGTTAAGACGGGCAGACAGAAAGTTCAAATTGATTCTTATTCTGCTGGCATCTGTTTAGGAGAGCTGGTCCAGTGTTAAATATAGGTCACCTATAGAGGTCAGTGGATTTGAAAGATCTGTGGCTCGAGTATAATCTGTGCATAAATCTGTCAAGCAGGCGTTACTTTGTGGAAGACCATGAAATGATACAAGTTAAAAATGTAGCCTATGTCAGCCGGACTATCTTAACAAATCGATTGCAACCTCATTGATCAAAATCGGCTCAGTATTTAAGGCACCACGGTGGAAAATTCGTAAACGCATACATACGATATACATACAGACATACATTCATACATACATACATACATACGTACACACATACGTAAACACATACATACACATTTTTCGCTGGCCATATTTTCTACTATGAATCACTAATAATAAAATTAATGGGAATAATATTGACAAGTTCATATTCTAATGATATAGTTAATGATCATGGCAATTCATAATTATACATAGTTATTTATTATCTTGCACAATATAAATTATTTATCTTTCATGCGTAAAAAAAAATATTAGGTACTTATTAAATAAAATTACATAGTAGGCCAAGTGCGTAGTAGTTAATGACCAGGAAATTTACAAAAAATATTGATTTTGTAATCGAAATTACCCACTTAGACGTAATTTAGTTGCAGCAAAACTTAATATTGATTGCCTTAACCTTTCAATGTGAACCACCTTAAAAATGAATTAACTCATTACTAAGAATGGAAATCAAGCTTATTTTTTTCGTCTTTTTACCACTCTATTACAGCATGAATGATTGTTGTGATTTATTGATACTTGGGACCCCAACGTCTGTCGTTTCGTCGACCTATGTACCTCGCCCATTGCCGCTTTAGCTTAGCAACTCTGTTACCTGTTGCTTAGGTTCTTCTATGGAGCTGCTCATTTCTGGTCACGTAGAGATTCTCCGAGCATGGCTCTCACGATCACCCGCTATCGTAATTATTTTATTTATTTGGAAATCCACCAATGCACAAAAATGTGTGAATAATAATATAAACAAGGAAACTTACAACATAAGGTTGATTATACGGGTCTGCCCGCGAAATTCAAATTTAATTTGGTTTTTCGCAATTTGTAAACTAATACGACAAAGTAGGCTTATGGTATTTTAATTGCGACGATGCAGATGGCAGTATCATCTGCACAGGTTCAAATTGTATTTTTTATGATATTGTATTATTACGATATTGTACTAGTGGTTCGCCCCGAACTGAGACCTCGCGGTAACGGTATCCCATGATTATTCATTCAATCGATACATGACGACCAAAACTGACATTATTATTATTATGCCCGTTTTCACCAAACATACCTAAATCATCCCCTATGTAGGAGTCTCTTTACGTAGGTAGCTCCAAAACACAATCCTAAGTCCTAACATCCGTCCCAATGTCCTTTTAGGTGTCCCGTACAGGATCGTGATAAAGAAGTTGACAGTAATCATCACCTAACTTATCATAGGTAGCCCGTAAAGGTAAGGGAACGTCAGTGAAAACATTGAATTATTATGTAGGTATACTAACGAGTGAAAACGGGTTAGGGGCATCTGTACAAATCGTCATCTATCGACGCGAATAGAAAATATACAAAATGCAGCAATTAATTTGGCCCAAATTAATTGCTTAATAAATTGGGCCCAACTTAGCTTAACGTAACTTAACTTGGTAACAGCAGTCGGACGACACGAAATCGTGCCGAACCCATCAAGTTTTTATTTAAATCCTTTATAATCACATAATTTAATGAACCCGAAATCTCAAATTATTGAAGTTTGATATTTAACTAAAGAATAATTTTAATTGAATAATATGATATTATGTACCTAAATAATAGTAGTCGACGCAAAACTGTTTTTGGGATAGATCGTAGTCGTAACTCCTAGTAGTCCTAGTTCCATGGAATAGTTATGTGTGTATGGAGTGCGCCATCTGTTAGCATTATTGTGAAGCTATGTGAAATTTACTGATGCTCATTAAAAATTAAATAATCTCGTTTCTTTATAATATTCATATAATTTTAGTATTTGTTGTTCAAGTACAGGATACAAGTGAAGTAAGAAAATAAGTAGAACTTGAAAATATATAGAAAATTTTCCCAGAGAGCGTCTTCAAGCGAGCGTATTAAATAGCCACTTTGGAAGCCCCCCATTTCATCAATTTTAGGAAAAAAATAAAAAAAAAATACGGTTGTACTCTGTTCCAAATTGTCTTTAAAATGATAAACAGAAAACCTATGAATCGCAAATAAAAAAAAATTTCTTCGCATTCGCTTCTATGAGATGAGAGCCCCCCTGAAATAAAGATTTTTATAACTTTTTAAGCCATTTTCGGCTGAAGGCCATCGGTTTACATATTATATCTAAATTTGAAGTAATTACGTTCAGTAATTCAAAAGTTATAAGGCTCTGACAGACGGACGGACGGACGGACGGACGGACGGACGGACGGACAAGTGCAAATCGCTCTAGTAAACTCAGAGACCTTGCTTCGCTCGGTCAATTATTTTATTTTGAAAAGAGCAACTGCTGAATTGCCGGTTCTTCTCAGCAGAATCAGCTTTCCAAAGCGGTGGTAGATTCATGACTTCTCATAAGTGCTAGCTACATGAAATAAATGATTTTGAATTTGAATTTATCAGATCATAGCTCTCATTACTTCACCAGCTAAGTCGACAAATTCAGCTCTTTTCTGCAGAGTTTGTAGACTGTACTTGTAGTCTGTCTGTGCCTCGACCGATACTAAAATAAGTCATTGTATTGTATTTGTGGAGGTCCCCATGCGGGTGAACAGTCCTGCGTCGGAACTATTCCACCCAATTCCCCGTGTTTGGACACAGGTTACTGGTGCCCAGGCAGCCCACCCCCCTCAAACCTACCCGTAGCTTTCGTAAACCTAACGATGTCTTCTATTGCAAGGTTTGTCAGGTCTTCTTCACTTAATCTATCCTTACCTTGCAGTTCCCATCTTACCAATGAGTACATAGGGCACTCAGCTATGAAGTGGAAGCTGGTCTCTACCTCGCCACACTCTGGACAGGATGGGTCTTCTTGAATTCTAATTAGCAGACAGTGTCCAGTTACTATTCCTATTACCAATGCAATATTGTTCCTACTTTGTGACATAATTTGTCTTGTCTTCTTTATCGAATGATTTCAGGAACAATTTCGATTGTCTGTATTGAATCGAGTTGTTCCATCTCGAGTTCGATTCTTTTTCTACTATTCCCTCTATCACTCTTTTGGTGATCGTGTACGGAATGGGTAGGCAAGGCTCAGGTCCATGAAATTGGATACTTGCTTGCATATAAGTCACAATATTAAGGTAGTAGAAAGGAGAACAAAGTCAATATAATGCGAGCATAAGATCAGTAGGCCAGTACTTACTGGAGTCAATGAAACAGTAATGGCTTTGTAATGACGTTATATTACGCAATGTACGAGTAGGTATTGCGAGTTTAAAGAATCCGTTAAATAATCCGCGAGACATTAATATAATCTATCTTAAGTGCGGTTTTAACTGTCTACATACGAGTTGAATTAAGTAATACGAGGGAAGAGGTAAAATGGCCGCGTCATTCTTTTGCCAATCATCATCATCATCATTAGCAACCCATCACCGGCTCACTACTGAGCGCAGGTCTCCTCTCAGAGAAGGGTTATAGGCCATAGTCCACCACGCTGGCCCAATGCGAATTGGCGGACTTCACACACCTTCAAGAACATTATGAAGACCTCTAAGACGTGCGGGTTTCCTCACGATGTTTTCCTTCAAGCAAGTAATATTTAATTGCTTAAACGCACTTGACTCCGAAAAGTCAGAGGTGCGTACCCGGGATCGAACCTGCGCCCCCTGAATAGGAGACCACAGTCCTAACCACTAGGCTATCACTGCTTCCTTTTGCCAATGTTACACCTTAACTTTATTAAAACTGAGTAAATTATAATCATCATCATAATTTCATAAATACTAATTATTATTAGCTAAAATATTGCTGTTACCTATTTGAGCTTATAAGGACAGGATAAGTCAATGCTAATATAAAAAATACCAAAGAAGATAAATAGGTGGACCGACGACACCAAACTAGTCGCAGGGAGCCGCTGGATTCAGGCGGCGCAAGACCGAAGCCTATGGAGGTCTATGTAGGAGACCTATGTCCAGCAGTGGACATCTAAAGGTTGATAAAGAAGAAAGAGATAAAAAAGACATTCAACTATTTCCGCATGTAATGTCAATTTTAACCATGGACATTAGATTTAGATCCATCTTACTGATTCTTGTTTTTAACCGACTTCAAAAAATAAACTGGCCAAGTGCGAGTCGAACTCGCGCACCGAGGCTTCCGTACTCCAGAAGTATAAAAGTATTCAAGTAAAACGATAATATACATTCATTTGCTTATTCATATATATATATTTTTTGTATTAATCGTTAACTTTGTTTGTAGAGGTTTATTGTTAATATCAAACGTGTCGTACCCACTCCTAGCACAAGCTTTATACTTATTTGAAAGGGTGAAGGGAGTACTACGCAAGTACTCAAGTCTTATAAAAAAACAATATTCTTAGAATAACTAAGTATAAATTAACTTTCTAATCATTTCTTTATTTTTACTTTCCTTTACCGCGTTAGTAATTTGCATACATCAACCCATTAGTGTAGCCATTCCGACAAGCTCTGATTGCACTTTTAAGGCGGCATTAAAGGACGGGGTCTGTAGAAAATTCAATCCCGCCTGTGGTGTTTAAATAAAACACTTGTTCTATCGATCGGAATTATAGTGCTTGCACGATCTTCAACACACGACTGCGACTTTACTACTTAGAGGCCGGCGTCACTTTTGTATATTCTTTCCCGGAGTCGTTAACTGACTGCATTCACTTCATCGCCATTATTTGGAATCCCAAGATTCCGGGTTTATAAACAGACACGCCGAATCCAACTCATCTGGGCAGCTTAAGGGAAGCTCCGAGTTGGCTTCTCGTCCAAAATCCCTCAGTGCCTAAAACTTAAAGTCTTCGAACAGTGCGTGTTGCCAGTGATGACTTACGGATCTGAAACATGGTCGCTAACTATGTGCCTCATAAGAAGGCTCATGGTCACTCAGCGGGTGATGGAGAGAGCTATGCTTGGAGTACCAGTGCGAGGTCAAACGAGGAGATCTGTAGCAGAACCAAATCAACAACATATAATGTAATAGATATGTAGATAAATTACGAATAGATGTGTAACAAATTACTCAATTTTGATACAAATAACATGTATCCGAAACAGCTGGCGCGTGTAGCTAACCTTAGTTCTGAGGTCGCGTGAGTTTATTAAAAAGGCTTTATATTAGTTGAATCGTTTAACTGTTTTGCAACTTAATTTATTCGCTTAATTTATTTGTTAAGAGAATAATAATCATCTAAACTTTGATGAAATCAGTTAAAAAGTAGGATATATTATCTAAGTATAAGGGATTGTCAGAATCCCATATATCTACAATACAAATAATTGTGTAATTCGTCGGAATCTTTTTTAATGAATGCTCACCGAGATTACGCGAAGACGCCTGAACCGATTTAGAAAATCGGTTCAGGCTATTTTCCAAATCCACCAGAAGGTATTCCCAGGTAGTCCCATTTAAATTTTAACCAAATCGGTCGAGCGGTTTTAAAAAAATCAACAATAAATGGTATACTTTGTAGTGGCGCGGGTGTTTGAACTTTGAAGTTAGTTTTTTAAAAATATTTTTTTTATTATATAGTCTACATATAATCACGCAGCAACAGAGCAACATATCAAGTGATTGTTTGCATGGATATAGTCGAAGATCAGGAGGGTTTATAGGATTTTTATCCCGGAAAATCATCCCGTGCCCGGTTTCCCGGTGGAATTTTAAGAAATTCCACGCGGACAATGTAGTACCACCATGACCAAGATGAATGTTTTATGAATAGAAATGTCGATATTTCGATCCAGTTGTAAATAGAACCTGCAAAAAGAGGGGCGTGGTCAGGACTAGATACTAAGTAGGTATAATAAAATCGTTAATCTGTGATCAGGACGAGACTGCAGTGCGGTGTTGCGAGACGTCAAGTTGAAGCTGTCATGGGTAGAATCTATCTATGATCTACCCACATTCTTGGTATTTTTGAAGGAACGTCATTTAGGACCGATTTGGCAAACGTCGACTGACGTTTAACCGATGAATCATACTAATACTATAAATGCGAAAGTGTGTTTGTTTGTTGGTTTGTCCTTCAATCACGCCGCACGCTACGGATCAACGTGATTTTTGGCATGGATATAGCTGAGGACCTGGAGAGTGACATCGGCTACTTTTTATCCCCGAAAATCAAAGAGTTCCCGAGGGATTTTAAAAACGAAATCCACGCCGACGAAGTCGCTGGCATCAGCTAGTAAAGAATAGATTGGGCGTTCTGACATTTTTTTATATACAAAAACTCTATAGATACCTAGCTGATCAAAATTTGCAACATCCTACACTGCTCAATCTCTTTCAACGTGACACTGGCGTTAAAATCTGTGCCCAGTTTGAATTAAAAACGAAACCATAATATCAAATTTACGCTCGGATAAGACTTATTTTACGTTGGGGAAATCGACCATTAATGTTCGCCAAAGGAGATTAATCGCGAGTGTAAGGTAAAGGACAAGAGCTACTTTTTAAGGTTCCGTACCAAAATGGTAAAAAAGGAACCCTTATGGTGAGACTTTCTCCGTCCGTCCGTCCGTCCGTCCGTCCGTCTGTCACAGTCGATTATTTCAGTAACTATTAAAGCTATCGACATGAAATTTGGCACAGTCGTGTATAATAGTGGCCCAACATCATTGGAATAAAGAAAAAATCGGCCAAGTGCGAGTCGGGCCTCGCTCTTTTAGGGTTCCGTTAAAAAAATTCAATTAAAATATTTTCATGTACCCATGGAAACATTTTAATTTAATTTTTTTAATTTAATTTAATTTTAATTATTTGTTGTTATAGCGGCAATAGAAATACATAATATGTGAAAATTTCATCTGTTTATCTATTACGGTTTACGAGATACAGCCCGCTGACAGACGGACGGACGGACGGACGGACGGACGGACGGACGGACAGCGTAGGCTTAGTAATAGGGTCCCGTTGGTACCCTTTGGGTACGGAACCCTAAAAATCGAAAATGATTTTTAATTTTATTAAAAAAGGGGGAAAATCGATTTTAGTTTAATTAAAAAAGGGGGAAAATCAGGGGTTTGAATTTTCAAAGTAAGATAATTATACCGAGTGGGGTATCATATGAAAGGCCTTTACTTGTGCATTCCAAAACAGTTTTTTATTTATTTCTATATATAATAGTTTTTGAGTAATCAGCCAAAATGTCGAAAAAAATACCGTCCCCCCCCCCCCCCCCCCCTTATCTCCGAAGTTTACCAATCGAAAAATCTGAAATAATTATGGTCAATAGAGGTTTATGTATATTTTACAGGAAAAATAAAACCAACACTCTAACTAGCATAGTTTTTTTATATTAACAATAAACCTCTACAAACAAAGTTAACGATAAATAAGCAAATTAATATAATATTATCGTTTTACTTTTACTTTTGGAGTACGGAACCCTCGTCCGACTCGCACTTGACCGGCTTTTTTTACTATGCTTCAAGAATTTAGTATTTTAGTAGCATCCACGTCAGGTCGATTTCGAAAGTGCCGACGACCTTGTCCAAGCGGCCGCAAGCACGCTTTATATCAGCCAACGTATGGAATTACATCAGTGACGTAGTCATGGTCAGTTATTAAGCCTGATTGCAAAGACATCTAACAAATCACTCTACATTTTATTAGACAAGTGGAAAATTTGAACTAATAATGACGCCCTTATCTTACCTATTATTAAATATCTTCGCCGCGAAAGCTCTGCCATATTATATATTTTTGAATTTCATTCGTTTCGTTCAAGGTTCAGAAGATAAGTGACTTTAACAGATATATGTACTCAGACAGACAAATAGTGCAATTTCAGCCAAGTAGGATCAGGGTAGTATGACATGTGGAATAAAAACCAACTTAATAGGGAAATTGACAACTTACTGAAACTGGCAAATAAGGAAATTGGCGAATTCAGAAACTGTCTAATAAGTAAACTGGCGAATTAGTGAAAATGACGAGTAAGGAAAGTGACCAGTGGTACGCTAACCCGAAATCGGAGCCTAACTTTTTTTAGACCTTTGAGAACGTTGTGGACAACTCCCAGGCATGCAAGTTTCCTCACGGTATTTTCCTTTACCGTTTAAGCATGTGAAATATTTTAATTGCATACCTTACTACATTTGCGCTAGAATCGAAACCCGGACCGCCTGAACAAGACTTAAAACGTCAGCAACGTTTTAAGTATAAGTAGAACCAGTTTTAATTTACCGGAACAAATTATTACAAGTTACGCAATCGCTTTAATATAGCTGTTTATAAACAAAGCAGGCACTAGCCAAAACAGAAAGGTGATTTTCCCAACATTCAAAATCTTAAACTATAGATCCTATTCACTTTCACACTGATATGAAAGTGCTTCTCTGTTCGTCTATCCGTAGGTACATGACTGTTGACATGAATAAGGCTAGTGAAAAATCGCGGAATTCCTTGCGTGCCAATTCTCTGGGCGTCGCATCAACACAATTGTTGAGACTATATTATAGCAAAGATTGAGGCAGTTTTTGCAAGCATTTATTTAACCTGCAATGTATGTATACATGTTTAGGTCAAATCTTGCAAGACGAATTAGAACCACTTCCCGGTTTCCGATTGAGCTGAAATTTTGCATGAATATGTGAATTGGATAACAATGCAATGTTATTGTAACATGCAGCTGATCTGATGATGGAGCTAAAGATGGCTATGGGAAATCTGTAATGAAACGTAACCCCATCGAATTTGGGCTCCTTTAATTCGTCTTGATGTTATGTACTCAGGTCCTAGATGATATTTAGGGTCGGATAATTTTTAAAAATATAATTTTTAATTTACACTTGTTACAGAATCGACTCAATGGTCTCCTCTCAGAATGAGAAGGGTTTAGGCATAGTCTGCCAAGCTGGCCAAGTGCGGTTTGGCTTTACATACCTTTGAGAACATTATGAAAAATCTCTCCGGCGTGCACGTCTTTTTTACCATAAAAGCTTTTTAGGGTTCCGTAGTAAACCAGGAACCCTTATAGTTTCGCCATGTCCGTCCGTCTGTCTGTCTGTCTGTCTGTCTGTCTGTCTGTCTGTCTGTCCGCGGTTTAGCTCAGAGACTATTGGTACTAGAAATCTGTAATTTGACAAGGTTATGTGCGATTAATATCAATCACGCCGACAAAGTGGTGAAATAAAATTGTGAAAAATATTTTTTTAAGGTACCTCCCCTACATGTAAAGTGGGGATGAATTTTTTTTTTCTCATCTATCCCATAGTGTGGGGTGTCGTTGAATAGGTCTTTCAAAAACGTTGTGGGTGTGGGAACACCATTTTTCAATTCAGGGATCCGTTTGTGAAATATGATATTTTAAAGTGCTAAATTTTATTAGAGTCAAGTGTCCCCCCCCTCTGCCAGCTAAATGGTTGTATATAGGATACAAGAAAAAATTCACAGCAGTAGTATATATATAATGAATTTTAAAGGAAAACTATCACGGCTAAGTAGGGTTCATTAGTGAAGGAGTTATATCGGTTTTTCGAAGTTAGATATTACACGTAGTGTAAGTTGCATATTTTGTAGTATATTATAGTATTTAAACCATGGAACTCAAAATGTATGTTGAGACTTTCAACTACGGAACCCTACACTGCGCGTGGCCCGACACGCACTTGGCCGGTTTTTTTTAACATAAGCTCCGAAACGTCTGATTGTTTGCTACATTTGTTTTGGCCTTTTGTGTCAACTGCAAGAGTCTCAGCTACATCAGGCGCATAGAATCAAGCATAAGTACCTACTCGCAAACGAAACGATTTATTTATTTTATCACACGACCTTTCTGTTCCTACTTCCTACAGAGTGAGACAACAAGAAAAAAGTTTTAAAACTGTAAACCGACTATGGAAAATGGGATACTATAACAACCGTAATCATAACCTTTTTTAACTAGTCGGGTAAAAAAAAATAAGAACAACGGAAGCACTACAAAAGACGATTTAAATTCGCATCAAAGTTAGTGGAGCAGTGTGTCAGTGAGACCATAGCGACAAAAACACTACTTTCAATACTCGATCGGACGATGGCCGACTTGGGTCTTCACTTCGTTGATAAAATTCTTCTTAATATACCTTCACTGTGTTTAAAGACCCGTTATCATGCATCGATATTATGAAACACCGTCTTTTCGCCTGCGCAAAGTAAAGAAATCCTTGTAGGTATAGTTGAGTGTAGGTACCTGTAAACCTGTGATGGATTATTATTGGATTTTCAATTACACTTAAACAATGTGTAATTACACATTAATTTGTTAATTCAAGGTTATGTACTAGATAATATTATAATGCAAAATTGTTGTACTTGAGAGGTTATTTTCGAGAATGAGAATAAAGGGATAAATGGACTTTCCAATCTCAATCACCTGATGAAATCTTTCAATTATTTTGTCGCTTCGTGCAACAGAGACGACTCTCTACGAATTCGAAGCCAGCCCAGGTTTGTATTAAGCTATATAGAGAAGAACGTCTTTAAAAACGTTTTAGCAATAATTTAGCGGACGGTAAGCATCAATTAAAATAATTAAAAAAAACAACATCTAACGCAAGGTCTGCCTCCTAACCTTCCTGCATTCTAATTTAAATTTTATGCCTTAGTATCTTAGGTTCAAAATTAATTCAGCTTCACAAAATCCCAAATGAATCGCGTGCGTGTAATACGAGTAGGTAAGTCATGCAGGTAATAAATAAATAATTTCATGAAACATATAAGGAATTTATAGCTCACTAGATGATGCCCGAGACTTCATCCGCGTGGATTTACTCTTTAAAATCCTTCGGGAAATGTTGAATTTTCCGGTATAAAAAGTAATAGTGTATGTCACTGGTCATCAACTTATCAACCATGAAACCAATATCGTCGATCCCACAAACCAACAAACAAACACACTTTCGCATTTATAAGATTTTAGTAGGAACGTGTGTTATAAGCGAAAGCGTGTTTGTTTGTTGATTTGTCCTTCAATCACGCTACTGAGCTATAGACCGACACGATCGTTGCATGGGTTGTGGACAGTGTTCAGTCTCGCATTTTATAACATTAGTAAGGATACAAAAAAATCATAAGCTAAAGATATCATCTTTCATAGATTCATGGGTCACACACAAAATCCTTATTATTTTTGACTAGCTATTGAAAAAGAAAATAATAAAACCTGACAGTTAGGTACTTTGAGGTTAGGTACCTACGCTAAAAGCTCTTTCATCAAAAGCGATGATTGGTGAAAGTGATTTCACTTTAAGCTGTGTGAAACTGGTATATTCAATTACGGTCATTATAGTACATTTAAAGCTCTCTGTTTGTCACTGCAAAACGACAATTTATGTAAAAGTTGCCTAAAGATTTTTAAACATTCCATCTGAGGCTAAACGAGTTTTGCCACGAAATAGTAGTTTATAGTATGAAAGTAATGTCACCTTTCGATACGGTTAATAACCACAACCATTATAAACTTAGAGCATTTAAACAACTTAAAAGGTATTCTAATGATGTAAGAATTGTAAGAGAATCTTTCTCTTCACGTCGATTTTTAAAAAGAATATAAAGTAGCCATGCTGAACATCCTTACCTTAATAATATAAATGCGAAAGTGTGTTTGTTCGTCGGTTTGTCTTTCAATTACGCCGCAACGGAGCAATAGATTGAGGTGATTTTTATATGGATATAGTTGAGGACCTGGAGAGTGAAATAAGCTATAGACTTTATCCTGGAAAATAATAAATAGTTGTGTAGTTCGTTATCCTCTAGAATTTAACTAATAAATTAAAATTAGAAACTTGAGACGTGTCAAGGGACACCCGGATGGAACGAAGTTCCTTTCGATTAATTAGTGAAGGAATTGAATTTGGCATTGTGTTCAATATTTTCACACTACAATATTAGATCTCCGTAGCCTTGTGGTTTCTACAGTCGCTAAACAGTTAAAGGTCGATGGTTCAAATCCCAGCTCGACAGACAGAATTTTCTATTTTCAATTTTATTTTAAATAATTTCTACATGTGGAATTTTTCCCTAATTTTTTATAACTTATAAGTTATAACTTATAAGTTATAACTTATAACTTATAAGTTATAACTTATAAGTTATAAAAAATTAGGGAAAAATTCCACGTAACTATCCGTAGAGAAAAGTAGTCAATCCATTCAAAAGAGCTTATAAATGCCTAAATGCCTTAAGTAAACGTTTACCGACAAATCGTTACAACAACTATATACACGGTAAGAGCGACAGGGGTCACAAGATTGACCTTCCCTTCATTGTATTCACCTGACAATTCTGACGTAACATCGTAAACCGTTGAACTATTGAAAGCTTTGAGTATTAAACCATTGAAAGCTATCAGTTTGGTAATTCTATTTGATTTAGGTATTTGCTACATGAAAATTGTACATTTTAAGCTATTGCATAGCTTTTATCGCGGGTTTTGAGCGCGGTGACCGAATCAAGAAATTCCGCAACGAAAATAAACCTAACACCGTCATTTCAGTTCGGCAGACTTCAGCACGGTTGGTTTCAGTAAGCGTTCAACATTTTAGAGGTTCACAAGTAGCTCTGTTCGGCGCAGTGGGCGAGAGGCCGCTTTCTTTACCGTATGGTATATGATGTCGCAGGTTCGAATCTCACTCGCGAAGTAGTGACAGTGCTCTTTTCTCGTTTGTTTGTTTTTTTTGAATAATTTTTATTATGCAAAAAAATATTGCATAAATATTATAATTGCATAAGTTGATAAAAAAATGCTATGCAATAGCTTGACCGCGGCAGTCCCCGAGTGCCACTTAATTTTTTTTTGTAAAAACAACAATGGCAGATAGTAAAGCTAAAAAGTGTTTTAAAATAAAAACTAATGTTAAGTTAGTCACTCCGTCAAAATTTACAGGTAATAAAATCATAAATAAATAGTTCATTACGCAGAACCAGTTTGGTGTGACCTACAGAGCAGAGATCAATCTAATTTTTCATAGCAGGTCAACTTTAAATTATTTATTAAACGATTTTCGGTAGCTGTATAAGTTATAGTCAAACACAACACGTTGCGTTGTAGCCGCCGTGTATTTGTTGAAGTCCTTAGTACTAATGTTATGCGGAAGTGTGTTTGTTTATTGGTTTGTCCTTCAATCACGCTGCAACAGAGCCTCATTTCAACGTGATGTTTTTCATGGGTATATAATTTAATACATAGTTGAGGACCTGGAGTAAAATAGGCTACTTTATATCCCGGAAAATCAAAGAGTTCCGGCGGAATTTTCATCTACGCGGACGAAGTCGCAGGCATCAGCTAGTAATTATTATGTGCAATACGGCTGGTGAGTGGGGCCGTGTTGTGCACTGCCGTTGCCGTTACCGTTAGAACAATTAATCAACAGTCAGCACTGCGATTCTTACGAATCTTCGAATAGTTAGGTGGTAGCAGAGGACGTTAAAGAAAACATGTCCTAATTTATTAGGTAGGTAGGTACTAAAACATTACATATAACTGTATGAGGTAAATGTCGAATCCTAGTAATATTATCAATGTGAAAGTTTGTGAGGATGGAGGGATGGATGGACTCCTTCACTCCACAAGGAATAAACCGAATAGGCTGAAATTTGAAACGGAGCTTGCTCGTACATGCTCGTACCCAGGATTAACACAAAGGCTACATGTTACCCTGGAAAATTAAAGAGTTCCCGCGGGAATCATAAAACCTTAATCCACGCGGACGAAGTCGCGGGCATCATCTATTTTGAAAATAAAGTAAACCCCGTAGATGTGCTAATAATAACAGCTATCTAAAGTTCAGGTCTCCTCTCAGAGAAGGGTTATAAGCCGTAGTCCACCACGCTGGCCCAATGCGAATTGGTGGACTTCACACACCTTTAAAAACATTATGAAGAACTCTCAGGTGTGCAGGATTCCTCACGATGATTTCCTTCACCGATGAAGCTTGTGATATTTAATTTCTTAAACGCACTTAACTTAGAAAAGTCAGAGGTACGTGCCCGGGATCGAACCTGCGACTCCCCGAATAGGAGACCGCAGTACTAACCACTAGGCCATCACTGGCCTATGACCCTTTTCTGAGAGGAGACCTGTGCTCAGTAGTGAGCCGTTGATGGGTTACGATGATGAAAGGAAGTCAAACGAACTAAAAGTTTGGCGTGAGCTATCCGCAGTTAAAGGTCAATGTAATTTTCTATAGTAGATTCCCTTCAAAACGGTTGGTCAATTTTCGGCCAATATCAATCAAATGTTCGCTATTCATTAGTAACCGTAAAGGCATACATGCGGCATTTAATATCCATTTTATCACGCTTATAAACCCATTACAACTTGGTTTCAACATGTTAATTTATACGCTAAATAGCCTCAAATAACCTAAGCATCGATTTATCTAATTAATAAATCAATGCACCTATCGGTTAGCGGTACAGGCTGAAAACTGAAAGGTCAACGGTTCGATACCCAGACGTTGCTCTATTGTCGTACACACTAGTAACACCAGCATTCCGCTTATTAAGAAAAGAGAAAATTAAAAGAAGAGAAGAGAATTTTAGTCAAGAGATATGAAGAGAGTTTAGAATATTAGTCAAGTTCAGCATGGCAAATGAAAAATAATAACATAAATTTTAAATTAAGTAATGTCTACCATCATCTTTACATTTTTAAGAAAAGTTAGATTTTAATTTAAGCTTATATTATAAAGAGGAAAGATTTTTTTGTTTATTTGTCTGTTTGTTTGTTTGTACCGAATAGGCTCTGTAACTACTGGACCGATTTTAACCATTTTTCCACCCATAGAAAGCTAAGTTACCAGGAAGTAACATAGGCTATAATTTATTTTCAAAGAAATTAGAGATTCTTAAGAAAATTGCAATAATGTAACCCAAAGTAGCAAAATTTTGCCTGTAAAATGCATTATTTGGCGTGTGCTAAGAAAACTATTGATGATACATGAAAATTATGTACTACATTATTAAAGTACTCATTATTCTCTACAAAAAAGTTCCTGAGGGAATATATCACACTATCATATTGAAGTCACAATAATAGCTTTTGTGTTCTAAAATTTAATTACATCGCCTTTACTGTCGTAGTTTTAATTCTTCCTTACTAATACATACTTAATATAAATGCGAAAGTGTGTTTGTTGGTTTGTCCGTCAATCAAGCTGCAACAAAGCTATGGATTGACGTGATTTTTTGGATAGGTATACCTAGTTGAGAACCTGGAGGGTGACATAGGCACCGGGATTTTAAAAACTAAATCCACGCGGACGAAGTCGCGGGCATCAGCTAGTTTTATATTATTAACGTGACGAATGCGATTTGAATAAGTACCTGTCAAATTAAAGTACTACTTTTCATGCAATATTTCATATTCATCATCACATACCTACATGTGGAATTATACATCAATAAATAATATAATTTATGCATACTCAAAGTCAGATGCAATAAAATTAATGGAGATAGACTGTATCGTTTAATTTGTGTCAGAACTTAAAATTAGATTTTTGTGAAATCTCACATCAATAAACTATCTATTAATCTATTAATTGTAATATTGGTGATTAACTTAATATGTTTTTATCACATCAAGGTACATCCTTACATTTAAAAATTTATTTTTATCTTTTTGAAATAGCTGCCAGCTCTTTAAGGGCCGATTTAACCAACGTAAAATTAGTCTTCTCCGAGCGTAAATTGGATGTTTTGGCAACATTTTAATAAAAAAGACGTGAGTGTGTCAGCTCCGACGCACGACTGGAGTTTACGCGCGACTCGGGTCCGAGCGCGCCGCTCGGACCCGATCAGTACGCGCTCGGCTTCCCGAAGCGAAAGCTCTTTCGCACGAAAACCAACCTTATTTACTCAACGTTAGGGTAGAAATTTGCATCGTTGTGAAAAACGTAACGCGGGCATTCGACAACTCAAGCGAAAACCAACCTTATTTACTCAACGTTAGGGTAGGCATCGTTGTGAAAAACGTAACGAGGTCATTGATAAGTTGATTTTACTGCTCGGATTTTTCTCATACCGGGCGCCTAAAATCGATTCTTAAGGAGTAAACTCCAAAAAAAAAACTGTCAGAACGCCCAATCTATTTCTCGGTTAAACGTCACTCAACATTGGTGAAATCGGCACTTAATTAGATAAAGTTAAAGTTTAAGTAATTAAATATCACTTGCTTCAACGGTGAAGGAAAACATCCTGAGGAATCCTGCACACCTGAGAGTTCTTCATAATGTTCTTGAAGGTGTGTGAAGTCCGCCAATTCGCATTGGGCCAGCATGGTGGACTATGGCCTAAACCCTTCTCTGAGAGGAGACCTGCGCTCAGTAGTGAGCCGTTGATGGGTTGCTAATGATGATGAAGATGATAATGAAAGTTTAAATTAAAGTTACTTAACTTTATCGAACTTCGAATGTAGTGGTCAATAGTAGGTACCTACTATTTACTACATTAAGTGCTAGTAGCTCCTAAAATTTTATGATTACCAAACTGCCTTAACGGTAACATAACATTGTGAACCTTGAATAGACAAATTAGTTTTTAATGTTATGGTAATTGTTACGTCTTTTACTCGTCTTGCATAAAAAATAGCTAAAAAATAAATCACTGAGCAAGGTCTGCACATAATATTTAAGCTTATTGTGCAACTGTTGCTCTAGGTGTTTTATTTACTAGATGATGCCAGGTGACTTCGTCCGCGTCGATTTTGTTTTTTTATAATCGCTTGGGAACTCTTTGACTCCCCGAAACAAAAAGTATTCCATAATACGTCATCGGGAAGCAAGCTATCTCTGTGCCGAATTTAATTAAGATTGATTCAGATGTTAGGGTCGAGGCTTCCTTAGCACCGCCGCCCTCAGCACATTGTTGTACTGAACTCGCAGGGCGCTGTAGGTCCGTTGCGTATAGTTTGTCCACAGACTGCACGTGTAAAAAGATTGGCAGTAGGCTCTAAACAAAGTGCACCGTGCAAATCTGCGGGCCAACATGTTGCCTCGAACCGACAGCGCCCGGCGGCGCTCCCGTTCAATATCGCTGTCGTCGTCCTGGCTGTCGGTTCCTACATGGCCGAGATACTTAAACTCAGTGACCTGTTTAAGGGGATATCCACATAGTTTCATTGTAGGTTTAAATATGGGTAGTTTATTTTTCCCCCTGAAAACAAGGAACTCTCTTTTTTTGGAGTTATAACTGAGTCCATGTACCCCAGCATGCTCCTCACAAATTTGCAGCAACCGCTTAACACCACTGATTGAGGGGCTCAGCAGAACCATGTCGTCCGCATAACTAATGTTGTTCAAACTGACACCATCAATCGAACACCCGACACCAGCTCTACTGAGCCTCCCAATCAGCTGATTCACTTACAAGTTAAACAGCCTAGGTGACGTCAGCCCCCCCTGCCGTACTCCAAAATCCAGTTTATAATGCTCGCTTAACGCATTATTCCATCTCACCACATTGTGCTGGTTACCGTACGTACTCAAACAATGCGATCAACTCAGGTTTTAAGCTAGTTTCCTTACTAAGCTTATGCCACATGATTTTGTATGCCACTAGATCAAACGCTTTGGACAGATCCAGAAAGCATGCACCGGTGTTTTTCTATCCGTATAGTACCGCACAGTCTGCTTTAGGCACAGTATGGCGCTCTCTGTTGAAAGTTCCGGCCTAAAACCAAACTGCGCGTCGTGAACTTTGAACGACTTACTCAACTGTGCTTCTAGCAGACTGTCGAGGACTTTAGCTGATATTGTCGCTAGGGATATCGGTCTGTAGTTGGATCTGTCCGCCGCGTTACCTGCCCTGTTCTTAATAATAGGCTTCATCATCGCCTCTGGTAGGTAACTGTGGCTAATACAAAGATTGTAGAGCAATTTGAGGACTCTCGGAAGGTGCACACCAGCATTACACAAATGCTCAACTCAAAAAACAACAAAAATTCTTTTAAAAAAAAAACCGTCTTCAAACGCCACCGAAAAGTATAAAATAATTTCAGTTTGTACACGTATGTTAAAGTCGCCCGCTCGAATTCAACATACGTTTCCGGTAGTTTTTGAGTTTATCGCGAACAGACAGACAGACAGACGCGGCGGGGGACTTTGTTTTATAATGTGTAGTAATAATACACATCAAACTATTACAAAAGTGCAGTCACGGCATTTAGCTCTTAAAGTTAGTCATCTAAGTGTTAGGGAAAGTTTGTTTTTGCGGTTTGCGCTTCTTCAAAACTAATTACTATACGAAATATTGTTATCTATACTTATAAAAATACTGGTCCTGACTGACTGACTGACTGATCTATCAACGCAAAGCCTAAACCACTGAAGCTAGAAACGTGAAATTTTGACAGTAGGTTCCTTCTATGACGTAGGGGAGCACTAAGAAAGGATTTCTTGAAATTCCGCCCCTAAGGGGGTTAAATGGGGGGTTAAAGTTTGTATGAAAGTCCGTCATTTTTAAAGTTATACCCATGAAACTCGGTATTTGGGCTTTAAATTAAAAATAAAGAGTTACGTGTTTCACAGTTTTTGAAAATTCTACCCCTTTGGGGGTTAAATAGGGGTTGAATATTTGTATGATAGTCTTTCATTTTTCAAGTTATTTTTCAAGTTATGTTTATAAAACTTGGTATTTTGTTTCTTGATTAAAAATAAAGAAGTACGTATTTTACAGTTTTTGAAAATTCTACCCCCGAAGGGGTAAAATAGGGGTTGATAGTTTGTATGAAAGTCCGCCATTTTTCAATTTATGTTTATGAAACTTGGTATTTTGGCTGATGATTAAAAATAAAGAAGTACGTATTTTACATTTTTTGACCATTCTACCCTTTAAGGGGTAAAATAGGGGTTGATTGTATGGATGTTCGCCATTTTTCAAGTTATGTTTATGAAACTTGGAATTTGGGCTCTTGATGAAAAATAAAGAAGTACGTATTTTACATCTTTTGAAAATTCTACCCCCGAAGGGGTAAAATAGAACCAACCAAACCAACCAAGTTTCATAAACATTACTTGATAAATAACTTGGAAAATGAAGGACTATCCTACAAACATTCAACCTAGGGGTTGAATGTTTGTAGGATAGTCCTTCATTTTCCAAGTTATTTATCAAGTAATGTTTATGAAACTTGGTATTATTGCTCTTGATTAAAAATAAAGAAGAACTTTTTTTACCTTTTTGATAATTCTACCCCCTAAGGGGTAAAATAGGGGTTGATAGTTTGTATGAAAGTCCGTCATTTTTTAAAGTTTTATCTATGAAACTTTTTAATTAGGCTTTATATTAAAAACAAAGAAGTAGTCACACGTCACAGTTCATACGTCAACCTAATTCCACGCGGACGAAGTCGCGAGGGCAACAGCTAGTTAAATATAATTTAAAAACAGCGAAAGTGTTAGGCGCGCCCGACTTCAACATACTTTTACAAACTAAAATTATTTTATACTTTTTAGTGGCGTTTGAAGTCGGTTTCTTTTTTAAAAGAATCTTTATTAGTGCAATATTATTATTAAACTTTTATCCAATGCGGGTGTAGTAGGTACAATAAAAGTATATTCATGCATTCATTCAATCATACAAGTTTTCTTGTAAATATGCGAGATCTTATATTATGTATTTATGATAGCAGTGATAGCCTAGTGGTTAGGACAGTGGTCTCCTATTCGGGGGGTCGCAGGTTTGATCCCGGGTACGCACCTCTGACTTTTCGGAGTCAAGTGCGTTTAAGCAATTAAATATCACTTGCTTCAACAGAGAAGGAAAACATCGTGAAGAAACTTGCACATCTGAGAGTTCTTCATAATGTTCTCGAAGATGTGTGAAGTCCGCCAATTCGCATCGGACCAGCACAGCGTGGTGGACTATGGCCTATAACCCTTCTCTGAAAGGAGACCTGCGCTCAGTAGTGAGCCGTTGATGGGTTGTTAATGATGATATTATGTATTGGAGAAGTTAACTTTTTTGCGTATTTAAATGAAAAAGAAATAAGCAAATCCCACTAATACTGTTTAAATGCAAAAGTTTGTGAGGATGGATGGATGGATATTTGTTACGTACCTACTCATTCACGCAAAAACTACAGGACGGATTTTGCTGAAACTTCTCAATTCAATAGCTTAAATACATCAGAACAGTAGGTATATAGGCTTTATTTTATCCCGGAAAATGAAACAGTTATCGCGGGAATCAAACAAACCACGCGAAGAAAGTCGAGGGCACCATCTAGATTCTAGTAAATTATAATAAATTCAAATTAAAAAAATATTTATTTCACGTAGGCCAACCTGTGGCTCTTATGACAATTCATGACTCTACCACCGGAGAATGAGCCGGCAAGAAACTCAGCAGTTGCTCTTTTCAAAATAATCATTTTACAATCCTACTAATATTATAAATGCGAAAGTTTGTGAGGATGAATGTATGGATGTTTGGATGGATGGATGTTTGTTACTCTTTAACGCGACAACGAATGAACCGATTTTGCTGAAATTTGGCACAGACATAGATTATAGTCTGGAATAGCACATAGGCTACTTTTTATCCCGGAAAAGCAAACACTTCCTGCGGGATAGCATCGCTACTTTTTGCGTTTTGTCCTTCAAAATACGCGCAATGGAGTTTTAGATTTACGTGATTTTTTTGCACAGGTGAAGTTAAGGGCCTGAAAAATGACAAAGGCTACTTTTTATCCCGGGAAAACAAACGGTTCCTGCGGGATATTAGTATGCTACTTTTCACATATTTATCTTTTAATTACGCGGCATTTATGTATGTATGTATGTATGTATGTATGTATGTATGTATGTATGTATGTATGTATGTATGTATGTATGTATGTTCCTACTACCTATCCTACTATCGTACTTGCTCCTACTTATATTATAAATGCGAAAGTTTGTGAGGATGGATATATGGATGGATATATGAATAATTATGATTAACAAATAAGAATAAAATAATATACATTAGTCTTAATTAATTAATCTTAATTAGTCTTAATTAATTAATTATTAACTACATATTTTAAATAAAAAATAAAGTAAAAAAAACGTTTAATAAGATATAAAAAAAAAAACAATGTAAAAACAACAAACAAACAAAATCCTAACTCATCCATCTAACTATACTTATAATAAAACTGTAACTGGACGAATTCTGCTGGTGCTGGGTCCTGCTCACCTAAATGGGTAATGGGTACTAAGTATGAACTACGCAGTGGCAAGCTGCCGTAAAAAAAATTCGAGCTTCCGTTTTGCTTTTACAAAAACTTCGTACAGTAGCTTTGTATTCTTAGATGACATCAATCTATTCACCTAATTTCACAATCGTTCGATTTGGTTTAGGAATCACCCTCCCCCCATTGTTACAACACTGGGCTACATCATTGAACTCCAAGTACCAATTCCTCATTCTTTATGCTGCTGGGTACCGGCTGAAGAAAATGTCGATTGTGGGTTGCTATTGTAGCTCTATACCACGTAGTACGGACTAGATACTGGCGTAGTGCAACGAAAAAGCAATTTTTAAAAACTTTTTCCACGCGGACGAAGTCGCGGGCATCAGCTAGTATTATTATGAAGCTATTACATTGTAATAAGTTTTTTATACTATCTTGTGGGCAGCTAGATGCTAAGCCGATTTAACCCATGTAACTTTGTTAGAATAAAATATAATAATACCACAGTGAGGGGAAGTTCCAAAAAATAAAAAAGTACTACAAGTCAATTCATGCTAATAGTAAAATAAATTCTATAAATGTGAAAGTTGGAATGTTTTAATGTTTGATACTCCTTCACCTCACACCTATTGAACCGATTTGGCTGGGAATGGAGATAGCTGGATCACAACAAGTATAAGTTTTTAGCCGACTTTCAAAAAGGAGGAGGTTCTCAATTCGTCGGAATCTTTTTTTTATGTATGTTCACCGATTACTCGAAGACGCCTGAACCGATTTGGTTTTTTTTTGTTTTAAAGGGTAGATATACTTCCCAGGTGGTTCAATTTAAAGGACAATGGGCGAAGATGGTCCAAGAGCCTCCACTGATGAGACTTGCTGGAAATGAAAGCTCATAGTTATCGTATGATTCTGACAAAATTCTATTAAATTCTGTCCCGGGGTTATTTTGTTATACTTAGTCATGTTTGTTCCGACTAAATAATATGATTTTACGTACATAACGTTGTCTTTATTATGACATGTTCTCTTAATCTCTTTATCTATCTTTAATTCGATGCCCCTCCCGCTTCTCTTAACCTCACCGCACTTCCCTCGCCCCTCAGACACCTACCAGAACACCGATATGACGTCATCGACACCAGGCGCAGATATAATGTGACTATGGAGTACGTTTATGTTCTCGGCTCGCATCCAGGTAAACAAAACAAGGTAAGGAAGGTCAGAGGGGGTGAGATTATCATTGTGTATGTCCCCCTCCCGCAGTCCTAGCCTGTTGTGAATGCATGCACCGCACCGACCCGGTCCAACAACCGGCAAGCGAGTGCGCAGTCTTTGTGGCGGCCGCCCCGTGTTATGCTAAGTTCTTTCTAGCTTCTTGTGGGAGTACTTATTCATGGGGGATTTATGGAGCGGTCGTCAAGGTTAATGACGGCGGTGGCTCATGTCGGTGATGAACTTTTTCACCTACCCTAATCTTCATACCATAGACCATATCTAACCAATTCTAACTTCGTATATCAGAATTATGATTCTACCCACATATTAAGTTCCACAGAATACTTACTTTGTGGTCTGAACATCGTCGCGACAGTCTTCGACTAACTCTCACTGTGTTCGCTGCTTAAGATCTTGGTCATCATACTTATATTATAAATGCGAAAGTGTGTTTGTTGGTTTGTCCTTCAATCACCCCGTAACGGAGCTATGGATTTTTTGCATGGGTATAGTTGAGGACCTGGAGAGACACATAGGCTACTTTTTATCCCGGGAAAAAAATAGTTCCCGAGGGATTTTAAAAACGAAATCTACGCGGACAAAGTCGCGGACATCACCTAGTGTTCCATAATCTTAAATCTATTGGCATTTTGATCGAATGACTTCATAAAAAGATAACATACTCGTAGACGCTGAATTGTTTAACACGAGTCATATTATTTAGTCAGAACAAACATGACCGTAGATAACCCCCGGACAGAATTTAATAGAGTTTTGCCAGAATCATACGACAACTTTGACCTTTCATTTCCCGCAAGTCTCATCAGTGGAGGCTCTTGGACCAAGTTTCATACATTTTTGCCCATTGTCCTTTATCGAAATTGATCGAGCCGTTTTTAAAAGATTTTTTTATATTAAACTAGCTGATGCCCGCGACTTCGTCCGCATGGATTTAGTTTTTAAAACTCCCGCGGGAACTCTTTCATTATGCGAGATAAAAAGTAGCTCTCCCGGTCTGAGGAACCACTACTACATCCATTACTATACCCATGCAAAAAATCGCATCAATCCGCTGTTCTGTTTTTTTTTTAAAGTATCCTATGTCCGTCTCCTGGTTCTAAGCTACCTCTCCACCAATTTTGAGCCAAATCGGTTCATCCGTTCTTGAGTTATAAATAGTGTAACTAACACCACTTTCTTTTATATATATAGATAGATTATTATAGCGGGGAAATCCACGGTTCCCAGATTTTCAGAAAACCTAACTTCACGCGGACTTAGTAAGTCCTTAGACTTCCTACCGTCCTAGTAATATTATAAATGTGAAAGTTTGTCACGATGGATGTATGGATAGATGGATAGGTATTTGTTACTCTTTCACGCTACCAATAATGAACCGATTTGGCTGGGAATGGAGATAGCTCATACCCAGAATTAACACATAGGCTACTTTTTATCCCGAAAAATTCCTGAGTTCCTGCGGGAATCAAAAACCTTAATCCACGCGGACGAAGTCGCGGTCATCATTTAGTAAATAATAATCTCGGAAAAATCTCTAAAAACACAAGATTTAACAAACACGTTCATGATTCATTAATTTGGTAACATCTCTACGTGTCAGGTCTAGTTTTAGGATAACTTGTTTTTTCTTATAATAACGGAGAAATCTGGTCAGATTGATGTTAACAATATGAAATTCTATATAATTTATGCAACACTTGCCGACAAGAACGTCTAGGACGCAAGTTTCGTCTGGAAATAACATAACAGCTCTAAGTTAATACTGGTTTTTGTTACGGAATAATAATTTTGTAATTTTCTTAAGTTGTTTGCCACTTTCTAGGCAGATGACTTGTTTTTTTTTTATTGTTTTTTTTTTAATCTAAAGATTTATATCCTTCCTACTATCCTTCTAATATTATAAATGTGAAAGTTTGTGAGGATGGATGGATGGATGGATGTTTGTTACTCTTTCAGGCCACAACGAATATATACCGATTTGGCTGGGAATGGAGATAGCTCATATCCAGGTTTAACTACTTTTATCCCGGAAAATTACAGAGTTTCCGCGGGAATTAAAAACCTTAATTCACGCGGACGAAGTGGCGGGCATCGTCTAGTCGAATATAAAATCCTTACTAATATTATACACTAGCTTTTGACTGCGACTTCATCCGCCTGTAGGTAGATTTTAAAAAAATCCGCCGGAACTCAATAATATTTCAAATATATCTCGTCATTTTATTCGTCAGATAAACGTACCTACATGTTACTCGTATTTATACTAGCGGCACGCTATGATGGCCGGTTTGACGTTTGTCCGCTCATGAAGTTCCGTATTAATTATAACGACTTTGAAGGAAATAATTGTATTACTTTATTGACGATAGTGATGTGCAGAGATTCACACACCAAAAAAGAGAAAACGAGCAAAACCAGTCGTTTCCACATCACTATTGTAATGTGTCAAACCGGCCATCATAGCGTGCCGCTAGTATAATGTTTTGCTATCTTTTACATTGCAGAGATAACAATCATACCTAATTGCATGGGAGCAAATTAAAATAATGAGATTGCGCTGAGTTTTGTCACTTTGTGCACCAGGTGGCATAGTTTTGAGCGGTAAAGTAAATACCACAGTACATTAGTAAGAGTACTAAAACTAGCGGCACGCTATGATGGCCGGTTTGACGTTTGTCCGCTCATGAAGTTCCGTATTAATTGATAACGACTTTGAAGGAAATAATTGTATTACTTTATTGACGATAGTGATGTGCAGAGATTCATAAATTTTATCGAATGTAGTTTTAGGTTTAGGACTCAAAATTTATTTATTAAATTGATTTCTAAAATGTATACAAGTGTAGAAAAATCAGTTTGCACCATTTAAGGGGTGAATGTACTTGTGAATATGAACAATTTTCACTATGTGGACAAACCTCTGAAATCGCAAAAAAATATCAGCTGTTTCATACAAAAGGTAAAATTTTTATTTTTATATGATATATACCACAACTCGGCATTTGGTTTTCTAAATTGAAAATTTTTAAAAATGGAATCTAATACGATCGTCACATAGGATCGCTGGCTAGCACAACTACTACCTCCGGCAAACTCGCGTCAATGCTCAATGCAAAACAAAGCAGTTTCGAATTGACGTTGCTTCGAAAAGTATAAACTGTCAGTGCAATGCGATTGTGATATAGTTTTGACCTGGCTTTGGATTTCAAATATTGATACTGCATTACTGTTGACCCTTGCTCGTTAATTTGGACTCTGTTCAAGCCCTTTGTTGTGGATTTCGTCGATATGACCGAACGTACGCAGAGAACTGTTCTAAATAGTCAGACACGTGAGTTCGTAATACGCCTTCGTAACTATTTCGATCGTGAAGCTCAAAATGGAGGGCCAATTTTACCTATAACGTCAGTGGTTGAACGCGTAGCTGATGCGCTTAATATTGGACAACGAACTGTTAGACGGATAACTAAAAAAAAATATGGCGAGACTGGCACAGAAGAAAATAAACTTCACACACCAAAAAAGAGAAAACGAGCAAAACCAGTCGTAGGCATCGATAGCTTTGATGCCGATGCTATCCGAAGACATGTTTACGGCTACTATTTACAGTACAGTACAGAGTATCCAACAAGAAAAAAGTTGGTGCATTCACTGAAGGAAGCTGGATTATTCTTCGGTGGGGAAAGTTCTTTAACGAAGATTTTGAAGACCATTGGATTTCGATACAAAAAATGTAACAAACGCAAAATATTGATGGAAAGATTTGATATAGCGATGGCAAGGTATACTTTTTTACGGCAAGTGAAAGAAATCAAAAATTGGCAAAATGTTGTGTTCTTGGATGAAACATGGCTTAATGCTAACCATACTGTAGGCCGTTCTTGGAACGATGACACAGCAGCATCTACTTCCAAAGTTCCTGTAGGAAAAGGATCGCGACTTATAACTTGTCACGCCGGAACCATCAACGGGTTTGTCGAAGGTTCTCTCATGGCTTTTGCGTCAAAAACCACTGGAGACTATCATGAAGACATGAATGGAAAAAAGTTTACTGAATGGTTTACCTCAATGTTGTGTAGCCTCCCTGAACCATCTATTATAATTATGGACAACGCCCCATACCACTCGATGCAAATTGACAAGCCACCTGCCCAATCCCAAAAGAAAGCTGATATCGTCGCATGGCTTCGTAAAAATGGCGTAGATGCAAACATGAATATGTTAAAAGCGGAATTAGTACGTCTTTTAAAAGAAAACAAACCAACCAAGATCCGATACGTCATTGACGAAATAGCATTAGAACATGGGCACAGAGTTATACGGTTACCGCCTTACCATTGTGAGTATAATGCGATTGAGTTGGTGTGGGCTCAAATTAAGGGATATGCTGCAAGACACAATACAGAACCCCCATTTACCACAAAAAAAATGCTAAAATTATTAGAAGAAGCTTGTGAACATGTGACTAAAGGAGACTGGGAAAAGGTTGTGAATAGAACTGTTAAATTAATAAGGGAAGATTATGAAAGAGATGTGAAAATAGATAATATTATAGAAAACGAACATATAATTATTAATGTAGGTGATGATAGCAGTGACGACAGTGAAAATAGTAGTATGGACGAATCTGATTAATTATGGCCTTTTGTGGCACCTTTTTTGGTATCTTTTGTATTCATATGTTTCTTGTGTGCATATAAAGTATGTATATTCATTTTCATTCAAATATTCAGTTCGTTCAAATAAATTAAATAAACATATACATTTTTGTTTTATTAAACCTATTTAATCAGGTACAAAAACAAAGGCTCGGCTTTTGAAACGTGCCGCCCTGATAGAGCCAAGATGAGTTTATAGGGGCGTCCTAGAGGGTCTTTCGATGCCCCCGAAACAATTTTTTTTTGCCGGACGCGTGTTTTTTTTTTTTTACAAAAATACGAATAAACTTATATTTTTAGGTTAGAAACGTAAAATAAATGGGTTGGATTTAGAAACGTGCGGCAGTAGGGGGTGGATGGGAGGGGGGTGGGGGAGTGGGGGGAGGTGTCCCCTACCCCCAACACCACTCCCATGAAAAGGTAATGAGAATTTTCTTTTTTTAAATTTTTTAGGTTAGTCTTGCCGAAATTCGAGCAAAACTTCGCTTAGTGAAGGAGTGAAGGTAAAAAAAGAGTGGGAGGGAGGGGAAAAGGAGTAGAGTAGATGGGAGCTCATGTTTATAAAATATAAAGAAATTATTTTTATATTATACTGTTGTTTTATTTCTGACAATAATATGTACTTATAGCAAAAAAGCTTTTCCACTCTGAAACGACATGGACTGATATAGGTCGAACAGTGTGACAGAACCGAATTGGCCAACCTCGACTCCACGTAGTCTTGTCTGTCCTACCCCTAGAGTGTTTTTATGAAGCGCGAAGCCAGAAGCTCGCGAAGGAGGTCCTGAATGAAGCGAGCCTACGAGGCCGAGTGGAGCGAAGGGGGGAGGTGGCGAGCGAAGCGAGCCGGCGACCTCCGTAGCGAAACGAAGGTCGAGTAGGTGAAGCTGAATGAAGGGGCGACGGAGCGAGTCTTCTGGCGTAGCCCATTTGATTTGTAGCTTGAACAAAACGCAACTCACGCCACAGCCTTCGTGTTTATTATTTTCTACCGCCTAGAAAAACATGAGCATTGAGTTCTATTGTTTTGAAATGAAAATTTAATTGGAGGGGCTTCTATGCTTCCTCTAACCACCAGACTATGGAAAATATGAAGTTAGGTTAGGTTGGGTTAGAACATAAATATTGTTGGTGCCCCGCCGCAGGACTGCACCCGTAAATTCTCACTGTTGGTTAGGTTAGAGGGTTGTAATCAAAAAAAAAATTAGTAAGTTTCTAGCGGAGGGAGTTAGGGGGGATGACGTACCTCCCCTTCTTCCCCCCTCTCCCTCCACTTAACCAGGCGACACGTTTCAAAGGTTTTGCCAATGTCACTTTAATCAATATTAAAAAATTCATAAAAAAAAAAGTATGCGCGTCCGGCAAATAAAGTGAGGGGGGATGACTTCCCCTCCCTCCCCTCTCCCCCCTCCCCCCCCCCACTTACCCCCTATCGGGGCGGCACGTTTCAAAAGAAAACCCATACTTAATTGTTTTTTGTTCGAGAATAAATTGACATTCCACATCACTATTGTAATGTGTCAAACCGGCCATCATAGCGTGCCGCTAGTGTAAGTATAAACAAGTGTAAATAAAAAAAAAATATTTTTAAATGCAATCTTTTAGTAGCTACATCATTAGACTCTGGATATCATCTAGGATCAGAGTACTTGTTATGACGAATCAAACGAGCCCAAACTCGATGGGGTTACGTCGTTTTATTACAGGGTTCCGATAGCCATCTTCCGTCGCCATCATCAGATCAGCTCCATGTCACAATAATATTGCATTGTCATCCGATTTACACATAAATGCAAAATTTCAGCTAGATCAGAAACCGGGAAGTGGGTCTAATTCATATTGCAAGATTTGACCCAAACAAATAAATAAATAATAAACTGGTCAAGCTAAATAAAAGCTTGTAATTAAGCCAATCACCACAATTGAGATCGTTGTAATGATTGATGCAGCTTTTCCAATAGACCTACAGTATCAGGTTTTATTAAGAAAATAATTAATGATTGCCCGACCACACTTAACGTTTACATTATTAAGTTCTTAAGGGCCGACATCACCAACTTAAAAAAATATGTCTTAACCGAGCGATATGATATTTTGACAGACTTTTAATACAAAAACGAACGCCCAATTTATTTCTTGGTTAAACGTCACTCGACGTTGGTGAAATCGGCACGTGTTCGTCTATTGATAAATTGTTACGTGACAAGCAATTTAATGCAGTAAATCAGTCGTGAGACCTTTTGAACTCACAACCATAGTGGGTAAAATATAATAATAGGGTATTACACTAAAACTTAAATTAAAAGTTTATGGTTGTTTGGTTTAGACAGCTAGCTATATTTCATGCAGATTACAATCTGATGTCTTCGGGTCATCGAGATTGCGCAGGCCATCGCATGCGCAGGTGTCGTATGTCTGCAACATTTACGATCAATGCTTTGTTAAGCCTGCATATGACCCCTGCCTATAAAAATAGTGGTAGAGTCAGACGATTCAAAAGCACTTGTAAATAGTTTATTTGAGTAAAAAAAATTTCTATTCTATTCTAAAAGCTTATTGGCAGGGATCGCGACCTCTTCATAATCACATATTTGTAGGGGTAAATATCTTGGATTTCCATAGAGATAAGCTGTTCTGATATGATGATAATTATAGACTAGTTATACCTACCTACCTACTAGAGATAAAAAATCTATGCAAAAAGTTAAATCGATCTTATGCGATGTGATTTCAGTTATATAGATCTATAGATCTCACCCTATATATACGTCATCTCACTTTGTATTTGGTTTTAGACAGACATTATTATATTCAAAATGCACTTTAAATTTTTAGGTTTTAAATATATTATGTATACATGTTATATGTGTATTTATGTTGACTGTATAATTATAAATATAATTTCTATAGACCCAATGCATACCTAATAACTACTGAGTACACATATTAAGGATTATTACTTGATGTTATTGTATTTTGTCCATATTTTGGTTGCAACCTGTTTTGTGTAACTTTTCAATTTAAATAAATAAATAAGGACAACCCAAAAAATTGCAATAAACCAACAAAAAGCGCACTTTCTCATATGAAATACCAAGAGATTAATATCTAAACACAAAATATTAATTGAAGAATGCACTTAACATCAATTAAACATTAATTATTATAAGGTAAACTCAAATTCTCTATGATGACGTAATTTGGTTTTGTTCTTAGTTTGGTAATTAACAATGATTTATGTAACTGTTAATGCGCCTCTCTCATTATGGCGTTATAATTAGACGGCTTTGCTTGTGTAGTGTATAATTATGGACTTTCATGTGGTAATGTAAGCAGTGATAGTCTAGTGGCTAGGACTGTGGTCTCCTATTCGGGGGGTCGCAGGTTCGATCCCGGGTACGCTTTGACCCTACCTATGACTTTTCGGAGTTAAGTGCGTTTAAGCAGTTAAATATCACTTGCTTCAACGGTGAAGGAAAACAACGTGAGGAAACCTGCACGCCTGAGGGTTCTTCAAAATTTTCTTGAAGGTGTGTGAAGTCCGCCAATTCGCATTGGGCCAGCGTGGTGGACTATGGCCTACCCTTCTCTGAGAGGAGACCTGAGCTCAGTAGTGAGCCGTTGATGGGTTGCTAATGATGATGATGATGTGGTAATATCTATTATCTACATAACCATCATAATAGATCTTACAATAGATACGTTAGGTACCCAATAAAGTATGTACTTATGTACTGCTATCTCACCTGACGGAAGTGAAGATGTAGTTCTAAGGTGGCAGAGGGCCGACTTGGGGAGGGAGAGGCATATTAGATAGGAATTTTAGTTTTGTAAAAGATGTGAATTAACGTCGATACCGATAGCTATACCATCCTCCAGAGGTGCGATTGTCTTAATTCCCCGTTCCAGTGGTTTAGATGATAATATTTTTATTATTTATGTTTAGCTTTTAATTTTTGATATTTAGGATTAAAAGAGGAGGTTCTCAATTCGTCGGAATCTTTTTTTTTATGTATGTTCACCGATTACTCGAAGACGCCTGAACCGATTTGGAAAATTCCTTTTTTGTTTGAAAGAGTAGGTATACTTCCAGGGTGGTTCCATTTAAATTTTATCTAAATCGGTCGAGTGGTTTTTAAAAAATCAACAATAAACTACAATATACCTACTCTGTAGTGGCGCGGATGTTTAAAGTCGGTTTTTTAAGAAGAATTTTTTGTATTATAGTTACATATGTAGTATTTGATATATTTTGTTATTTATTTAAACAAAAAAAAACATTCTATGTATCTATTTTCACAATAGATTACTCTAAAAGCCATGGGAACCCAATCTCGTCTCGTCAGACCTGTCACAGTACCATCAATCATTTTCCTATTGAGGTCTATGTGATATGTGCGCAGTATCTCGAGATGAATCAGACGATTGTCATCACTTATCATTATATCGTTTGCGGTCACTGACGACAGAAGTATGCTAGATCTACAACGTGTACTGAAAGTCCGAAAAACTACTGCAAGGTACCTTTGCCTACCTTTCATATAGAACTCTTCAGCACAAGCATTGGACTCGAAGCCCTTATAGTTTTTGAGTTAACCTCACTGTAAGTTTGCACCAGTAACAATCTTAGCACAACCCTAGAAAACTTAACGCGTCGGTATACCTACTACCGCGCGCCGCGCGCGTTGTAACCTATTCACGGTTAATCATAGGGTTGTCACAAGTAAGCGCATTAATATCAATTGGATGAGTTTGTATGGTAAAAAAAATGTGCTTATTTCTATTCAATATTTTTATAGATGATTCTTTATTAGCTACACACATGTACCCTGCAGTCATTTTTCGGACTTTCAGTACACGTTGTATATTAGGTTAGATTTTATCGTTCCAATTAACTACAGTTTTCTTTTATAAATGAATACCTGATGAGAGATCTTATGCCTGGTAGGAGGCTTTGACCGTGGCTTGTTACTACCCTACCGTGGAAGACGTGCCGCTAAGCGATTAAGCAAACCGGTATGATGGCGAGTAGAAAATTATTAGGGGTATGGGTTTAATTCATTCTGCCATACGGTATGGGTTTAATTCATACTGCCATACGGTATGGCTCCCTTGGATGGGCAGTGGGCTATGGCCCATGCCCCGTCCAAGTGATCTCGCTACCATCTTAGGGTAAGATCTATAGATGGCACTCTCACTCAGCTCAGAGTCAAGACTGAGTTAAAACGAGACAGATTTATTTCGGGACATATTTGTGTCTCATTTTAAATCTATCTTGAGTCTAGAGCAGAGCCAGAGTACGCTCTATAGATCTCAGCCTTAGACTACATCGTTACTTACCATCAGGTGAGATAACTTGTCATCGAATAAAAAAAAATTCCTCGAGCTCGCATGTGTTTAGGTTTCCTACTTATTAAGAACAATATTCTTCATACCAACCATTTGGTATTAGATGGAATTTCAATAGTGCATCTTTAGGGTACCTGCTTAAGAAATATTTCCTTGAAACAAATCCTGTAGGATACGTATCTATCAGTCAGTCACGATATTGTTTTATAGGTATAGAAGCTTTAACCTACCTGGATAATATAATGAGTTATAGTCTAGTAAAATGCTAGCCTCTCCTCCTCCTATATTAAAGATAGATACTTAACTAGCCCGACTCAGCTTTCAGAAGGCTTTCAGGGGATTTGTCTTTATGTCTACTATGCAAGAGAGACTACTTATTAATTATTATAATACTAGCTGATGCCCGCGACTTCGTCCGCATGGATTTGGTTTTTAAAAATCCCGCGGGAACTCTTTCATTATCCGAGATAAAAAGTAGCTCTCCCGGTCTGAGGAACCACTACTACATCCATTACTATACCCATGCAAAAAATCGCATCAATCCGCTGTTCTGTTGCGACGTGATTGAAGGACAAACCAACAAACAAACACACTTTCGCATTTATAATATCAGTAATGCTTTATTATAACACTTTTTATAATTGTCAAATTTTTTACCATACTTGACCAAAGACAAAATTACGTTTAGCTGTCATTTACGTTTTGTTATTCCACTGTCATTTGCGTTTTGTTATTCCATGTCAGATGCCTTTTTTTTATACCACGTTTTATAGTGACTTGACGGAAACGCGGTCGAACGGGATAAAAAGTATCCTATGTCCGTCTCCTGGTTCTAAGCTACCTCTCCACCAATTTTCAGCCAAATCGGTTCATCCGTTCTTGAGTTATAAATAGTGTAACTAACACCACTTTCTTTTATATATATATAGATGTATTACGTGAAAAGCAATTTCACAGTACATACATTGTTTCAAAGTATGGAAATCTTTGCAAAATACTTGGTTTAATACTCAAAGCAAAATACCGTTTGCTTAACAACAATGTTAACGTAACCGAAAGTCATAAATATGAAAATTGTTAAGCACTCGAACATTAATTCTATTGTACACAATGTTGACTCGAAATTTCTCTATGCCAAGAATTTACTTAAAGTCTTCACTTTTCTCCAGTCTCTACTGAGTCTTAGGGTTGTCACAAAAGGTACGTTTTACTACGAAAAATTAAATGATCTAAGTGTCTAACAAATTTCGAATTTGATGTTTTGGCAGTTTTTGTATTTGAAATATGTCAGGTTTATAAAAAAACACATGCTTGTTTAAACGTTTTGTGGTAAGACGGATAATTTTAAGTCTAGATGTTAATCACGCCGGATATACGTTAGTAGAACGAGGTTACATAACGTGTTAAAATAAGTATATTTTTATTTCAAATGCTTCGCTTTATAAAAGTATTTTACAAAATAATAATACACTATGCCTCTAACACTAACTAATCGTAAACACACAGGATTTAAAAATCATAGGACCTATTAATCTATTCATGCATACAAAACTGTTTTCATATAAATAATAAAAATTAATAGCATTTAAATTAATGAAAAACAATAAAATCGTGCTCAATGATACCCTCAGTGTACAATTTACATGTTTTAAGAAAAAGCTGCCAGAATTGTACAAAAAAAAATAAGTTCGGTATGCGATAAGTGACAGCCCTATCCATCTCTTACGTTCCTGAACAATGGGTAATATTTACAAAGATGCGCGTGCGACGCGAAATGTCCAAGTCTCGTATAAATTAGAAGTTATATTGAATCGCTTCCGTATTTAAATTTATGTCTCAGGGAAATCTGCTAACGATATGAATTTTAGTGACTGGTTAATAACGAATATTGAAGAAAATTTAATGATAATAATATACTTTCTACATTGGGTCCTATAAAACAGTTTACTTAGTATACCTAATCTTATAGTAAAGGCGGATGCCTTGATGATAATCATATTATATTATGCTCATACATAATAATATAGGATGATAATAATAAATATAAAAATAGTCTATGTAGGCTTATAATATAGGAATTAAATAAGAATATAGGAATATAAAATCCCAAGGATTCTCTTTTCTTTGAATTCCCGAGAAAAAAATTATCTTTTAATCTCTACAATTTCACAAAATTGTCTCTTTATTGCTTCCTCTCAAATGAAAATGACAACAAATAGGTAATACAACTTTTACTTTCACTTCAAGCTTAGTTTTAAGAAATCACATTTTGTACCTTGCTAATTTTTCGAAAAAGGTTGAGCGGTTTAGGCGCGTAAAAGGTTTTTAGGGTTCCGTACCCAAAGGGTACCAACGGGACCCTATTACTAAGCCTACGCTGTCCGTCCGTCCGTCCGTCCGTCCGTCCGTCCGTCTGTCAGAGGGCTATATCTCGTAAACCGTAATAGATAGACAGATGAAATTTTCACATATTATGTATTTCTATTGCCGCTATAATAACAAATAATAAAAATTAAATTTAATTAAAAAAATTAAATTAAAATGGGTAGGTGGGTAGATGGAAATTTTTTAATTTAATTTTTTTAACGGAACCCTAAAAGAGCGAGGCCCGACTCGCACTTGGCCGATTTTTTCAAAACAAACAAAGTTACTTCTATAATAATGTGAAGTGCATTATACCTAAGATTAAGAATTTATTTATTTAAACATAAATATTAACACATTTAATTTATTAAATAGTTCCAACAATTTAATTCATGGTCCCTACGCTATGGATACCTGTGTTGCACAAGGTAGTTTTTTCCAAGAATAAATTATACCTTAAGTATAATATGCTTACATTAAGTATATTGTGTATTATTATTAAAAACAATAAGTTCTTTATTGGTTCTAACACGCAGGTAACAACTGACTCCATTTTTGATACACATTTTTTGCCTCAAAGGTCCGTTTACAGACATAAGTGACCGTCTACTTATGTTAATTTGGCAACTCACGGTCGACGCCATTTTTGCACGTTTAAACCATAATATTTTCGTTTGCCGAAATTAGAAACGAATAAGCTAAAATATTCGCAATTCGGTATTTTAAAACATTCGATTTTAAGGCCAATTTGTATACGTAACAAAATTACTAATCGAAATATACGAGTTTTGTAATTAGTTAATTAGGCTTTTATTAATGAATAATCCATACCTACTTAAATATTACAAATTCGAAAGCGTGTTTGTTTGTAGCTTTGTCCTTCAAACAACGACTGAGCAACGGTTTATATTTCGAATTCAAATTCAAAATTCAATTCAAATTCAAATTTATTTATTTGTCCAGATTGAGTTATAACAAGATCTTAAATCTATCTATCTATCTATACTATAATAAAACTGTAACAGGTCCAATTCTGTACATTGAAGATATTTTGAAAATTTTTGTTTGAGGGCACTCTATAATCGATACTGAAGCCAAAACAATTTTTTTTTAATTTTTTGTCTGTCTGTCTGTCTGTCTGTCTGTCTGTCTGTCTGTATCTTGGCCGCGCATCACGCCGAAACTACTGGACGGATTTAAATGAAACTTGGCACGATTTAAGTTAATACTACGAGGTATAATATAGGATACTTTTTATCCCGAAATTCAGCACGGTTCCCTTGGGAGAGGGGATGAAAGTCAAAATGTGTATTTCGCTGTAATTCATTAAGGCGTATTCCGATTTAATCCATTCTTTTTTTGTTAGAAAGCAGGTTCTTTAGAGATTGTCCTGTAATTATTTCAAGGTCGTCAATTTCGTAGTTCAGAAATTATAGACATCACGATCTTCAGTATAAGGTCCAAATAACTTGAACCCCGTAATCTACAAGATACATTGAATGAACGGCTCATCTTAAGCTGGCAAGCGTACTTTATCGTATATAGCCATCGTGGATAGCCCTATTTTGTCAAAGTCAAACTACTCGCCAAACGATCATTATACCTACATACTACATAGTAGGTATGGATGTAACACATCGTATGGACTTAATGCTACAGTGTTTTCCTATGCAATTTAATATTCTAATTATACTAATATTATAAATGCGAAAGTGTGTTTGTTTGTTGGTTTGTCCTTCAATCACGCCACAACAGAGCCACGGATCGACGTGATTTTTTGCATGGGTACTATAGTTGAGGACATAGGCTACTTTTTATCCCGGAAAATCAAAGTGTTCACGAGGGATTTTAAAAACTAAATCCACGCGGACGAAGTCGCGGGCATCAGCTAGTAATATAATAAAACTGTAACAGGTCCAATTCTGTACATTGAAGATATTTTGAAAATTTTTGTTTGAGGGCACTCTATAATCGATACTGAAGCCAAAACAATTTTTTTTTAATTTTTTGTCTGTCTGTCTGTCTGTCTGTCTGTCTGTCTGTCTGTCTGTCTGTCTGTCTGTCTGTCTGTCTGTCTGTCTGTCTGTCTGTATCTTGGCCGTGCATCACGCCGAAACTACTGGACGGATTTAAATGAAACTTAGCACGATTTAAGTTAATACTACGAGGTATAATATAGGATACTTTTTATCCCGAAATTCAGCACGGTTCCCTTGGGAGAGGGGATGAAATTCAAAATGTGTATTTCGCAGTAATTCATTAAGGCGTATTCCGATTTAATCCATTCTTTTTTTGTTAGAAAGCAGGTTCTTTAGAGATTGTCCTGTAATTATTTCAAGGTCGTCAATTTCGTAGTTCAGAAATTATACACATCACAATCTTCTGTATAGGTCCAAATAACTTGAACCCCGGAATCTACAGGATACTTTGAATGAACGGCTCATCTTAAGCTGGCATGCGTAATTTATCGTATATAGCCATCGTGGATACTATTTTGTCAAAGTCAAACTACTCCAAAGGCGTCAGATTTTGCCAAACGATCATTATACCTACATACTACATAGTAGGTATGGATGTAATACATCGTATGGACGTAATATTACAGTGTTTTCCTATGTAATTTAATATTCTAATCATACTTACGAATATTATATGTGCGAAAGTGTGTTTGTTTGTTGGTTTGTCCTTCAATCACGCCGCAACAGAGCCACGGATCTACGTGATTTTTTGCATGGGTATAATTGAGGACCTGGAGAGTGACATAGGCTACTTTTATTACGGAAAATCAAAGTGTTCCCGAGGGATTTTAAAAACTAAGTCCAGGCGGACGAAGTCGCGGGCATCAGCTAGTAATAAATAATAATAGTACCTAATAATATTTATAAGAGGTACAGTGTGTATTGAGTGAGTACAGGTATATTGAGAATCTCTTCAATTTATGAAGTCGGTCAAAAATACACATCCGTGATAACCATTTTTAGAGTTTCGTAGTAAACAAGGAACCCTTATAGTTTCGCCATGTCCGTCCGTCTGTCTGTCTGTCTGTCTGTCCGCGGTTTAGCTCAGAGACTATTGGTACTAGATTCTGTAATTTGACAATTTGAGTAAAATAAAATTGTGAAAAATATTTTTTTTAGGGTACCTCCCCTAAATGTAAAGTGGGGATGATATTTTGTAGTATATTATATATAGTATTTAAACCATGAAACTCAAAATGTATTCAATATTCATAAATAAAGTAAAAGCACTATCCTAGGTCAGCAATAATATTTGAGACTTTCAACTACGGAACCCTACTCTGCGCGTGGCCCGACACGCACTTGGCCGGTTTTTTTTTATGTATGTTCACCGATTACTCGAAGATGCCTGAACCGATTTGGAAAATTCTTTTTTGTTTCAAGTGTGTGAGTGTACTGAGAGTGGGAGTACTTCCCAGGTGGTCTCATTTAAATTTTATCGAAATCGGTCGAGCGGTTTTTAAAAAATTAACAATAATTTATTATTGACTTGCCTTTTTCATACATAAACAACTTTCTAAGAGCATAATATTATACGAATAGGTTTATACAGAAAAAAATGTTACAAGGACGTATTTTACGTACATACGTACCTTTGGCGGACTATAGGCATATCTATCCTATAGGCCGGACTTGACAAATTAGCGATCCTAAATTAACTCATACCACAGTTTTAAAACCTTGGCTATGTTGGTCACCATTATCAATCAATGCTAGAAATGGTTAATCGTGGGTTAACCAAATTAATACCTTTATTATGCAACAGTAAATCCTTACCTACCTTGATTCGAAAAAGTCCGTTTTTGTGTGTGTATTCGCTTATATCTTCAGAACACACAGCCCACACAACATTTAGGTAGATTCATCATTATTCATTATTCATCATTATCAACCCATCATCGGCTCACTACTGAGCGAGGTCTCCTCTCAGAGAAGGGTTATAGGCCATAGTCCACCACGCTGGCCCAATGCGAATTGGCGGATTTCACACACCTTCGAGAAAATTATGGAGAACTCTCAGATGTGCAGGTTTACTCACGATGTTTTCCTTCACCGTTAAAGCATGTGATATTTACTTTCTTCTAACCCTTCTAACCCTTCTGTGAGAGGAGACCTGCACTCAGTAGTGAGCCGTTGATGGGTTGCTAATGATGATGATGATGATAACATCGATATTTGAACGAGCTTTTAGACCATAATCTCGAAGTGAGAACCTTATTAACACCCACTTTCCACACAAGTGACAAAGTAGCTAACTCAAGATTAAACAAGGTACCTATTTAACGAAATTCGTAAAGCCATGTTTCAACACGATCGTAAATATTGCCCAATAACGTTAAATAGAAAGATGCCACCTTGGACGATTTCGAATTTTGTAACATATTATAGGTGACAAGGTAGTCATATTATCAATGCATTGAAAATACAAATGATATACGACTTTAAACATGATTAATTATACTGTATGACTTTTGTGTTTTTTATCTTTTTATAAATTGGATATCAACGCAAAGAAGTGAATAAGTAATTCTCAATTTTGGTAAATGCACGGAGTCAAAAGCGGGTTGCAGACGGAAAACTAAGCTAACTTACTGTAGCTTAGCTCGAATAGCTGACGTAGTTTATCCTGATTGCAAACTAAGCTATGTGAGCTAACGAAATTATGCGAAACTAAGTTATTTGTATAAGTCCATGTAAAGCTATACGTGTGTAGTGTACGGCCGCTTAGTTCTTGGTTGTGCACGGGACATATTTCTAGCTTAGCTTAGCTTAGCTAGCTTAGCTTTGGAATAACTTAGTTTTCGGTCTGCAACCCGAAAAAGACCAATAAAGCTGCCACAAAGCTTGGTGTGCTGAAGAAGGTGAAGCAGTCCTTCACGTGTGAGCAGCGCCTGAATCTCTCAGGCTCAGGTGCGCTCAGCCATGGAGTACTGCTGCCACCTCTGGGATGGCTCTGCCAAGTATCAACTTGCATTAGACTCGATAGATCGTCGCGCCCGCCGTATGATAGGTGAGCAATCACTCGCAGGCGAAAATGCAACAGCACCTATAGCACCGACCTATAATCTAAAACCTCATCGATGTCTCCGCAGCGCGGCGTAGTATGACTCATCATCATCTCCCTTTCCTTGTCCCACCCTATGTGGGGTCGGGACAACATGGCTTACAAGCCATGTTGTAAGTGGTTCGGCTTGACATTTTACGGCCGGCCGCCTGCCTGACGTCAACCCTCCTTGGGAATGCTTTTGTTGGTGGAAAGGATAGTACCGCCACCTTTCGGTTCATTAGGGTAGTGCTCTGGACTGTATGCGGCCATCTATGTATGTGTATATATGGCGTAGTATGACTACCTGCCCAAAATGCTGGCAGCGTAAGCCCCTTTGGAATTTGAATGGCAAGGCTTTACCAGTTATTCGATTATTCATGAATTTAGTAAAAAGTATTTTTATGGGCATAATACGATTTATAATATGAGAGGTTTTTTATTAATTTATTTCTCTGGCATTTGAATATAAAACCAATCCCAAACCGTGTCGAAAGACAATCTGCATAATATTACACACAAGACGAAACTGGATTTTCCATTGGTTTGATGAAATAGCCGATGCTTGTTGGTCCCAAGGTGTTGGAGTGGCGACCTCGCTCCGCAAAGCTCACTTTTGACAGACTCCACACTGGGTGAACCTACATCAGAAGAGTCGCAGGGAGTTGCTGGACACGTGTAGAATCCAAGAAGAGTTCTCGCTGTATATTTAACACCTAACCCCACTTGAACGAATTCGCGGACAAAAGCTAGTTAGACCTAACTTTTTAACCATATATCTAGTACTTCTATCCGTTTCTTCAAAAAAGGAGGAGGTTCCCAGTTCGTCGGTTTTTTATGTAAGTATTCACCAATTATTCGAAGACGCCGGAACCGATTTGGAAAATTCTTTTTTGTTTCAAAGGGTACGAGTATTATATTATTCCTTCCTTTTCATCCCAGGTGGCCCCATTTAAATTTTATGGAAATCGGTCGAGCAGTTTAAAAAAAAACCATAATAAATTTTATACTTTTTTAGTGGCGCGGGCGTTTGAAGTCGGTTTTTTAAAAATATTTTTTTATTATAGATTACTATTATCTTCTCTATTTATAAAAAAAAAAGTCTTATCCTTACTGAATGATCTATCAGCGCACAGCCTCAACCACTGGAGTTATTTTAGAAACTTGAAACTTTGACAGTAGATTTTTCAACGAAGTAGGCGCTCACTGAGAAAGGAGTTTTGTAATTCCACCCCCAAAGGGGTTAACTATGGGCAGCAATATTTGTATGAAACTCCGTAAATTTTCAAATTTCATTAAAACTTGGTATTTTGCCTTTCGATTAAAAAACAAGAAGTACATTATAGGTACCAATGATTCAATGCTGAAAATTCCACGCGGATGAATTCGCGGGGCAAAAGCTAGTATGCAATAAAAACCTACATTTATTGTTACCATTTAGTGAAACAAAGCAACAAAGCAATAATGTACAGCGTATCTTGAAATCCGACATTAATCTATTCCATCACCTTCGGCTTACCTTGATTGTGAAAACGTCGAAATATTGTGAGGTGGCGTGTTGTAATGGGAAGTAATCTGAGAGAATAGCTTTCGGTGATGACGTCATGAAGGTTGCAGAAGTTCAATTACGATTCAAAGTTACACATTTAATCTGTGATTTAAGTCTTATGATTGAAAGGTTGCCATTTAAATTGAAAAAAATTTGAGTGGTCTTTAAACACACATGAATAAAATAGAAATATTGTTGATTTCCACATAGTTCTGACTATTAGGTAGGTGTGTTAACCCAAACACACCATATTTTTTAACCGACTTCAGAAAAGGAGGAGGTTATCAATTCGTCGGAATCTTTTTTTATGTATGTCCACCGATTACTCGAAGACGCCTGAACCGATTTGGAAAATTCTTTTTTGTTTGATAGGTTATACTCCCCACATAAATGTTATCAAAATCGGTCGAGTGGTTTTTAACATATCAAATGGTATAGCGGCGCGGAAGTTTGAAGTCGGTTTTTAAAAAGAATTTTTATATAATAAATTATTAATGTTATCTCATCAGTCAGTTAGTTTACCTTGCCTATATTATGTCTGATTTTCCGGATTAAATTTCAAAGTGGTTGAACGGATTTTAACGAGACTTTCATAGTCAAGTAGAGGATTAAACAAAGAGTATAGTAGACTGGATGATGCCTGCGACTTCTATTACTGTTTTTTTTGTGTTATTTTGTTTTGAAACATAGAAACTACACTAACCGCCTCCCAAGCCGGTTGGTCACCGTGGGAGAGCTAGACTGACACCCACCAGTCAACACAAACATAAGTACTATTTTTATGAGTAGAAAAGAACAAGATAAAACAGAATAATAATATGCTTTAGATTTTAAATAAATAGAGAAGTATGAAAACGACTGGTGGAGGCCTTCGTCGTAAGGGCGTACTGAAAATGAAGAAACTTTAAGAAATCAGTAAGTATTAATGTAAATAGAATAAGTCTCTTAGGTTTTAAGTATGAAATGTAAAAATATCTTTTTTTAGTAAATAAAGGCTTTATTATTATTATAATAGAATAGAATAGAATAGAATAGAATAGAATAGAATAGAATAGAATAGAAATATTTTTTATTCAAATAAACTTTTACAAGTGCTTTTGAATAGTCGATGAATCTACCACTATTACTTTTATATTACACTATTATATTACTATACTACTTTGGTTGCTTTTGGTTGATACTTTGGACTTTGGTTCTCCTACGGATCTCCTCATTTCTGATTCGATCCCGCAGGGACACTCTGCAAGCTCTCTCCATCGCCCGCTGAGTGATCCTGAGCCTATCTAAGAGGCCCTTAATAATCTCGGTTGGGAGGTTATTATTACTTTATGTATTTCTTCTTCTTTGTCAACCGATAGACGTCCACTGATGGACAAAGGTCTCTTGCATGGACTTCCACAGGCCTCGGTCTTGCGCCGCCCGCATCCAGCGGTCCACCTAGTAGTTTATGTATTTAAAAAGTCCATAATGTGTATTGATCAATCGTCGATAGATAATTAATAATCGCAGTTGTAATAGTCAAGGGCGAAGCGTCGATAGATTTCTTGTTAAAATCCCACGGGCCTCTACTGAGGGCTCGCGTGGCAATTTGCATGGAGTAGGTAGTATTTAGAATACCTCTGTTTCTATGACATTATTAATTGTATGCTTTATACTAACAACATACTGTTTTATATGTTTTTAATGAACCTCGACCTTATTAAGCTTTTAAACCAACTTCAAAAAAGGAGAAGGTTCTCAATTCGTCGGAATCTTTTTTGACGTGATAACGTCTTATAAATCGATGAACACCGGCTGCACGCACGAAAAAGTGTCACGTTCCGCCTGAGCCTGTGCGTGCAAGCGAGAGCGCAGAACAAGCGATAGAGAGGCACGATCGGCCCAAGCGTGGGCTTGTGACTAGGGAGCGCCCGTACGTTATCACGTAAAACTATCATCCGTACAGACTACCAATTTTTATTATTATTTTTTGTATGTTCACTGATTACTCGAAGACGCCTGAACCTGAACCGATTTGGGAAATTCTTTTTTGTATCAAAGGGTATACTTCCCAGGTGGTCCCATTTAAACTTTAATCCGACGAGCGGTTTTTAAAAATCAACAACTTTTATATGTATACCCTTGTGCTTTGTAATGACGCGGGCGTTTGAAGTCGACTTTTTAAAAAGATTTTTTTTAGATTATTTTATATATCAACCTAAAGACGTCCACTGTTGAACAAAGGTCTCTTGCATAGACTTCCACAGGGCTCGGTCGTGCGTCGCCTATACCCTACGGGTCCCTGCAGCTCGTGTAAAGTCATTGATCTATATATATATATCAATTTCTACATGTGGAATTTTTCCCTAATTTTTTATAACTTATAAGTTATAAAAAATTAAGGAAAGGTTCCACATGTAGAAATTGTTTAAAATAAAATTGAAAATGGAAAATTCGGTCTGTCGAGCTGGGATTCGAACCATCGACCTTTGGCTGTTAGGCGACTGCAGAAGCCACAAGGCTACGGAGACCCATTATTGTACCGCGAAAATACCGAACACAATGCCAAATTAATTAATCGAAAGGAACTACGTTCCATCCGGGTGTCTCTTGACACCTCTCAAGTTTTTTTTATTACAGAGTTCCAATAGCCATGTTTCAGCTCCATCATCTGATCAGCTCCATGTCACAATAATGCATTTTCATCTGATTTATACATGCAAAATTTCAGCTCAATTGGAAACCGGGAAGTGGTTCTAATTCATCTTGCAAGATTTGACCTAAACATATACATACATACATTGCAAGTTAAATAAAAGCTTGTAAGAAATAACTTTCATTTAGCTTTTGCCTGTGACTTCATCCGGCTCGTTTCAGATACTCGGTAACTTTACGTAATCAAATAAAACAAAGTTTCGTATTATAACTTGGGTAACCGGCAACTCAACGAGTCACGTCGCTGAAGTGGCAATGGGCGGGGCACATAACTCTAAGAACCAATAAACGTTGGGGTCTCAAGGTGCTAGAGCGTCGACCTTGCACCGGAAAACGCATTGTAGGCAAACATTCGTACGTCCTCCTCATAATGGACGGATTTCATACAAGTTGCTGGGTACAAGCAACACAAGAACTAGGAGAGTATTTGTACCTATTAGTTGAATTAGTTGAGGCGATCGCGACCGTCTGAGAAGTATTATAACAAAGGATTTCCAGACAAAGGTTAATGCCAGTAAGTCCTACTAATATCTATATATATAAAAGAAAGTGGTGTTAGTTACACTATTTATAACTCAAGAACGGATGAACCGATTTGGCTGAAAATTGGTGGAGAGGTAGCTTAGAACCAGGAGACGGACATAGGATACTTTTTATCCCGTTCGACCGCGTTTCCGTCAAGTCACTATAAAACGTGGTATAACAAAAACGCATCTGACATGGAATAACAAAACGCAAAGACAGTGGAATAACAAAACGTAAATGACAGCTAAACGTAATTTTGTCTTTGGTTGTAAACAAATTTGACAATTATAAAAAGTGTTATAATAAAGCATTACTGATATTATAAATGCGAAAGTATGTTTGTTTGTTGGTTTGTCCTTCAATCACGTCGCAACAGAACAGCGGATTGATGCGATTTTTTGCATGGGTATAGCAATGGATGTAGTAGTTAGTGGTTCCTCAGACCGGGAGAGCTACTTTTTATCTCGGATAATGAAAGAGTTCCCGCGGGATTTTTAAAAACTAAATCCATGCGGACGAAGTCGCGGGCATCAGCTAGTCTATTATAAATGCGAATGTTTGTGAGGATGGATGTAGGGATGGTTGGATGGATGTTTGTTACTCTTTAAGAACGCGTAGAACACTAAACAAAATCGGATTTCACCCGCGCGGTGCGATGAAATAAAACACAGCCGCAACCTCATGTGAGGCGCGACAAAAGAAACTTTTAAGAGTGGGTGTGCGCTCGTTAACAGTAAACAGATTTGATTTTTACAGTATCAAGTTTCAATTATCCGAAAAAAAAAACACGCAAGAATTACATCATACTGCCAAGGGACGTGTTTGGGCAAAAACATAAAATGATGAAATTTGTTCGACAATAAAAAATCGCGAAGTTAGGTCTAATTTTTAACCAATATTCATTTATTTTCAATGTGTTGCATATTACAGAGCCAAAATTTTTACATTAAATTCCGATTGATATTATCAAGAGAAGCCTAGTGAATTTAAAAGAAAATGAATATTTTACGAGTTACAAAGTATTTGGCGCTTACTACACTCCTATTCCGCGCAAAACGCTTTCTTTTGTCGCGCCTCACATGAGGTTGTGGCTATGTATTATCTCATCGCGAAATCTGATTTTTTTTTGGGATTACACGCGCTCTTAACGCGACAACGGATGAACCGATTTGGCTGAAATTTGGAATGGAGATAGCTCATACCCAGGTTTAGCACATAAGCAATTATCCCGGAAAATTAATGAGTTCCCGTGGGAATTAAAGAACCTTAATCCACGCGGATGAAGTCACGGGCAACATCTAGTTGTATATAGGCAGAAAAAAGCAAATGAACATCGAACTATACCGTTAAGAAGCGCAATATTCGACGCGGTGATAGGGCATTTTTAGTAAGACTTTAAAGGCCCAGACTACGCAGTATCGTTGCGGTAGTACGACGAGCTCCCAGTAAATTATTAAAAAATGACGTACTGTGAAAGGGTGTCGCATCCTAATTCATCACAATAACCATCAAAAACGTAAATATTGCAGTACCAATACCAGAAAATAATCACATGGCACTCACGCATTCATTGGTTGTTTTGAACCTACGTTGGAGTGGAACTTTTATTAGAAACTTCTGCCTCTTAGCCATATTACATATCTATTGTCGTATCTATTCTATTTCTATGATCGTCAACGCTTTAGACCAGGGGCTCCCAAAGTTTTTTAGCACGCCTCCTTTCAAGAGAGACAAGCTGTCTTAGAAACGATTAATTGGTAGCCAAGTCGACAGAACGTTCTCGATCGTTTCTTCGCTCCACGGAATAGAATTCACGCTACACGCTTATTTATATAACATACACGCTTACACGCTTACGCACACGAATACAAACTTCCTCTAAAGAAGGAGTTCCCAAATTTTTGACGTGATAACGTCCTATAAATCGATGAACACCGGCTGCACGCACGAAAAAGTGTCACGTTCCGCCTGAGCCTGTGCGTGCAAGCGAGAGCGCGGAACAAGCGATAGAGACGCACGATCGGCCCAAGCGTTGGCTTGTGACACATTAAGTATTCATCAATGTTTCTTTATGAAGTTATCACGTAAAACTATCGTCCGTAAACCGAATTTACAGAGAACCATTTTTTTATCACACTTCCTATCCTTTCAGAAGGGAGGCTTAGTAAAAAAAGGTTTGGGAACCCCTGATCTAAAGCGTTAAATATCATAGAAAGGGAATAGATACAACGAAGTGTAATTTGGCTAGGGAGGCTGTTCTAAGCTTTATAGTTCGATGGTCTTAAGATGATCTGAAGATAAAGACTGTCGAAACATAGGTCTAAACATTATTATTATTAAGCTATTGCATAGCTTTTATCGCGGGCTTTGAACTAGGACAAACAGTTTGAGCGCGGCGACCGAATCAAGAAATTCCGTAACGAAAAAAAACCTAACCGCGTCGTTCAGTAAGCGTTCAACATTTTAGAGGTTCACATTTAGCTCTATTTGGCGCAGTGGGCAAGCGGCCGCTCTCTTTAGATGACTCTCGCGAAGTAGTGACAGTGCGCTTTTCTTGTTTTTTTGTTTTTTAATTATTTTTTGCATAATTTTTATCATGCAAAACAAAAAATATTGCATAAATATTATAATTGCATAAGTTGATAAAAAATACTATGCAATAGCTTTACCGCGGCAGTCCCCGAGTGCCACTTAATTTTGAAATTAACTTTTACTCAGACGAACGAAATAGCGAGTCTAAATTATGCTAATTGGTATGCGACAGAAATAGACAACTTTCTTTACAGCGAAAGTGGACGCACGCAGGTGGCAGGCGAGTGAGCATGGACCACGGAATTCTATAAACGGATAAAGAAATGGTAAGATATGTTCAGCGTTTCGATGATTTTTAGTTAGTAATTTACCTGCATCTTCTTCTTTATCAACCTATAGACGTCCACGACTGGACACAACTTATTTGTTTGTTCGATATTTTATCTCTCAAGAATCATCATTAGCAACCCATCAACGGCTCCCTACTGAGCGCAGGTCTCCACTCAGAGAGGAGTTATAGGCCATAGTCCACCACGCTGGCCCAATGCGAATTGGCGGATTTCACACACCTTCGAGAACATTATGAAGAACTCTTAGGTGTGCTGGTTTCCTCACGATGTTTTCCTTCACCGTTGAAGCAAGTGATATTTAATTGCTTAAACGCACTTGACTCCGAAAAGTCAGAGGTCTCGGGATCGAACCTGCGAACCCCCGAATAGGAGACCACAGTCCTAACCACTAGGCTATCACTGCTTCTACCACCAGTTAAACCGGTGACTATTCTTGAGAGGCAAGATCAGAGATGTCTGATGTTTAATAAGAACCAGATCCACGGGGACGATGTTGCGTGTATCACCATTAACTTGGTTATGTTATAAGAAGATGTAATTTTAGTAATCGAGTTTGAAACTGTGCTTCTTTTTAGCACACTTAACCTGAGTTATCATAATGTTAGAGTTCATCTGTTGCGATACTTGCATATAATGCAAGTGTGTCGCACTATTGCACATTCGAGGAACATTTCCTTTTACTGAAAGGTTATTAAGCTATTGCATAGCTTTTATCTTAGCTTAGCTTTAGCTTTTTATAGTGGTAGATACATCGACTATTCAAAAGCACTTGTAAAAGTTTATTTGAATAAAAAATATTTCTATTCTCTTCTATTCTATCGCGGGCTTTGAGCGCGGCGACCGAATCAAGAAATTCCGTAACGAAAATAAACCTAACACCCCCCACTCCGACCGGCACAGCGGTGCGGCGTTGAAAGCCGTGCATCGTCTAACGTCGTTTCAGTTCGTCGGACTTCGGCACGGTGTTTATGTGCGTGCGACTAGAAAATGCTATGCAATAGCTTTACCGCGGCAGTCCCCGAGTGCCACTCGTATTTTTATTCCCTACTAGAAGGTGCCCGAGATTTCATCCGCATGTGTTTAGGTTTTTAAAATCCCATGTAAACTCCTGGAATGAAACGTAGCCTATCTCATGCCACTTTCCACCAACCATACCTAAATCTTCCCATAAGTAGGTGTCTCAATCAAATGCAGCCCCCAAATGCAATGCCTAATTCAATGGAATTGTCATCTATAGAAGCTCGCTGTAGGTTTTCTTGTCTATGACTTGACTTGTTATAAGACCCACAAGTTGGTCTACAAAATATATTTTTTTTAATTGAATAATTCGTCCGCGTGGATTAAAGTTTTTTGATTCCCGTTGAAATTCTTTAGTGTTCCAAACATACACACACTCACATACAACCTTTCTTTCGCCTTTATAATATTAGTGTGACTAGTGTGATGTGATGTGATGTGATATATTTTTTTTTACTGTGATAATATTACTGTGATTTTTTTTATTAAAATGTTGCAATAAAAATTATAGTTAAACTAATCTAATAACTAAACAAATCATGCCCGCGTAGAATGATGCCAAGAATACTGGCTTCTGTTGCCAGATGAGGTAATTAGCCGCGATGAAATGTCAAGTAAACATTTTTTTGCACTCTGACTCCATGGCCCTAGGGTCTCCACAGCAAACGGAATAAATATGTAACTCGCGATCAGAGAGGCATACAAGTTGCGCCGCTTTGTAATGTGATGTGATAATATTAGATAATGAATATAATATTAGGTATATAATAAACACAAAATAATAGTTATAGACTGTGAGAAAGTGGGGCGAGCCAGTTGACGTAGCTAACTCAGTAACAAGGTGTTAACAGTGAACAAAATAATACTCTGCGTAGATAAAGGTACATAGTTCAAGTTCTACTAAGAAAAGACATCAACGCGCACGGCAGAAGCGAAACAGCACGCGATATCGACTCGAAACATACAATTCGCGTCTCAATGTATAATTTAAAAGTAATTTATCAAAGTGGTACATATTCGGAGGCTGTTGTCAATGATAGTGGTACAGGTTATTTTTTTTAACGAGGCAACAATCTCTTCGGTAACTTTAGATTTACTAGATTTTTTAAGAGGCAATTGCTATATTTTTTAACGGTCGGCTTCAATTGGGTCCCATATGGGTTGTCATAGAATAAAAAAAAGGAAAGCTTGTTCTAAGAGTGGGTACGACAATAGTGCAACGGGTGGGTTTAAACCTGCGTCCTTTCAGTTTTCAGTCCGCACTTTAACCGTTGAGCTATTGAGGTTTGAGGAAATATCAAAATCTCTGCCAAAGTGAAACTTCTACACTTTCCAATTGAATGAAGGCTTTCCAATAAAATGAATTACATTGAAAAACTTCGTTTTATAGTTATAGGTGAACAAAACTGGATCTGAACCGGTCAAGATGTGTGTCACATCGGTTACTGAGCTGGGTGCTGAGACGTGTTCGCGGACCAATGAATTTAAATCGAATTCCTAGCAATTCAGGCTAAACTGTGGAATTGGAATTTCGCTTGACATTACATGACATGTCGAAAAAATCATACTAATATTATAAATGCGAAAGAGTGTTTGTTTGTTGGTTTCTTGGTCAATTAGTTTGTCCTTCCATCACGCCGCAACAGAGCTGCGTATCGACGTGATTTTTTGCATGAGTGTAGTTGAGGACCTGGAGAGTGACATAGGCTACTTTTTATCCCGGAAAATCAAAAAGTACCCGAGGGATTTTTAAAACTAAATCCACGCGGACGAGGTCGTGGACATCAGCTTGTATTTAAATAATACTGCTTTAGCGTTGGTGGTACGCTAGCTGAAACCTTCACTGATGTTTCTCGCTGAGTACAACAAAGTATCTTCATTTCATTTCTAACTGACTTCAAAAAAGGAGGAGCTTCTCAATTCGTCGGTTTTTTTTTTATATATGTTCACCGATTACTCGAAGACGCCTGAACCGATTTAAAAAAATTCTTTTTTTGTTTGAAACGGTATACTTCCCAGGTGATCCCATTTAAATTTAATCGTAACCGGTCGAGCGGTTTTTAAAAAAAATCAACAATAAATTATATACTTTGTAGTGGCGCGGGCGTTTGAAAGTCGGTTTTTCAAAAAGATTTTTTTATTAAATAGATTATAAAAGATGGCGTCTTCAGTACTCGAAGAACCTTCACGCAATGTCAATATTTTATTCATCATCATCATTAACAACCCATCAACGGCTCACTACTGAGACAGGTCTCCTTTCAGAGAAGGGTTATAGGCTATAGTCCACCACGCTGGCCCAGTGTGAATTGGTGGACTTCACACATCTTCGAGAACATTATGAAGAACTCTCAGATGTGCAGGTTTCCTCACGATATTTTCCTTCACCGTTGGAGCAAGTGATATTTAATTGCCTTGACTCCGAAAAGTCAGTTGTATTTTATTAATGAAAAGAAAACGGACCCACGTTTCGTCATTAACAAATTACACACAGGGCTCCGCCACTTTCACTTCTGATGGCTACCAAGAACGCATAACGACCTCTCGTACATTTAAACTATAAACCATTCATCATTGACTCATCATTCAACGTGATTACTATTAAAGTAAAACTTGCTTAACCAAACCAAGTACTTAGAGCAGAGTTTAATTCTACGCGGAGTAATTTGAAATTTTATAATTTCTAAAGCTCGTTTTCTCAACGTAAGGTAAGTCTTTTTTCTAGCGTAAATTTGACATTTTGACAGATTTTTTAACAACAAAGGGTTATAGGCCATAGTCCACCACGCTGGCCCAATGCGAGTTAGCGGACTTCACACACCTTCGAGAACATTATGGAGAACTCTCAGGTGTGCAGGTTTCCTCACGATGTTTATTTTCACCGCTAAAGCATGTGACATTGAATTTTTTAAAACGTACATAACATCGAAAAGTCAGAGGTCCCGGGATCGAACCTGCGACCCCCCGTATAGACGAACACAGTCGTAACCACTAGGCTATCACAGCTAATCATGTTATATCTGAACGTAACTATTGGTTCGCCCCAAACTGAGACCTCGCGGTAACGGTATCCCATGATTATTCATTCAATCGACACATGATAACCAAAACTGACATTATTATTATGCCCGTTTTCACCAAACATACCTAAATCATCCCCTAAGTAGGAGTCTCTTAACGTAGGTAGCTCCTAAATACAATCCTAAGTCCGAACATCCGTCCCAATATCCTTTTAGGTGTCCCGTACAGGATCGTGATAAATAAGTTGACAGAAAACATCACCTAACTTATAGGTAGCCCGTAAAGGTTAGGGAACGTTAGTGAAAACATTGAATTATTATGTAGGTACTAACGAGTGAAACCGGGTTACGGGCATCTGTACAAATCGTCATCTATCGACGCGAATAGAAAATATACAATATTTAACTAAAATTTAACTAAAAAATAATTTTAATTGAATAATATGGTACAAAAAAAAATACAATACAATTATTGTCGACCGAGCGAAGCGAAGGTCTTTGAGTTAACTAGGGCGATTTGCACTTGTCCGTCCGTCCGTCCGTCCGTCCGTCCGTCTGTCAGAGCCTTATAACTTTTGAATTACTGAACGTAATTACTTCAAATTTAGATATAATATGTAAACCGATGGCCTCCAGCCGAAAATGGCTTAAAAAGTTATAAAAATCTTTATTTCAGGGGGGCTCTCATAGAAGCGAATGCGAAGTAAAAAAAAAAAAATCGCGTTACATAAAATTGTTACGTATCATTTTAAAGATAATTTTGAACTGAGTACAAAAATATTTTTTTTTTAATTTTTCCCTTAAAATTGACGAAATGGGGGGCTTTCAAAGTGGCGATTTTATACGCTCGCTTGAAGACGCTCTCTAGAAAAATCCGCTATGGATTTTCAAACTGATTTTATGTTTTTAGGTCACTTATATCCTGTACTTGAACAACAAATACTAAAATTATATGAATATTATAAAGAAACGAGATTATTTAATTTTTAATGGGCGTCAGTAATTCATATAGCATCAACATAGCTTCACAATAATGCTAATAGATGGCGCAGTCAGTAACTATTCCCATGGAACTACGAGTTAAATTCAATGTTTGATAAATAATTCAATGTTTTCACTAACGTTCCCTAACCTTTACGGGCTACCTATAAGTTAGGTGATTGATGTTTTCTGTCAACTTATTTATCACGATCCTGTACGGGACACCTAAAAGGATATTGGGACGGATGTTAGGACTTAGGATTGTATTTAGGAGCTACCTACGTTAAGAGACTCCTACTTAGGGGATGATTTAGGTATGTTTGGTGAAAACGGGCATAATAATAATGTCAGTTTTGGTTATCATGTATCGATTGAATGAATAATCATGGGATACCGTTACCGCGAGGTCTCAGTTCGGGGCGAACCACTAGTATATTATGTAACTAAATAATAATGGTCGACGCAAAACTGTTTTTGGGATAGGTCGTAGTCGTAACTCGTAGTTCCATGGGAATAGTTACTGACTGCGCCATCTATTAGCATTATTGTGAAGCTATGTTGATGCTATATGAATTACTGACGCCCATTAAAAATTAAATAATCTCGTTTCTTTATAATATTCATATAATTTTAGTATTTGTTGTTCAAGTACAGGATATAAGTGACCTAAAAACATAAAATCAGTTTGAAAATCCATAGCGGATTTTTCTAGAGAGCGTCTTCAAGCGAGCGTATAAAATCGCCACTTTGAAAGCCCCCCATTTCGTCAATTTTAAGGGAAAAATTAAAAAAAAAATATTTTTGTACTCAGTTCAAAATTATCTTTAAAATGATACGTAACAATTTTATGTAACGCGATTTTTTTTTTTTTTACTTCGCATTCGCTTCTATGAGAGCCCCCCTGAAATAAAGATTTTTATAACTTTTTAAGCCATTTTCGGCTGGAGGCCATCGGTTTACATATTATATCTAAATTTGAAGTAATTACGTTCAGTAATTCAAAAGTTATAAGGCTCTGACAGACGGACGGACGGACGGACGGACGGACGGACAAGTGCAAATCGCCCTAGTTAACTCAAAGACCTTCGCTTCGCTCGGTCAATTACTAGTGGTTCGCCCCGAACTGAGACCTCGCGGTAACGGTATCCCATGATTATTCATTCAATCGATACATGATAACCAAAACTGACATTATTATTATGCCCGTTTTCACCAAACATACCTAAATCATCCCCTAAGTAGGAGTCTCTTAACGTAGGTAGCTCCTAAATACAATCCTAAGTCCTAACATCCGTCCCAATATCCTTTTAGGTGTCCCGTACAGGATCGTGATAAATAAGTTGACAGAAAACATCAATCACCTAACTTATAGGTAGCCCGTAAAGGTTAGGGAACGTTAGTGAAAACATTGAATTATTATGTAGGTACTAACGAGTGAAACCGGGTTACGGGCATCTGTACAAATCGTCATCTATCGACGCGAATAGAAAATATACAATATTTAACTAAAATTTAACTAAAAAATAATTTTAATTGAATAATATGGTACAAAAAAAATTACAATACAATTATTGTATTATAGTAAGTAACTAAATAATAATGGTCGACGCAAAACTGTTTTTGGGATAGGTCGTTAGTCGTAACTCGTAGTTCCATGGGAATAGTTACTGACTGCGCCATCTATTAGCATTATTGTGAAGCTATGTTGATGCTATATGAATTACTGATGTACATTAAAAATTAAATAATCTCGTTTCTTTATAATATTCATATAATTTTAGTATTTGTTGTTCAAGTACAGGATATAAGTGACCTAAAAACATAAAATCAGTTTGAAAATCCATAGCGGATTTTCCTAGAGAGCGTCTTCAAGCGAGCGTATAAAATCGCCACTTTGAAAGCCCCCCATTTCGTCAATTTTAAGGGAAAAATTAAAAAAAAATATTTTTGTACTCAGTTCAAAATTATCTTTAAAATGATACGTAACAATTTTATGTAACGCGATATTTTTTTTTTTACTTCGCATTCGCTTCTATGAGAGCCCCCCTGAAATAAAGATTTTTATAACTTTTTAAGCCATTTTCGGCTGGAGGCCATCGGTTTACATATTATATCTAAATTTGAAGTAATTACGTTCAGTAATTCAAAAGTTATAAGGCTCTGACAGACGGACGGACGGACGGACGGACAAGTGCAAATCGCTCTAGTTAACTCAAAGACCTTCGCTTCGCTCGGTCGATAAATGCGAAAGTATTTGTTTGTCGGTTTGTCCTTCAATCACGCTGCAACAAAGCTACGGATCAACGTGATTATTTTCATGGGTATAGTTGAGGATTTGGAGAGAGAGGCTACTTTATATGGCGGACAATCATAGAGTTTACGAGGGATTTTAAAAACTAAACCCACGCGGATGAAGTTGCGGGCATCAGCTAGTATTTAATACATATATTACGTGAGTGAGTTTCTTTTAAACCTCAATAAAAAAATTATAAATAATTGCTTTCCGTAGTGTTTTCCAATTTTCATTCACCTAATAATAAACGAAAACAATCATGTCGACATTCTAGTTGTAAAATTCACGGAAGCTCAAATAACAAACCAAGATCGTATTTCGAAAGTTAGTATTAATTACTTGCTATGTTAATTAAACTGCTCGACTTACCTGTTAAAACAGCCAAAAGTAACAAAATTCCACCAAAAAAACGTGAATACTTCATTGTTACAAAATACACTTTCACTGAAAATTCACTGTAACTAGGATTTATATTCACTACCCGTAAATTTTATTTATCCAAAAGTCATAAAAATTATCGTCAAAACAGCATAGTTTAATCACTTTTGTCACATGCCCGATAGTACACAAAAAACTCGTGGATTTTCCAACACGATTTTCATATTTTCATTTTCATAAACATCGCATTTTTTTCGGAATTTCGAAACGTCAATGTTAGGAGTAGTTTTTCCCGCGTGATAAGTGATGGCTACATTCGAAAGTCCAACGTGTACTGTTCATATCGCAGGCCAGTCAAGTGCGACTTGATGTAAACGGTGATATACAGCGACCGATTTGAAAATCGTGCAATCGCTTTTCACTGTGTTCAGTTTGAAATCTTTTCATTTTGGGTGGGTTATGTTAAGCTTAGCATGCATGCTTGGGCGCGGAGACTTGCGTGACAGCTTTAATTGGAAATCAGCAGGTTACTAACATTGAACTCTTGGCTTTTGTATTGAGATATCAACATCGGTTTCTTTGGAAAAGAGTTGAAGGTTTAGGGCTTGGACCGACGCTGAGGGATATATATCGTCGCTGTAGTTGGAAAATTAAATAGGTAACTACACTTTTTGCGAAATCGACTTTATTGCATTTTCAGAAAGTCCAATTAAAGCCGCATCTTTCTGTAATTCTAATTTTTGATTATCAACATTAATTAAAAAGATATATGAAAATGAATCTTGCAAGGCGCCACACTTGGAAAAATAAATACAGAAAAATTGATACAAAAGTAGCGAAGAAAAATAGATAAATTAGCAAAAAGTAAATAAGATCTCTCTTTGCATCACTTCGAGAGTGAATAAAATGCATAAAGTTAGTTATTTAGTTTTCCCTCGACACATATTCTGCTTAACAGACTAATTTTTCTGGACTGGATGGCCTATGCAGTCCAGAAAAATTAATTAAAATCAGTTATTTAATTTTGCGTGTCATGATTGCAATATAAGGCTAATTTTTAAATTGAAAAAGTAAGTAAGTAAGATTCCACTGTCCAGTTTTCAGGCATCATTTAATGTCAATATGGTAATGATGGTCCATATATTATGTTTCTTCGGAAAAGAGTTGAAGGTTTAGAGCTTGGACCAACGCAGAGGGATATATATGCGACGCCTCACAGCCAAGCTTTTTTATTTATTCGATATCAAGATACCACTTGACTGCAATCTCACCTGGTGGTAAGTGACGGTGCAGTCTAAGATGGTAGCGGGCTAATTTGGAAGCGAGTGTGGCAGAGTAGAGCTGCTCTGCTCCTAGCGTTGTTATGTAAAACATTCTATGGAAGGACAATACACTGCTGGAAAAAGGTCTCTTGCAATTTGCATGGACTCCACAATTCTCGGTCTTTGTACCTACCTGCATTACTATAGAATGCACGGAATAGAAAATTTTTCTATTCCGTGATAGAATGCAACCCATCTTGAAAATTTTTTTTTTACTTTTACAGGATTAATAATTTAAAAATTAAATTTTGGAACGAAGTTCCTTTTCGCGCGTTGCGAAAGGGGGCTAGACGGAAATTAAGACCAAAAGTTGTAACGACACTTTTTACATTTTTTGATGGCCTAAAAATATAATAAAACCATGTGACAATACTTTTATCCCTGAAAAATAAAACGGTTAATCGAGGAGGCAGCCCTTTTGCGAGTTTTTGGGCGTTTTGCGCTCTAGAAACATACATTACCTACCTACTTAGTATTAACAAGTTAATGAAACTGTTAATAAAAACAATGAAGGAAATCATGTTCCTGGAAGCGCAGGTGAGCTAACGGAATGCGAGATTTCTCTTTCGAAGGCGAATTATTGTCGTTTCCGATCACAGACAGACCCAGACTTAGTAATAGGCTATTGAACTTTTGAGACTCTTGGACCTACTGAATGTCAAACTGGGGGGCAACGTCTTCCTAAGGGCGCCTCCTGTGAGGCTCGGACCACGACTTAGGATGACGTTGGGACGAATGGGAGGAGTGGCTGGACTAAGTTAGTCCGTAAGTCCCCGTGATCGTGGTAAGGATCCACGCCCAGGTGACGTTAGAAATCGGGGACCTCGTCTTCGCCGGCGATGACGCTGTGCAGAGGTTGTTTGTGTGTGCAGCCCTACCTGATAAGGAGCGTTGTCGGTCGTTGTCTGATCGTCTGGTTCGAAAAGGACGTGTTTGGGACATCGTTTGTCGGGTGGGCTGCACCATAAGGGCACGGCCACAACACTGCGGTGCGACGCATCGTAAAAACGGCATCGCAAGCGATTCTCTATCGTATTCCTACTACGATACGTTGTGCGACGTCCTATATTTTTAACCGACTTCAAAAAAGGATCAATTCGTCGGAATCTTTTTAGGGTTCCGTACCCAAAGGGTACCAACGGGACCCTATTACTAAGCCTACGCTGTCCGTCCGTCCGTCCGTCCATCCGTCTGTCAGCGGGCTGTATCTGGTAAACCGTAATAGATAGACAGATGAAATTTTCACATATTATGTATTTCTATTGCCGCTATAACAACAAATAATAAAAATTAAATTAAATTAAAAAAATTCAATTAAAATGGGTAGGTGGGTAGATGGAAATTTTTTAATTTAATTTTTTTAACGGAACCCTAAAAGAGCGAGGCCCGACTCGCACTTGGCCGATTTTTTTTTAATTTATTTCCACCGATTACTCGAAGACGCCTGAACCAATTCTTTTTTGTTTTAAAGAGTAGGTATACTTCCCAGGTGGTCCGATATACTTAAATTTCATTGAAATCGGTCGAGCGGTTTTTAAAATATCAACAATAAATTATATATTTTGTAAGTGCCGCGGGAGTTAGAAGTCGGTTTTTTAAAAAGAATTTTTTATATTAAATTTTTACGATGTAATTTCTTATTTTTCTCCTCTCGAAGAAAGTCATTAATTAAAGCAATAAATAGTCTGCGCTATGCAAAACTTTTCCTTTTTAACTTATCAAAGAAAACTACATACGAACCTTATACGAACGATAGTAACCATACAACAATAAATAACTAATTGAAACTTATTTAAGAAAATTTAAAACGTAACTATTAGCAAATGTTTGGAAAAACTTGGTAGGTAGGTACTGAGTTCGTTGCCATCTGTACTTTAATTGTGGGTCTGACTTGAGGTGCGGTGCGGGAAAGCGCGACGCGAGGTAGCAGCCAACTTGAAGCGAACAGTTAGTTTTGGGTGAACTAAACGAAATTCTTTAATTTGGTTTTTCGCAATTCCATTTTAAGAAATTAGTCGTCCGAGTATCGACTAATTTGTGAGTAGCTCACGTCAAACTCGATACTTGGACTACTTTCTTAAACGGGACCCTTTCAAATAAAGATTTTTAAGTTTATAAACCTGTGAAGATGACACTGCCATTAGCACAATTAGAATGCCATAAGCCTACTTTGTCGTATTAGTTTACAAATTGCGAAAGACCAAATTAAATTTAAATTACGCATACGTAAGGTGAATTATTATTTACCTTTAGCAAAAAAAAAAAAAGTAATCGATTGCCATCTATGAATGAAGTGTAGAACTACTTCGCGAACATGTCGTTTCTTTTCCTTTGTGGCGTCATCTGTTGACAGTATTTTTCTTATTAAATTCTAATAATAGAAATCTTATTATTTAGTCCGTACGTAAAATGTAAATTATATTTTTAATACTTCTTCATTTTTTCAATTATCCCTTTTCTATGCTTTTCTGTATTGCCAAACTAATATTACAAAGCTGTCAAAAATATTTTCTCGTTAAGTCGATAGGTGGCAGTACAAACGATACAGATTAAAAATAGAATCGCTTTACGTCGAAAATTACGAAGAAAAATGAAACAGCGGTTTTTATTAGTTTCATAAATAATTTAAACAATGAAGTAGTAAGACCAAACGAAAGTTTATTATACGTAATAAAGTTTTTGTTTATATAGTTTATTCGGATAAGCGGTTTTAAAAACTTTTGACGCCATTTTCAATGATTTGGTGATTCTCTATCGCCAGCCATCGCCACCAATCGCCGTTCATACGTCGCTGGCAGTGAACGGAACGAAGTGCCGTGTCGTATAGATCGCTGGCTGGCCGTGTCTGGCTGAAAATAGTGAACGAAGTATGAGTTTTCGAAATATGTTCGAATAAAAAAGTGATCAGTGAGTGACTGTCATCCAGCAAGATGGTTGATGACGTGAAAGATATTACGGAAAAAGCTGAAAGTAAAGGTATTATGTGCATTTAAAATCGATACGTGCCGTTTTAGTGTGAAATGTGATCGAAATCGTTTAACCCTAAACCGCGTCGTGGCCCCACGTCTTGGCTTCGTGCACAGCTTTCGAGAATGTCCGCAGTGGGTTGTGGCCGACGCAACTCGATGTTTTGTTTTTCAACTGCATTTGGACGTCTTTTGACGTCGTGGTATGTTCTAAAATTAGCTAAACGGCCACCAGACGGTGAGATGTGCGCAGGAATGCGCTCAGCGCTAGGACTGTGGTCTGTGAACCTCCTGTCACTAGGTCGTTGATGGTACAACCACATCGGGTTAGCCAGATTCCTTGCATAGTTACCGTTATATCATACCATTGTAAACTATTGTTGCAATTTGATCGTTTACCCCAGAATGTGGTGCAAATTTTGCCTGTAATGGTATGAAAAGTACAAAACTTGAGTCATACGGTATCATTCGGTAGTCTGACGTAAGTGCTTATTTTGCATGTATGTATGTGCAATTTTCGCAGTACACACAATATGACATACACTCGACCTGCTCACTTTCTTCGTTATCTTATCAGCATGTATCAGCTCTTAGTACTTATGTCATGTTTTATTCCTCTCACAAATTGCCATCTAAATTGGACATTGTATATTGCAGTTATCAACTATTCATACATATTATGTTTATGATAATATGATAGGTCATTAGATAGAATTATCTATTATAATGTACCTATGGATTACACGAAATCATCATGACCACCACCTTTACATTAATACCATTTACTTAATATATAAGCAGTGATAGCCTAGTGGCCTCCTATTCGGGGGGCTGCAGGTTCGATCCTGGGTTTTCGGAGTCATGTCAGTTTCAGCAATTAAGTTCTCTATAATGTTCTCGAAGGTGTGTGAAGTCTGCCAATTTGCATTGGGCCAGCGTGGTGGAGTATGGCACCAGTAACCTGTGTCCAAACACGGGGAATTGGGTGGAATAGTTCCGACACAGGACTGATCACCCGCCTGGCGTTAGCAGGCGTCCCCTCCATAAATACAATACAATACAAATGGCACATAACTCTTCTCTGAGAGGAGAGCTGCACTGTGTAAAGCCATTGATGGGTTGCTAATGACTTAATTTAAAGTACTTTGATCTAATCTTTTGAGGTTTTCGCTTCAGTTGGCCTTTGATACCATATCAAACTGAATACAAAAGCAGCTACTAACCAACTTAACAATTCTTTTAACCTCTACTGTTCCCAAAACCCCTAAAAACTTTCTAACTAACATGTCGTAAACAAAAATGGTACATTTGTGGTGGAAAATTGTAATGTTTGACAACTTAAGGGCTATTAATGTGTGCTAGGCAGATTAAGATATGGACAGTGCAGAGTTTAAACAACTCATTTAAGCTGTCAGCACACCTCCACAGAAAACTGTGGCAGCAGACAAATACATGGATGCATAGCCTGTTTAATAATAGCTGGTTGATTGCAGAAAAGCTGCATCAATCATTGATTGATACAGTCTCAATTGTATTGATTGACTGAATTTATAGCTTTCTTCATCATCATCATCATTAGCAACCCATCAACGGCTCACTACTGAGCGCAGGTCATATGGTTATAGGCCATAGTCCACCACGCTGGCCAAATGCGAATTGGCGGACTTCACACACCTTCAAGAACATTATGAAGAACTCTCAGGTGTGCAGGTTTCCTCACGATGTTTTCCTTCACCATTGAAGCAAGTGATATTTAATTTTTTAAATGCACTTGACTCCGAAAAGTCAGAGGTCCCGGGATCGAACCTGCGAACCCCCAAATAGGAGACCACAGTCCTAACCACTAGGTTATCACTGCTTATAGCTTTCTTACTGCAACAACATTTAAGCTAATAGTGAAAGAGTATTGGCCCATCAAAGGTGATTATGATTGTCACACTATAGCATCATTCTTATAGAATTCTGCTGTTGGTGGTTTAGCATCCTACTAATATTATAAATTCCAAAGTTTGTGAGGATGGATAAATAAATAATAAATAAATAACACTTTATTCATTAGAATGTAGGTACAACAGCTGTTAGAGTAATAATTGGTTCTGTATACATCCTGCCATTAAACTAGCAGCACGTTATGATGGCCGGTTTGACACATTACAATAGTGATGTGGAATGTCAATTTATTCTCGAACAAAAAACAATTAAGTTTTGTTTTTGTACCTGATTAAATAGGTTTAATAAAACAAAAATGTATATGTTTATTTAATTTATTTGAACGAACTGAATATTTGAATGAAAATGAATATACATACTTTATATGCACACAAGAAACATATGAATACAAAAGATACCAAAAAAGGTGCCACAAAAGGCCATAATTAATCAGATTCGTCCATACTACTATTTTCACTGTCGTCACTGCTATCATCACCTACATTAATAATTATATGTTCGTTTTCTATAATATTATCTATTTTCACATCTCTTTCATAATCTTCCCTTATTAATTTAACAGTTCTATTCACAACCTTTTCCCAGTCTCCTTTAGTCACATGTTCACAAGCTTCTTCTAATAATTTTAGCATTTTTTTTGTGGTAAATGGGGGTTCTGTATTGTGTCTTGCAGCATATCCCTTAATTTGAGCCCACACCAACTCAATCGCATTATACTCACAATGGTAAGGCGGTAACCGTATAACTCTGTGCCCATGTTCTAATGCTATTTCGTCAATGACGTATCGGATCTTGGTTGGTTTGTTTTCTTTTAAAAGACGTACTAATTCCGCTTTTAACATATTCATGTTTGCATCTACGCCATTTTTACGAAGCCATGCGACGATATCAGCTTTCTTTTGGGATTGGGCAGGTGGCTTGTCAATTTGCATCGAGTGGTATGGGGCGTTGTCCATAATTATAATAGATGGTTCAGGGAGGCTACACAACATTTAGGTAAACCATTCAGTAAACTTTTCTCCATTCATGTCTTCATGATAGTCTCCAGTGGTTTTTGACGCAAAAGCCATGAGAGAACCTTCGACAAACCCGTTGATGGTTCCGGCGTGACAAATTATAAGTCGCGATCCTTTTCGTACAGGAACTTTGGAAGTAGATGCTGCTGTGTCATCGTTCCAAGAACGGCCTACAGTATGGTTAGCATTAAGCCATGTTTCAACCAAGAACACAACATTTTGCCAATTTTTGATTTCTTTCACTTGCCGTAAAAAAGTATACCTTGCCATCGCTATATCAAATCTTTCCATCAATATTTTGCGTTTGTTACATTTTTTGTATCGAAATCCAATGGTCTTCAAAATCTTCGTTAAAGAACTTTCCCCACCGAAGAATAATCCAGCTTCCTTCAGTGAATGCACCAACTTTTTTCTTGTTGGATACTCCTTCTGTAAATAGTAGCCGTAAACATGTCTTCGGATAGCATCGGCATCAAAGCTATCGATGCCTACGACTGGTTTTGCTCGTTTTCTCTTTTTTGGTGTGTGAAGTTTATTTTCTTCTGTGCCAGTCTCGCCATATTTTTTTTTAGTTATCCGTCTAACAGTTCGTTGTCCAATATTAAGCGCATCAGCTACGCGTTCAACCACTGACGTTATAGGTAAAATTGGCCCTCCATTTTGAGCTTCACGATCGAAATAGTTACGAAGGCGTATTACGAACTCACGTGTCTGACTATTTAGAACAGTTCTCTGCGTACGTTCGGTCATATCGACGAAATCCACAACAAAGGGCTTGAACAGAGTCCAAATTAACGAGCAAGGGTCAACAGTAATGCAGTATCAATATTTGAAATCCAAAGCCAGGTCAAAACTATATCACAATCGCATTGCACTGACAGTTTATACTTTTCGAAGCAACGTCAATTCGAAACTGCTTTGTTTTGCATTGAGCATTGACGCGAGTTTGCCGGAGGTAGTAGTTGTGCTAGCCAGCGATCCTATGTGACGATCGTATTAGATTCCATTTTTAAAAATTTTCAATTTAGAAAACCAAATGCCGAGTTGTGGTATATATCATATAAAAATAAAAATTTTACCTTTTGTATGAAACAGCTGATATTTTTTTGCGATTTCAGAGGTTTGTCCACATAGTGAAAATTGTTCATATTCACAAGTACATTCACCCCTTAAATGGTGCAAACTGATTTTTCTACACTTGTATACATTTTAGAAATCAATTTAATAAATAAATTTTGAGTCCTAAACCTAAAACTACATTCGATAAAATTTATGAATCTCTGCACATCACTATCGTCAATAAAGTAATACAATTATTTCCTTCAAAGTCGTTATCAATTAATACGGAACTTCATGAGCGGACAAACGTCAAACCGGCCATCATAGCGTGCCGCTAATATAATAATATTATGGCCTATGAATATTGAGAAAGTAATTTAGAATAAGCTATAATGTTAATGTTAGTTACACATAATATATCATTTGAAGCAATGTCAATAATACAATGTCCTTAATATTATCTTTATTTCATAATTAAAGAATTATTATTTTAAAGATCTTAAAACAAAATCAAAAACAAAAAAAAAATTGAAATGAATTATTGAATCACACGAATTGACAAATTAGTTGAGATTATTATCATTAAGGTACTCCCCAACACTATAATAGCATTTATTCAACAGCAAGTCGTGGATTTTCCTTTTGAAATTACTAATATTGCTTTTTAAGTTATGGATGGATGGATGTTCCTCGTTCACACTACAATGAATGAACAATTTGGCTTAAATTTGGAATGGAGATAGCTCATATCCAGGATTAACACATAGACTACTTTTTATCCCAGAAAATTACAAAGTTCCCACGGGAATTTAAAACCTTAATCCACGCGGACAAAGTTGCGAGCATTATCTAGTTTATAATAAAGCTGATATTAAACATCTCTTTTCTTCCACTATTATGATTCAGTGATTCCAGTGATGTGGATAGACTGGACTCTAATGAACCCATATTATCCTGCTGGGATACCTATATCAACTCATGTGTAATTTGTAATTCTTTGGTAAACAATTTAGGAAGTAAAATGAAACACAAATGTTTTTCCTGCATCATATTGCTATGGCCACATTAATTTTACTTATTCATTATTTATTGGCCTGTGATGCTCATGCTAACATGTTCTTATCAATGATAAGACATGCAACTTGCATTCCTATTTTGACAGTAACATTATTATTTATTAAACAACACAAAAAAAAGCGTGGATATAATTCGCTCCAGTGAGTCATGAGACAGTAATGATTAACCTGTACTGTATAGTAATTTTTTTTTTGAAAAGAGCAACCGCCGAGTTTCTTGCTGGTTCTTCTCGGCAGGAAGGACATTCAAATTTTCAAAGATTCAAAAGCACTTGTAAAATGTTTATTTGCATAAAAAATATTTCTATTCTATTTACTTTCCCCTATCTGCTGTTCAGATAAAGTTGTAAAATCAAATTGAATTTATGTAAAATCAGTGATAGCCCAGGCCCTACTGTGGTTAGTACTGCTGTCTCCTATTCGCAGATTCGATCCCAGGCAAGCACCTCTGACTTTTCTAAGTTAAGTGCATTTAAGAAATTAAATATCGCAAGCTTCAACGGCGAAGGAAAACATCGTGAGAAATCCTGCACACCTGAGAGTTCTTCATAATGTTCTCAAAGGTGTGTGAAGTCTGCCAATTTGCATTGGGCCAGCGTGGTGGACTGATAGGTACTCGGTAGTGAGGCATTCATGGGTTGCTGATGATAATGATGAAGCCTCAACAGCCCAACAGTTAAAGGTGAGGACTGCATACTGAATGGTTGCAGGTTCACTCGCCAACCGTTGTACTATTGTCATGCCTACTCTTAACACAAGCTTTCCGCTTATTTGGAGGGGAGAGGAGAATATGCCAAGTTCCACTTTGCTAATGTTCTTTGTAAAAAAAACAATATAAAAACTAAACAGATCTGTGAAAAAACTATTTAAGTAAGTGCCTTATTTTGTCTTGCAGTCCTTGTATCACATTCAAATCAACTAAAAAGTTACATTGAATATTGTCAATCTATGTATTGAGGCTTGCACTATCTACAATTCCCATCAATTACTAGATGCCTCCACATACAGCAGTATCTTTCTGGCTAGGTGTAATTCTACACTTCCTTCCCTAGAGGAGAAAAATATAACTCCCTAGGTGGAGATTGAGATTAATGTGCATTAGTGCATTAACAAAGGATCTTTTTACAAGCTTTTATTTAGCTTGACCAGTTTATTTATTTATTTATTTGTTTGTTTGGGTCAAATCTTGTAAGATGAATTAGAACCACTTCCTGGTTTCCGATTTAGCTGAAATTTTGCATGCATGTGTAAATCGGATGACAATGCAATATTGTGCATATTTATGCAATATTATATGTAATACTAAAAGCTTGTATTTAAAAATAAAATTTTCAATTTACACTTGTTTATAGGAATACTTTATATTATTTCAGTTACTTCATGTACATGTCTTTCATTCGTGTAATTTAAATTCATTCTTCAACAAATTGTGATCAATAGAAAACTCCATTGTGAATTTTCCTTTTATCGCTAAATTAAGTACCCAAAAAAAATTGTTTCTTACTTGCTAAACTGGTTTTACTAATTAATTATTATTTAACTTGGTGATAATGAGGTTGTTGATATATTCTTACCATAACCCATTAAATACACTTAGCATTTCAATCAACATTGTTTTAAATTTTAATTGATCTGTCCTGTTCATCCATACTTGCTTTACTTGTATTTAGAATTAAATAATTTTCAATTTGAATTAGAAGCAGTGATAGCCTAGTGGTCAGTACTGCTGTGTCCTATTTGTGGGGGTCACAGGTTCGATCCCAGGCATGCACCTCTGGCTTTTCTTAGTTGCTTTTAAGAAATTAAATATCACAAGCTTCAACGGTGAACAAAAACATCGTGAGGAAACCTGCACACCTGAGAGTTCTTCATGATTTTCTCAAAGGTGTGTGAAGTCTCCATTGGACCAGCTTGGTGGACTACGGCCTATAACCCTTCTCTGAGAGGAGAAGACCTGCGCTCAGTAGTGAGCCGTTGATGCCTTGCTGATGATGATGAATTTTCAATTAAATGTTTACCTGATTAGCTAACCCTATACACACAGCCTATACATTAGCATTTCTAACAGACCCAGTTTTTGCCTCTTATAAAATTCACTCTCAAGTACCTACATTATGAAAGCAACATTATTACAGTTGAAAATTTAGTTAGCAGGAGATATTGATTAGATATTGTATATTCCTTTTGTTTTTGTGTCAACCGATAGACGTCCAATGCTGGACAAAGGTCTCTTGCATTTAATTCCACAGGTCTCGGTCTTGCGCCGCCTGAATCCAGCGGCTCCCTGCGACCCGTTTGATGTCTGTCCACCTAGTGGGGGTCTGCCAACACTGCGTTTCCCAGTGAGGGGTCGCCATTTCAGCACCTTGGGACCCCAGCGACCATCAGCTCTTCGAACTTGCCATCTTACTTACTAATATAAATGCGAAAGTGTGTTTTTTGTTGGTTTGTCACGCTGCAACAGAACAACGGATCGACGTGATTTTTTTGCATAGATATAGTTGAGGACCTGGGGAGTGACATACTCTACTTTTTATCCCGGAATATATAAAAACTAAATCCACGCAGGCTAGCTAGTAGTTGAATAAAAAATGCATCTTAAAGTTTTGTAAGTTTGCCCTAGATGTGCAATAGCCTGTGATAAGATATTGTCATGTCCTTTTAACTTTCTCTTTTACCTGTTTATTCCTGGGACTATCGCTTATAGTTCTTAACATGCGACCAGCCTATATCCACTTTTACCCACCTATGGCAAAGCCAAAAGGTAGGCATTTTGGCAGTCTAGGATGCAACTGTGTACGTATGTTCCACCTTAGCGCCTAACTATTGAGCCGATTTTGACGAATCGGGTGTCAATCGTTTCGTTATTGTGGCCGGGTTGACGTCATAGGCTACATTTTGTATTCAGAACAAAATGAATATGAATGGATGTTATATCCAATTTTCCATTATTTTACAGGGTTACAGTTTTTAAACTTTTTGCTTGTATGTATTATTTTGTAGCCTTGATCCAATGACTTTTTACAAGCTTTTATTTAACTTGCAATGTTTGTTTGGGTCAAATCTTGCAAGATGAATTAGACCCACTTCCCGGTTTCTGATCGAGCTGAAATTTTTGCATGTATGTGTAAATTGGATGACGATGCAATATTATTGTGACATGGAGCTGATCTGATGATGGAGACAGAAGATGGCTATCGGAACTCTGTAATAAAACGATGTAACCCCGTCGAGTTTGGGCTCGTTTGATTCGTCATAACAAGAACTCTGATCCTAGATGATATCTAGAGTCTAATGATGTAGCTACTAAAAGCTAGTATTTGAAAATAAAATTTTTAATTTACATTTGTTTGCTTATATGTATTACTAGCAGTTGCCCGCGACTTCGTCCGCTTATAATTTCTGATTTTCTATGAGATTATAAAAAGATAAATTTTCCCGCTGCAAGAAGCCTATCAAAAAAGTCCTACCGCTATTTTAAATAAAAATAAAATTTCATCCGCTATTTTACCACCCATGAGAGGGGATTTTTCAAAATAACCTATACAGGTTTTTATTATTTACAGCTAGTCACCTAAATCCCGATTTTCAAACCTCAAACTTAAACTTTCAAATTAAAACTATAATCCCCTATTTAACCACCCTTAAGGGAGGATTTTTCAAAATAACTTATACAAATCTTTATTATTTAAAGTTGATAATCTAAATGCCGATTTTCATATGTCTAACTTCAAAAACTTTCATATAACCATCGAAATTCCATTTCACCCCCTTAGGGGGGGGGGGATTTTCTTAAAACCGTTTCTTAACTGACACCTACACCCACCACCACCCTAGAAATAACCTACATTCAAAATTTCAAGTTTGTAGCTTTTATAGTTCCTGAGATTTCGTGATGAGCCAATGACCTTTCGCTTTTATATACATACTAGCTGATGCCCGCGACTTCGTCCGCGTGGATTTAGTTTTTAAAATCCCTCGTGAACACTTTGATTTTCCGGGATAAAAAGTAGCCCTTGTCCTCAACTATAGTACCCATGCAAAAAATCACGTCGATCCGTGGCTCTGTTGTGGCGTGATTGAAGGACAAACCAACAAACAAACACACTTTCGCATTTATAATATTCATCATTCATCATCATTAACAACCCATCAACGGCTCACTACTGAGCGCAGGTCTCCTTTCAGAGAAGGGTTATAGGCCATAGTCCACCACGTTGGCCCAATGCGAATTGGCGGACTATTTATAATATTAGTATGATTAGAATATTAAATTGCATAGGAAAACACTGTAGCATTAAGTCTATACGATGTATTACCTCCATACCTACTATGTAGTATGTAGGTATAATGATCGTTTGGCAAAATCTGACGCCTTTGGAGTAGTTTGACTTTGACAAAATAGGGCTCTCCACGATGGCTATATACGATAAAGTATGCTTGCCAGCTTAAGATGAGCCGTTCATTCAAAGTATCTTGTAGATTCCGGGGTTCAAGTTATTTGGACCTTATACTGAAGATCGTGATGTCTATAATTTCTGAACTACGAAATTGACGACCTTGAAATAATTACAGGAAAATCTCTAAAGAACCTGCTTTCTAACAAAAAAAGAATGGATTAAATCGGAATACGCCTTAATGAATTACAGCGATATGCACATTTGGACTTTCATCCCCTCTCCCAAGGGAACCGTGCTGAATTTCGGGATAAAAAGTATCCTATATTATACCTCGTAGTATTAACTTAAATCGTGCCAAGTTTTATTTAAATCCGTCCAGTAGTTTCGGCGTGATGCGCGGCCAAGATACAGACAGACAGACAGACAGACAGACAGACAGACAGACAGACAGACAGACAAAAAATTAAAAAAAAATTGTTTTGGCTTCAGTATCGATTATAGAGTGCCCTCAAACAAAAATTTTCAAAATATCTTCAATGTACAGAATTGGACCTGTTACAGTTTTATTATATTATATACATATATAGATTTTGAAGGCTTGATCTAATGACTTTTACAATACCTAATTGTTGCTTGAATTTTGACAATTTACAATACAATAGGCATTACGATTAAATTAATACTGCCATTCAATAATCTTGCAATCTCAAATGTTTGCAATTTACTCACACCACAACAATGTGTGAATAACTGAATATTAATAATAAATCTTGCACACTCATACAAGAATGCCTTATGCAAAGAAATGAGTCAACCTGTGTAGGAGCGTGGCAAATTAATGTGCTTATGGATCAATCCATAATCCTTAGCTTATATTCTATATTCCATATTCACCAAATAGTCATCTTCACAGCGTGTAACTTGACATTTTTAAGTAGGTTTTATGCAAGTACAGTGTATATTATATAGATAGATAAGCACTTTATTTTATGTATCAATAGGTATTATTATATCTAGTGATTAGAATATTAAATACTATACATATAAGTATAATACTTACTATCTATAATATAATAAAACTGTAACAGGTCCAATTCTGTACATTGAAGATATTTTGAAAATTTTTGTTTGAGGGCACTCTATAATCGATACTGAAGCCAAAACAATTTTTTTTTAATTTTTTGTCTGTCTGGCTGTCTGTCTGTCTGTCTGTCTGTCTGTCTGTATCTTGGCCGCGCATCACGCCGAAACTACTGGACGGATTTAAATGAAGCTTGGCACGATTTAAGGTAATACTACGAGGTATAATATAGGATACTTTTTATCCCGAAATTCAGCACGGTTCCCTTGGGAGAGGGGATGAAAGTCAAAATGTGTATTTCGCTGTAATTCATTAAGGCGTATTCTGATTTAATCCATTCTTTTTTTGTTAGAAAGCAGGTTCTTTAGAGATTGTCCTGTAATTATTTCAAGGTCGTCAATTTCGTAGTTCAGAAATTATAGACATCACAATCTTCAGTATAGGTCCAAATAACTTGAACCCCGGAATCTACAGGATAATTTGAATGAACGGCTCATCTTAAGCTGGCAACCGTAATTTATCGTATATAACCATCGTGGATACTATTTTGTCAAAGTCAAACTACTCCAAAGGCATCAGATTTTGCCAAACGATCATTATACCGACATACTACATAGTAGGTATGGATGTAATACATCGTATGGACGTAATATTACAGTGTTTTCCTATGTAATTTAATATTCTAATCATACTTACTAATATTATAAATGCGAAAGTGTGTTTGTTTGTTGGTTTATCCTTCAATCACGCCGCAACAGAGCCACGGATCTACGTGATTTTTTGCATGGGTATAATTGAGGACCTGGAGAGTGACATAGGCTACTTTTATCCCGGATAATCAAAGTGTTCCCGAGGGATTTTAAAAACTAAATCCACGCGGACGAAGTCGCGGGCATCAGCTAGTACATTATAATTGTGAAAATATTAAATACTATCCCTCAATGTATCCAAAAAATTATCTGTCTCTTCATAGACTACAGAGACTATACCTGCACTCAGTAGTGAGCCATTGATGGGTTAATGATGATGATGAATGTTTACATGACATTTAAAATAGAATAGAATAGAAATATTTTTTATTGAAATGAACATTACAAGACGTGCTTTTGAACAGTCAAATGAATCCACCACTGGTTCGGAATGTCCTTCCTACCGAGAAGAACCAGCAAGAAACTCGGCGGTTGCTATTTTTCCAATTGATTTTACAATAGGTACTGTGTTATGTACCTATGCAGTGTTTCCACAATTCATTTTCCATTTTCAATTCATTTTTTGGAAGTTCCAAAAATGCATACTTACAATTCAATACATGTTAAGATGGGCAGACAGAAAGTGGGGCTACTTTCTGTGTGTCTTTACATTCCCGCTGGTGGCACCCGTTCACGAGCATGACGCATGACCCAGCCGTTGCTTCGCTCAACCATATTTGAAGGAACGTAACAGCCCGCACCGCACGACAACATCACAGGAATGTTTAATGTTACTAAATAATATCACTAAAGTTAGTGTTGCCAAGTTTGAAATTACTTCAGTACCTACCTTATTCTTTTGTTTACTGAGTTCTCAGGTCAGTTAGAAATAAATTATTTGGGTACCAGAAAAGTCCAACCATGCCTAGTTGTTAAATTACAATAATTTATTGTTTAGATTTCACATGACGCAAAGAAAAGAAATCGAGAGTAGGATTTGTCTAGAGTCTAGATGTGGGACGACGTAGATTAGAATATTCAGGTTTTATCCTATTGTTCACGAGTCATTGACTTCATGAAAACGTTATGTTTTACTAGGTACATCACTGCGTAAATAAATAGCTGACAAGGGACAATATCTTTCTTAAGAAACTTGGGATATAGCTGAAAAAGGGACAGTTTAGTCCACAAGCAGTTGTAGCAATCCACCAAAATTTCTTTTTTGACGTGATATCGTCTTATAAATCGATGAACACCGGCTGCACGCACGAAAAAGTGCAAGTGTCATCATCATCATCATCAACCCATCAATGGCTCACTACTGAGTGCAGGTATAGTCTCTGTAGTTTATGAAGAGACTGACTGATAATTAATTTTTTGGATACATTGAGCAATAGTATTTAATATTAGGTCTTCACCTATGAAATTGCCGTTTTGTATGCAGTAAGTGAAAGTACTTATTTTTTCAAACTTTTTTATTTCTGTTATTCGAAGTAATCACCCATGCAATCGACGCACCTTTGCCAACACATTGGCAGTTTATTGATGCCCTTCTTGTAAAAATCAGCTGGACGGAAATCAACAAACTTTTCAAAGGCATTTTGCACGAAAGGGTGCAAGCGGGAGCGCGGAACAAGCGATAGAGGCACGATCGGCCCAAGCGTTGGCTTGTGCCGCCCGCTAGTCATCGCCAATGTTTCTTTATGACGTTTTCACGTAAAACTAACGTCCGTAAACCGACTTTACAGATAATCAATTCTTTTTTTGCATTTTTTTAAGACCACTGGCGCGTGGTGTGGTGTGTGGTGGTCACATGTGGCGATCACAGTGGTGATCGCTGTGGTCTTATAACTGGGAGGTCTCGCGTTCGATTGCCGGCGGGGTCATTTCGGGAATTTCTAATTTTTGAATTGTCTCTGGTCTGGTCTGGTGGGCGGCTTTGGCCGTGGCTAGTTACCACCCTACCGTCACAAAAGTGCCGCCAAGCGATTTGGCGTTCCGGCACAATGGCGTGTAGAAACAGATTAGGAGTATGGGTTGAATGTACACTGCCATACCCCTTCCAAGTTAGCCCGCTACCTTAGACTGCATTGTCACTTGCTATCAGGTGAGATAGCAGTCAAGGGCTATCTTGTCATCCAATAAAAAAATGGTGGTGTTATAGTTTTGTATCATCATCATCAGCAACCCATCAACGGCTCACTACTGAGCGCAGGTCTCCTCTCAGAGAAGGGTTATAATAGTCCACCATGCTGGCCCAATGTGAATTGGTAGACTTTACACACCTTCGAGACCATTATGGAGAACTCTCAGGCGTGCAGGTTTCCTCACGATGTTTTCCTTCACTGTTGAAGCATACGTGATATTTAATTGTTTAAACGCACATCTAAGGTAACTCTGAAAAATCAGAAATGCGTGCCCGGGATCGAACCTACGACCCCCGAAAAGGAGACCACAGTCCTAAACACTAGGCTTTCACTGTTTTTTTTAGTTTTGTATAGCCCAACACAATGGCTAAGTAAAAGCCAATTACAAAAAGATTAGCTAATTAGGTACGTCTGCACTTTTCCTCGTCTCGGAAGACGTGCCTTTTATAGTGGCGCGTTGACCTTTATGCGCGACACTGACGCGGATGGCATGGCGTGGATATTTTTAGTTTATTATGATGTTCATTATTACAACCCGTCCGCTTCGAGTTGGCCGTCGACGACCGTTACAAAATGACGTCATACTCCAACGTTGACAAAATAAATTATTGTATTTTTTATTGTTACCACGACTAAGGCGGAAGATTTCTTTTCTGGCCAATACTTTTCATGGCAATGGCGTGATTTTTAATTTCTTATTTTTCTCCTCTTCAAGGAAAGTAATTAATTAAAGTAATACTATAATAAATAATAATAATACTAATAATTGACCGAGCGAAGCGAGGTCTCTGAGTCTACTAGAGTGAATTTGCACTTGTCCGTCCGTCCGTCCGTCCGTCCGTCCGTCTGTCAGAGCCTTATAACTTTTGAATTACTAAACGTAATTACTTCAAATTTAGATATAATATGTAAACTGATGGCCTTCAGCCGAATATTGGATAAAAAATTATAAAAACCTTTATTTCAGGGGGGCTCTCATAGAAGTGAATGCGAAGTAAAAAAAAAATTATCGCGTTACATAAAAATGGTTACGTATCATTTTAAAGATAATTTTGAACCGAGTACAAAAATATATTTTTTTAATTTTTCCCTTAAAATTGACGAAATGGGGGGCTTTCAAAGTGGCGATTTTATACGCTCGCTTGAAGACGCTCTCTAGGAAAATCCGCTATGGATTTTCAAACTGGTTTTATTTTTTTAGGTCACTTACATCCTGTACTTGAACAACAAATACTAAAATTATATGAATATTATAAAGAAACGAGATTATTTAATTTTTAATGGGCATCAGTAATTCATATAGCATCAACATAGCTTCCCAATAATGCTAATAGATGGCGCAGTCAGTAACTATTCCCATGGAACTACGAGTTACGACTACGACCTATCCCAAAAACAGTTTTGCGTCGACCATTATTATTTAGTTACATAATATAATACAATAATTGTATTGTATTTTTTTTCTACCATATTATTCAATTAAAATTATTTTTTAGTTAAATTTTAGTTAAATATTGTATATTTTCTATTCGCGTCGATAGATGACGATTTGTACAGATGCCCGTAACCCGGTTTCACTCGTTAGTACCTACATAATAATTCAATGTTTTCACTAACGTTCCCTAACCTTTACGGGCTACCTATAAGTTAGGTGATGTTTTCTGTCAACTTATTTATCACGATCCTGTACGGGACACCTATTATACGGGATATTGGGACGGATGTTAGGACTTAGGATTGTATTTAGGAGCTACCTACGTTAAGAGACTCCTACTTAGGGGATGATTTAGGTATGTTTGGTGAAAACGGGCATAATAATAATGTCAGTTTTGGTTATCATGTATCGATTGAATGAATAATCATGGGATACCGTTACCGCGAGGTCTCAGTTCGGGGCGAACCACTAGTAAAGTAAATAGTCTGCGCTATGCAAAAGTTTTCCTTTTTTACTCGTCTTAGAAAACTACACGCGAACAATAGTAACCAAACAAGAATAAATAACTAATGAAAACTTAACAAAATATTTCAAACTTAACAATAACAAAAGTGAAAAAAAAAACACGCGACATCGCGAGCGGTACGTTGCTATCTGTACTAAGTGGGTTTGACTTGAGGTAGCGGCCAACTTGAAGCGGACAGGTAGTATTTGAACCGTGTGTCAGTCGTAGATGTCTACGTTATATAATCTATAAAACATACTAGTTCTTGGTTAACGCATAAGGTTTTCGAAAATCCCACAGGATCTCCTTTTTCAAAGGAGGGGCATAATTAGTTTAATAGTGACCGCTTTTCATTTCAACGATTTGCTACGCCAAATTAATTCCACAAACCGATCGTGATTCAAACGAATTAATGATGATGATAATCACGATACCTACTTAATATTATTACGGAGCTATTTTCAACTGTATAGTACTGATACCTTCTAATCATCTCATAAATTCTTCACGATCGTCTAGACTCTAGACATAGCTAACATTACACCTAATTCTGTTCAGGTGCAACGACACGCTGATTTTTAAATCGCAAAGCTAGCTAGAGACGTGCCAACAAGGTCAGGTAACCTATCCAATCAGTCCGTCTTCAACCCAAATACAGACGACTTTAGACACCTCTCAGCAAATAAATTAGAAACCGACTAGTCCAATCAAACTAAGTGGTGTTTATGCCGCCAGTGATTGTCAATTAAGTTAAAGTAAAACAAAACTTTTCTCTTGTCTCATCTCTGATAAAATTATATGTGGAAGAGATTTGTGTTTGATATAATAATAATTATTATGATATACTCGTTCCGGATATAATCATCAGACATTAACTAGTGGTTCGCCCCGAACTGAGACCTCGCGGTAACGATATCCCATGATTATTCATTCAATCGATACATGACGACCAAACCTGACATTATTATTATGCCCGTTTTCACCAAACATACCTAAATCATCAAATTATTGTTTAGTTAAATATCAAACTTCAATAAGTTTGATATTTACCTAAATATCAAACTTCAATAAGTTTGATATTTAACTAAAAAATAATTTTAATTGAATAATATGGTATTATATTATTATGTAACTAAATAATAATGGTCGACGCAAAACTGTTTTTGGGATAGGTCATAGTCGTAATCTCCTAGTTCCATGGAATAGTGCCTAATGTAATGACTGCGCCATCTATTAGCATTATTGTGAAGCTATGTTGATGCTATATGAATTACTGATGCCCATTAAAAATTAAATAATCTCGTTTCTTTATAATATTCATATAATTTTAGTATTTGTTGTTCAAGTACAGGATATAAGTGAAATAATAAAAATAAAACAGGTTGAAAATACGTAGCGGATTTTGCTAGAGAGCGTCTTCAAGCGAGCGTATAAAATCGCCACTTTGAAAGCCCCCCATTTCGTCAGTTTTAAAGGAAAAAATAATATTTTTGTACTCGGTTCGAAATTATCTTTAATATGATATGTTACAATTTTATATAACGCGATAATTTTTTTTTTACTTCGCATTCACTTCTATGAGAGCCCCCCTAAAATAAAGGTTTTTATAATTTTTTATGCAATATTCGGCTGAAGGCCATCAGTTCACATATTATATCTAAATTTGAAGTAATTACGTTCAGTAATTCAAAAGTTATAAGGCTCTGACAGACGGACGGACGGACGGACAAGAGCAAATTCACCTAGTAGACTCAGAGACCTCGCTTCGCTCGGTCAATAAGAATTAATTAATGTTGGGGTGATTATATCCGATAGTAGTGGTTGTTAAATAAACTAATTATTAGTTTCTTTAACAACTAAATTCATTGGGATTAAGTTCCTGTGACCACCTTCCTGTTCCATGAAGACTATGGTCAATGTCCATATAAGTCAACTCATCAAGACCAAATCACTAAATCCAAATACTATTAGTCGACCGAGCGAAGCGAAGGTCTCTGAGTTTACTAGAGCGATTTGCACTTGTCCGTCCGTCCGTCCGTCTGTCAGAGCCTTATAACTTCTGAATTACTGAACGTAATTACTTCAATTTTAGATATGATATGTAAACCGATGGCCTCCAGCCGAAAATGGCTTAAAAAGTTATAAAAATCTTTATTTCAGGGGGGCTCTCATAGAAGCGAATGCGAAGTAAAATAAAATTTTTTGCATTTCATAGAGTTGCAGTACCTCATTTTAAAGATAATTTGGAACAGAGTACAAAAGTATTTTTTTTTATTTTTTTTTCCTAAAATTGACGAAATGGGGGGCTTTCAAAGTGGAGATTTTATTCGAGGCTAGATCTCTAAAACCACTTTATTTTAAAAATTGAAACACACATAATTTGAGTTATATTCTGTACTTGAACAACAAATACTAAGATTAGATAAATATTATAAAGAAACGAAATTATTTGAGTTTTAATGGGCATCAATGTTTTTAACAAAACTTCACTATACTGTTAATAGATGGCGCTGTCTTTAATATTGTAAATACGCATCCCATCCACGAAAGCAGATGACGATTGACGTCATCAGATTCGGCGCGTTTTAATTACAATATAATATAGTTAAAACTACCTTATGGGAATTATGGGATACCGCGAGGTCTCAGTTCGGGGCGAACCACTAGTCTATATACAAGTTATGCCAGCAGGGCGCAGCTTATACTGGTTGAAGCATTAAGGCAATCAGGTCAAGATTACCTGATTATATTCTTATTGCAGTTTAGATCCACTCATATCGTAAACTCTACAAATCATACCTAGTGAGGTTTAAATGCTGATTAATATAATTTGTATGATTGAGAGAAAAAAAAAACCGGCCAAGTGCGAGTCGGACTCGCGCACCGAGGGTTCCGTACTCCAAAAGTAAAAGTAAAACGATAATATTATATTAATTTGCTTATTTATCGTTAACTTTGTTTGTAGAGGTTTATTGTTAATATAAAAAAAACTATGATAGTTAGAGCGTTGGTTTTATTTTTCCTGTAAAATATACATAAACCTCTATTGACCATAATTATTTCAGATTTTTCGATTGGTAAACTTCGGAGATAAGGGGGGGGGGGGGGGGGGGAACGGTATTTTTTTCGACATTTTGGCCGATTACTCAAAAACTATTATATATAGAAATAAATAAAAAACTGTTTTAGAATGCACAAGTAAATCCCTTTCATATGATACCCCACTCGGTATAATTATCTTACTTTGAAATTTCAAACCCCTGATTTTCCTCCTCTTTTAATTAAACTAAAATAATTTTCGCGTTGATTTTATTTTTCCTGTAAAATATACATAAACCTCTATTGACCATAATTATTTCAGATTTTTCGATTGGTAAACTACGGAGATAAGGGGGGGGAACGGTATTTTTTTCGACATTTTGGCCGATTACTCAAAAACTATTATATATAGAAATAAATAAAAAACTGTTTCAGAATGCACAAGTAAAAGACCTTTCATATGATACCCCACTCGGTATAGTTATTTTACTTTGAAATTTCAAACCCCCGATTTTCCCCCTTTTTTAATAAAACTAAAAATAATTTTCGATTTTTCTTTATTCCAATGATGTTGGGCCACTATTATACACAACTAGCCAAATTTCATGTCGATAGCTTTAATAGTTACTGAAATAATCGACTGTGACAGTCGGACGGACGGACGGAGAAAGTCTCACCATAAGGGTTCCATTTTTACCATTTTGGTACGGAACCCTAAAAAGCTTAAAGTAATCATTAAACGGCTCAGCAAGAATATCATCTAACAGCTCCAAATCGTCCATTTATCCAAGATATCAGGGATACACAGACAAAGGGTCAACCTCTTCATTTTGCGTCGCGATTAATTTTTAATCACTTGCCGGATAATATGAAAAGTTTTCCTTTAAGTCGATTTAGAAAAGCAAATAGTGCTTATAGATAAAATGTATTATAAGATTAATGATTAAGTACCTAATTGAAGAGTTAAATTGATTTTCCGTATTTTACTGACATGTTTTCAATTATTAAGGATTGTTTTTTGCACGCCAAGCTTTGCAGGATATGTTGACGCTGTATAATTGTAAACTTAACATCTGTAAATATGTCTATATTTCATGTACCATATTCTTGCAAAATAAAATCATTGATTGATTGATTGATTGATTAAGAAACCATTCGTGTGTCGGTGCCGGTTAACCAATTTGGAATTCCAAGTTGGCACGTTTGCAGATGCTACATGAAAATCGCAGCCTTGTTGGGAAACGACCTTGCAGTGACTGCGGTCAATAAACGGTACTCTGGTCGCATTTGAAAATAATGTCTTGTCATTTGCAATAAAGTCTAAAATCCTTTTTAATGCAATTATTTAGGGAGCTAATGAAATTAAATTTTTGTCACCTTGCCTTAAAGATATTTCGCGTAGGCATTACTGTAAAGTATTTGAGATATCTTACGCGGATGGGGAAATGTTAGCGTTGAATATTAATGTAAACCCACGGATTACGCGAGGCTTGTCTTGTATAACTTAAGATCTTGGTAGAGGGGTTTAATGATATTTAAGGTGATTCATGGACGGAATGAGGTTGCTTAGATTTGTTGACTTTTGTTTTTTTAGTTAGTAACAGAATTTTACAGTCACCGCCTATAGTCCAGTAAATAAAGCATTTAACCTCGCACTAAATTTCCGATCCAATTTTAATTTTTTTTAGGTTAAGAGTCACTTACTGACCACAAAAACACAAAATACTGACAGATCCAGGTGGAGCTTCGATCGCAATCTTAAAGAAAAGTATTTGACCGATATCTCGGAAACTATCCACTTTAGGGCAAAAGTTATTGAGACCTTTTTTGTAGAAAATAAAATTTTGCATCTTTTATGTCCTGTAAACTTTTTTGTAAAACTTACCGTTCGAAGCTCGACTTTTCGTACTGTTCTAACTGTTAACGCGGAGAAGACAGTTATAGTACCATTCACTAGAAGGCGCAATCTCTATAAACTCGAGCCGCCTAAGTTGAACAACATAAAAATACCGTTTTCAGCTGAGGTCAAGTATCTGGGGATTACTATGGACCAGAAACTGACCTGGAACACGCATGTAGACGGTGTTATCAAAAAGGCCAAGATGGCTCTAGGCGTCTGTGGTCGTTTTGCGGGGGCTAGATGGGGACTCAAACCTAGGGTAACCTTCTGGCTCTACACAGCCATCGTGAGGCCCATAATATCATACGCCTCTGTGGTCTGGTGTGGCAAGACGATGCAGATAACAACACAGAACAAGCTCAGCAGATTACAAAGAACTGCTTGCTTGCTCATCACAGGAGCAATGAGTACCTCCCCGGGGGCTGCCCTGGAAGCTCTTCTCAACCTTCCTCCTCTCTTCCTATATTTGAGGAGGGAGGCGAGAATGAGCATGTACAGGATAATCAGCCAACGGAAGGTGAACTGGCTGTCTCAAAACATGAGGGAGCTGGTCGACTCCGTGCTTCAAATTCCAGTTTTGGGGATGCCGTCTGACATGATGACCCCAAAATACCAATTTCACAGGTACTATACTGTGGAAATTCCTGAGAGAAAAGACTGGCTCGACAGTCAAATAACTTGGCCATCGGGGAGCCTTAAATGGTACACCGATGGCTCCAAGTCTGCTCAAGACGTAGGTTGTGGAGTCTATGGAGAGAAGCCCAGGGTCAAACTCTGTCGCAACCTGGGCACCCATACATCCACCCATACATACATTTTCCAGGCAGAGGTATACGCCATAATAATTTGCGCGGAAACCATCTTGCAAAACAACTACGTTAACAAAACCATCTATATTCACTCGGATAGCCAGGCAGCTCTTTTAGCCTTATCCTCTGAGGTAATCAACTCAAAGTTGGTTGGGAGCTGCATGGATACCCTGAACACCCTAGCAGAATGTAACAGGGTGGTTCTTCGCTGGGTTCCAGGACACGCAGGCATAGTTGGCAATGAAAATGCTGACAAACTTGCAAAAACTGGTGCTGGAATGCGGCAGATAGGGCCCGAACCTGTCTGCGGTATTCCTAAAAGCCTAGTTCAGCTTACCCTGTTAACATACTGCTACTATGACACGCTAATTCGTTGGCGTAACTTACCAGGACTAAACCATTCTAAAGCGCTAGTTAGATCCTTCAATAAGAAGGCTGCCAATGAGGCATTAGCGCTTAGTAGGAAAAACCTATGCATTCTGGTGCGAGCTTTGACGGGACATTGTGGACTAAACAGACACATGTTCAACCTCAAGCTCAAGGGCTCAGATATGTGCAGGCTATGCCTGGAGTCGGCGGAAACGCCGCTGCACATTATGTTACTGCCCCGCTTTAATGCATAAACGAAGCATTCTTCTAGGGAAACACATCGTACACCCCGAGGAGGCTACACTAATCCCAGCCAAGAAGATGCTGCTGTTTCTGGCGGCAACAAGTATCGGAGGGGAGCTATAAATAGTGGCGAGCACAATAGACCGGCGACGGTCGACGTGCTACAGGGCACCGAACCTGCATAGCCGCGCAACAGAAGAAGAAGAAGAAGAAGTAACCTAAAATAAAATTAAAATTGGATCGGAAATTTAGTGCGAGGCCTACTACTCTAGCGGCACGCTATGATGGCCGGTTTGACGTTTGTCCGCTCATGAAGTTCCGTATTAATTGATAACGACTTTGAAGGAAATAATTGTATTACTTTATTGACGATAGTGATGTGCAGAGATTCATAAATTTTATCGAATGTAGTTTTAGGTATAGGACTCAAAATTTATTTATTAAATTGATTTCTAAAATGTATACAAGTGTAGAAAAATCAGTTTGCACCATTTAAGGGGTGAATGTACTTGTGAATATGAACAATTTTCACTATGTGGACAAACCTCTGAAATCGCAAAAAAATATCAGCTGTTTCATACAAAAGGTAAAATTTTTATTTTTATATGATATATACCACAACTCGGCATTTGGTTTTCTAAATTGAAAATTTTTAAAAATGGAATCTAATACGATCGTCACATAGGATCGCTGGCTAGCACAACTACTACCTCCGGCAAACTCGCGTCAATGCTCAATGCAAAACAAAGCAGTTTCGAATTGACGTTGCTTCGAAAAGTATAAACTGTCAGTGCAATGCGATTATGATATAGTTTTGACCTGGCTTTGGATTTCAAATATTGATACTGCATTACTGTTGACCCTTGCTCGTTAATTTGGACAACGCCCCATACCACTCGATGCAAATTGACAAGCCACCTGCCCAATCCCAAAAGAAAGCTGATATCGTCGCATGGCTTCGTAAAAATGGCGTAGATGCAAACATGAATATGTTAAAAGCGGAATTAGTACGTCTTTTAAAAGAAAACAAACCAACCAAGATCCGATACGTCATTGACGAAATAGCATTAGAACATGGGCACAGAGTTATACGGTTACCGCCTTACCATTGTGAGTATAATGCGATTGAGTTGGTGTGGGCTCAAATTAAGGGATATGCTGCAAGACACAATACAGAACCCCCATTTACCACAAAAAAAAATGCTAAAATTATTAGAAGAAGCTTGTGAACATGTGACTAAAGGAGACTGGGAAAAGGTTGTGAATAGAACTGTTAAATTAATAAGGGAAGATTATGAAAGAGATGTGAAAATAGATAATATTATAGAAAACGAACATATAATTATTAATGTAGGTGATGATAGCAGTGACGACAGTGAAAATAGTAGTATGGACGAATCTGATTAATTATGGCCTTTTGTGGCACCTTTTTTGGTATCTTTTGTATTCATATGTTTCTTGTGTGCATATAAAGTATGTATATTCATTTTCATTCAAATATTCAGTTCGTTCAAATAAATTAAATAAACATATATATTTTTGTTTTATTAAACCTATTTAATCAGGTACAAAAACAAAACTTAATTGTTTTTTGTTCGAGAATAAATTGACATTCCACATCACTATTGTAATGTGTCAAACCGGCCATCATAGCGTGCCGCTAGTGTAGTTCACCATCTCGAAGTAAGTTTTAACCCATTAAACTAGCGGCACGCTATGATGGCCGGTTTGACGTTTGTCCGCTCATGAAGTTCCGTATTAATTGATAACGACTTTGAAGGAAATAATTGTATTACTTTATTGACGATAGTGATGTGCAGAGATTCATAAATTTTATCGAATGTAGTTTTAGGTTTAGGACTCAAAATTTATTTATTAAATTGATTTCTAAAATGTATACAAGTGTAGAAAAATCAGTTTGCACCATTTAAGGGGTGAATGTACTTGTGAATATGAACAATTTTCACTATGTGGACAAACCTCTGAAATCGCAAAAAAATATCAGCTGTTTCATACAAAAGGTAAAATTTTTATTTTTATATGATATATACCACAACTCGGCATTTGGTTTTCTAAATTGAAAATTTTTAAAAATGGAATCTAATACGATCGTCACATAGGATCGCTGGCTAGCACAACTACTACCTCCGGCAAACTCGCGTCAATGCTCAATGCAAAACAAAGCAGTTTCGAATTGACGTTGCTTCGAAAAGTATAAACTGTCAGTGCAATGCGATTGTGATATAGTTTTGACCTGGCTTTGGATTTCAAATATTGATACTGCATTACTGTTGACCCTTGCTCGTTAATTTGGACTCTGTTCAAGCCCTTTGTTGTGGATTTCGTCGATATGACCGAACGTACGCAGAGAACTGTTCTAAATAGTCAGACACGTGAGTTCGTAATACGCCTTCGTAACTATTTCGATCGTGAAGCTCAAAATGGAGGGCCAATTTTACCTATAACGTCAGTGGTTGAACGCGTAGCTGATGCGCTTAATATTGGACAACGAACTGTTAGACGGATAACTAAAAAAAAATATGGCGAGACTGGCACAGAAGAAAATAAACTTCACACACCAAAAAAGAGAAAACGAGCAAAACCAGTCGTAGGCATCGATAGCTTTGATGCCGATGCTATCCGAAGACATGTTTACGGCTACTATTTACAGAAGGAGTATCCAACAAGAAAAAAGTTGGTGCATTCACTGAAGGAAGCTGGATTATTCTTCGGTGGGGAAAGTTCTTTAACGAAGATTTTGAAGACCATTGGATTTCGATACAAAAAATGTAACAAACGCAAAATATTGATGGAAAGATTTGATATAGCGATGGCAAGGTATACTTTTTTACGGCAAGTGAAAGAAATCAAAAATTGGCAAAATGTTGTGTTCTTGGATGAAACATGGCTTAATGCTAACCATACTGTAGGCCGTTCTTGGAACGATGACACAGCAGCATCTACTTCCAAAGTTCCTGTAGGAAAAGGATCGCGACTTATAATTTGTCACGCCGGAACCATCAACGGGTTTGTCGAAGGTTCTCTCATGGCTTTTGCGTCAAAAACCACTGGAGACTATCATGAAGACATGAATGGAGAAAAGTTTACTGAATGGTTTACCTCAATGTTGTGTAGCCTCCCTGAACCATCTATTATAATTATGGACAACGCCCCATACCACTCGATGCAAATTGACAAGCCACCTGCCCAATCCCAAAAGAAAGCTGATATCGTCGCATGGCTTCGTAAAAATGGCGTAGATGCAAACATGAATATGTTAAAAGCGGAATTAGTACGTCTTTTAAAAGAAAACAAACCAACCAAGATCCGATACGTCATTGACGAAATAGCATTAGAACATGGGCACAGAGTTATACGGTTACCGCCTTACCATTGTGAGTATAATGCGATTGAGTTGGTGTGGGCTCAAATTAAGGGATATGCTGCAAGACACAATACAGAACCCCCATTTACCACAAAAAAAATGCTAAAATTATTAGAAGAAGCTTGTGAACATGTGACTAAAGGAGACTGGGAAAAGGTGAATAGAACTGTTAAATTAATAAGGGAAGATTATGAAAGAGATGTGAAAATAGATAATATTATAGAAAACGAACATATAATTATTAATGTAGGTGATGATAGCAGTGACGACAGTGAAAATAGTAGTATGGACGAATCTGATTAATTATGGCCTTTTGTGGCACCTTTTTTGGTATCTTTTGTATTCATATGTTTCTTGTGTGCATATAAAGTATGTATATTCATTTTCATTCAAATATTCAGTTCGTTCAAATAAATTAAATAAACATATACATTTTTGTTTTATTAAACCTATTTAATCAGGTACAAAAACAAAACTTAATTGTTTTTGTTCGAGAATAAATTGACATTCCACATCACTATTGTAATGTGTCAAACCGGCCATCATAACGTGCCGCTAGTATAAGTTGACGTTTTGTTAGTTTTTCTAATGCCCATAATATGTCAAAACGTCAACTCAATACTTGGCTTTAGCGAAATAAGCCCTTTGTGTCGTAAAATACAAATGATTAACTGTTGGAATTAAAGTTTTTAATAATCCTGCGAATGTCCAACTTCATGCGACGGTGTTCGCACTAAACTAAAACATAGGGTTATTCAAGGGGCGGAACTTTCTGAAAAGCCGGCAACGCATTGGTGGTGCCTCTGGTGCTAAAAATGTTCACGGGCGGCGGTGATCACTTACATCAGGTGACCCGCCTGCTCATTTGCTCGCCATACATGTGAAAAAAAAATAGGGTTGGCACTCGGGGACTGCCGCGGTAAAGCTATTGCAGAGCATTTTTTATCAACTTATGCAATTATAATATTTATGCAATTTTTTTTGCATAATAAAAATTATGCAAAAAAAAAATTGCATAAAAGCTCGAGCAGCTCGCCTCGATCCGTGCGAGCTTCGTACAGTCTACACGCATACGTCTAGTCGCACGCACACAAACACCGTGCCGAAGTCTGCCCAACTGAAACGACGGTGTTAGGTTTATTTTCGTTACGGAATTTCTAGATTCGGTCGCCGCGCTCAAAGCCCGCGATAAAAGCTATGCAATAGCTTAAAATAAGAATAACCTTTGCTCTACGAATAAACTTTGTTTCTTCTTCCTCCTAGTGTTTGTCACAGCTAACGCCGGAATCCGTTGTCTTGATAAATCTTTTCTACTTTGCACGTTCTATACTCTATAGCAGGGATTCCCAAAGTGGACCCCTTGGGGTCCAAATCGGTTTGCCAGGGGTCGACATAAACGAAAACTAATTTTGGGTGTCGACGTGGTCTAAAAATCGACCCCTATTGAAAAGCCTATTCATTAACACAAGTTTTTATTTGAAACTCTCAAGATACTCTATAAGTTGTGTTACGTGTACCAACTTGTTATAGAATTACTCACTTAACCATCCACAAAGATTTTAAATTGGTAAGTATTTTGTATCAATAGGAGAAAAACTATGGATAGATTTTTAAGCTATTGCATAGCTTTTATCGCAGGATGAAATAAACCTAACACCGTCGGTCGTTCAGTAAGCCTTCAACATTTTAGAGGTTCACAAGTAGCTCTGTTCGGCGCAGTGGGCGAGCGGCCGCTTTCTTTACCGTATGGTGTATGATGTCGCAGGTTCGAATCTCACTCGCGAAGTAGTGACAGTGCGCTTTTCTTGTTTGTTTGTTTTTTAATTATTTTTTTTTTGCATAATTTTTATTATGCAAAAAAAATATTGCATAAATATTATAATTGTATAAGTTGATAAAAAATGCTATGCAATAGCTTTACCGCGGCAGTCCCCGAGTGCCGCACGTATTTTTTAAAAGTAATTCGGCTATGAGGGTCTGAGGTATCAGTTCATTTTGGAAAAGAGGTCTCTTGCCCAAAATAGTTTGGGAATCACTGCTGTACAGCATCCTTCCCTTCCGTTTGCGCGTGCCAGCCTCAGTTTTGTGCAAATCTGCAATACCACTTTTTAATAAGTAAGCAACATGTACTTTCGGATGCTCTACAGTGTAACCATTTTGAAAGCAGACGGTATCTATTAGAGCACTTCCTAATTACTTTCTTTTGCTTGTCTCTTTTACTCCTGCATTTTCGCAATCAATTGAAACTGAATTTGGCATCCAGTGAAAGTTATGTAATTCATTTGGCAGATCGAAAGATACATTTCAATGTTAATTTTTTCGTTCTTGATATTGTAACTAACTACTTAGGTTAATTAAAAGTTCTTGTATTATATCAATATTCTTAACTGACTTCACGAGTATTCTCATTTATCGTTCAGTAGATCCCTTTGGTTTGCCCGGCACTTCTGGGTACCAATTGTCTAAAAGTTATTCCATTGATCGTATTTCTATTCGATGACATTAGCGTCAGTAATTTAAAGTCACAAATTCAGTACAACCGATTTTAACATAGAGCGTTATGGAGCGTATCGTACGTACCTTCGTATAAGAATACATACACGAAATTGAACTCTAATTCATTGCTTTATGGTTTATTTTACTTTATCAACGGAATAACTTTAGAAAATCGCATCTCTGATTGGCCTACACTCTCGGTATTGGCTCAAACGTATTGCTGCCGCAAAAATTTAAAATACCATAAATTAACTCAATGACCACAATTGAGACAGTCAGAGTAGGTGATGGATAGCTTATAGATACCACTTTTCCGTTGAATTGACTTCTTAGCAAGTTCCTGTTTTTTTTTTCTCTGAAATGAAAATTAAATGAAGACTATTTATATATTAAGTACTTTTATTATGGAACAAAATTGTTTTGTTCAATTAAGTAAGTAAAAGAAAAAAGAAAAGATTTATGAACAAATGCCAAGTGAATTGTTTATTTGGCATTTGTACAGAAAAAAGTTGTTACATTGTTTGTTCAAATTGGCGTAATTTTGTCACCTAAGTATTTTTGTAAATCTTCAAATTTTCTTTTTCGGGTTTTTCTTCAACTGGATTTTGTGTCGGCAATCCCATCGTCTTATTTAACTAAATCCCTCACGAACCGAGTGAAAATTGTTAGGGATTTTCTCACAAAATTCCTTTGGTTATAAGTAAATTGCGAATGCTTCAATAAGTACAAAAGTTGAAATTCTTTGTCTGATATTTCTCTGGTCCTAAAATGTCTGATCTACAATTGAAATTATTTTATAACTTCTCTCCATCTTATTATACTCATTTTAAAATCAGCGGGTCGATTGCGTCGAATTTATAGCGATCTTGCTGCATTAATGCATTTTTCTCAAATTTGCTCGGAAATCGCTTCTTTATTTAAAAAAAACGAAACGTCAATCGGCTCATTGCTGGCGTGGCGCCAGCAATTACGTAACAGGACAATAATGTAAATTGCTGGACAGGTACGAGGTTTTTAAAATGTACACTTTCCTCTATTAGGTGTTTGTCCTCTGTGATTAGGTGTTTTAAATGTGCATTTCTTTCGCTGAGTTATACAATTTAAAAAAATAAGAATGATTTTTTTTTAAATGGAACAAAAAGAGCGTGGTTTAATTGGAGGTAAAGAATTATTGGTGACTGGTGTTTTCTTTTACAATATATTTCTTGTTCTGAAATAAAAATGGATTCGGAATCGGATGAAGAATTAATGGACTTTATATCATACTTGCTCAGTAACTAAGGATTACTATGGTGGAAAGTCTCCTTGTAAGTTGGTGTTTGCAATTCAAGGCAACATTACGTCGCACTATGCTTGAATTGTAATGTTCACATTACAGTTCAAGCTATGCAAAACTCCTTGGTAAACAATCTCTTTTCTTATAAAATGGTAAGAAAACTTTTTACTGAAAAAAAAACACTGAACATGGCGGCATTTAATTTCCATACATTTCAAACTATCCAAAACTCCTTGGAACTCAGAGCCGTAAAAAAAAAATAGAAAACTATTTACGAAAAAAAATGGAAATGGCGGCATTTCATTTGATCTGAAAATTTGTGAAGTTTGTTCGTAAAGGGATTTAAGTTATTTACAACAATGTCAAGCACTTCATCAGATGATGAAAAAGGAGGAGAGCCTGATTTTTGTTTGCTTGAAGCAGAACAAATGATGCAAAACCTTTTGCCGGATAAGTCCAAAGAGCGCTACGTGAAAACTTACGAAGAATTCAACAAATGGCGTGCAAAGAAAGGAATTACATCTTTGGCAGAATGTGTTTTGCTTTCTTATTTCAATATGCTGTCAAAAAGCTACAAACCACCGTCATTGTGGTGTTTTTTTTCTATTTTTTCTCTAAATTTGCTAATTCTAATTAAAATTTCATTTTGCATTACCAATGTTTTATTTACCTCGCAAGAATGATATAAAGTAGAATGCTTACCTCGGTTGCAAGTAGCTATTACACCCTCGAACTATATTCACCCTCGCTCGCTGCGCTCGCTCGTGTGACTAAATATCTCGGGTGCACGCGATCCATTAGCGCCCTATGCGAGCTGCGCTCGCACTGGCGCCAAATTGGATCTTGTTCTGTAATAGCTTACTTACGTCCCTTGTGTAACAATCTACTATTACACCACCAGATATGGCGGAAGAAGCTAATGTACTATAACATTTAACATGAAATAAAACAGTGTTTCTTTAATTATTTTTTTGTTGTTTCCTCGCAAATTAGAGAAAAGTACCATATAAGTCTCGGCCGAAATAGCAATTCATGGCCTCGTTTACTTAAAAAGGCCTCGGCTAGCGCCTCGTCCTTTTAAAATCACTTGGAAGTCCTCGGCTTCGCCTCGGCCTTCCAATGTTACTCGTCCATAAATTTTCCGAGCCTCGACAATAATGTACTATTAACCAATCGCGAGGAACTGTCGGCCAATCAGTGGTGATTGCGATTGTCATACTGTAGAATCCATTTTTGCAAGCTTTTATTTAACTTGCAATGTTTGTTTGGGTCAAATCTTGCAAGATGAATTAGACCCACTTCCCGGTTTCTGATAGAGCTGAAATTTTGCATGTATGTGTAAATCGGATGACAATGCAATATTATTGTGACATGGAGCTGATCTGATGATGGAGACGGAAGATGGCTATCGGAACTCTGTAATAAAACGACGTAACCCCATCGAGTTTGGGCTCGTTTGATTCGTCATAACAAGTACTCTGATCCTAGATGATATCCAGAGTCTAATGATGTAGCTGCTAAAAGCTTGCATTTAAAAATAAATTTTTTAATTTACACTTGTTAGGCAATCATGGAGCTAAATAAACTATTTATTTGACGGGCGGATAGTGTCGGATAGGGCGGAATCTTTGATGTCGCGTACTATCTCCGTACTAGAAACTAGTTTTAGATAAGAATTGGCCTAAGATTCGAAATAGTTCAAGGCTTTCTCAATCCACTGACACGTACATCAGAAAGATAAGAAATAGGTAGTTACCCTCATTAAGAGTTGGATGTAATTTTAGAAGTTAAATAGTCCTATCTCGAGTAAAATATCTACTTTACTGTAGTAACTAGTTAACTCTTAACTACCCTCTTTATCTTAATTCCCTATTAGAATTGTTTATAGGAGCAAATTCATCTCGATTAAGACTAAAGTAAAGTGGGTTAAGTGGATGCAGTGTCGTTGTAATAGCCAACGGTATCGGGCGTTATCAGCAAGCATTCCATCTTGCTTATCAGTTATATTGGATTGGGAGTTTACGTTATTTATCATGCTGGAATGACCATCATTCATGATTTAGGTTCCAGAACTTTATTGTTTTTGTTTGACATGTTCAAGATTTATTAACCCCTCACTTAATTCAGTGTGGCTAATCTCAGAGATTTTATCCATAGGTGCGGGTAATATTAGGCCCAAATTAGACAGTGCATCGTTTATCGTTGCGAAAATTTTTGCGAAAATGAACAGTCTTAATTCGCACTAAGGGTGAATTTTCTACGGTTAATTTTTCGAGACTTCTGCTTTCATTTTTGAAGGTCATCGGTGAGCCATCCGTCTAATTTGCCCTTAGGGCAAAGGGCCTTAGGGTTCATTTTCGCAAAAAATATTCGCAAAAATGAACGATGAACGAGGCATCGTCTAATTTGGGCCTTATATTTCTCAAGTATAGTCGCTAAAATAATTATATTATTGGCGGACCCTTATTATTTTTACAAAAAAATCACAAAGTAAGGAATTCTTCATTTAGTAACTAAGCAAATATCCGTTATTCAATAATTGATACATCACAAGTAGGTACACGGAGACGTGAACGCCGTGACAACTCGAAGCAGAATAGCGCCTGGTGTCGATACTCGTTGGCTTTTATGGAATCGACGAACGGCGCACTCGGTAGTTATTATAAAAATCTACCCTCAACTAACAATATATTATGGAATAGCAGTAAACTGCATAATGTTCGCTCACAGTCGGCGGCGCGACGTTTGGTGTGAACACAGCCCTAATGTTAGATACTCGGGCATAAACATAATATACTTACTAGGGCTACTTAAGATTGTATCCGTTGTGAGAAAGTTCTTCTATCTGTGCTCCTGGCCTTGGGATCCGTTATTTAGTATTTTTAGTTTTAGTTAGTGACTTTCTTAATGACAAAGTTGCATGGGATCTTAAAATTAGTATTTGAATATTAAACTAGCGGCACGCTATGATGGCCGGTTTGACACATTACAATAGTGATGTGGAATGTCAATTTATTCTCGAACAAAAAACAATTAAGTTTTGTTTTTGTACCTGATTAAATAGGTTTAATAAAACAAAAATGTATATGTTTATTTAATTTATTTGAACGAACTGAATATTTGAATGAAAATGAATATACATACTTTATATGCACACAAGAAACATATGAATACAAAAGATACCAAAAAAGGTGCCACAAAAGGCCATAATTAATCAGATTCGTCCATACTACTATTTTCACTGTCGTCACTGCTATCATCACCTACATTAATAATTATATGTTCGTTTTCTATAATATTATCTATTTTCACATCTCTTTCATAATCTTCCCTTATTAATTTAACAGTTCTATTCACAACCTTTTCCCAGTCTCCTTTAGTCTCATGTTCACAAGCTTCTTCTAATAATTTTAGCATTTTTTTTGTGGTAAATGGGGGTTCTGTATTGTGTCTTGCAGCATATCCCTTAATTTGAGCCCACACCAACTCAATCGCATTATACTCACAATGGTAAGGCGGTAACCGTATAACTCTGTGCCCATGTTCTAATGCTTTTTTTTAGTTATCCGTCTAACAGTTCGTTGTCCAATATTAAGCGCATCAGCTACGCGTTCAACCACTGACGTTATAGGTAAAATTGGCCCTCCATTTTGAGCTTCACGATCGAAATAGTTACGAAGGCGTATTACGAACTCACGTGTCTGACTATTTAGAACAGTTCTCTGCGTACGTTCGGTCATATCGACGAAATCCACAACAAAGGGCTTGAACAGAGTCCAAATTAACGAGCAAGGGTCAACAGTAATGCAGTATCAATATTTGAAATCCAAAGCCAGGTCAAAACTATATCACAATCGCATTGCACTGACAGTTTATACTTTTCGAAGCAACGTCAATTCGAAACTGCTTTGTTTTGCATTGAGCATTGACGCGAGTTTGCCGGAGGTAGTAGTTGTGCTAGCCAGCGATCCTATGTGACGATCGTATTAGATTCCATTTTTAAAAATTTTCAATTTAGAAAACCAAATGCCGAGTTGTGGTATATATCATATAAAAATAAAAATTTTACCTTTTGTATGAAACAGCTGATATTTTTTTGCGATTTCAGAGGTTTGTCCACATAGTGAAAATTGTTCATATTCACAAGTACATTCACCCCTTAAATGGTGCAAACTGATTTTTCTACACTTGTATACATTTTAGAAATCAATTTAATAAATAAATTTTGAGTCCTAAACCTAAAACTACATTCGATAAAATTTATGAATCTCTGCACATCACTATCGTCAATAAAGTAATACAATTATTTCCTTCAAAGTCGTTATCAATTAATACGGAACTTCATGAGCGGACAAACGTCAAACCGGCCATCATAGCGTGCCGCTAGTGTAATCGATGATAATGTCATGTATTTAGAACTATACATATAGTACATACTTAGTTTTTACACGCGACTTCATCAGCGTGAATTTAGATGTAGGCTGGAATTACATATCTGTGCGCATCGATTCGCATTTTGTCAATACAAAACTGTCATATTCATAGTCGTGTACGCATCAATTCGGCCGTCCGTCTCCGTCCGGTCCGTCTGTCAGCGGGCTGACGGACGGACGGACGGACAGCGGAGGCTTAGTAATATGGTACGTAAAAGGGTGCCTTTGGGTACGGAACCGATTAGGAAAACCCAAAAACCGATTAGGTGTAGGTCCATACTTACAGAGAGACCTAGACAGGTTTTCATTTTAAATATACATTTATTACTAGCTGACCCGGCGAACTTCGTACCGCCAACTTACCTATATAAATAAAACAAATGACTACTAAAAACTAACTATCTTTCAAGTTGGACCAAATTACAGATAGTTACGAAGTTTGATCAAAATCGGTTAAGTAGTTTAGGAGTCCATCGCGGACAAACAACGTGACATGTAATTTATATATATTAAGATTATGTATGGTCAAATGAGCCTGCTACCATCTAGACTGCATCGTCACTTGCCTATCTTGTAATCGAATAAAAAAACCGCTTTTTATCAAATCTTAATTCTGAGACACTCGAGGTTAATCAATAACCACGCAAGGAAAATGTTCAATACAATAAAATTAAACAACATTCCTACGCTATGAGTTGACCCCACATGTTTATGGACTGTTTAATCAATATCTATTGAGTCAATGCTATCGACTACTATCGTAACCTGCATTCCTCAATTCGCTTTTTATTGATCGGCATATATTTGGGATATATAATCAATATCAGCAAATAGCAATTATATATTTACATAGCAATTTACTACCTACTAACAAGACTTCCTCCAAACGTGTCTACTAAATTGTACCCGCGAGTTTGTAAGCCTTAATCCGTCGCTGGAAAGCAAGCTACCTATGCCAATTTTTGGGGTTCCGTACCCAAAGGGTACCAACGGGACCCTATTACTAAGCCTACGCTGTCCGTCCGTCCGTCCGTTCGTCCGTCCGTCTGTCAGCGGGCTGTATCTCGTAAACCGTAATAGATAGACAGATGAAATTTTCACATATTATACTGTATTTCTATTGCCGCTATAACAACAAATAATAAAAATTAAATTAAATTAAAAAAAATTAAATTAAAATTTTCCATGGGTAGGTACATGGAAATATTTTAATTTAATTTTTTTTTTCAACGGAACCCTAAAAGAGCGAGGCCCGACTCGCACTTGGCCGATATTTTTGTCAAGATCGGTTGTGCTTGTGCCCGCAACTTTGTCCGCGTGGAATTAGGTTTTTAGTGAGGTGGCAGACTGGCTACTTTTAAAGTTTTAGCGGCAAGCGATCGCGCGCTTTTATTGTCCTTTGGGGGAAACGCGTTTCGCGCGATTTCGCGATTCTGCGATCGAAAACCATACAAACGCGCACGCGTTTGAGTCGCGATTTTCACGGGCTCGAAACGCTATGCATGCAAAAGGCCATAAAAACGCTAAAGCAATAAAAGCGCGCGATCGCTGCCGCTAAAAATGGCCAATGTGCCCTCTCCCTTAAGAATCCCGCGGGTACTCTCTGCTTTTCCGGGATAAAAGGTAGCCTAATGTCACTCCAAGTACTTAATTGTACCAATGCAAAAAATCACGTTGATCCGTTCGCGTTGCTCCGTTTCTGCGTCATTGAAGGACAAACCAACAACAAACAAACACTTTCGCATGTATACCTAATATTAGTAAGAATTAAGATGCGGAACTGTGTTTGTTTGTCGGTTTGTCCTTCAATCGCTGCAACAGAGACACGGATCGACGTCATTTTTTGCATGGGTATAGTTGAGGATCTGGAGAGTGACATAGACTACTTTTTACCCCGGAAAATTAAAATACCCGCGGGATTTTGATAACTAAGTACACGCGGCCGAAATCGCGGGCATGACATTAGTAAATATTTCATATTTTTCAACCATCATCTCATCATATTTTCCAAACAGGTATCGAATCATTCCGTACAAGCATATTTAAGTGGGACGTAGGCAGCACCAATGTTATTGAGTGACCTTTATAACTATTTTATATGGCGTGGCAGTGGGCGTACGTAATGTAAATAATTGGGTCAATTCGTCAGCTACGGGCTCTTGAAAACGGTCAAAGGACAGAAATATAAGCAATTGCGTTCATTTATTAGGGCGAGCGAAGCGAGCCCTAACACTATCCCACAATCTGAGCATTTTTGTGGTACACTTTACTGAAAAACTATCACGCCTATAGATTTGTGTTTTAACTTATTAATTCAACTTCATATCCAGATGTGTTAACTGTATTACCCGTTAGAAAAACTACGCGAGCTCTCACAAAGCTCAGCTTTTTGCTAGTTTATTAAACATACAATTAATAATAAAATAATAAGTATAAAAAAAATATAAAAAATCATTCGTTTTCCTATTACGTAATCTAGGTTTGCTCTTTTCACAGCTCTACTCTTTCTCATCCTCTGGGGTCACACCAGCAGTCTCCTCGATTATATTATAGCCTCGATTTCTTGAATCTTCTAATTCCTTCTTTGCCTCCAGTCATATTTTTTTTGTAACATAATTGGCCATACTTTTTTTTCTGTGATCAAAGTCGACAAATTTTTTGCTCATCACGCTATCTCTTAATTTTTAGGTCGAGGCACTCTCATTTGAGCTCTGTTCCGCCTGTGTGGATAGGCCTTTACGTATTTTATTTGTGGTTCGCCAGTCATGTGTTCTTTAAAATCAAACATTAACAGCATCTTCAACTCGTTATGATTTTGATAGACTCTCTAAATGATGATGACAAGCGCAATCATTTCTATATATGTATATGTATAGACTGAATAGACTGAATTTCTAATCTAAAAAGTATTTTCTGTAAGTAACCAGTAACCACTTACCTACTAAGATGGATATACTTAAAACAACGAAACAAAAAAGTCAAGCCTTTCTCCCCATTTACTTAGATTTTGATTCGATGACATTATGCATATCTTTTCGACGTGTTTTGTTTCTTTAGGACAAGCTGGCACGTCTCGAAAACTTTTCTTGTTTCAATACTTACTATACTACCACCGAAATTAATAATTCTGTGTAATCCAAAATCTTCAGATTTCAGATATGTAGTAGATTGTAACATGCTATCTAAATTCGTGGATTGATTTTTGAAATCTGGATAAATCAAAATTCGTACCGAACCTACTGTAGATCGGTTTTTATTGAGCGTGAACTATCGGACGACGCACAAGACGTCAGTTTATTGAAGCTTGGCATGTAAGTGAAAGTGCTGAAATGCTCCACGATTTATTTGGGGGCAGTCGATGAACTATTATTTATTTTATCTACTCCAGCATCGAAAAGTTCCAATTTCGAGTTTGACAGCTGAATCGAAATGAACCCTCTTTCGGTTTTGCTTCTCATTTCGATGCAGCTCGTTGTATGGGAGCTGAATCGAAATGGTTATCTTCTTAAAATAGGATACCTAAAGCTAAGGCTCTGAGTTCTGGCACTTTTGTACCGTTCATATAACAGAGGCGCCACAGGCGGCTAGTGGCGGCTTACGGAGTTACTTTTTGTTGACAGAGGCGCCACAGGCGGCTGGTGGCGGCTTACGGAGTTACTTTTTGTTACTTTATTGAGCCTACGGCGTATTTTGTTCATGATTTTACTTCCTTGTCGTAGATAAAATCTTGTATGCAACTGAACGTAATTAGTCATTTTAATTCTCGTACTATCCTATTTTGATACTCGGCAAGCCTCGTATCAAAAAACAGCACTCGAATTAAAATGACCCTCATTACGATGCAGTTGCATAAATAGCTATATAGTATGGGTTTATTTATTACGACGCCATTGGGTGACGATGTGCCAAAGTCATCGCCTTATAGTTTTGCTTTCTTCATGCATGTTGAGATTAGTAATTTATTTATTCATTTTGCCTAAATACAAACGGATTACAATAACATAAACCTAAATTCTTAATGTATTACATTTCAATCTTATTGTAATCTTATAGGACTGCACAGCATGATCAATTTATAGTAAGAGGTAGTATCCTCGTAACTGCCTCGTTGGTTTAGTGGCTGGTTTATTCTTCGGTCCCAGAGGTTAAGAAAACCTCAGTAGAAGCTCGGAGTTGTGAAGTTGGTGTAACTTCCCCTTTCCTTGGAGAACACGTAAAGCCTTCGGTTATACAACTAATCTTACTCCGGTCGTGTTGGATTGCCGTTTCATCGAACTATGAGATCTATCTCTGGGCACATACCTATGCACTTTAATACATATCTGTCTTCATAGCGGTGTCCGTTAGATGGAATTCTGTCAAGAGAATATTAAATATTAGTTAAAAGGACATAAAGGACAATGCCAAAAATATTTGAAACTTTGACCCACAATACGAAAAGGCGTCTACAAGAATGAATTATTATGCATCATTTTATTGCTAACTAGTGGTTCGCCCCGAACTGAGACCTCGCGGTAACGGTATCCCATGATTATTCATTCAATCGATACATGATAACCAAAACTGACATTATTATTATGCCCGTTTTCACCAAACATACCTAAATCATCCCCTAAGTAGGAGTCTCTTAACGTAGGTAGCTCCTAAATACAATCCTAAGTCAACATCCGTCCCAATATCCTTTTAGGTGTCCCGTACAGGATCGTGATAAATAAGTTGACAGAAAACATCAATCACCTAACTTATAGGTAGCCCGTAAAGGTTAGGGAACGTTAGTGAAAACATTGAATTATTTATCAAACATTGAATTTAACTCGTAGTTCCATGGGAATAGTTACTGACTGCGCCATCTATTAGCATTATTGTGAAGCTATGTTGATGCTATATGAATTACTGACGCCCATTAAAAATTAAATAATCTCGTTTCTTTATAATATTCATATAATTTTAGTATTTGTTGTTCAAGTACAGGATATAAGTGACCTAAAAACATAAAATCAGTTTGAAAATCCATAGCGGATTTTTCTAGAGAGCGTCTTCAAGCGAGCGTATAAAATCGCCACTTTGAAAGCCCCCCATTTCGTCAATTTTAAGGGAAAAATTAAAAAAAAAATATTTTTGTACTCAGTTCAAAATTATCTTTAAAATGATACGTAACAATTTTATGTAACGCGATTTTTTTTTTTTTACTTCGCATTCGCTTCTATGAGAGCCCCCCTGAAATAAAGATTTTTATAACTTTTTAAGCCATTTTCGGCTGGAGGCCATCGGTTTACATATTATATCTAAATTTGAAGTAATTACGTTCAGTAATTCAAAAGTTATAAGGCTCTGACAGACGGACGGACGGACGGACGGACGGACGGACAAGTGCAAATCGCCCTAGTTAACTCAAAGACCTTCGCTTCGCTCGGTCGATTATTTAGTAATCAATAAACATAAGTTTTAAAACTTCTAGAACTTGCGGTTTTTGATTAATTCAAAGTCAAAGTTGGACTTACAGGTTATAATTATTATGAAACTGTTTTAAAATATCGTGAGTGATTTTTAGTAAAGTAAATATTTTATTCAATATTGACGGATTTTTATCCTCTAGTTTTACGATACAAATGATTTATTTTAAAACTATCTTAAATAATAGGATATTTTTAATTAATTTACTTTTTGGAGTTTACTCCTTAAGAATCGATTTTAGGCGCCCGGTATGAGAAAAATTTGAGGTGTAAAATCTACTTATGAATGACCTTGTTACGTTTTTATGACAGCGTTACTACAAACACGTAGATCAGCGTTATCTTTCGGCTTATGTGTAAACTATTTCGAATAGCAACTCTGTTGTACGCCCTAAAACCCTGCGACAGCACTGCTAACATAATAGTTCGAGCTATTTACAATAGATGGCCGTATTTGATATTAACTAGCACAAATACTATAAAGTAAACTCCAGTCGTGCGTCGCAGCTGACACACACACTTTTTTCTGTAAATTGCTGGGTCACGATCTGGCATTCTCCTTTTTACGAAAAATTTGACAAATGACATTCTACAAACCCACAACTATTAGTTTATAACGCGTGTAAGAAAAAGCATTGACTTTGATTGTTTTAATATTCAAATATCGCGCAAATTATCACTTTCAAAGCAATTCTTATTGGTCGGCTAAGAATCAAAATTCGTTTATGTGAAATGCGCTCTAGAGCAGGGTTTCCTAAACTTATCTTAGTCACGGACCGCTTTCACAATTTAAAAAATTCCACGGACCCCTGTCAAAGAATATTCTTGGAAAAGAAAAGAAGTCTTATTTGTATTAAAAATCACTTTTATTGGTAGTTTTCACTTTTCAAAACACTTACCTACTATTACTGAATTAATGAGAGGGATGCTGCTGTTTGGCCTCAATGAGGACTTTAAATTGTGGGATTGTCTTCGACGATGCAAGGCGCATGCATGTCATCTGCGACGTTCAATCTAATAAATATGTTAAGATTTAACTGACCTACTGCCGACCCCTGATACACATGCTACAGACCTGGGGTCCGTGGACCCCACTTTGAGAAAGGCTGGAGAAGAGCTCAATAGCCCAACGGTTAAAGGTGCGGACTGAAAACTGAAAGGTCGCAGGTTCGAATCCCACCCGTTACACTATTGTCGTACCCACTCCTAACACAAGCTTTCCGCTTAGTTGGAGGGGAGAGGAGAACATTAGTCTAGTTCAACTTGGTTGATATTCTTTTGAAACCTCTCTTTTGATCTCCACAGAAGCCCTAGACCGAGCGAGACTGGCGCGCGAGCGTCGCGAAGCAGAACAGCGCAAGCGCCTAGACGAGCTCCGCGCGCACGCGGCGGCCGCGCAGGCGCAGCGCGAGAAGCGAGACGAGGAACGACGCAAGCGACAAGCGGAGCAGCGCGCCCGCGACGACGACCGGCGGATACAGGTGAGCGCATCCACCAACGTGTTGTACACTTGCCAGTTGCCCTTGCTCGGTCACCAAAAGGAGCGCTCCGTACTAATCATCATCATCATTCATCATTAGCAACCGATCAACGGCTCACTACTGAGCGCAGGTCTCCTCTCAGAGAAGGGTTATAGGCCATAGTCCACCACGCTGGCCCAATGCGAATTGGCGGACTTCACACACCTTCAAGAACATTATGAAGAACTCTCAGGTGTGCAGGTTTCCTCACGATGTTTTCCTTCGCCGTTGAAGCAAGTGATATTTAATTGCTTAAACGCACTTGACTCCGAAAAATCAGAGGTGCGTACCCGGGATCGAACCTGCGACCCCCCGAATAGGAGACCACAGTCCTAACCACGAGGCTATCACTGCTTCCGTACTAAAACATTCCAAATAATGTACAGTTTTTGCAATTCACTAAGGCGAGTGAGCTTTACTTGTGGTTACTTCGTGTACACGCACATTGCATAAGTGTGCGTGCCTGTCAAAACCTAGGTGGGTGGGGGCAGGCGCGAGCATTGCGCTCGCTCACACTTATACAGATACGACACACACACACAGCCATAAGTCAGTCGCCCTCGTGAATAATTGCAAGAACTATACAGTACCCGGCGATATATATTGCACATCGGCCTTTGGAATAAAACGCTATTTCTATTCTATTGCAAGGAAAGCTAGCCAGAAATTCACGTAGTAATTACTGAAATCTCTTACAATCGGCGAGCCCATCACGTAACATATATAAAAAAAATGCAGTCGAACTGTGAATAGAATAGCGTTTTATTCCAAAGGCCGATGTGCAATATATATCGCCGGGTACTGTACCTAGTTCGGACTTCTAGTACTATTAGTACAGTAGTTCCGAGCCAAGCGACAGAATCACAGACTAAATAGGTCTACAAGGAACGAAGTATTATATGAACGATGTACTATAATTGTTTATGGTCCCTTGTTCCCGCTTGTTCAGAGCCTAGTGAACGATTTACTAAAAGAACATTTACTATAAACTATAAAGCATACGGACAAGTTAGTTCTCGTTCAGTGTCGGTAATTCATTCCGAATAGTACTTAGTTTATGTACTACACAAGACTACTGTGTTGCAACTTTGTCACTATAAATGACGATGTTTGCTTGTCTTTGCGACATAAAAGTTTTGTCATCAAATATGATCAAAAAGAACTGGGGGCGTATCACCACCGCTTAAAATAGTATTATTTCAATATTGTCTTGAAATGTCATACAAGGACATCCTTAAGTTACTTACTTTAAGGTCGTCATTGTATTGAAATAATACTACTTTAAGCGTTGGGGGTAGGCCCCCTGATAGCGGCAGCCTTAAAACACGGTTTTAATAAAAAATCTGGTTAGAAAAACTGGATGGATACGTTTAAGTGGCTATATTCTTTCCGAAAATACCTATAGGCATATTTACCCTCCCCAGAAGAAGCAGTATTAGCGACTTTTGATATTGAGCCTAGGAATTTATAGGAGTTGGCAACACTGACCACCACTGTGGACGAGACCGGCGACAGCCTGAAACGTACGTGCTTCACAAGTCTAGCGTAGATCCATTGATATAGTGTCATAACAAAGATACACAGTTACGGATAAGTGTCTTCTCGGTTGAAGCAACTTTTTCGATTCATTTATCTTATTTTCTTTATTTATTTTTATTTATAGCACACACAAAAATAAACAGCCGAAAATAGCTTAGTTTGGTTTCGAAAAGGAAGACCACCTTTGCATGCGAAACACAAATGATCACATAGAATAATATCTCGGACAACACTGAGGAACACGATAAAGAACGGAATGTTTGAATGAAATGAATGAAACGGAATAATTGGAAGCTATCACTGGCTAGATGATCTTGACTTAAGGATTTTTTTTAATGGAAGAAATTTTATTACTAAGAACCTGTAATCATAAATTAGTACTTTAATTTTAACTTGTACATATTTTTAGTGTGGCAAAAATTTTAGTTACCAAAATAGAATCATAAAAAGTCAGTTCTTTTAATATTTTCCAAAAAGTCCATAAAAACTTTTTAAGTAGCATTTGCCATATGAGCCTAAAGTGGTCTACGAAAACAAAGTAATTTTAAAGACTTGCACTTTTTTGTGTACTTAAATATAAAATGAGCTGTGTATCTTTGGTTGATTTATATCAATGAATAGATCTTAAGTATTCGTGTGCTTGCAGAAGAGAGAGGAGGAGCTTTGTCAGCAGCAATTGGGCCAGCACGCCAAAGAGGACGATAGGCGGTTACAGGCAAGTTTCACGATCTACTATTCTTTCATTTCAGAAGATAGTATATCAATGTATCACGGCGTAGAGTATGAACATTTGACCAGCAGATTTGTAAAACCCTTATTGCAGAGCAAACAGCATCAAGCAGGTAATCTTAGGCTCAAATCTATACATTCCACTTTCACTCTGCTTAGACTGGAGGTCTCAAATCCGAGCCAAATTAGATCTTGCTCTATGGACTTCAGCCCTAGAGTATGAACTTATGAACCAACTGAAGACTTAGAAAATTCTGATGGTCGTCAGTGCATTATGGGAGGAGGAAGGTTGTTCCAGGCTTCACTAATCGGTAAGCGCTCCTCACGTCAAAACATATTTACACAGAGTTCTTCTACGGGATAATTTGTTGAGGATTTTCCCTCATCATCTGGTAAGGCACGTTATTGATATGCCGGTATTAAAAGCCTATCTAATCCAAAATCTACAGATTAAGGTGAAATTTTTAATTCAGATAGATATAATATTATGTAGAAGGTGTGACAGTAAAATCTATCCATGAATATCTATCTATTCAGATTGCAATCTGTTTTACCAATAGGTGAACACTTTACAATCTGTATAGATATATTGGATTAGAAAGGTTATATTGCCCAATGAGTCAAAGGAGTTTACGTGAAGAAGCTGAAAATTGATGAATCAGTAAATAGATACCATCATTGGTGAGATTGACTTTACTATAATGTGAGTTGTTTACATTCTTGTTATAATAATCATGTGCTTGTTTATTTGTGACGTTCGTTGGTGTTGTTCGTATTTCTTCGAGTTCTTGTATGTGAGTGAAGTCATTTTCTAAGTATGCTTACGTAATTTTCTGTGATCTTCGAGTAAATCTGTATTACCATTACTCATCGCTGTATAAGCTTCTTCATTTCATATTGGAAATATTATTAAAAAAGTAGGTAAAGTAAGATTCGAAATAGCCGAAGCGCGTCAAGAATACCACAATGATACAATAAAGAAAATTGCGACGTATAATTCGACAGCTAAAGTTCATATTTCCATGTGTGATGTTGATGTGACATATTATTTGAAATTGACTGCGCTCTGCGAAATATTCCAGTAGCCACGAGATTATCCAGATAGACTTTGTACCAATAATCCTTTCAAAATACATTAGGAATAGGAAACGCAATTTTTTTTTTTAAATAAAATACGGCTCTGGTCTCTTACTTGCTCAGCCTCTGGTCTTTATATTAAGAGATTTTTCAAATTCACCTGCTGACAGATTCTATAAAGGTAGGTACAATTGTATAAGCCGCGCGCAGAAAGTTTGCCGATGACTACCGCCGGCGCCTAAAACGGGTTGCGGCCGGCTGAGGCGGGAGGGGCAGCCATCGGCAAACTTTCTGCGCGCGGGATATAATATGTTTTCTGTGCTAAAGGAAAATTGACAAAACATGATATCCCTCAATTACACTAGCGGCACGCTATGATGGCCGGTTTGACGTTTGTCCGCTTATGAAGTTCCGTATTAATTGATAACGACTTTGAAGGAAATAATTGTATTACTTTATTGACGATAGTGATGTGCAGAGATTCATAAATTTTATCGAATGTAGTTTTAGGTTTAGGACTCAAAATTTATTTATTAAATTGATTTCTAAAATGTATACAAGTGTAGAAAAATCAGTTTGCACCATTTAAGGGGTGAATGTACTTGTGAATATGAACAATTTTCACTATGTGGACAAACCTCTGAAATCGCAAAAAAATATCAGCTGTTTCATACAAAAGGTAAAATTTTTATTTTTATATGATATATACCACAACTCGGCATTTGGTTTTCTAAATTGAAAATTTTTAAAAATGGAATCTAATACGATCGTCACATAGGATCGCTGGCTAGCACAACTACTACCTCCGGCAAACTCGCGTCAATGCTCAATGCAAAACAAAGCAGTTTCGAATTGACGTTGCTTCGAAAAGTATAAACTGTCAGTGCAATGCGATTGTGATATAGTTTTGACCTGGCTTTGGATTTCAAATATTGATACTGCATTACTGTTGACCCTTGCTCGTTAATTTGGACTCTGTTCAAGCCCTTTGTTGTGGATTTCGTCGATATGACCGAACGTACGCAGAGAACTGTTCTAAATAGTCAGACACGTGAGTTCGTAATACGCCTTCGTAACTATTTCGATCGTGAAGCTCAAAATGGAGGGCCAATTTTACCTATAACGTCAGTGGTTGAACGCGTAGCTGATGCGCTTAATATTGGACAACGAACTGTTAGACGGATAACTAAAAAAAAATATGGCGAGACTGGCACAGAAGAAAATAAACTTCACACACCAAAAAAGAGAAAACGAGCAAAACCAGTCGTAGGCATCGATAGCTTTGATGCCGATGCTATCCGAAGACATGTTTACGGCTACTATTTACAGAAGGAGTATCCAACAAGAAAAAAGTTGGTGCATTCACTGAAGGAAGCTGGATTATTCTTCGGTGGGGAAAGTTCTTTAACGAAGATTTTGAAGACCATTGGATTTCGATACAAAAAATGTAACAAACGCAAAATATTGATGGAAAGATTTGATATAGCGATGGCAAGGTATACTTTTTTACGGCAAGTGAAAGAAATCAAAAATTGGCAAAATGTTGTGTTCTTGGATGAAACATGGCTTAATGCTAACCATACTGTAGGCCGTTCTTGGAACGATGACACAGCAGCATCTACTTCCAAAGTTCCTGTAGAAAAAGGATCGCGACTTATAATTTGTCACGCCGGAACCATCAACGGGTTTGTCGAAGGTTCTCTCATGGCTTTTGCGTCAAAAACCACTGGAGACTATCATGAAGACATGAATGGAGAAAAGTTTACTGAATGGTTTACCTCAATGTTGTGTAGCCTCCCTGAACCATCTATTATAATTATGGACAACGCCCCATACCACTCGATGCAAATTGACAAGCCACCTGCCCAATCCCAAAAGAAAGCTGATATCGTCGCATGGCTTCGTAAAAATGGTGTAGATGCAAACATGAATATGTTAAAAGCGGAATTAGTACGTCTTTTAAAAGAAAACAAACCAACCAAGATCCGATACGTCATTGACGAAATAGCATTAGAACATGGGCACAGAGTTATACGGTTACCGCCTTACCATTGTGAGTATAATGCGATTGAGTTGGTGTGGGCTCAAATTAAGGGATATGCTGCAAGACACAATACAGAACCCCCATTTACCACAAAAAAAATGCTAAAATTATTAGAAGCTTGTGAACATGTGACTAAAGGAGACTGGGAAAAGGTTGTGAATAGAACTGTTAAATTAATAAGGGAAGATTATGAAAGAGATGTGAAAATAGATAATATTATAGAAAACGAACATATAATTATTAATGTAGGTGATGATAGCAGTGACGACAGTGAAAATAGTAGTATGGACGAATCTGATTAATTATGGCCTTTTGTGGCACCTTTTTTGGTATCTTTTGTATTCATATGTTTCTTGTGTGCATATAAAGTATGTATATTCATTTTCATTCAAATATTCAGTTCGTTCAAATAAATTAAATAAACATATACATTTTTGTTTTATTAAACCTATTTAATCAGGTACAAAAACAAAACTTAATTGTTTTTTGTTCGAGAATAAATTGACATTCCACATCACTATTGTAATGTGTCAAACCGGCCATCATAGCGTGCCGCTAGTGTAAATATTTTGTGGCGATTGAAAAATCAACCCTAATCAACTAGAACAGTGCTCTAATTCGTGTGAGCGCTATTTGCCAGCAAAGTAGATCAGATAACAATCGATCCTTACAGTGCTAAAATGAGTTTTCATTGTCTTATCTGGGTTACAATAATAAGCAGATTCCGGTTTATGTATCGAGGAAAATCACTAGTTTAGTTTGAAACATTGATGTTGTTGAAAAGTTGGTAAGTAGCGGCGGCTTCACATTGTGCATTGTTGATTTGTTGCTAAGCCTGCGGTTTTAATACTGTCCCAAACAAAATATGTTCGGAAGTTACTAGAACAAACTCTGGAAGAATTATATATGTAACAGAAGATATATTGGACATTCAAGAATTGGACGTTCCGGGAATAGAACGTACGAGTAACACACATAATTTTGGACATTCGGGGAACTGGACTTTAATATTTGAGGTAGTCTGAAAAATTACTAGGTATTTACTACTTACTTATCTACAAAAAACTCAAAATGATTTCGTTTAGGTTGTGTCTCTTAAATGGCCAAAAGGTCGGTCGATTTTGATTTTAGAGCGATCCAATCTAATACCTACCGCGTTTGTTTTTTTTTTTTTTTCAAATAAACCATGTATTAAGATTTGCACACGCAAAACGTATGTACTTGTACGTAACTACTGTATAGAATTCGTTTCGGTCGATGAGTTCAATTCGAATTATTTCCTTACGTCGGAAAATACGTATGTCGTATACGCCTGACGTCCGGCCATTCAAAACGCGACTAGCCAGAGAAGTAGTGACATCATCCCGCAAGGACGCGGTTATGCAATCCTAACGAGTAGGCCGAGAGCGAGTGGAGAAAACAAACTTGAGAGGTGTCAAGGGACACCCGGATGGAACGAAGTTCCTTTCGATTAATTAATTTGGCATTAAACAGTTAACTGTCTAGCGACTGTCGAAACCACAAGGCTACCGAGATCTTATATTGTACTGTGAAAATAATGAACACAATGCCAAATTCACATTCAAAAAAGTGTCGGTTCAATTTTGTCTTAATTTTTTCCGTCTAGCCCCCTTCCGCACCGCGCGTTAGGGAACTACGTTCCAACAAAGTTGCTACATGTACCATCACTAGCGATAGAACGGTTAAGGCGCACTAAACGGGACTGCCCGCAAAATTCAAATTTAATTTGGTTTTTCGCAATTTGTAAACTAATACGACAAAGTAGGCTTATGGCATTCTAATTGCGCCAGTGGCAGTATCATCTTCACAGGTTTATATAAAAATCTTTACAGTTTATCTAATCAGTGCCTAAGCTTATAGAATTATTATTATTAGAATTTAGTAAGGTACAAATTTCATTCCCTTAGTCGCCTCGTACGACACCCGCGGGAAGAGGAGGGGTGGTGACAACTGTATTCTGATCTGGGGAATATAACGGAGAACGGGCAGCAGCGTCCTCTGTGCTACTACTACCATCTACTGCGATCACCAACCCGTCTGCCCCGCGTGGTGATTATGGGCAAACCCTCCCCTAAGGAGAGGCAGCAGTGGACTGTTATAGGCTATTGATGATGATGATGATGATGATGACAAGTTTCATAGATTAACATGTGTATAAATCTAGCGGCAATCTCTCAGACTTCAATGACTAGTTGGAATGAATAGTTAGAAATTTATGCAAAACGTTAAATACCATATTTTTGTTATGTAAAAATTTAAATCCTTCGGCATAGATGTGCCTAATAGATAAACTTAAGATATAAGACATATTCATTATTATATTATGAATCATGTGACTTAAACGAAGCTATTAAAATTCGGAATAACGTTTGCCATTTGTTTTTAATGAAGATCATGAATGATTCAAGATAATTTAATGAATTGAGAATTAAGTTTATAGTAACGATATTTTTTATCACTGAATAACCCGTCCTAGATTGTGAATCTCAAAGACTTAAGTTACATAGTAAATGGCTGAGCCCGCTAACTTTAAAACTACTTATGTCATTACCATTAGTCATTTATTAATTTTTTTTTACTTATAAAAAAGAATATTAGTCAAATTGAAGTTGACTAATATCCTCCTCTCCCCTCCAACTAAGCGGAAAGCTTGTGCTACGAGTGGGTACGACAATAGTGCAACGGGTGGGATTCGAACCTGCGACCTTTCAGTTTTCAGTCCGCACCTTTAATCGTTGGGCTATTGAGGCTCTTTCCAATTTTTTTTTTGCATTTCATTCCATATTATGTTACATATAACTTCATTCATCTCATCGCTGGCCCCACTACTGGTCTCAGGTCTCCTCTCGAATGAGATGAGTTTTAGGCCATAGTCCACCACGAAGGTCAAATGCGAACTGGCAGGCTTAACACACCTTTGAGAACATTATGGAGAAATCTCAGATATACAGGACAATTTTCCACGTACTTTGAAGTAAAAGTGAATAGGCATCTTCTAGGCAAATACGTTCCACCTAGGCCACATCATCACTTTCCATCAGGTGTGATAGTTTTCAAGCGTCTGCTTATAATGTATTCCGGCGGGAATGGGGCTACTTTCTTCCTGCCCGTCTTAACATGTATTGAATTGAAATTTGCATTTTTTGGAACTTCCCTCATTGTGAATACACTGCATACATAGCATAGACCTATTGTAATCTGTTTTGAAAAGAGCAACCGCCGAGTTTCTTGCTGGTTCTTCTCGGCAGGAAGGGCATTCCGAACCAGTGGTAGACTAACCGACGATTCAAAAGCACTTGTACAAGTTTATTTGAATAAAAAATAATTCTATTCTATTCTATAAAAAAAATAAGACACTACTTAAAAACTACGAAAAGGCATAGATAGGCTAGACTGGGATCGAACTCCGGATATCTTCGGAAGTCTTAACCCCTAGACTAGAAGGGGTATTACAGTTTAATTGTACTCGTTTCATTTCGTTTTTGCTTGGCGGGAAATCTTTGCCGGTAGAGTAGTAACTAGGCAAGGCCGAAGTGTCCAACCAGAGGAATACCTCTAACTACTTATATTAGTCTGGCTGGAGACTTCGGTCTTCCTTTTCGGTCTTTCGGTGCATTTAAACCTACAAACACACAACTACAACACACGGTGTACGCTACACAAACACACACACACACACACACACACACACACACACACACACACACACACACACACACACCCATACACACACCCACACACACACCCACACACACACACACACACACAGAGAGAGACAGAGACAGACACACAGAGACCGACACAGACACAGAGAGAGACACAGAGAGAGACAGAGAGAGAGAGAGAGAGAGAGAGAGAGAGAGAGAGAGACATACACACACAGTGTTCAACAGTATACGCTAAGGAATTGCAGTGGAAACTGCAGTGTACCTACGCAAAAGGTGTGTCAGAAATATCTCAGTTATCGGCCGATCTAGGTGGAATTCCGCTCAACGACCGTGGTTGACCTCTGATCCTGCATTGCAATCATAACTCGGTGCATTCGAGCCATTACACCTATTGCTTTCGTAGGGTATTATTGTATTTGCACAGCGATCACTTAGCATACTGTGAAGGTTTTTCGACTGGAATATTTTTAAGGAACGTCAGTAATCACTTTGACGTGATAACGTCTTATAAATCGATGAACACCGGCTGCACGGACGAAAAAGTGACACGTTCCGCCTGAGCCTGCGCGTGCAAGCGAGAGCGCGGAACAAGCGATAGAGAGGCTCGATCGGCCCAAGCGTTGGCTTCTGACTAGAGAAAATTGTAATTTTCAATTTCAGTGATAATAATTCAATTCAATGCATAAAAGTATGCAATTTTTCATTAATGTTTCTTTATCACGTAAAACTATCGTCCGTAAACCGACTTTACGACAACCAATTTTTTGAAAGGCCAATAGTTTAGTCAGTTGTTTAAAATATGGACGTCTAGATAAGTCATCAACATCATCATCAGCAACGCATCAACTGCTCACTACTGAGCGCAGGTCTCCTCTCAGAGAAGGGTTATAAGCACGCACGACGCCTGTCCCAATGCGAATTGGCGGAGTTCACACACCTTCGAGTACATTATGGAGGATTCTCAGGCGCGCAGGTTTCCTCACGATGTTTTCCAATACCGTTGAAGCATATTTAACTGCTTAAACGCGTTTAACTCCGAAAAGTCTAGGAACCTGCAACTCCCTGAATAGGAGATAACAGTCCTAATCACTAGGGTACCACTTGTAATTACCTAATGGTAATGTAATTTAGTATTGCTTATAAAATGTCGGAGATACGGAATTATAGGCCTACTGGTCTTAAAAGCCGGCTAACTAGCTATCGGCTGATTAAGTCTTTAGTTTGCAGGTGCTGTGAACTAGGTATCACCTAAAACATGCTAGTATTATTAGTGGCCATTTAAATAATTTCGCTTTCCAATTTTCTAATTTTCACCATCCACCAGTAGAGTAGAGTACGTAAACACAATTTACTGGAGTGGAGAAAGTAACGTACTTCGTAACGTTTAACAAGTAGATGTTGAAGGCAGATTAAAGCCTAAAACAAACAAGACGCGTGGCGGCGCAACGGCAACTGCAAGACAAGATTATCACTCTGAACCGTTTTCTATGTAATAACTTCAATAAAATAGTTACATACAACTTCGAGAAAATAAAACTCATTATATTCGCTGGACAAACCTTTCTTAAGATGTCAAAATGAAGCAACTTGAGAATTGTGATGAATTGTAATGGGAAATATCAGATTTAGATTACAAGAACTACCGTTGAATTGGCACAGGAATCAGCTGTCAATTAATACGGCACAACCAGTTCAGTGACTAGTATCATAGTGGCCACGGGTTGACATTGATTAAATCTTCTTTAACTTCACATTCCTCGTACGCGTGAACGATTTTTAATATAAACTAGCTGATGCCCGCGACTTCGTCCGCATGGATTTAGTTTTTAAAACTCCCGCGGGAACTCTTTCATTATCCGGGATAAAAAGTAGCTCTCCCGGTCTGAGGAACCACTACTACATCCATTACTATACCCATGCAAAAAATCGCATCAATCCGCTGTTCTGTTTTTTTTTTAAATTATCCTATGTCCGTCTCCTGGTTCTAAGCTACCTCTCCACCAATTTTCAGACAAATCGGTTCATCCGTTCTTGAGTTATAAATAGTGTAACTAACACCACTTTCTTTTATATATATAGATAATAACTACTAGTAAATATGAATGCATTGAAGAATTACACGGCAGAGCGCCTAGGCGACAGCCGATAGCAGTGTTAACGACTAACGTCCATACCAAGCTCAAACCTTTTATTACAACTTCTCGGAGCTGCGTTGAACTAGCTGTCGCGCGTTTTGTTTGTCCATAGCCTTTAAAGAGATTTGTATTTCATGGAACGCTGGCAAAAGGCCTTGGCTCGCGACGCTCCATATTCCGTGACCGATGAACTGTGTAACACTTGCGGTAATTGCCAACGGCTTATCGTTGCTCGTCGGGAGGATCTAGAGTTCACCAGGCAATAAAAAGAAAAATTGAATAAGATAGGTACCTACATATTGAAGTAGGTATGCATCTCAATATGTTCAAGTATTCCCATCTGCGATCGCATTTCTACCTCGATGCATCTGCCCCGCTGCATTTCTGCTCTAATTCCAACTACCCCCAGATCGAAGATTTTTCCCGATTTGGAGATTCGTGGGACAAAAATATTCTAGTGGGAGTGGATGGAAATTCTTTTGTTTTTTTTAGATCTAATAGACTTTGGTCTCCTATTCGGGGGGGTCTCGCAATTTGCAGTTTCGGTCCCGGGCACGCACTTCTGACTTTTCGGAGTCATGTGTGTTTAAGCTATTAATACATACTGCAACGCTGAAGGAAAACATAATGAGGAAACCAGCACACCTGAGAGTTCTCCATAATGTTCTCGAAGGTGTGTGAAGCCCGCCAATTCGCATTGGGCCAGCGTTCCCTTCTCTGAGAGGGCACCTGCGCTCAGTAGTGAGCCGTTGATTTGTTAATTATGATAGTTTTCTTATGGCTATCGACTTTTTCTAACTATTGACTTTGACTATTACAAATCTGAAAATGAAATCTTTGTCTGTTTTGATTGAAGCAAATGTACGTTATTTTCGTTCTGCTATCATATTTACAGAATGACGAAAAGATTGTGGTGACTTTATCGCTGACGGATTAGATCGCTACTTTATCTTAGATTAAAAATAAAGTAAATAGATATTTATAATAATGGTCCATCGTCCAATGTAATTCAATATAAACAAAACATGGACTATCTTGCATCATGAAGGAAGCTTTGGTAAGGTTAGCATTGGAACGCGCTCGCCTAGAAGATGCCTCTTCCGCAGTGAGCACTCTGGTTTTTTTTCTTAAATATTGTTATGCTCAGCTTATTTGCGTTCACTGCGGACTAAGTCAGGCTTTACAAGGTCTCAAACGACGAGAAATAAGCAAAAATACGTTCTCCTTCAAACTTCTTTAAATGCTGTACATTTCTTGGTTTAGGTTCTAGAAAGTAGTTGAAAAGTAAGCTCACAGCAGACTTTATTAAATAAAGTTTTCAGAAACTAAGAGGTTTGAGCCCACCAGATAAGTTGAGGCATAATTATTGAAAAATCGGAATTCACGGTGTTACAGCAAATGAGCGACTTGTGTTTATACACACTTTTTAAAAGACATCCAGCTGCCCACAAGATAGTATAAAAACTTATTACAATTTAATAGCTACTTATTAATATTGTAAAATGATTATTTTGAAAAGAGCAACTGCTGAGTTTCTTGCCGGCTCTTCTCAGCAGAATCCGCTTTCCGAACCGGTGGTAGTAGACTCATGACGTGACATAAGAGCCACAGGTTGGCCTACGTGAAATAAATAATTTTGAATTTGATGATGAGGCTGGAAATATTTTTGCAATTTATTTTCACGTGCAAGTTTTTGCGACCGACTGCATGTGCACCTACATTATCGATCGAACTCTCTTCTATATATTCAGTTTCTGTTGAAACAAGTAGTACACGACAAAACGCTCAAATATTTAAGTTTGTTCAAGTATTTGGCCGCCTTCCAAGTAATTCGTTTTCGGTTTTAATGTCAAGAGTCAGTCTTCCCTGGGTCTCCCCTCTAACAAGTGCTCGGTAAAGAATTCACTTCCACGCTTACGATGTCTTATGTATTTTTTAACGTTTCCCTAACCAACCTTCTCGTAAATTACCTTTTAGGTACGTTGAAGAATTAGCTGTTGTATTGTAATGTTAGGTATAATATGCACTTAGTTCGAAGAAACGATGGTCCTTGGGGTCCCAAGGTGCTGGAGTAGCGATGTCGCGCAAAAAGGTGGACCGAAGCCGAAGGTATCATATGAGTCGCAAGGAGCCGCTTGGATACCGACGGCGCAGGACTGTGGCGTGTGGAACACAATATCCAGCAGTGGACTTCTATTGGTTGATAAAGAAGAAGTAGAAACTGCCAAACTAGACTTGGATTTCAGCATTTAAATACATAATCACGTTTTATACTTCTTCTTCATCAACCGATAGACGTCCACTGCTGGACAAAGGTCTCTTGCATGGACTTTCACAGGCCTCGGTCTTGCGCCGCCTGGATCCAGCGGATCTCTGCGACTCGTTTGATGTCGTCGGTCCACCTGGTGGGAGGTCTGGCGACACTGCGCTTCCCGGTGCGGGGTCGCCACTCCAGCACCTTGGGACGTTTTATACATTATCAATAGCCTATAACAGTCCACTACTGGACTAAAGGCCTCTCCCAAGGGGAGGGTTTGCCCATAATCACCACGCGGGGCAGACGGGTTGGTGATCGCAGTAGATGGTAGCAGTAGCACAGAGGACGCTGCTGCCCGTTCTCCGTTATATTCCCTTAGTCGCCTCGTACGACACCCGCGGGAAGAGAAGGGGTGGTGACACTGTATTCTGATCTGCCGTCACCACACGGCATGTTTTATACATATTCATCTAAATCTATTTCTAGAGTATTGTATTGGCCTGTAATTGTACGAAAGCATCACCGGGTCATCTTATATAACATCAATTATGAGGTCAGATCGCAGTGAACTGTCTCGTACACGCTTGCGAATACAAAAATAGTACAGTTTATGCGAATGTTGTATCGCGCATGCCATTGGCTAATTTGGGAACGCTGGGAATCTTTGGTATTGGAATAATGCTCGAGACATCTGCGCACGCTGGATCAGCCCCCGATTGTCTAAAAGTTGCCGATCAAAATCGTATTCATTTGATGACATTAACGTCGAAGTAAAATATTCCTCGACTGTATTGGTTTAAAGTCACAAATTCAGTACAACCGATATTGACATGGAGCGTTATGGATATCGTACATACTTAAACGTATAAGAATGCATGTACACGAAATTGAGCTCTAATTCAATGCTTTTATGGTTTATTTTATTTGATGCTTGTCATCGAATACGATTACGATCACTGGAACATCTTTAGCCAATCGCACCTCTGGTTACTTACATGAAATTAATATTTTGAGGGAAAAACAAAAAAGAAATCGGCCAAGTGCGAGTCGGGCCTCGCTCTTTTAGGGTTCCGTTAAAAAAAATTAAATAAAAATATTTCCATGTACCCATGGAAATATTTTAATTTAATTTTTTTTATTTAATTTAATTTTTATTATTTGTTGTTATAGCGGCAATAGAAATACATAATATGTGAAAATTTCATCTGTCTATCTATTACGGTTTTCGAGATACAGCCCGCTGACAGACGGACGGACAGCGTAGGCTTAGTAATAGGGTTCCGTTGGTACCCTTTGGGTACGGAACCCTAAAAAACCTAGCCTAGGTATGTCACTCTCGAGATCCTTAACTTTACCCTTGCAAAAAATCACGTCGATCCGTAGCTCTGTTGCGGCGTGATTGAAGGACAAACCAACAAACAAACACATTTTCGCATTTAAAAAATTATTTATTTCACGTAGGCCAACCTGTAGCTCTTATGCATCATGAGTCATGACTTTACCACCGCTTCGGAAAGCGGATTATTTATAATATTAGTATGATAAAGTGAATTTAAAAAAAAATTATCTTAATGGCTGCTGCATGCAAAGCCGATTGCTCACATGCAACTTTTTCGTTAACAAATTCATTAATTGTGTAATATCGTTTACTTCGGAATATGATTTTACACATTAATTTTCTGTCGCAAATCTACAATACCTGTAAAAGCATATAATTAAAGTTTCTTATTGTGAGTTTCATCAAACCTATTCCTTCATAAATACATATCTATCAAATTATTATTTCCTTCACCACGAAAACAATCTTATCGATCTTAACGTATGTACTTACAAAATTATACCAACGTATGATCGTACTCGATAGCGGATAGAGTAACAAGACGTGACCGGGTCATCTTATGTAACCTAGTCCCGCAATTATCAGATACTGCAATAGACTTGCATAGTATTAGGGGCACTTGGCACTTGATGGCTACAATGGTCTGCAAGAACAATCTAGACTTCTAGCAATTTTCTGCGCATTAAGCCACTACTATTTTGTTAGGCTCATTTGCGACCGCTATGAGTCTTCAGTATTGTTTTTAATCGTATTAAGTACTCGGATAGTAAAATACTACTTATCTGCTAAAATATTTTTTAAGTGCTTTGTTTGTTATTTTTTTTAAGGCTTTGTTGTACAATACAAAATACAAAGACTAACTTAATTCCTTAAGGCCCGCTTGCAGAGACGCCCGGTTAGGTTTAACCCAGGAATAAATTTGTAATTTTGACAGAAGCTTTATACGAAATCTGTGAAAGCAGCAGCCAACTCTGGGTTAAAAGGATAACCCGGCGTTTCTGCAAGCGGGCCTAAGAGGGTATTCTCTTCCAGTTAACTTTTGTGGACAATCCTCGGATTTTTTTATGAATATTAACCTGTAAAATGAACAAATTTTCCGGCTACACGCTCCGTATTGCCTGTGCAGTTTGAACTGCGCAGTTTTAACCGAGAACTGCGCAGTCCTTCCGGGCTACCGTCTTGCCGTCCACAGGCGCATGCTTAACTGCGCAAACGAGGCTTGTGCAATATGCAGGTCAGACGGAGCGGGTAGCCGGTACTTTTGGAGAGGGTACGACGATAATGCACGGTGGGGTTTCAAATGTTAAAAGGTTAAAAGGATTTTGATAGAGAAAAAGGGCGGAAACTAGGTACTATTAACTTTTGTCGCTCTTATAATCTCTATCAAAAACTAGGTAGAAAAAATACCAGATGACCAGTTTAAGAAATTAATCAAAATACTGAGTTGGACGTGAGCTACTCACAAATTAGTCGATATTTTGATTAATTTCTTAAACTGGTCACTTTCAAGTAAAGATTTTTATGTAAACCTGTGAAGATGATAATTCTACTGGCGCAATTAGAAGGCCATAAGATTACTTTGTCGTATTAGTTTACAAATTGCGAAAAACCAAATTAAATTTGGATTTCGCGGGCAGACCCGTGTCTTCCACCTTAAACGTTCTGCTACTGAGGCTTTGGGAAAAATAGAATAGAATAGAAATATTTTTTATTCAAATAAACTTTTACAGGTGCTTTTGAATAGTCGATGAATCTACCACTGGTTCGGAATGCCCTTCCTGCCGAGAAGAACCAGCAAGAAACTCGGCGGTTGCTCTTTTCAAAACAAATTTACAATACAGTAAATACTATGCTATATATTATGCAGTGTTTCCACAATGAGGGAAGTTCCAAAAATGCATACCGACTAAAAATGCATACCGAATAAAAACGCATCTCATTGGCTGGGCAGCACGTATAGTTTCCCATATTATGAAAGATCGAGATAGACTGCGAGTATAAGCTTCGCTTCAGTCCTATGTCCACCTTATGGCTTTTATTAGAATTATTATAAAGTATAAACCAGTCCAAGTATCCTGAGCACGCGCAAGTATTAATGGCCCGAGACAGAAATATCCGAGCGCTTGTAGTGCGTCAAAAATATATCAAATTAACTCCTGCATCGAAGGCGTAGCGACAAAAATAACGACAGGACGACTTCCTCCTGTGAGCACGCGCCTTACATCTCCACTAGAGAAAACTATTCTACTTTGTATGAGTGGCACTAATTTATTTGTATACTAGCTTTTGCTAGCGTTTTTGATGCCCTTTTTACCAATGTTCTCTAATTTTACGGGCTACCTAGGCTAAATTAGGGGGACGCTTTCTGTCAACTTCATTTTCACGAATCTTTAGGGAACGCCTTAAGGTGGAAATGACTTTGGATAAGGGATTGTATTTAGGGGCTACCTACGTAAAGGGTACGAAATCCCTTTACGATTTCTAATTAGGAGATAATTTAGGTGTGGTTGGTGAAAAGCAGGCATAAGAGATTTATAAATGACAAATGTACTAGCTGATGCCCGCGACTTCGTCCGCGTGGATTTAGTTTTTGACATCCCTCGGGAACTCTTTGATTTTCCGGGATAAAAGTAGCCTATGTCACTCTCCAGGTCCTCAACTATACCCCCGCAAACAATCACGTCGATCCGTGAATGTTGCGGCGTGATTGAAGGACAAACCAACAAACACACTTTCGCATCATATTAATATTATAAATGCGAGTGTGTTTGTTTGTTGGTTTGTCCTAGAATCACGCCGTAACAGAGCTACGGATCGACGTGATTTTTTGCATAGGTATAGTTTAAAAACTAAATCCACGCGATTTAGTTTTTAAAGTCCCTCGGGAACTCTTGGTAACAAACCAACATACAAACACACCAAACCAACAAACACACTCGCATTTATAATCTTAGTATTAACTCCTGCATCGACAAAAATAACGACAGGACGACATCCTCCTGTAAGCACGCGCCTTACATCTCCACTAGAGAAAACTATTCTACTTTGCATGAGTGGCACTAATTTATTTGTATACTAGCTTTTGCTAGCGACTTCGTCCGCGTTAATGATGCCCCTTTTCACCAATGTTCTCTAATTTTTACGGGCTACCTAGGCTAAATTAGGGGGACGCTTTCTGTCAACTTCATTTTCACGAATCTTTAGGGAACGCCTTAAGGTGGAAATGACTTTGGATAAGGGATTGTATTTAGGGGCTACCTACGTAAAGGGTACGAAATCCCTTTACGATTTCTAATTAGGAGATAATTTAGGTGTGGTTGGTGAAAAGCAGGCATAAGAGATTTATAAATGACAAATGTACTAGCTGATGCCCGCGACTTCGTCCGCGTGGATTTAGTTTTTGACATCCCTCGGGAACTCTTTGACTTTCCGGGATAAAAAGTATCCTATGTCACTCTCCAGGTCCTCAACTATACCCCTGCAAATAATCACGTCGATCCGTGGCTCTGTTGCGGCATGATTGAAGGACAAACCATCAAACACACTTTCGCATCATATTAATATTATAAATGCGAAAGTGTGTTTGTTTGTTGGTTTGTTGTATGTATTTATTATAGCTACTCACTACTGTCATATTATATCCTTATATTTTAAAAGCAATCTTTTTGTACCAAGTTTACTATATCATATTCAATGATATGCGATACGATAAGACCAATTTTATCATTTCCTTTGTCCATAATAATCTTTGATTTGACCCCTTCTTATGCTTTCTTTGATTCCCATCATTATTTATTCCATCAGGGGTTCTTTCAACAAGGAACGTCCGCTTAAATGAACGCTTAAATGTCCCTTCGTTATTTTTACAAATAAGCACAAACTCATAACTTTGTATGCATAGGTAACCAATTAATTACCAATTTAATAAAAACGAAAGTCTCTTTTTTATTTTTGTTTATTAACCGACTTCAAGAAATTAGGAGGTTCTCAAATCGTCGGATTTTTTTATGTATGTTCACCGATTACTTGAAGACGTCTGAACCGATTTGGAAAATTCTTTTTTGTTTCAAAGGGTATACTTCCCATGTGGTCCAATTTAAATTTTATCGAAATCGGTCGAGCGGTTTTAAAAAAATCAACAATAAATTATATACTTTGTAGTGGCGCGGGCGTTTCAAGTCGGTTTTTAAAAATATTTTAAAAAAAACCGACTATTGATTTTTTCTAATATGTATATTAGTTTGTAGTACATAATTATTATTTTACGTAAATAAGTTAAAGCTACATAGCCTTTACTTATTTACGTAAAATACCTGCCCCTCGATTGTCTAAAAGTTGCCGATTAAAAACTTATTCATTTCATGGCATTAGCGTCAAAGTAAAATGTTCCTTGACTGTATTGATTTAAAGTCACAAATTCAGTACAACCGATTCTATAATGGAGAGTTATGGAGCGTATCGTACATACCTAAACTTATGAGAATGCATGTACACGAAATTGAGCTCTAATTTAATACTGTTATGTTTTATTTTACTTTATCGCTAATTCCATGAAATTAATAAGATTTTGATCGGGAACTCTTAGACAATCGGGGGGCTGCACGGCTGTGTTGACCAGTATAAAGATCCAAAAAAAAATTTTCTTACCAAATTACAGTTTTTTCGTTGTAGCATGGTGCGGGTGACAGTTCAATATAACGTAACTTATTTTGTATGTACCATAACGTTGTAATCATAAGATTAGATTAGCGAAAATAGATTTTCTGAAAAGAATCTCAATATCTTTAATGGTTTGAATTTGAACCGTATAATATGTTACAAGTTAAGTTATATGTGTAACGAAAAAACTGTATTGCCAGTAGCCACTCAGATATGGCACGACCACCTGGTATAAGGCTCCAAAAATAAAATCCTCCAAGTGTGAACAGGTTTCGCATGGTATTTAATTCAAGTTTTATCGTAGACGAAGAATCCCATTGAACAAGCTGCCACATAATGATTTATTTTACGCGTGAGTGGCGCTTACAAAAACATGTGAGCAGTTGGGTATACAAAGAAACGCTTTGAGCTCCCGTTTTTCTTTGACGGAAAAAGTAATGATGTCTCGATTTTTGTTGGAGGTTTTTGGACTTTCACTGATATTTTTCCATGTGAGAAAATAATTTTATGATAATATTGTTCTGTTTGTTTTCTGTGTATGTTTGCCGGCATACAATATACTTAACAAGTACATTATTATACATCTTTAGCTTTAAAGCTTTATGAAGAGCAAAGATTCAATTAATATTGTGTATTATTTATATATTCATATGTTTCGGAGGTGGGAGTGACGGCTGGAACGTAGTTTTATCTTTTTCAGCCGCCAACGTTCATACATTTTAAGCACGTCTATGTAACAAAGAAAGGAAAAATAATTTAAATAAAAAAAAATTGGTTGTCTGTAAAGTCGGTTTACGGACTATAGTTTTACGTGATAACGTCATAAAGAAACATTGACGATGACTGCGGCGGGCGGCACAAGCCAACGCTTGGGCCGATCGTGCCTCTATCGCTTGTTCCGCGCTCTCGCTTGCACGCTCAGGCTCAGGCGGAACGTGACACTTTTTCGTGCGTGCAGCCGATGTTCATCGATTTATAAGACGTTATCACGTCAAAAAAACAATTAAAATCGAAAACTTGAAAAAGAAGACTGCAAGTGTCAATTCCATACAGTTTGGTGCTTTGGTTTTAGTAATGTTTGCTATTTGTTTCTTTTTTCTAGGTCTTCTATTTGCTTACTAACGTGAACTTGAATGCGCTGATTTCAATATTGTAAAATAGGTACTTTTAATGTGTCTTCCAGACTGTGAAATTATTGGAAAACTTAAAGCTACTAACAAAATGTTAGAATTTATATTGCGTTTTTTTTCGTGATCATTATAAATATTTACTCGTGTATTGTATATTCATTTAATGGTACATTGTTGTAGAGTGTTAATTAAAAGTACTTAGTAACATTTATAGGCTATTAATTATGTAAATTCTATGTACATGTATGTCCCATGATCTAGTAGTATACTGTTGGAATATAAAAGCTACCATTGTCAATATTGTAGTTTGCTATTTACGCTAAATTGAATAGCATGGACAACGACTATCCGATTAAGTGTCGATTTCACCAACTTCGAATGACGTTTATCCGAGGAATAAATCGGGCGTCCTGACAGTTTTTGTATTGAAAATACTGTCAAAATATCAAATTTACGCTCGGATAAGCCTTATTTTACGTTGGTGAAATCGGCCCTAAATGTTATGATGCAGTCTAAATTGGAACGCAAGCAACTCCGCGGTAAAGCGAACAAAATACGGCAAAACTTATCGTTTACTATCAATCTTTTCAGGTAGAAGAACGAAAACGTGCAATATGGGAGGCGTCGATCTCCCGCCGAGAAGCGCTTTTGCAGCGCGAACGCGATCGAACCGAGCGGCTAGAGCGAGCGCGAGCCGCTCGTTCGTCGCCGCGACCAGCGTTCGCGTTCGGCTCGTCGACACCCCGTCTGCTAGAGCCAGTAGACTCGGCTGGCTTCTTTTGGGCCGCGCGCAGGTATGGCGTCACCTTTACGTTCTTTTACTTGCTTACTTTAAATATCCAATTTTTTAATTTCCATTACTAGTACAGAAATGCACAAGTTTACTGTGTGATATTTTGTTTATTATACCTACCTATAATATAGCTATACATGCTAGCTTATATCTGGAGTATAGCTTGTATTTTATTTGATTTTTCAATTGCATTTTTCTTACAACTATTTTGAAATTTTAGTAAATAATAAATATGGTTCAGCAAATATTTTCTATTATATGTTCCAACCTGTGAGGTGTGGGTTTATTCACTAGTATATAATTATAATAATATAACAGTTTATACGTTTTTTGCACTAATTTTATTTTTGTTTTCTCATCGCCAGTACCAACCCCATAGATCAGATGAACTTTTTTGAATCACTGTAAGCAGTTCCGACTTTTTATTTTTGGTTTTGTTCTTGTTATGTTGTTATTCTTTTATTAATTCAACTAACGTGATTTCTTTGTTGTGTAGATAAAATAGTGCGATGTAAATTTATTTTTCGTAGTTTGATTTGTTTAATTTGTCACTAATAGCAAGTTAGACTGTTCCTTATTTTTATTTTTAATTAATTTTTGCAAGTTGCATGGTCTTGACTCTTGACAATGCATGTAACTATTGTTTTTTGAGCTTTATGTATTATTTTAATTGTATGCAACAATTTTTTGTAGATTAGTTCCTAATTTTTCGAATTGCATTGACTGCCTTATCGTAGATATTCGTACCTAGTACATATTAATAATGACGGTAAACATTATTTTATGTCCGTCTCAAGGATGTATTGTAAATCTGTGCCATCCTTACTAAAAATACGAAAGTGTGTGTTGGTATGTCCTTCAATCACGCAGCAACGCAGCAACGGATCGACGTGAATTTTTGTATGGGCATTGGGCATATTTGAGGACTTGCAGTGTAACATAGGCTATCTTTTATCTCAGAAAAAAACAGAGGGTTCCCGCGGGACTTTAAAAACCTTACTCCACGTGGACGAAGTCGCGGGCAAAGGCTAATATTTTTATAAAGATACTAGCGGCCCGCCCCGGCTTCGCACGGGTAGACATAGGTTTATTGTGACATAACTGCAATAGTTTAGTCAATAGTTTCCGCAGTGTACGCGATATAAGGATTTTTCGGCGTTACTATTGACATGAAAAAGTAATTACTGTGACATAACTGTAATAGTTAGACATATAGTATCGAGGACTTTTTGGTGATATTGATGTCTTCTATAAAACTGTAGTACATCACTTTGCTCTTTTGTCAATAGTTTCCGCAGCGTACGCGATATAAGGATTTTTTGGTATTTTTTCACACCTTGGGTTACATTATCGAAGTTTTCATACGGATCCCTAACTTTTTTGAAAATATTCTATCGCCCTTTGTTCATCAGGGATAATGTAGGATTCTAATGGTAAAAGACTTTTTCAAATCGTTCCAGTAGTTTCGGAGCCTATTCAATTCAAACAAATAAACAAACAAATCTTTCCTCTTTATAATATTAGTGTAGATGTAGATTTAAGTTCAGTTCATAGTATGTGTATGTATGTATGTATATACTTTATTGCACCACAAAACACAAATGAATTACAAGTTACAAAAAAGAAAACTTAAAATGTAAGTACAAAAAGGCGGTCTTATCGCTAAATAGCGATCTCTTCCAGACAACCTTAACGCTAGGGAGAAAATGAACAAATAGACAGTGGGAGGTGGTGTATATAATATACCTAAATACTAATAGGTAAATAAACTGAACCATATAATATAATAATAATAACATATTAACACACTAGTATATACAAAATAAATATAATACACATACATAATACTATACATATAATATACATACATATATATACATTACTGATTTCAACCGTAAACTATGTCGTTATTGATGATAGCACAGAGATAGGTAATAATCTTTGACGTCAGTTTTAAATTTATTAAGGGATTCAGCACGATGAATTTGCGAGGGAAGCTCGTTCCATAGACAAATAGCCTTGACCGTGAAGGAGTTACTAAAATACTTCGTCCGATGTGTAGGTGTCACTAGCTTGAGTTTTTCCGCAGGCCGTAAGACTCTATCTGGTCTGTCATGACCACGAAATTTAAAGTTCTCCTTTAAATAACTTGGAGTCATAGGATTGAACAATACACAGTACAGAAGAGAAACAATATGTAAATTCCGGCGAAAGTGAATGGGCAACCACTTGAGCCTTGAACGAAATTCGGAGACATGGTCATATTTGCGCAAGCCAAATCTAAACCTAATAGCAAGGTTTTGAATACGCTCAAATTTATTAAGTTGGTCCTCGGTTAAATCAATATAGCTTGCGTCTGCATAATCGAGAATGGAGAGGAGTAAAGATTGTGCTAACATAATCTTAGTAGGAATGGGGAGAAAAGAACGTAGACGCCTGAGAGAACCCAAGGCAGCAAAGGTCTTTCTACTAAGCTCTTTTAATTGCTGAGACCACGAGAGAGTAGTGTCCAAATAGACACCAAGATTTTTCACAGTGGCACTATAAGGAATAACAACGCCATTTAATATAACTGCTGGAAGATTATCCCAATCAACCCTTGAAATCCAGCCAGCTCCACCAATAATAATAGCCTGGGACTTACAAGGATTGACTTTTAAACCATAACACTTACTCCATTCGCTGACAGCCACCAGGTCATCATTAATGGTAGAAATAGCAGAGGGCAAGTCTTCAAGAGTTGACTGAGTGTACACTTGGAGATCGTCTGCATACATGTGATAGAGAGAAGTGATAATTTGAGAAATTGAATTAATGAAGATAGCAAAGAGTAAAGGAGACAACACACCACCTTGAGGCACCCCAGCACGCAATTCACACCAAGATGAAAACTTATCTTCGATGCGAATACGCTGCCGTCGGCCTCTGAGATAACTCTGAAACCATCCAACCACTGATGGAGATATGTTAATAGAACGTAACAGACTCAGTAAGATGTCAAAGTCGACAGAATTAAATGCATTGCTAAAATCCAGCAATACCAGCACAGTGAGCTGTTTATTATCCATGCCCCGTCGAATGTCGTCAGTAACTTTAACCAGCGCTGTAGTCGTACTATGACCCGACCGGAAACCAGACTGAAGGGGATTTAAAAGACAATTTCTGTTAAGGAATAGGTTCAATTGGTGGAACACTAGTTTCTCAAGAACTTTAGACAGAAATGGGAGAATGGAAATAGGGCGAAATTCAGAAAAGTGTAAGGCATGAGCCTTTTTTGGGAGAGGAATAATTTGAGCACTTTTCCAAGCTTCAGGAAATTTAGACGTCGAGATAGATACATTTAAGATATGTGTTAGAACAGGAGTAACAACTTCCAGGATAGGTAAGATCATATTACGACTAACGCTGTCATCACCCACGGCATTGGACGAGATTGATAATATGTTCTTTTTAACATCACATTCCGTGAAAGGAGTGAAATTAAACGGTTGGAAATCAGGAGCTGGTATAGATGAAAGAATTCTCAGAGTGCGTTCCTTATCTGAGCTATTAATTGTACTAGTAGAAGTAAAATGAATATTAAGGAGATCAATATCAATATTCTGATGAGGCGAACTAGGGGATGCTTTACCAACTCCAAGAGATTCTAGAAACTTCCAAACTTTGGCAGGGTCGCCGTTTTCGACAGATTTGTGAATGTGGCGTCGTTGTGCATCCCTACACGATGTATTGCAGCGATTCCGAGCTTTGTTATAATTCTGCTGATTTTTAACAGTCTTTTCAGCCTTGAGTTTGCTTTTCGCAAAGCCTTTATTAATGATAAGCTTTTTGAGATAATCTGTTAGCCAAGGCGCCGGTAAATGTTTGAGCTTTATAGGCTTAACCGGCGCATGAACGTCGTAAAGCTGTATGAGAAAGGAGTTAAATAATTCAACTTTCATGTCAACCGTAGCAGCGTTAGTAACAGCAGACCAGTCCAAAAGGCGAGCATCTTTAACAAGACGTTCTTTGTCCATTCCACTAAAACTACGTTGCACAACGATTCTCGATTTTGCTTTTGGAGGACGGACTTTATATGACAGGAATAAAAGATCATGGTGAGAGAAAACATCAGCCTCGTGCTGGCCATGCTTCATAACGAATTCAGGTGAGGAAACAATAATTAAGTCAAGTAAAGATGGGGCACAATTGGGTATGTTATGAGTAGCAAAGAGAGGTAATATATGTAAATTACATGCATCGGTGACCGACTGTAACTGTTTACACCGACTGTCACCTTTGAGTAAACAGGTGTTGAAGTCACCCATTATGATTGTATGGCTATATGATGGGGTCAGATTTTCAAGTAAACGTTCAAAGGCTGAGAAATAATCAATATGAAGAGATGGACTATAACAAACGCCAAGAAGAATTTTTGTATGGGACAGCGTAACTTCAATGAATAAATGTTCGGCCGCATTAGAAGGAGGAGGCTGAGTGGACAAACTCACAACAGCAAAGGGAATGTAAGAACGAAGGTAAATCGCCACGCCTCCACCCCCCTTGCCAATACGGTCGTTGCGTATAAGAACGAACCCTGGTAAAGAGTAAGAAGTGGATGCTAAACAGGGCTTTAACCAAGATTCAGAGACAAGAATGGCGTGAATGTTACGAGAGTCAAAAGACGCAAGCATTTCAGAATAGTGAGCCGGAATGCTTTGTGCATTCAAGTGAACCACATTGAAATTTTTCAGGGAATCTGAGAAATACGAAGCAAGGGCATCATTTAAGGGAATGGAAGATATTGTACTGTGAAAGCTAACCTCACTAGATGAATCAATAACTGACGGCAAAGAATAGAAATCACCAGAATCATTGGAATAGTGTTCAGTTTTGACTTTGACCTTGGCATGAATTATAAAATTAATATGGATGACTAGGTACATCATTACTCTGTAGATGCAATAGTAATAAAGCATAGTAAATAGAAAACTCAAATAAGATCCACTTTATGAGTGGCCACTTGCTTACTTTGCACTTTATTGAGAAGGTGCCTACTGAAGTTTATTGCGAAATTTCACAATAAATTTTAGCTCTTCCTGCTTTAAACATAGGTTTCATATTCAAATGACTATAAAGTGTACGTATTGAAGTTGGCATTCCGCCTTTCGTAGTCAGTCACAGTTCATAACAGAGCATTGAATTCATAGAAGCATTATTTGTAAAGTAAACTTGTCTATCATTTCAACAAATTGGATTAGTTAGTGTTTTGTTTGATTCTCACACCATTTTTGAAATACTAAGAATAGAATAGAATAGAATAGAATGGAAATATTTTTTATTCAAATAAACTTTAACAAGTGCTTTCGAATAGTCAAATGAATCTACCACTGGTACATATGGTACACAAATGTGTTACTTATCCTCCTGTTATTTGAGTCGTTTAGAAAAATAAATGAAAAGCTCTCTAAAACATAATCTAATTCTCTATTTCCTCTAATTAAAAAAAAATACTTTTCAATTCCTCTAATCAATTCCTCACTAATAATACCTACTATAGTATTATTTACTACTTACTTATTACTAAACTGTAATTAAAAAGAAAGCTAACTGTGAATCTTGACTAGTCTGCGAATTCGCAGGATCACAGAAATATGCCCAGATAGAGCGATAATTACCACTGTCCTAATATGAATTCATGCGTAACTGTCTTAATAAAACCACTTCCGCTATTGTGAAAGTATTGCTATTGATGAAAATAAATACCTAATCTCTTGTGGAAAAAAATGCCTTGGAAAATAAGAAATAATATAGTACAGTTTTTATGTTTATTTTGAATTCTATTTGAAACTATACTACACTGTTGCATTATAAGCTGATGCCCCTGACTTCGTCCACGTGGATTTAGTTTTTAATAATCCCGTGGGAACTCTTTGATTCGTTCCTTGTTGGGTGACCACCCATCGGAGTCACAGCATCGCATTGCCCGCTCGCGCTATTACATTTTCTTTTTACTCGGCTTCTAAGAGTCGTATCGTGATGTTGTATAGCCTATAATCATCCAGAAGAATTGGGCTATCAAATACAAAACGAATTTTTTAAATCCGACTGGTAATTCCAGAGCTTAGCGAGTGCAAACAAACACTCCCGCTTTATTAAATTAGTATAAATTGTCATCACGCGCGCACCGTCTTTTTTCCGTTCTATCTTGATATGTTTCTGTGCGCAGGATACTATAAACTGCTTCGCACTCGAGTAGCATACCCAATTGCGTTTACTAGCCGTGAATCTAATTAATACGACCCACATTCGCGGCAAATGCAGAAATAGGAACACTGGTTACTAATATAGGCAGTACATTTGACACTTGCCTACTTGAGCACTGTCTACTGACTGTTGCAAGATTTACAGTTTCACTGAGACACGGCGAAAGAATCTTTATAAATAAATTGTCACTTCACTCTCCAGATCTTCAACTATACACATGCATAAAAATTAAATCATGTTGATCCGTTGCTCGGTTGCTGCGTGATTGAAGGACAAACATACAGACCTACACTACACACTTTCGCATTTATAATATTTCTTATTAGTTAGGATAGTAAGGCCGACTTGCACCAAACTGCTTTATCATGTTTAGTTAAATTTTGTAATGGTAGACTCATCGACGATTCAAAAGCACTTGTAAAAAAGTTTATTTGAATAAAAAACATTTCTATTCTATTCTATTCTAATGTTGTACTTCTCATGTAAACTCTGAAATAGTATTATCAAAAAGTGACCATTACAAAATTTACCCTAAACATGACTAAGCGGTTTGGTGCAAGTCGGCCGGCTACCATTTTGATTCCGTCATGAGCATGACTGATGTCATAGCCGTTTGACACAGACTAAAAGTAAACTCAATATTTTTAAATGGGTGGTCGATAGACGGGTGAAAATATTAATATTCAGGAAGTTGTTATTAGGTACACAATACATATAAATTTTCCACCCATAAACAATATTATCGATCCCCTATTATCTAATCTCTTACTAGAATAAAAAAAAATGTATTATCACACTGATATTGACGATGGTCGTAGATATATCACCAGGGTAATTACATGCAATATTAACTTACCTTATTCAAAAAAAATATTTCATGTAGGCCAACTTGTGGCTCATAACAAATCAAGACTACCACAAGCAGATTTTGCTGAGAAGAGCTGGCAAGAAACTCATTCAAAATATTATTTTAGTAGTATTGTTTGATTCAAAAAAGGTCCGACTACTGTTATAAACTTATAAAGCTATTTTACTCTCTCGGAGTCGGATATAAAAAAAAATTAAGTGGCACTCGAGGACTGCCGCGGTAAAGCTATTGCATAGCATTTTTTATCAACTTATGCAATTATAATATTTATGCAATATTTTTTTAATTATTAAAAAAAATTAAAAACAAACAAACAAGAAAAGCGCACTGTCACTACTTCGGAGTGAGATTCGGACCTGCCACATCATACACCATACGGTAAAGAAAGCGGTCGCTCGCCCACTGCGCCAAACAGAGCCACGTGTGAACCTCTAAAATGTTGAACGCTTACTGAACGACGGTGTTAGGTTTATTTTCGTTACGGAATTTCTTGATTCGGTCGCAGCGCTCAAACTCTTTGTCCTAGTACAAAGCCCGCGATAAAAGCTATGCAATAGCTTAATAAAAGCATGAAAGATCGTCGACCTAAAAACACAGTCGCGGTACACTCAATAACACCCAAAATGACACCATTGGCCATTGTCAACATAAAACAATGGGATTAATTCAACTCGGCAAATTTTACAATTACCTTGCGTCATACAGACCAGTCGTTTTGCATAAGTTAAAACTTCACTTTTATGTTTATTTGGCCGTAAATCCTGACTATTGCGACATCAATTATTATTTATAGGGAAAAATGATTGAAACCATAGTAGGTATATTTTTTAACTAGCTGACCCAGCGAGCTTCGTACCGCCAACTTATCTATATAAATAAAACAAATAAACTATCCCAATCCAAAAAAACTATCCTATCTTTTAAGTTGGACCAAATTACAGATAGTTACGAAGTTTGATAAAAATCGGTTCAGTAGTTTAGGAGTCCATCGCGGACAAACAACGTGACACGTAATTTACAGCTTAAGATGAGCCGTACATTCAAAGGTAGATTTCGGGGTTCAAGTTATTTGGACAATATACTGAAGATTGTGATGTCTATAATTTCTGAACTACTAAATTGACGACCTTGAAATAATTACGACAATCTCTAAAGTACCTGCTATCTAACAAAAAAAGAATGAATGAAATCGGAATACGCCTTAATGAATTACAGCTAAATACACATTTTGACTTTCATCCCCTCTCCCAAGGGAACCGTGCAGAATTTCTGGATAAAAAGTATCCTATATTATACCTCGTAGTATGAACTTAAATCATGCCAAGTTTCATTTAAATCCGTCCAGTAGTTTCGGCGTGATGCGCGGCCAAGATACAGACAGACAGACAGACAGACAGACAAAAATAAAAAAAAAAATTGTTTTGGCTTCAGTATCGATTATAGAGTGCCCTCAAAGAAAAATTTTCAAAATATCTTCAATGTACAGAATTGGACCTGTTACAGTTTTATTATATTATAGATATATTATAGACAAAGTTTAGTTGAGAAAATATTTACAGACTTGTCCGTGTGACTTAAGGTTTTTTAATCCCGCAGGAACTCTTTAATGTTTCGGGATAAAATTTAAGCCATGTCTTAATCCCGGGTATGAGCTATCTCCATTCCGAATTCCAGCAAAATCGGTTCATTCGTTGTGGCGACAAGGAGTAGTCCATCCTCACAAACTTTCGCATTTATAAAATTAGGAGGATATGAAGGAAGTTTATATTTTTTGTAGGATGAATACGTACCAATAAATACATAATACGTCATATTATTTAAACTACTAATAAAACTCCATTAAATGTGTAGAATTTGAATTATTGTGCTGTCCTTCACTAACCAAATAATCTTGCATTGAAAGTTGACTTTGCCTTGTATATCTTATAAATACTCCTATCTTATAAATACATATTATATCAGATTCTTGATAACATCTTTATGCTACGTCTATCTTTATCGTTGTTATTCAATAATGATACAATTTAATTAATTTACCTTAAACAAAATTTATGTTTCGCAGTAAAAAAATGTCTCTCAGTTCTACTAACTAGAACGAGTTTCTAAATAATTTTGATGTATTCATGGATTGTAATTACGTTTTGTACTACGATTTTTTTATCACCAATTTTGGAAACTTAATTAAAAAAATGGGGTAAAATAAAAGAGTACAGTCAGGTATAGAATTTCTTGGCATTTTTTACATTGTCTGAGTTACTTTAACTATTTGAATGGGCGTCGCTCTTAGTAGTAGAGATTATATCTCAAACTTATTGCCCCAAGTGAAAATAAGATAATTTTTAATATCAAGTATAAAAATTTAAGAATACTTCAGAGGGACAGTTAAAAAATTTCGTTCTTATCTGTCTCTCATAAATTATCACTCTTGTATGAAAAGATCTTTTTTCTACAAAGTCTAAATTTTTAAAACTTTTTTAAGGTACCTTACACACTATGTAGCCACGACCACGGGCATTGGCCCCAATACAGATCGCGCAATTGGCCGCAACGACCAACTGGCCGACCGACATGTGACTAGTCGTTGTGACCAAACTTTGTGATGTGCGTCCGCTTAATGACGAAGTTCAGTCGTGATCATGGCCATGTAGTGACGAGGTCCTTAAAAACGTTTCTGGCCTGCCAATTGCCACAGTGTGCTATGATAATACTAACTCTAGAAACCTCCTTCTTTAAAAACACAATATAAAAAGCATTGGTTTAAAATTCCAGGGCGGCATCAACAACGAATGTGATGTTCGCGTCTGCGCCGCTCACGAGACGAGCGTCCGCACTCCAGCTCGACTCGTCCGATACTGATACTAAAGGTACTATTTTTATCCCGACTACCCACTGTTACATTGTCCGTCCCATTCGTTTATATACTCTTTCTCGTTCTAATGTGGTTATGTTTTGGCAGAGTGAGAAAAGAAAGCTTAAATGCACGGAATAGGGAAGCGACTTGTATCTCAGGGCAAGACTGCTTTCTTATTCTTGCTTGGATTTAGAGTCAGTTTTATAACAGACAGTAGTACAATTACCGCTGAAATTGTACAAAAAAAAACAAAGTGTTTTGCACATGTCTGCACTGTACCTATGTATATTTAAGAGAATTAAAGTATAAGGCTAAAATTTCGGTAAGTAAAACTTTAAGAGTTTGTAACCCTAAGTACCTTTTTTGTTGGTAACTTTATTCGCCTGACGTGCAACTGGTCCTTAGTCGAGTAAGTTTTCTTTATGATGAACTATCCAACCTAAAATACTGTTAAATACCTAAACTAGAACTGTAGTAGTCTACTGGTTGGTTCACTTACTACTAGGTAATTACTAGTAGACTTCTGTTTTAAAAAAACCTATATTATTTATGAAATCTATCGTTCTGCCAAAACATACCAAGTTACAAACTCTATGATTGTCAATTTGTTTCTACTTTCTCTCTCTTTATATTGTCTGTGACACTCAAGTTTTGAATTTGTGAACACGCGCTTTGGGGCTTCAAGCTAGCTTTGATCACAGTGTCTATTCGATAGGCTGTAGATACCACGTATTTTAGGCTTTAAATCGTCATGATCGTAGAACAACGACGGATCTGCATTTTACTAACTTTACAGTACAGCCATTTGAAATCATTTCTATCGTTTTTTTGTCAAAACTCTATAAAAAATCTTTATAATTTAAATTTATTTTTTGTTATTTTATTATTTAAATCTTAATTTATTTAAATTATTTCAAATTGCTTTACTGTAAAGTTAGTAAAAATTAAAATACAGATCCGTCATTGTTCTACGATTATGACGAAATATTCGATATATTGAAGAGGTAAGGTTTTTTAATAGTTTATGATTGATTTAGTATCAAAATGATTCAAAGTGTGGACACGTTGCCGTTGCGCATCGCTGTCGCCACGCGTTTTGTATGTCCTGGTCTTAAAACTGTATTCATAATATATTTCTCATTTTTTGCTGCCAAGGAATTATGTTTGCGAGTCTGTGTAAGTAAATATTTGACCCACTTATTGATTTTATATATCTGCCTAATATTTTTTATTGAAATAAATGAATTAATTATAATGAAGGAATAGATAGCAGTATTTTGATTTAGTAACTATAGATTTTTATGAGTAGTTTCTTGTAAAAGGCGATGGGCCATCTAAAGCCAACCAATGTTGGTTGTTCAATGCAATGTCCAATGCATTTGTTGGCACTCGTGTGACCTACGTTTAGCCACTATAAGCTGAATTTCGAACGTACAATAAGTAGACATTGAATGATACGTACGTCGAAATGTATGTGAAGCCAACGTGCTTAAGACCATAAAATAGATGTATTACGTACTAGATCCATGAAGTCCTATTGACTTTATTACATAGTAATTTAATTCCGTTTAAAATATAGGTACCGACAAAATCAATTAAACAGATTTAGAATGCGGGAAAACACGTCAGATGTGTACGTTTAGGTATTTATGTAGATAAACGCAGGTATTTCTAAAGAATACGGAATGATTGACAAACATCTGGGCAATGCCAATGACAACCTTGTCTGTGATCTCACCAGTATGGTAATACGTGATCGCCATTGCAAACGTCTGGTATTAGGTATAGTCAGAGAAAACTTCCAGACTATTATGATTTTGTATTTGACCAAGACGTGTGTCTTGGGTAAATACATAACTACTGAGATAATTAGGTAATTTTTCTGTAATTGACTGTACCAAGTTGGACACTTTTGCAGTTGTTAAATTCTTGGAATACTTCAATAAATAATTAATTATTTTGAAACGGTCGGCTGCGAAAAGAGAATGGGTTTTATAATAGAAATTACAGTGTATGCTGACCGGCGTAGTGTGGGTTGCAGACGAACCCGACCGCCATTAGGGTTAAGATGGTAACCAGTGGGTCATACAGTGTATCTTTGACGGTGGTCTGTGGGTTGTAGACGAACCCGTGCTATTAAGGCTAAGATCGTAATGTAGGGGCAACCAGCGGGTCATACAGAGTACTTATGCTGACCGTAGTCTGTGGGTTGCAGACGAACCAGACCACGATTAGGGCTAAGATCGTAGTGTAGGGGCTACCAGCGGGTCGTACAGTGTACCGACGCTGTTTGTGGTCTGTGGGTTGCAGACGAACCCGACCGCCATTAGAGTTAAGATCGTAATGTGTAGGGGTAATCAGCGGGTCATATAGAATACGTATGCTGACCGTAGTCTGTGGATAGCAGGCGAACCCGACCGCCATTAGGGCTAAGATCGTTGTGTATAGGGGTAACTACCGGGTTGTACAGTGGGTTGTATAGTCTAGATTTCCTTACTTGAGCATTCGAGTAAACAATAATGGCCGAATGTTAACCAAAGACAATTTATAGGGTTGCGAAGTTATCGCATCAGTGATTGAACGAATGTGAAAGCATTAACTGAATGATTTTTATCCCAACTGATCATTACTACAAATACGGTCATAATTATATGTGTACTATTACTACAAATTTGATGTAAAAAGTAACTAAACAATATCTTTTTTTGTAATTATAAAAAGAGGAATATACAAGAAAAAAATAACGTAGATTTACTACAAATCAGATTTTTGTCTTATTCGAAAGTATCCCCCATTTGTGGGTAACATTGTGATACAAACAATTTTCTTGAAAAAAACAGTAGTGTATTTTTATTTACCTTTTCTCTTCAGTAAATAATAATGGCAGAATGATAACGAGACAATGAATAGGTTTGGCAATTTATTACATCAACGACTTCATCAACAGACAACAGCAACTCATTACTCAACATCAACAGTATATAACTCAATTATAGTATTTATAATGTTAAAAATAACGTTGATGATAACGTTAAAAATAATTTTAACGTTATCATCAACGTTATTGGCACATTTATTGTATTATACACTTAACGTCGCCTAGATATCGTTAAAGGCATAAGGGTGATAGTAAAATATGATTTCCTTAAAAAGATTGATTCTTTTTAACGCTTTTTTAAAACTATCGGTAATTCATAAATAACGTATGGTAAGAGTATTGTTTCGATACCGGTATGGGTATTGCAATTTTCTAATCCCTGGCAGTCTGAAAATATAGTAAGTTGACAATACTACTACAGGGGAGGTGGGTAACATTGGTATCACAGAGGTCGTTTTTAGGATGCCAAAAATTTGCGTAAGTATGGTGTGCAATTGTATGTTTTGTGCAATTGGGTATTCCAAGATGTTATTAGGCAATTTAAAGGATTAAAATTACCTAGGCAATTTTTTAAGCAAATTTGTATTAAATAGGAATCTTCATTTCTTAAAGTTAACCCTACTGTGGGTAACATTGTGATATAAATAATTATTTTTAAAAATCAGTAGTAATAATAATTTGGATAAAATTAATGTCTAAAAGATGTTTTTAGATTTCCAAACTAACAAAATATCAATCTATCAATTTCTTTATATATGGGTAATTCCTAGTTCCATGGATTCAATCCATTCATCTAAGGTCACTCATTCGCCTGTCCCCACCTCAACGATTCATAGACAATCTAGGGTTACGAAATGTTACTTTCTCCTAATCTGTGCAAATGAGTTCTGCAAATATTTCGTTTTTGAGAAAATAAATATCTTATAATGGTAAATTCGAAGCAATGTTTCGTATAAATCGTAACGAACGTGTTTAATGAACAGATCTAGACAGTTATACGTAGTTCAAAATGTGTGGTTGGTGTGTAAATAAGTGATATTCATATCAAGAGGTGTTTGTTTACTCGAATGCTCAAGTAAGGAAATCTAGACTGTAGACGAGCCCGATGAGACTAGGGCTAAGATCGCAGTGTAGGGGTAACCAGCGGGTAGTAGAGTGTGTCTGATGCGCGGTGTGGGTTGCAGACGAACCCGACCGCTCCCCGCAGCCCGCGTGGTCGTCGGTGGCGCGCCGGCGCACCGACCTGGTGCCCACGCTGCCGGCCCCGCGCGCGCCAGGTAGGGCCTACTCCATGACGCGCCTCGACCGGATCCCCGCGCCTCGCCCGCTCGCCTCCGCCTCGCCCTCCATGCACCATCTGCACCGGACCCGTACGTATACCCGACCCCTCGGCCGCACGCGTGTGGAACCGGCACGGGCTTTGACGCTTACAGCGGCTATTGCGACGCTTGGGGGTGCTGCTGTAAGATTCGCTTCTAGGCAAACGGGTTGCCTATATCCCGGTCAAAAATGTTCGTATTAGCTAACCCCCGCAAGTTTGTTTTGAGACAGCGTATTTTGTTCACGTGAATAGCGAGCAAACAAGCATGCAGGTCACCCGATGTTCAGTGGTTACCGCCGCCCATGAACATTTACAGTATTAGAGGCACCACCACACAACTTTATTTATGGTTTAAAAATATACGAGGTAATTCAATACAAAAATGCAAAGTGAACCATGATACAGCCTAGCAAGAGGCCTAGCCTCCAAATGGGGAAACGGAAATCTTAGACTGAGTTTCCACGGCCGGTTTGCACCCGCGCCCACAGCGGTTGCGGTACCGCTACTACTGCGCTCGCCGCGGGCGCAAACCGCGCCGTGGAAATTGCTATTTCATTTTCCATACAAATCTGCATTCTACGGAGGCCGCGGGCCCGCAACCGCTGCGGGCGCGGGCGCGAACCGCGCCGTGGAAACCCAGTCATGTAGACATGGCTAATATTCCTTTTTAAAATAGGATACCCTGTGCAATGTGTTAATTTCACCCAAATATACAATGTGTGTTGCCAGTGGCTATCACAAGACTAACGACAACTATAAAAAGAAAAATTTAAATTAAAAATATACCAAAATGCCTTTTAGTGGTGTGACTTTAGTCGTGTGATAAATAGTTTTTGCAGTGCTTAGTGCCCTGAATATTTATCTATTTATGTAAGAAACTTACGATTTTGGTAAATTACCTAAAAACTATGTCCTGTACACCCGTGCTGGTTCTATACGCCGTTTTTTTAGCTTCGGTTTGAGTTTGCAACGCGTCTCTACGCCTGGAAGGAATAACTCAATCGCTTTGCTTTCTATAAGCTTTCTTCACTTGTGATGGGATTTATCGATAAAAATTCTTTATTCCATGTTTCTTCTTCTAAGATTTAAGTATTTTTTGTAAAAGCTGTTCCAAATTGGATTGATGTTACAACTTTTTTAAGAGGTAATCAAATCATTATCTTTTAATACTTATAGTTAAATAACGTTTTTCTCATTCATTATTTTTTGAATGAACTATCGGTGTTTTGTGTTTCGCTTATTTTTAGCCATTTTACCGGCCTTCCGTCATAGGGTCTTTTAAAAATTAGTTTAAAATTCCAGTCTAAAGAAATGTTTTGAAATTTTCAATTTTCGAGTAGGATACCTTAGTACAAATACTCCTCAGAAGGAAATAAGGTCGATTCCAATTTTTATTTTAAAGCCTTTAAATTAGTCTTAATCGTGATAAAGTATAAGTATATTTAAAAAATATTAATTTTGTGCGTGCCATATTTGCAATAATGATGGATTTATTTGCCTTTTGCTTTCGAAAATAAAAGTTTCTCCCATTTAATGTTATTAATAATATGATTTAATTAATGTAATATTAATTCGCTTGTTAATATTATTGTTTTAAATTGTGTGATAACTTTGTGATAATAGTGTTGCTTTTACAAAATATTTGAACTTGCTTGTGTTTCTAAAGTGTTGAATTTTAAATACAGTGTGCTCTAAAACCATCGGAGATACTCGTAAAATACTTGACTTGGTCTTCCTTTAACTTTTTAATCAGATCAATATTTAAATCGTTATTTTTATAGATATGGTGTTCCTTAATTAAAATCCCCACAATTATTAATGTAAATGAAGTCTTCTACCGAAATAGGTTTCATCTATTATCTTATTAATCTCAAAGGGTTCTTCTTGGTATTATTTTTGTTAATCTGTTTGGGTCTAAGGTCCAAGTCACGTGCAAATGGTATCTAATACTTCTACACATGTGGGAAAACAGGTAACTTTAACTCTTCCTAATACATCGTGTTACAATAATTTTTGTTTTTGTTTAAAAGTAATGTGTGTGAACTATCAAAACTTGTATTCATGACTATAATTAGGACATTTTGTAACACCATGTATGTGTAAAAAATCTCTCCATCACTTTGGTGAAGGCATACTTCTCACAAGGTAAGGTACCTGCTAATTAATATTTACTTATCTATTTATTGTAAATAATAAGTCTTATGTAAAATTTCTAAAAAATTTGTTTCTTTTTTAATTGAAATACTTATAATTTTAAACAACAGGTTATTTGCATAGTAAAATCATAAGTATTTTTCACTTTTGATAACAAAATATACAACTTTTATCTATAGACATACACATTGAAATCATGATTTTCGTATGGGCCATTGTAAATCACTGCACAAGCAATGCACGTATCACTTGCATTTTACTTACACATTGCCTTTTGCATATTATGATACTTACCTACTTACTAAATAACTTCTCAGTCAAAATTCTAACGTCCATAAGATAAACCTAAATACGACGTCTGTTTCCGACATTTTAATTGAAAACAATAATCTATATATATCAAAATCTCGTGTCACGATGTATGTTCGGGATACACTCGAAAACTACTGAATCGATTTTGATCAAACTTCGTAACTATCTGTAATTTGTTTTTTATATAAAACCTATTTATGTCGTTTCATTCAATGGCATCAGTTTAAAGAAAAGAGATCTGGCTAAACTAACTAGCATTATAAATTATACATAACGTTCTTAAAACGTAACCTGCTTTCAACTTGCAATGTAATGTCACGCAAAATCATCAATGTACAGTCAGGAACAACAACGTCTTGTTCCCACGTCGCACGCTACAACTCTTCGCTATATTCATCTCTAACCTCTAACATTTGTACATTATACATTGCGTATTTAACACGATGTTTGCGTTTCATTTTTACATATTCGTCAATGTACAGAGACCAGATCGGGCGAGACAACACCAGGATCCAGGCCAGGCAGCGCGATGTCGAACGCCACGGGCGTGGTACGGAGGGCTTCGTCCGCACCGCGGAAGCCGCGGCCAGCCTCTATAGCCGGTACGGGTGTTAACACGCCGCGAGGTAAATTGGACTTTGTTACGTCGGCAGTTGAGTTGGGTTTTGCGATGACACGTACGTAGCAGCACTAGTGGCTAAGTGTGTTGTGTGATATTTTTTTGTTCGTAATACGCACTAGTTTTTCATGGTTACCTATTTGGTCTACGTCCTAAAGTCAACATCTACTTTTAAAGGCCGATTTCACCAACGTATTACTAAGTATTGGAGTTTGTAACTTTGTATTTGATGTGAAATGTGACGTCATAGACATTTACTTACTTTTGTCTAACGTGCTAATTTTGTTTCAATTTTCTGCTGTGTATTTGATACGAAGAGCTTTTTCTCAATCGCCAAATAAATTGACCGACTGAAAAATATAGTCTTACTAATATCATTTGTGTGCAGTTACAGTGGACCCCCGGTAATCCGGACCCTGTCTAATCCGGCACCCCCTGTAATCCGACATGGTCTATTATTTATTATTGAATATTTTTTTAATTTTTATTTAATTATTTGTTTATTTTTTATCTAATTCGTTAATTTCATAATAAAACGTAAGCTTTGTGTTGTTTAATTTACTAAATTAGACATAATGGAGTATGATTTGTACTTCAGAGTACATATATAATAACTTAAAGAATCTTATCATTTGATTTGTAATATGTCGAATTACAAGGTACTCCTTGTAAAAAATCCGAACTATAGGGGGTCTTAGGCAGTACTCTATAATCCGACAAATTTGATAGTCCGACACTGCCCTGCAAAATGTTTGTCGGATTACCGGGGGTCCACTGTATATTGTGTCCAAATTAACGTGAATGAAAAGCTTTGTCAATGTTGCGAGATGTTGCTTAGTCAATGTTTTAGTTATTAAGTCTTTTAATAGAAAAAAAAGTGTGTGTCAGCTCCGGCCTCCGACGCACGACTGGAGTTTACGCGCGACTCGGGTCCGAGCGCGCCCCGACCGACTTTCGCACGAAAACCAACCTTATTTACTCAACGTTAGGGTAGAAATTTGCATCGTTGTGAAAAACGTAACAGAAAAATGTAACGAGGTCATTGATAAATTGATTTTACTGCTCGGATTTTTCTCATACCGGGCGCCTAAAATCGATTCTTAAGGAGTAAACTCCAATAAACTCCAAAAATTGGTTGTCTGTAAAGTCGGTTTACGGACGTTAGTTTTACGTGATAACGTCATAAAGAAACATTGACGATGACTGGCGGGCCGCACAAGCCAACGCTTGGGCCAATCGTGCCTCTCTATCGCTTGTTCCGCGCTCTCGCTTGCACTCTCAGGCTCAGGCGGAACGTGACACTTTTTCGTGCGTGCAGCAGGTGTTCATCGATTTAAAAGACGTTATCACGTCAAAACTACGCCCTTCGACATTGCCATGAAAAGCATCAAATCAATCAAATCAAATCTAATCAAATCATTTAATTGCATAGATTGAGTAGTACATTGGTGTTACATTATAATAAAGATGCTGACAATCTGCCGGATAGGCATGCAAATTAATATTTAATAATTATTATTCTAAGTTTATGTGTAGAAATAAAGAGCTTTACTATAACAAAATTTCATAAAAGTAAGTGCTCAGTGGAATTTCGAGGATGTACTATCGATTTATTTTATTAGAATGTCAAACATAAAATTGATTTGATTAAAAACGTCAACCTTATTCTAATTAACTTATTCTAATGATCTTAAATTTATGTACTACCTATAGCTCCATGTCTGTTAAATACTCTTTAAGCATTGGCAAGTCTGTTAAATACTCTTTAATACTCTCTAAGCATTGGCAAAAAAAAGCTTTGAACAGTAAAAAATACAATCATTTTTTATGTCAACGGTAGAGTATGACGTCATTTTGTAAGGGTCGTGGACGTCCAACTCGAACCGGACGTGCATTACAAGAAATGATCGATCGAGACAGCTCTACTCCGTACTCATGAAGGTTAACGCACGTGCAGGTGTGGACACGGGCGCGAACAGTGTGGCCACGACGCCGTCGGTGTCTCGCGACGCCACCACGGTTGTCAGTCGGCCAGCCACCACGCCGCGCCGACCCCGCCCGCTGTCTCTGCACGCCGCCTCCAAACCGGGTTAGCATACGACACCTATTTTCTCATCATCATCATTAGAAACCCATCAACGGCTCACTACTGAGCGCAGGTCTCATCTCAGAGAAGGGTTATAAGCCATAGTCCACCACGCTGGCCCATTGCGAATTGGCGGACTTCACACACCTTCAAGAAATTATGGTGAACTCTCAGGTGTGCAGGTTTCCTCACGATGTTTTCCTTCACCGCTGAAGCAAGTGATATTTAATTGCTTAAACCTATTTTCTAACACGTGTTAATTGATTTATCTCTGCAAGTGAGCCACCAACCACAGCCGTTAACATGATATTAGCATAATATACATACGTAATAGGGTATTTCACTCTTTTGAAAAGTGTCTTTGATCCTTAGATAATAATATACTACTAGAAAATTTATTAAATACTCAACTGTAAAGTACCAAAAAAATTCATTTGCATTTCAAATTTCCGCGCGTAAACGATAGACATCATGCGATGACGTCATCTGGATACTATATTCGTTCGCTCAAATGGTTGGCGCGCTATGTTAAGCCGACACAAAGCGCACGGCGGTCCATGCTGAAGGCGGCGCAACTTCTTTGACCCGCTATGTACTTTAATGATGTATTGTATTCTTTATCAACCTATAGACGTCCACTGCTGGACAAAGGTCTCTTGCATGGACTTCCACAGGCCTTGTTCTTGCGCCGCCTGAATCCAGCGGCTCCCTGCGACTCGTTTGATGTCGTCGCTCCACCTAGTGGGGGGTCTGCCAACACTGCGTTTCCCGGTGCGGGGTCGCCAAATACAAATTAGACGATACTCGGACTAATTTCTTTCAAGTAAAGATTTTCATATAAACCTGTGAAGATAATACTGCCATTGGCGATATTAGAATGCCATAAACCCTACTTTGTCGTATTAGTTTACAAATAGGGTATTTTACTCCTAGTGAGAAATAATCTAAAAATATAAAAATAAGATAGTTTAGGCAATAAGGAATCGGGAAGTAGAAGTTTCAGTTCACAAAATTATAAAATAAATTTTATATTTAATTTCAAAGTTTTCACTTTTTTTGTCTATGCTACAAATATGCGAAACGTATCGAAACGTCAAACAGTACCCGCCATTACACTACGTCAAATGTACTGACATACACATACTTGACGTAGTGTAATGGCAGGTCTATATAGTTCATCCGCTCAAATAGTTTGTAGTACAAATACACGGTATTTTAGAAACTATTAAATACATTATTTAATCATTTAGTACCATCATTTATTTAAATTTTTTTAGATTAATGAAAAATACAAAATTGAAATACTGGTAGTATTAGATCTGAATCATCACTTTATATTCATATACTATCATCATAATACAACACAAAAACATTTAGCGTGACGCACTAAAGTACACAGTGGGTCACATAAGTCGCGCCGCCTTCGGCATGTACCAGCGGTCGCTACGTGTTGGCTTTACAAAGGGCGCCAACCATTTGAGCGAACGAATTTACTGTCTTTACGACGTCACCACATCGTCTGACGTGAGCAATGACCTTCTAGTTTACGCGCGGAAATTTAAAAGGCAAACTTTAATGCATTTTTTTGGTACTTATCGATTGAATAAAATTTTAGTAAATTTTCTAGTAGTTTATTATCACCTTAGAATCAAATTTAGACACTTTTCAAAAAAGAGTAAAATACCTTATTGCGAAAAACCAAATTAAATTTAAATTGCGCGGGCATACCCGTTTCGTGCACCATAAAGGATTACTATTTTTTTATTTTATATTTTATCGTTAAATGTTGAATGTTGCAGCTACCCCGGTCGCTCCCGGCGAAGGCAAACCGCCGCTTCACAGAAAGCCAAAGCCATCCAAAGATCACGATAAGGTAATACAATTATATCCTAAAACTTGAGCACAGTTTTAGAATAGGCATTAGTACACTTCATAGTTCATACCCAATTTGGGAATTTATAGTTTCTGAATTGTCTCTGATCTGGTCTGCTTTGGCCGTGGCTAGTTACCACCCCACCGTCAAAGACGTGCCGCCAAGCGATTAGGGCTGTGGGTTGACTGTTCACTGCCATACCCCTTCCAAGTTACCCCCTACCATCTTAGACTGCATCATCACCATCAGGTGAGATCGCAGTCAAGGACTATCATTTCATCTATTAAAAAAAAAACTAAAGGGTGGTTGAGCTATGGAACTATTAGAGCATGGAAGTAGGATTGTCTATGTAGTTTGTCATTAAAATTCCAAGTGAGTGTATATAATGCGGCAAAATTGAGTATATGGAACGACACGTGTTGTTTGACCAAGAATATGGTATTTTGAATTTGACTATAAAAGTCGAATGGTGTAATTTGGTGTCATTTGACAATTTCAATTTAGTGAGTAATAATCGAATAAACAAAAACAGCGATGTTTTGTTTCACTTACACTTAAGTGATGGTAATAAGCAAAAATTGGATAAAATACAGGTGTACTTAGTTTTTATTTTAGTCCTACTTCCATGCCTACTATTCCTACTTGCATGGGTTGAGCATTGTTCAGGTAGGGTTGAACAGTGCGTTGGTTGTGCAGTCTCGCGGCAAGTCGCTGTCGGCGTCGCCGGGCCGCACGCTGTCGCCGTCGCCCGCCGCCACCAAGGAGCCCAGCGTCGACAAGGAGACGCCCAAGGTGACTATTGCCCATTGTGCAGGTAGGGTTGAACAGTGCGTTGGTTGTGCAGTCTCGCGGCAAGTCGCTGTCGGCGTCGCCGGGCCGCACGCTGTCGCCGTCGCCCGCCGCCACCAAGGAGCCCAGCGTCGACAAGGAGACGCCCAAGGTGACTATTGCCCATTGTGCAGGTAGGGTTGAACAGTGCGTTGGTTGTGCAGTCTCGCGGCAAGTCGCTGTCGGCGTCGCCGGGCCGCACGCTGTCGCCGTCGCCCGCCGCCACCAAGGAGCCCAGCGTCGACAAGGAGACGCCCAAGGTGACTATTGCCCATTGTGCAGGTAGGGTTGAACAGTGCGTTGGTTGTGCAGTCTCGCGGCAAGTCGCTGTCGGCGTCGCCGGGCCGCACGCTGTCGCCGTCGCCCGCCGCCACCAAGGAGCCCAGCGTCGACAAGGAGACGCCCAAGGTGACTATTGCCCATTGTGCAGGTAGGGTTGAATAGTGCGTTGGTTGTGCAGTCTCGCGGCAAATCGCTGTCGGCGTCGCCGGGCCGCACGCTGTCGCCGTCGCCTGCCGCCACCAAGGAGCCCAGCGTCGACAAGGAGACGCCCAAGGTGACTATTGCCCATTGTGCAGGTAGGGTTGAACAGTGCGTTGGTTGTGCAGTCTCGCGGCAAGTCGCTGTCGGCGTCGCCGGGCCGCACGCTGTCGCCGTCGCCCGCCGCCACCAAGGAGCCCAACGTCGACAAGGAGACGCCCAAGGTGACTAATGCCCATTGTGCAGGTAGGGTTGAACAGTGCGTTGGTTGTGCAGTCTCGCGGCAAGTTGCTGTCGGCGTCGCCGGGCCGCACGCTGTCGCCGTCGCCCGCCGCCACCAAGGAGCCCAGCGTCGACAAGGAGACGCCCAAGGTGACTAATGCCCATTGTGCAGGTAGGGTTGAACAGTGCGTTGGTTGTGCAGTCTCGCGGCAAGTCGCTGTCGGCGTCGCCGGGCCGCACGCTGTCGCCGTCGCCCGCCGCCACCAAGGAGCCCAGCGTCGACAAGGAGACGCCCAAGGTGACTAATGCCCATTGTGCAGGTAGGGTTGAACAGTGCGTTGGTTGTGCAGTCTCGCGGCAAGTCGCTGTCGGCGTCGCCGGGCCGCACGCTGTCGCCGTCGCCCGCCGCCACCAAGGAGCCCAGCGTCGACAAGGAGACGCCCAAGGTGACTATTGCCCATTGTGCAGGTAGGGTTGAACAGTGCGTTGGTTGTGCAGTCTCGCGGCAAGTCGCTGTCGGCGTCGCCGGGCCGCACGCTGTCGCCGTCGCCTGCCGCCACCAAGGAGCCCAGCGTCGACAAGGAGACGCCCAAGGTGACTATTGCCCATTGTGCAGGTAGGGTTGACCAGTGCGTTGGTTGTGCAGTCTCGCGGCAAGTCGCTGTCGGCGTCGCCGGGCCGCACGCTGTCGCCGTCGCCCGCCGCCACCAAGGAGCCCAACGTCGACAAGGAGACGCCCAAGGTGACTAATGCCCATTGTGCAGGTAGGGTTGAACAGTGCGTTGGTTGTGCAGTCTCGCGGCAAGTTGCTGTCGGCGTCGCCGGGCCGCACGCTGTCGCCGTCGCCCGCCGCCACCAAGGAGCCCAGCGTCGACAAGGAGACGCCCAAGGTGACTAATGCCCATTGTGCAGGTAGGGTTGAACAGTGCGTTGGTTGTGCAGTCTCGCGGCAAGTCGCTGTCGGCGTCGCCGGGCCGCACGCTGTCGCCGTCGTCAAGGTGACTTACGCCGATGTTGATGACAGTCGATTCGTTTTTATGGTCCGAGGCTATTCATACGAACAATAACAAAATCCGTTTAGGACCACTGCGTCGACTTCTTAAAAAGTTGAATTCGCGAAATGCTACTGACGGTACGGATCCGGAGTAATATAATCCGGATCGCAAGTCGGGAACCGAGTCCGATCACCAACCCACTACCCCACATAAGGACATGAATCCGACTCAACTCGAGTTGAACTCAAAGTTGTTTCGAGGCGCACATGATGCTGCCGTCACATTTTTTGGACCCACTTGATTGACGCCATCTTGAATTTGATTTATGCCATTTTGGCTCTGTAAGCATAGATACGAGTGTCTCTGGAACTAATAATATTGCAAATGTCGTATCAACCTCTATAGTAAATCTATGATTTCATAGGAAATCATATACTATTAAATAATTATTGTAGTGGTTGGTGCGCCATTTGCAATATTATTAGTTCCAGAGACACTCGTATGTCAAATGTGGCGCTTCAAATTAATCCATAATAATGCTGTTATTTGTATAGGAAATCCAGTGTTAATCATAGATTAATTATATAGATCAGTGGCTCCTCTTACGCTACATTTGATCTACAAGCCAAAAATTACATCAATTATTATGTCCGCAGAGCGTGCCGCAACCAGTGCTGGATAAGAATCAAGTGAACGCCATCGAGGTGACGCAGAAATTAGAAGCGTTGCGAATCGATGGCCGACAGGTGAAGTACATTTAGAATAGAATTGAATAGAATCGAATATTGTTTATTCATTGACATAAAAATAGAAACAAACAAAAAATAGAATGCTTATGAAATGAAAATACAGTACTTAAAATCTAACTTATCCAGTGTCTACTATGTGTCATGCCAATGAAAGGGAAAATTTTTTTGAACTTGTTTATCTTGTAAAAATAACGCTAACTCGCGCGCAAAAGCTAGTAATCTAAGGGCCGATTTCACCAATGTAAAATAATTCTTATCCGAGGGTGATATTTTGGAAGATTTTCAGTAAAAACAGTGTCAGAACGCTCAATTTATTCCTTGGTTAAACGTCACTCGACGGTGACATCGGCACTTATAAATGAAGTATTAAGTACATCCAATGTCAACAAAAATTACTAGAAAATTTCCCTTAAATAACTGTTTATAGTTACACCCTATTGAAGCGAAGGTTTGTTTAAAAAAGCTGCCAGTAATATTTTCTATTGAAATCCTGAATTGAGCCATATCTATGCTGCAGAAGGCTATAGAAACCCCGCGCATTATTATCCCTACTAAATATGTTATTAATAGGAAAGGGTAGCTTTCAGGAATGAGAAATACGATGAAGAGAGAAACTATAAAACAACTTTCATTTTTCAGCAAACAAGCGAAATCAAAGAAACAATAGAGGTTAAGCCTGAAACGAATAACGAACAGAAGGTAGAAGATAAACTGATAGACGTACAGAAGCCAGTGGAGAAAGAGACAGAAGACGTACAGAAGCCCGTCGAGAAGGTGACAGAAAATATACAGAAGCCTCTCGAGAAGGTGACAGAAAACATACAGAAGCCTGTCGAGAAGGTGACAGAAAACGTACAGAAGCCTGTTGAGAAGGTGACAGAAGATAAACGAGAAGAGAAGAAGGAGTTGTCGGTGGAAAAGACTGAAGAGAACGAAATGACGGGTAAATTATGATTTAAGTTGGCTTCAAAAAAATGAACTATCGAATTTCATTCATTCATCTCAACCCGGCCCACTACTGGGCAATCTCCTCTCGAATGAGAATGGTTTTAGACCATAGTCCACCACGCTGGCCAAGTGCAGATTGGCACATACCTTTAAGGACATTATGAAGAACTCTGGCATGTAGCTTTCCTCACAATGAATAGAATAGAATAGAATAGAAATGTTTTTTATTCAAATAAACTTTTTTACAAGTGCTTTCGAATCGTCGATGAGTCTACCACTGGTTCGGAATGCCGTTCCTGCCGAGAAGAACCAGCAAGAAACTCGGCAGTTGCTCTTTTCAAAATAAGTTTACATTCAATAGAATAGTTAAACAGTTCAATTACCACCTGCTGTCTCATGAATCGCTGGAAAGAATTATGTCCACGCTTTTTTATCATCTAAATAGTCTTCAATTGCATAATATGCTTTTTTCATGAGATTAGTTTTTACTGATTTCTTAAACTTGTGTAAAGGCAAGTCTAAGATCGACTGTGGAATTTTATTATAAAACGTTACGCCCATTCCCACAAATGTCTTTCGGACCCTCTTGAGGCGACATCGAGGAATCACGAGCCTGTTTGGATTTCTAACTTGCCTATCGTGTAAATCACCCTTTTTTTTGTAATTCACGATGGTTGGTGGTTTCCTTCACTGCTGTACCAAATGATAAAATGAAAAGCACATAACTCCTGAAAGTTAGCGTGGTCAGGGATTCGAACCTGAGTTCCTCCGAAAAGGAGTCTTAATTCTTGAACTTGCTTTGTCTATCATGCCTAGACCTTGGCGTCTGACGCCTGAGAATTTTTTTTATAACTTTGCCTTAGATTAAGACGAGTATTTATGTTTGTTGACGTATGCGATTTTATTGCAGCGTCAATGGTGGCACGTCGCATTACGACCGAGGAGGAAGCTAAAGCGGCTCTCGCTGAGCGGAGACGACGCGCCAGAGAAGAGCTAGAGAGGCAGGCCGAGTTGGAGAGGCAAAGGTTACACCAGGAAGCGAATTTACGTTCCTATGTTCATAAAGATTTAACGCTGAATTCTATCGTGCAAGGGTCGAAAGTTGTAGTTTTTAAATGGGCTACGCCAGAAAATTTGGTGATTTATCCACACAAACTACTACGTTCAGGAAAAGGCGCTTCGAGGTTTACAAAAGCACTAGCGCAGACAAAACTGGAGTCTAGAAGATCTAATTCCTTTCTAGGCCATAATCGACCTAATGATAATAAGACGAACGCTAGCTGAAAATGATAATTCTTATTTCAGATTGCAGCGTGAAGCTGAAGAAGAAGCAGAAAGACAGCGACAAGAGGAAGAGAGACAAAGGCGCGAGGAAGAAGAAGCGAGAGAGTTGGCCGCTCTACAAAGGAAAATGGAAGAGGAAAAACTTCGGAAGGCCATTGAGGTGAGTCAGTTAGCTAAACTATAAAGTTTTAGAAGCTCTTCATTAGCGAGAAAGGTACAGAAATTACTCACACCATAAAGTTATATCATAGTTTTGTTATAAAACCATCTTATTAATAAAGAAATATTACATTTCAGGCACAACAGCAATTAGAAAAAGAAGAAGCCGAGAGACGCCTGAAAGAAGAAGAAGAAAGAAAGTTAAAGGCGAAAGAAGAAGAAGAAAGGCGGAAGGCGGCTGACGAGGCGGAGAAGTTGAAGCGAGAGGAGGCAGAAAAGGAGGAACGTGAGCGTCTTGCGAGGAAGCAGAGAGTAGAAGCTATTATGGCGAGAACGCGCTTGAAGAAGGTACTTCACATTGGGATATTTGAAAATATAATAGATCAAAAACAAGTACAAAAATGAACAATTAAGAATAATAATTATTTACCGAAAAGTTTTGAATTTATTGATTAAGATTAGAAAAATATTCACAGAAACAATAGCAAATAGGTAAATGCAGAACATTTAAGCGTAAAAGTGTCTTACAAGGTACACCATTGTGGCCAGTCTTTTACACTTTTTATACACATGAAACTGTCTATTGGATCTTCAAGTAAAGTACTCCGCCTAATGCCTAATTAATTTTTTCTTTTTTTCATTACAGCAAGCGGAAGAAGACAAGAAACAGCAAGAAATGAAAGCGCAACAACAAAACCAAACAGCCCCAGAAAACAACACGCCGACAGTAGATGCAACCGCAACTAAAGACAGCGTAGATAGCGCAACACCTGCAACAAACGTAAATGGAACAGCAAATAACACACTAAATGAAAGTGCAACACTTGATAGTGCAGCGCTCGGAATTAAGACGGAAAGTGTTGAAAGTGCACAGGAAAGTGCGCCTTTAGTGAATTTCGCACAAGACAGTGCAAAGTCTGAAAATGTGTCGCTTTTAAGTGATGATAGTGCAAAGTCAGATGTAGTCGCGGGTAGTTTAGAGAGTGCGTCGTCGGTTAGTGACAGTGCGTCGATAGTGACTGTGAGGGAGAGTGTGAATGTTAATCTGCCCGTGTCTGTGGACATTGGGGTGGACAACAGCAATGGGAATATGCAGAGCACGGATTTGTTGCAGCTTGCCCCTAGTCAAGTGAGACATCCTAATTATTTATTCAAAAATTCAAAATTCAAAATTATTTATTTCACGTAGGCCAACATGTGGCTCTAATGACACGTCATGAATCTACCACCGGTTCGGAAAGCGGATTCTGCTCAGAAGAGCGGGCAAGAAACTCAGCAGTTGCTCTTTTCAAAATAATCATTTGACAATGTGTTATTATACAGCTATTATTATTACATATTGTTAGAGTAGAATAGAATATAATGTTCCCACAATGAGATGAAGTTCCAAAAAAAGTGTAGGTACTACAATTCAATTCACGTTAAGACGGGCAGACAGATAGTAGCCCCATTTCCGCCGGTGATACCCGTTCACGAGCATGACGCTTGATCCAGCCATTGCTTCGCTTGTTGCAAGTGTTATAAATTAGCTGATGCCCGCGACTTCGTCCGCGTAGATTTAGTTTTTAGAATCTCTCGAGAACTTTGATTTTCCGGGATAAAAAGTAGCCTATGTCACTCTCCAGGTCCTCAACTATGCCCATGCAAAAAATCACGTCGATCCGTAGCTCTGTTGCGACGTGATTGAAGGACAAACCAACAGACAAACACTTTCGCATTTATAATATTAGTATGATGATGTTGAGATTATTTGGATATTCAGTTTAAGGTAGGTAAGAAAGTGATACAGTTTTTGTAATTCACGAAGACGAGTGAGCTTTACTTGTGGTTACTTCGTGTACATGCACATTGCATATGTGTGCGTGCCTGTCAAAGCCTAGGTGGGAGCGGGCAGGCGCGAGCATTGCGCTCGCTCACACTTATACAGATACGACACACACACAACCATAAGTCAGTCGCCCTCGTGAATTGCAAGAACTATACAAGACTGGGCCCACAATCCATATAAAGTTGGCCATCTTTCCAGCCTGAAGATACAAAGAGCCAGTCCGCGGCGCCGGTGACCAACAACGGTAACTTGACTGCCGACCTGCTGGGCCTGTCCCAACAACATGAGGTATACAATAGTTCAATTATTGTTGTTATTTCATGAGTCATGTTTAGTGGATGGACTGAAAAACTGACCGAAAAATAGCTATTGTTAGCTGGCACAATAGGGTATTTGACCGCTATTTATCTTTTTAAGAGTTCTCAGTACGCTCGACCGTAGTTGCCGGCGCACGTGGGTAACCTGCTTGCTATTTCACCTAACATTGTGTGAGATAGAGATAGACTCAGTGTAGCGACTAGCGAGTGCATGCGCGCATACTTCCGTGCTACCGTCCTTTTTGGGTGAGAGGCGCGATATGTTCACCGAAATCAAGCGCGCGAAAAGGGTTGAACAGTCGTTTGGAAAGTGTTTTTGAGAAAAAACTACTAAATGTATGATTGCAAAGTAAACTTATTTCAACTAATGAAAAAATAAACTATGTTTAATGATAAATTGTTTGAGAAGTTTCATACTCCTAATCTTATTTATCTACGCCCAAAGTTGTCATAAATTTAGTGTTAAAATATGAATATTTCGAGGCTCATAACTTTAAAATCAATATTTTTTCAATGATTTATGTATCAATAAACCTAGATAACGACGAGACAAATCGATGTTATACTTAGTTTTGAGCCTACCATATAAATAATGTAGTAATCACCTTTCTACGTTTGTATGAAAAAAGTAATGGATTGGGCACCCTTAAATATCTTTACTAGTCTCTTTCTAAAACGAAATTTTTTATGGAGCGTGTATGGAACTGCTGTCTTGTGAGATCACACTTCAGTAGCGCTCTCTCTGTCTAACAGGAAACTTTAAAGTTCTATAACTTATTTGTTTTTGACCGATTTATTTTTTTGTTTTTACAAATGGTTTTTTTTATATCTCAAATATTTATAGAGGGTACATTTTCGATTATAAATAATGAATATCAACATTTTGACTGCAGTCAATTACCCAGTGCGTTGTGTCTGCAACATAAATGACGCGTACCTCTGAGCAAGTTGAAAGTGTACCTACACCTATTAACAGCGAAACTCATCATTCCAGACGAAGGACAAACCAGAGGAGCAGACAACAAAACAATTGGACAACACACCAACATTGGACGCCAACAACGGCAACCCCAACGTTGGCCACATATCCGCCAACTTCATACAAACCGAGCGCATGGCCGAGGTCACCAACAAGCTGGACGACTTCACGACGCACAACGGACACAACCATCCGCTGACGCTGCAGAACGCGATCTAACCGGGCCACGGCCGCGCCACGCCCGCGCCATGGGCCACAGCTTTGTCGCCTATGCGTCCGCTATAATGCTACGTCCTAATTGGCTGTCGGAACACGACACGACTTTTCTCGTCCGATCGACCTGTCGACTTATGTGATAAAATGAGGGTAGTTGACTTTTTATTGCTTTTTAGATTACGTTAGTCAAATAATCTGTAATAAAATATTCTTTTTAAAAAACCGACTTCAAACGCCCGCGCCAGTACAAAGTATATAATTTATTGTTGTTTTTTTTTTAAACCGCTCGACAGATTCGATAAAATTTAAATGGGACCACCTGAAAAGTATGCCCCTTTGAAACAAAAAAAGAATATGCCAAATCAGTTCAGGCGTCGAGTAATTGGTGAACATAAATTAAAAAAAAAGATTCCGACTAATTGAGAACCTCCTCCTTTTTTGAAGTCCGTTAAAAATACATATTATTTATATAGTTATTTACAAATTCGCTTATATTATATGAATAAATTGCATGCCTTTGAATTATTGAGTTGAGGGTACTTGTTAAAACATAACGGGGATGCACAACCGAACAGGTGACGTTACCGCCATAAATAGGTGCTGGCGTGCGCGAAAGATTGCCAGATTTTTCCACTACCCTCTCCCTCTTCATTTAAAATATTTATTACTGTCTTAATTTTACAAACTACTATGACACTTACAAAGTTATTTTTAATTGTTTTTGCCTATAAAATAACGATCAAAATGTAGTCAACTAACCTGTATATAAAGAACTTTATATAGATTTTTCTTAACTGGTAACACATTCGGTCACACGGTGTTTTTTTCAGCAACTGATTTTGACGTGGCCGACTTCAATTAGGACATAGCAGAGACAGGAACTGTCGCAAAGATAAAGATATGTCCACTTTTGATGTAACTTTGCCTAAACAAAATGTATAGAAACACTGGGGTCGAGTGAATCTTGAACAGCTTCATACGTCTATGCTTCAAGAGACAGCGTCCTTGTGGCGTTAACATCGAGATCCGATTGCATGGAAAAAAAAATTATGACATACTGAACATTTTTCTCACATTTTACGGTGCGTCCGATGATACCGACATCACTCGTATTGCGGTAATACATCAAAACGATTGACATAGTGACGTATGAAGCGGGCCACGATTCCTCGAAAAAGCGATAAAATGCGCGTCGCTTGTCACCAAAAGTCATGGCCCTGCGTATGGGTCAGTTACTGATTAATGGAAGCTGCAGTAAGGCCGGTCACATCTTGAATTTTTTTTTTATAATTTTGAGTAGTGTTAAAAATTACATACGTACTGACTTACGTCCATCTTTGTCGTTAACCGTTCATTATTATTTTAAAAACTGTCTGTATAATTTTTTAACCGGATTTGGCGTTCCGCATGCCATAGACAATATGACGTCACGGTGAAATCAACATGGCGGACTACCTGAGAAAAAATACGAGACAAACGTATCACGCTTGGTATTTAATGAAAGTGCTACAGTATATTATATTCTTAAGAAATAACATGTGTGTATAAAATCTTGTATTCAATGTAGCTGCCGGCCTTATTGTAAAAGGGTTAAGGGTCAATTTAGATTGGCACTCTCAGCTTGCATATTGGCTAGGTGAGACATAATATTAATTAGTTATGTATTGTATAGCCTTGCACCTTTGTCAAACTAATATCTCGAAATATGCTCGAAGTTTTGTTTAGGATTACTAAGTTAGAATTTTTATGACACAGTACTATGTTATATACATTGGTATTTATTTATTAATAGTTGCTAAAAGTCTGATTGTTAGAGAGAAATTAGGGTCAAATCACATTAGGGACTTATCGCTCGACAAAATGTTGTATAAAGCCATTGTAGCAAAACAACGTCGTATTTCGCTACTGCAAGCGTAGGCATTGGTATACTAAAGGCGGAAAGCTAAGGTTTAGAATAGCGGTGCGGTCAAATGACAGCAACGTTAAAAAAAATCTTTTGTCCTGTATGTGACAGTGTCAAAGATTCCACGCCATCTCGTTTCAGTGACGTTATTTGATGCTATATAGCAGGCGCTATTTGACGCATCTGGCTACAACGCTAGCTTAGAATAGGCCAACTTCCATTTTGCATATTCAATCTATCTGTGATGCATTTAATTCTTATGCGAAGTTATTGTCAAAAAGCCCATATACACAGACTTGGATGGATTGTACAGAAAACGGACTTTAAGCGATAGCGTGGAAAGTGAGTTTATCACATTTTGTACTATCTTAGAAAACTGTCTCGATAAATTATTCGTGTCGCGACAAAAATGTCTACAGTGAGGTCCTAGGCTGAAGTTTTATACGAAAGGTGCCTTTAATATTTTCCTATTGTTTTAGAAAACGGTGCTAATTAGATGAAATTTAATTTCAACGGTGAAAAGTACAAAATTTGTATTTAACGGCGATTATAGGCTAGGAGTCGGTCGTCAATGAATTATTTGTGTATTACATTTTCACGCCCTAGCCAATATGTACGCAACGAGAAAGTTTGTAGTTAATGTCTCTTGTGTGGACTATTCGCACAGATTTTGTAATTTATTCTTCTTGTTTGATGTTCATATCAAATCAAAATTCATCAAGTTCATTAAAAGGTCGATAATAATAATTGATACCAAAACATCGTTTTCAAATTCATACTTCAATTTTATTACAATCATTTATGTTAATATTTATAGAAATTAAATTATTGATATTGTATAATTATTTTTTGATTCGATAAATCTGGCGAATGGTTAACATGAGTTTGTGTTGGCACATGATATAATAATAATAAAATAATTAATTATAATTATTAAGTACTGCATTTATATCGCAAATCCACGATTTATGAAATAATAATATTTCTAGCTTTTTTTGTTCCGCTAAATTAATGTAAGCGAATATAAATTAATTAATAAAAAAACTGTTATAATTACCGCTTATCGTTCCTCATATTTGACGTATGAGAGAAAAAAAATATTTTCATATATTAAACAATATTAATAACTGTTCATTGCGTATTCGGAGTTAGGAAGGGGGTTTATCATTTCATTATAATCTGAGAGCCCACATTGAAATCTATATTAAACAGTTGAGTTTAGTCCACTGGTATACAGCTGTCAAAATATAATATAGAGAGGACTTTTTACCTGCCACCACGATCAGCTAAACTCACTCGGTACATACGGAACCAGTATGAAGCAGAGTGTTCTTTTTACTGTTTAGGTAATGAAGTGCTATGTTAATTGAGTGAAATTGTATTTTTCGTCGTGGACTCTCGGACTATTCACCAACTAGAACGTCATTTATCATTAATAGGTTGTGTATAGGGACGCTGTGCTATGCAGTGTGTGTATTACAATAATTATTTAATATAAGTTCTATTTATTGTGATGTTTTTATTATTATTATTAATAAAATAATAATTTTGGCTTTAGACATGTTTATTTGTGATTTATCAACCTGGAGGTTATATAACTTATACTTTAGACAAAGTAGTTTGTTACACCAAAAAAATGTGTGAAAATGAATGCAAACATTTTGTGTATAATATCGATTTAAAATTGAAAAGTTTTCTTTGTTTATGTTTTACATTGCACAGGAGATAAAAGGTTAAATAACATACAATAACAATACAATGTTATATAACAATTGTAACATACTGAATTATAACAAATTCCTCATAGATTCGCGCATGTGATGTGCGGGTCAAGTCCACATACAGTTTCCATTCAATTAACTTTGATTGAACAACATAAATGTACTACATGGTATCGTGTTACATAACGTTATATAACTGTTGCGGGAGCTATTATGTATTAAATGGCAAACAAGTGTAATATCGAACGAAGTCACGGACAAATGCTAGTAAAAATTACTTAGTCCTATCTGTTTTCAAATGTAAGTACCTATAAGTAATGTCTGATATAAGACTTATTTAGCTTTGAAATACTAGGCAAGTATGAAACTACTGTTTATAGACCTACATAACGAATTGCATATTTAAGGTGAGTCTAGATTATATAACAATGTTATGAAATGTGAAAAATGTTACATAGTCTAGAGTCAACTCTAGTCTTCTTTATCTATTTAATAAATAATACTTGAAACTACTGATTAAAACAGTTCGCACGTCTACGCAGATTGTTAGCTATTTTCTAAGTTTTTTGCGAAAATAAGATTTACAACATACTTAGTTTCATTCTGATTTGGTTAACTCTTCGTTCATTACTGTTAAATATTTTTAAATAAATACATCCATATTATAAATCTGCGATCAATAACAAAAGTTGTTTAAGAACGATAGTTCTCTTTGTATGTATACATAAAACAATTGCATTTATATATTGGACAGGACATGTACGTAATATTAAAATCACATACGAGGTGCGAACCGTCAAAATTAACTGATATAACTTTTTTTTTTTTTTTTTTCAGAAAATATAAAACTTCACTTTAAATGATATGAAACTTGAAAACTGAGATAAAAGCCCGAACGTGACGCAGTAGTAACAAAAAGAAAACAAACAGTTAAACGTTAACTATATGTTATAGTCTACCCAGCCTAACTGTACAGCTCAGTGTCACACTCATTTCTGAGGGTTCTTGCGGGTCTATAAGTGACAGCAAGTCTGCTGCATTATTTCAGTTTTATGTTACTGCAAGTCGGTCGTCAATTTTTGATATGATTTATTTGCAGTGATTTAAATTGGGTTCAAATATTTTTTCCGTAATATTTATAGTCAAAGAGTTAGTATATTTAAAAACAGTCGACCAACAAACCAAACCAACGATGCAATACTACCAACATTATTTAACATTATTTTATCGTTACGTCAAAAACACCTTTACCTACGTAAAAACAGGTTGAAGCCAATCCAAAGAGTTAAGCCGAGTCAAGTTATCGTTCAATTCTGTTATCTAACGTTCTGTTAACTATAATAATCATGGAAGTAGTAATCTAAAGCATGGAACCCTGACTAAAATAAAAACTGAGTACACACATATTTTATGCAATTTTTGTTTATTACCATTACCTTAGTGTGAGTGAAACAACATCACCGTTTGTGTTTATTCAATTATCAACTGTTCAAAGTTGTTCAAACTGTTCAAAAGTTCAAATTCTCAAATGACATCAAATTACACCATTTGTCATAAATACTGTCAAATTTAAAATACCATATTCCTGGTCAAACTATAGGTGTTCCTTATCCTTAATTTTGTCGGATAATACCTATTTACTCACTTGGAATTTTAGTGACAAACTACATAGACAATCTGACTTCGATGCTTAACTATTTCCATATATAAAGCTTAATATTATGGAACCCCGTCAAAATGGCGACGCTTACGTTATCCGAATAATTGTGGATTTCATTAGGTAATTGATGATTGACACGTAAGTCATGTATCTGTGTTTAGTTAATCGATCTTCAACTGAACTAATTCTACAGTTAGGCTGGGCGTGTATTTAAACATGCATAAACAATTTTTGTATTATAAGTAGTTAGCATTCAATATATTAATAATCTTACTCTGTTTCTCTCATTTACATTTTACCTGCAAAGTCCCTTTTTTTTTTCGCTTAGCGAAATAGTTTGGTTTGTGGATAATTTGGTGTCAATGTAGATACTAGATACTATTCAGTATTCAGACAATGTAAAAAAATAACGACGTCTTCTCTAGCGAATAGTGTTTCTGAGTAATTATATTCCCAATCACTGAAAAACGATTGATATATATAATTATGTAGATATGGTGGTCCGAACACTAACTTTGTTCCGCCATATTTATACATATAATATAACGATGTTTTTTCAGTGATTGAGAATATAACCACAGAGTAGGTTATAATAAAGTAATATTTACTCATGTGATATAACTCAGAACCACAGAGCAGAACTGCTCTGTGCTCAGAACCACTATTCACTAGAGAAAACATTGTCGAATAAAAAACTTGAGAATGTCACTTTGTATTTACCTTAAACAACATCGACTGACGCCAAATTATTCTCCTACCGATATACCCATATGATAAAATCTGTCAAAATTGTATATTCCAGACTAAACAAATATTGAGCGTAAGATAGCTCGTTCATTTAACCCACACACATCTTCAATTCCTATTTAATATTAGTAAGTAGTTAAAATAACAAATTATAAATAATACTTACCGGGATATGTTTTTTTCCCGACTTACCTATATTGTATATTCCATATTCCATTATTTGTTTACTAATATAAATTTAATTCCATTTGAATTTCCATGTATTGACGAAAAATGGCGTACGATAATAATTTATATTCAAGTATTACTTAAGATTTATGAAATGAAATTGTATGTCAGTATGTAATAAAGAAATAGTAGATTATTAACCAAGGGGATAAAGCAGTGTCTTCTGTCGCGGGTGACGATTTAAATCGAGAGCGTAACGAAGGACTCGAGGTTTACTCCCGAGCGTAGCGAGGGTGTTAAAAACTTAAATCACGAGCGAAGCGAGGGATTTAAGACGAGTTCTGAGTGTAGCGAGGGATTTAAGTTCACCCAAGACTAAGACAGCTTTATCACCGAGGAAAATACTCTACTTTTCGTACCATTTGCGAAAAAATTAACACAATAATAATATGAGATAAGCATTTATTAAAAATAATGACAATTAAAAGTAAAAGTTAACATTCGAAACATTGGTCCAATTATTATTGATAGAGAGAGTTACATTTTTGTTTGGTACATTTATTGTTGATGAGTTGATTTGAGTATTTCTCTGTTCTTGCGTCTGAGCATTTGCACTAATGGAATCCGACAATTCACTGTCACTGATTTAACATCGTAACGTATTTTTAGAACATTTACTTATTTATAAAAATAAATTAAAATAAACTTAACGTTTATGTATTTGAAGAAAACAAAAACGCGGCAAATTCCTAGACTAATATTTTTTTGTCGGAAAAGCAAAGGCATCAAGCTCATACGGCCTCGTCGGTTTTCGTAATTTTATTTAATAATCATAACTGCATAATAAATGCGTATTCCTTTTTCAAAAAGATGTATTTTTATATACAAACTCAATGGTGGTAAACACAGATGTAGTTCAGTCTTTGAGTATTGGTTTATTACTCAAAGAGTTCAGTATCGGTAAGTATTCCAAATTTAAATCACATTCTCCCCCTAGAGGATGAATGAAATTCAGTACAATTTTCTTTCCCTGTTTTTAACAGATTAAAAATGACTATTGTTATGTTCGCTTTTTGTGGCACAGAATGTCACTTTTTTGAGCAAGTGGTACGAAAAAATATGTTTAGAATTGTATAAATCGAAATAACCTACCTTACACAATTTGAACCTATAATCCTTTGGGCATTTCAACTAGCACCTTTAAAAAATAAAACAAATTTTATCCTATTATGTAGGTTTTTAAAATGTATTTTGAGTCAATCTACATGGCAAAACTTTTACTTATAAAAACAGCTATAAATTTATATTATTGAGCTTATACTTTGGAGCTCCATACTCTGAGTTTTATGTAATACTTGAATCACAGTATTTTTAATTTGAATTTGTAAGTTATTCGAAGATAAAATAACCTTGTTTGTCTAAATATTACAATTTATTAATTAATTATATTTATATTATTCCACTTGGTCTTATGTTGCTTCCTTCAGTTGGTTTTATAATTGCATGGAGTGAAGCATTATTTATTTTATATCCAACTCTTGACCGGATGGGGCATGCTTGACTGCCTACCCAGTCGTAAAATAAATCCAGCTTAAATTGAAGAAACAATGCAGTTGCAATATCGATAGAGGTTTTAATATTTATAATTTAAGTTCTATTCTACTCTACGCAATTATAAATCAGACTAAAATTAGAATTCGTACGCCCAAAATTAGTAGTCATTTCCAATTAATATTATTGCTTGTTGTAGGTGACATTTTTACAATTTTTGCTAATCGTCCATTTTATATAGAGTTTTTCCGTAAAATAAAATAAATCATGTAGAAACTACATACAAGACGGCCTTATGAATATTTTAAATGCTATTTTCTAATATTTAGTTACTTTTTTTGTATGAAATACTTGAGGTTGTTTCTGAGCGCGTACGCTACAGCGCCATCTTGGATTTCGCGAGTACAACAGTGAACATTTGTTTACCTTTTGTGAATAATTTCTTTAATCCCTATAATATACGCTGTTATAATACATAATAATTATAGTCAATAGAGTCGTGCATATCCGATTTTGTAAGGATTTTTAGGGGAAAAAAATCCAAGATGGCGTATTAGTCAGAAAAATGAATATAATAGATGGAGCTTTTGGTATTAACTTATGGCATTAGGGAAAATAATAAGCACATGTGCCAAATTCACCATAGGCGAGTAACGTTTAGCCCAGTAGGGCTAACAAGCACGCCACGAGAAAATTTTGTCCACCCGTTTTCTCGTGATATCCCTTAGAGATTCACGAGTAAATGAATAGACACAATTTTCTCGTGGCGCGCATGTAAGCCCTACTGGAGTTTTAAAGTTCTGACAGTTTTTGCATTGAAAATCTGCTAAAACATCCAATTTATCCTTCAGTTAAATGTTATTCGGCGTTACTGAAATTGGCACTAGAAGAAGTCAGCGTTAGCGTGATTTGGCTTATACATATAACCGCTAACCACGTTTGATGCTATTTGCTAAGGTTCCTTCTAGTACATTCAATGTTCTGAGAACATAGACAATTGGCCTACGCAAGTCGTTTCTATGTGTGCGTAGAGCATGGGTACGATTGTTAGCTGTCAGTGTATACCTAATATGAATACATGTATGTATTTATAATGATCACATTGAGACATGGCTTCTGTGTACGTTCTATTTCTTTATGTTAGCAATCGATGGATTTATAAGGAGAAAGTTTTAATAAAAAATACTATGAAATTTTATTACTGTATTTTTATTTCGATTAAGTAGGTACAGTTCTTGCAATTCACGAGAGCGCGTGAGCTTTACTTGTGATTACGTCGTGTACATGCACATTACGTAAGTGTGCGTGCTTGTGGGAACGGTCAGGCGCGAGCATTGCGCTCGCTCACACTTATACAGACACCACACACACACACACCAAACCGTGAAGCCACGCGCGCTCATGAATTGCAAGAACTATACCTAATTACAGTGGTTAGGACATTATTAGTGGTTAGGACTGTGGTCTCCTATTTTGGGGTTCGCAGGTTCGATCCCGGGTACGCACCTCTGACTTTTCGAAGTCAAGTGCGTTTAAGCAATTAAATATCACTTGCTTCAACGGTGAAGGAAAACATCGTGAGGAAACCTGCACACCTGAGAGTTCTTCACAATGTTCTTAAAGGTGTATGAAGTCCGCCAATTCGCATTTGGCCAGCGTGGTGGACTATGGCCTATAACCCTTCTCTGAGAGGAGACCGCTCAGTAGTGAGCCGTTGATGGGTTGCTTATGATGATACCTATCTTCATTTATCATAAATAGGCTAAAGTTTCAGTCTGGGACCCTGGCCACGCTCTATATTTCACTCAAGCGATTCACTGGAATCGTTACCACTGGGTAAGGTTGTGGTGGGAGAAGTGACGGATGACGTACAAGTTTATGCGTTCCTTCAGTGGAATTAGAACGTAGTGGATAAAGTCTCTGGTGAAATTATCTAAAAATGATTGTATCATTGTCTTAGATCATTGTGACGATTGAAATTGCCTCTAATTGATTAAAATTTATACAGCAAGAACACAATTCATTCAGTCAAAGGCAAAATTTAGCAATCATTCATAGATACTTACCGTTTCCTTTATAAAAAGGATAGAAATAAAACCATTAATTAAAATTGACCATTTGCTTTATATTTTGTCAGTTTGGTGTTTATCATACACTGTTCATTTTGCCAGCCTTAGCAAAATGTATGGACATTTATTTGTATAATATTTTGTCTCATTAACATCGAGATATGGCGAATTATAGCTAAAATACAATTTTATTTTATAGTTTTCTAATTGAATTATCAACATTTTTATAATAATTTGAATATTTTATTCTGCAGGTAGCTCGCATTAACAAATTACCTAATAATTATAACAATAATTAAGTACCTATTATTAGAGTTAAAATTATGTACGTTTTGCATAATTCTTACAAGAGTTTAACTCTTTTTCAGTGTGTTAGGTTAGGTAAGTTCTTTGCTAACTTAACAATTATTAGACAGCTAGATTTTTATCATTATTCATTACATCTACAAGTAAGTAGGTACAGCCTTCGCCAAATTAAAATGGCCGCTATGAACGAAGTCGAACATACGACACGAACGAACGACAGGTCGACTGGATTGGATGGACGTCACCGGCCACCGCGTGGTTCAGAGCGATCATAAATATTGGTGACGACAGTAAATAAGTGGGACAGGTACCCACTTATATTAGTAAAGAAAGTATAGAGAAGGAGCCCAGGCCGATCAGACCGTCATTTTATAAAAGCTGAAAGTTTCTCTGCGTGTGCCCCTCATTAAGATAAGAACGATCCCCAACTATCAAGTGTGGATCATGGTGGCTTTGGGAGATATCAGGTAACAAAAGTTTATACACCTTTGCTACCTGATTTGCTAGATAAAAAGTATCCTATGTGTTAATCCAGGGTGTAATCTATTTTCATTCCAAATTTCAGCCAAATAGGTTCATTAGTTGTTGCCTGAAGAAGTAATTAGGTAGTACGTGAATTTCGGTTTTTCAAAATCCTGTGGGAAACATTAATTTTTCGGGATAAAAGTAGCCTAAGTGTTAATCCAAGGAATAATCTATCTCCATTCTAAATTTCAGACAAATCTGTCAAATTAATTATTATTTAAGTTATGTGTGTGTACCTATGTTTTTTACTCTTTCACGCAAAAACTTCTGAACGGATTTGGCTGAAATTTGAAATACAGATAGATTAAACTTTGAAACAACAAACAGCTTAAGTACTTTTATCCCGTAAAAATTCATCTTTCCCGCAGGATTTTGAAAAACCTAAATTCACCTGTTACTTCTTCACGCCACAACTTATAAACCGATTTGGCTGAAATTTGAAATAGAGATAGATTTTACTCTGGACTAACACATAGCTTACCTTTCATCCCGTAAAATGCCATGATTCCCGCAGGATTTTGAAAAATCGAAATTCACGTATTACTTCTTCATACCACAACTAATGAACCTATTTGGCTGGGAATGAAGATGGATTATACCCTGGATTAACACGTAAGATATTTTAAAAAATTCATAATTCACCAAATCAGGTAGCACAGGTGTATCATCCTTTACTACCTGATATCTCCCAAAGCCACCATGATCCAAAATTCGTAGTCGGGGATCGTTCTTACCTTAATACACGCAGAGAAACTTTTAGCTTTTATAAAATGACCAAGGTCTGATCGGCCTGGGCTCCCAGTCCATTAAGAAAGTATGCAATCTTTCCCCAAAAATATAGTGAAGACATCGTAAAACAATAAAATTAAAGACTAGGTACTTACTACATAAACTAGTGGTTCGCCCCGAACTGAGACCTCGCGGTAACGGTATCCCATGATTATTCATTCAATCGATACATGATAACCAAAACTGACATTATTATTATGCCCGTTTTCACCAAACATACCTAAATCATCCCCTAAGTAGGAGTCTCTTAACGTAGGTAGCTCCTAAATACAATCCTAAGTCCTAACACCCAATATCCTTTTAGGTGTCCCGTACAGGATCGTGATAAATAAGTTGACAGAAAACATCAATCACCTAACTTATAGGTAGCCCGTAAAGGTTAGGGAACGTTAGTGAAAACATTGAATTATTTATCAAACATTGAATTTAACTCGTAGTTCCATGGGAATAGTTACTGACTGCGCCATCTATTAGCATTATTGTGAAGCTATGTTGATGCTATATGAATTACTGACGCCCATTAAAAATTAAATAATCTCGTTTCTTTATAATATTCATATAATTTTAGTATTTGTTGTTCAAGTACAGGATATAAGTGACCTAAAAACATAAAATCAGTTTGAAAATCCATAGCGGATTTTTCTAGAGAGCGTCTTCAAGCGAGCGTATAAAATCGCCACTTTGAAAGCCCCCCATTTCGTCAATTTTAAGGGAAAAATTAAAAAAAAAATATTTTTGTACTCAGTTCAAAATTATCTTTAAAATGATACGTAACAATTTTATGTAACGCGATTTTTTTTTTTTTACTTCGCATTCGCTTCTATGAGAGCCCCCCTGAAATAAAGATTTTTATAACTTTTTAAGCCATTTTCGGCTGGAGGCCATCGGTTTACATATTATATCTAAATTTGAAGTAATTACGTTCAGTAATTCAAAAGTTATAAGGCTCTGACAGACGGACGGACGGACGGACGGACGGACGGACAAGTGCAAATCGCCCTAGTTAACTCAAAGACCTTCGCTTCGCTCGGTCGATTAATATAGTTTTAGTGGGTATACTAAAGACATTTCCTAGGTAGGTATTTACTTTAAAAACAGATTTGTATTTTTAATACTGATTTAGTCTTAGGTAAGTAATTTGACTAACAAACGCTATAATAAGCCTTATTATTATTAGTAAGGTAGGTACAGTTCCCGGCAGTATATAGGTATACCAAATAAAAAAATAAGTACTCTTACCAGGCGCACTCCGTATTTTAGATATTTTTTTTTAGATAATACAAAGCTGAAGAGTTTGTTTGTTTGCTTGAACGCGCTAATCTCAGGAACTACTGGTCCGATTTGAAAAATTCTTTCAGTGTTAGATAGCCCATTTATCGAGGAAGGCTATTATATCATCACGCTAAGACCAATAAACTATTCCACGCGGACGAAGACGCGGGCAGAAGCTATAAAGATATAAAGCTACAAGTAGGTAGATATCTACCCGGCGTCGCGTCTTACCCGGCCCGTCGTGACGGGGCAATTAAATGGGCTGACGTAGTCCGAAGAGATAAACTCCTAGGACCTAGATGAATATGGTAATTAAGCTCTGTTGCAACCTGTTGCACTTTATTCTGTGGTACCAAGAGTCGCTATTTATTTACCTAAGGGCCTGTTTCACCCTCCGTTAAAGTGTCTGATATACATCAAACAGATAAAATATCTGTCAGATAAATCTGTTTGATTATCAGAGAGTTTATCTGCTAGATTGTTATAACGGACACTTGTGAAACAGAAATTTAAACGGAAACAGGCCTCTGACAGACAGGCTCTGTCAGAAACAATACCCCCAATTTATCTATGTATCGACTGTTAACCGAAATACATGTCAATATCTGTATTTATTCATTTATTTCTTTTTCTTATTACTTATCTTGTATAACAGCTGTCTTGTGGTTGGCTCGCGATTTCATTTGAGGCTATGCCTGAAAATCAGCGCTCATCATTTTAATGTTGCAGCATTATGCTGAGGCAGTAGCCTTTTCAGCGTTAACATTTAGGAACAATTTATTATTAAATTATTTAGTGATTAAGATTTTGTCTGTATATCATTATTCTTAAAGACCTTTTTGTTAAAAGCTGAATAAATGTTTATTTATTTTATTAAACAGGCCCTAAATGATTTTGCGGAGTAAATGTTCTGTAATTTGTACTGTTATCTACCAGGAACAGTTCCTACTTAGTCGAACCCTCAGAATACAGAACAAACAAAAACTAACCCGCATTCGTGACGTGTATAGTTTCATGCTCCGGGACATTCTTAAGATCTGCACGCACGGAGCAACTTCAATTTGCAGTTGCGATAATATAGTTGCGATCACCGAAACTCGCAACTAGGTAGGTATATAGAGTTGCTACGTCTACACAATTTCTCCAAATTATATGAAAATCGTAAAAATAGCTCTACCTACGTGTTTGTTTTCTGTACCGAAATAAGATTTCTGTTAAAAAACGGTATGACTGAAAAGTGTTGACCTAACGGTCAATTTAACCGGTTAAATACCTTTATTTTTTCTACCGCTTTCATTCCTGCTTCCACTGAGTCAGTTTTTAGCTGGTTCCATATTCTGGTCGCGTCCTTCATAAATCTTTATTGCGCACTTATTACGATATAGAAAGGTACCTATTGGTTGACTAGTCTTTGAGTTGACTAAAGGATGCTGTAGATATTGCTTCTAGACTTAATTCGGCATCACAACTTCGCTGCTTTGTTCTGAATCTGAAAAAAGAAACAGGTTGTTATTGGGAGAACCGATTATTGGGTATCTTATTAATAATTTATTATTAGGTAGGTTGGGCTGCTTTCTGTCTGCCCGTCTTAACATGTATTGAATTGTAGAACACATTTGTGGAACCCCTCATTGTGGAAATATTCTATTCTATTCTATTCTAACAAAGTAACCCATGCAGGGTTAAATGAGCTTGGCATCCAGCTGCCTACAAGATAGTATAAAAAAGACTGGTTGTCTGTAAAGTCGGTTTACGCACGATAGTTTTACGTGATAACGTCATAAAGATACATTGATGACTGGCGGGCGGCGGCGGGCGTTTTCTATAAACGCTTGGACCGAACGTGCCTCTCTATCACTTGTTCCACGCTCTCGCTTGCACACGCAGGCTCAGGCGGAACGTGACACTTTTTTGTGCGTGCAGCCGGTGTTCATCGATTTATAAGACGTTATCACGTCAAAAACTTATTACAATGTAATAGCTACAAAATAATATTGTAAAATGATTATTATTTTGAAAAGAGCAACTGCTGAGTTTCTTGCCGGCTCTTCTCAGCAGATTCCGCTTTCCAAACCGGTGGTAGAGTTATGACGTGTCATAAGAGCCACAGGTTGGCCTACGTGAAATAAATAAATTTGCATTTGAATTTAATTTTGAATTTGATGATAGGTAATGTTGATGAAAGTCGTATCGGTGTCGTTATCTATCTATAATATAATAAAACTGTAACAGGTCCAATTCTGTACATTGAAGATATTTTGAAAATTTTTGTTTGAGGGCACTCTATAATCGATACTGAAGCCAAAACAATTTTTTTAAATTTTTTGTCTGTCTGTCTGTCTGTCTGTGTCTGTCTGTCTGTCTGTATCTTGGCCGCGCATCACGCCGAAACTACTGGACGGATTTAAATGAAACTTGGCATGATTTAAGTTCATACTACGAGGTATAATATAGGATACTTTTTATCCCGAAATTCAGCACGGTTCCCTTGGGAGAGGGGATGAAAGTCAAAATGTGTATTTAGCTGTAATTCATTAACACGTATTCCGATTTCAGTCATTCTTTTCTTGTTAGAAAGCAGGTACTTTAGAGATTGTCCTGTAATTATTTCAAGGTCGTCAATTTAGGAGTTCAGAAATTATAGACATCGCAATCTTCAGTATAAGGTCCAAATAACTTGAACCCCGGAATCTACAGGATACTTTGAATGTACGGCTCATCTTAAGCTGGCATTTATACTTTATCGTATATAGCCATCGTGGATAGCCCTATTTTGTCAAAGTCAAACTACTCCAAAGGCGTCAGATTTTGCCAAACGATCATTATACCTACAATCTACATACTCCATAGTAGGTATGGATGTAATACATCGTATGGACGTAATGTTACAGTGTTTTCCTATGCAATTTAATATTCTAATCATACTAATATTATAAATGCGAAAGTGTGTTTGTTTGTCCTTCAATCACGCCACAACAGAGCCACGGATCGACGTGATTTTTTGCATGGGTACTATAGTTGAGGACCTGTAGAGTAAACATACGCTACTTTTTATCCCGGAAAATCAAAGTGTTCACGAGGGATTTTAAAAACTAAATCCACGCGGACGGAGTCGCGGGCATCAGCTAGTCTTATAATATAATTGTGTAGGAATGGCAAAGATCCAAAGCGAGGTCGTCACAATACATTCACGTTGCACGTTCTCACGCCAAAACATTCAGACCTTATGGAAAAAGCTATGTTGCTAGACCTTGCTAGCGTGTTGAGCATCAAATATTAACAAAAAAGAAACACGGCCCAGCAAAGCCGTCAACAATAGGTATTTACACAGCAGGCCCAAATATTTGCGCACCCTTACCTAACACGGTATCATCGCTCGTCCACTTTTTGCCTCACTTACCCTGGAACGCTTCTGTTCTTTTAAGGGTAGCAAAAACACTTCATATTCTCTTGTAAGCCTGCCTTTTTAAGGTACAAGAGTTAAACCCATTTTTCTATGGCAAATGAATTCCCAGGCACGCATCTCTGACTTGTCGGAGTGTTATGTGCGTATTAAATTATTAATCACTAGCTGATGTCCGTGACCTCGTCCGCGTAGATTTAGTTTTTAAAATCCCGCGGGAACTCTTTGATTTTCCGGGATGCCTATGTCACCCTCTCTCAACTATATCTATCCAAAAAAAAAGTGTGTGTGTCAGCTCCGACGCACGACTGGAGTTTACTCCTTACAACGTCGTAATGCATTCGCGGCGCTCGCTCAAGGCGCCGCTCGGACCCGATCGGTACGCGCTCGGCCTCCCGAAGCGAAAGCTCTTTCGCACGAAAACCAACCTTATTTACTCAACGTTAGGGTAGAAATTTGCATCGTTGTGAAAAACGTAACGAGGTCACGGCTTCCCTCGGAAAGCTCTTTCGCACGAAAACCAACCTTATTTACTCAACGTTAGGGTAGAAATTTGCATCGTTGTGGAAAACGTAACGAGGTCATTGATAAGTAGATTTTACTCCTCGAATTTTTCTCATACCAGACCCCTAAAATCGATTCTTAAGGAGTAAACTCCAATAAACTCCAAAAAACACGTCAATCCGTAGCTTTGTTGCAGCGTGATTAACGGACAAACCAACAAACAAACACACTTTCGCATTAATAATATGTATTAGTAAGAAAGAATTCTACGATACTAAAGATACGATACTACGATAATAAGCGATCTAATTAAATTTTATATTAGCGGCACGCTATGATGGCCGGTTTGACGTTTGTCCGCTCATGAAGTTCCGTATTAATTGATAACGACTTTGAAGGAAATAATTGTATTACTTTATTGACGATAGTGATGTGCAGAGATTCATAAATTTTATCGAATGTAGTTTTAGGTTTAGGACTCAAAATTTATTTATTAAATTGATTTCTAAAATGTATACAAGTGTAGAAAAATCAGTTTGCACCATTTAAGGGGTGAATGTACTTGTGAATATGAACAATTTTCACTATGTGGACAAACCTCTGAAATCGCAAAAAAATATCAGCTGTTTCATACAAAAGGTAAAATTTTTATTTTTATATGATATATACCACAAGTATCCATTACAAGATCAGCCGCCGAATCCAACTCGGCTGGGCTGCGTTCGGGAAGCTCCGAGATGTCTTCTCGTCCAAAATTCCTCAGTGCCTGAAGACTCAAGTCTTCGAACAGTGCGTGTTGCCAGTGATGACTTACGGATCCGAGACATGGTCGCTAACTAAGGGCCTCATAAGTAGGCTCAGGACCGCTCAGCGGGCGATGGAGAGAGCTATGCTCGGAGTGTCCCTGCGGGATCGAATCAGAAATGAGGAGATCCGTAGGAGAACCAGAGTCACCGACATAGCTAAGCGAGTCGCGATACTGAAGTGGAAATGGGCGGGGCACATAGTTCGAAGAGCTGATGGTCGTTGGGGTCCCAAGGTGCTGGAGTGGCGACCCCGCACCGGGAAGCGCAGTGTTGGCAGACCCCCCACCAGGTGGACCGACGACATCAAACGAGTCGCAGGGAGCCGCTGGATTCAGGCGGCGCAAGACCGAGGCCTGTGGAAGTCCATGCAAGAGACCTTTGTCCAGCAGTGGACGTCTATCGGTTGATAAAGAAGAAGAAGATATACCACAACTCGGCATTTGGTTTTCTAAATTGAAAATTTTTAAAAATGGAATCTAATACGATCGTCACATAGGATCGCTGGCTAGCACAACTACTACCTCCGGCAAACTCGCGTCAATGCTCAATGCAAAACAAAGCAGTTTCGAATTGACGTTGCTTCGAAAAGTATAAACTGTCAGTGCAATGCGATTGTGATATAGTTTTGACCTGGCTTTGGATTTCAAATATTGATACTGCATTACTGTTGACCCTTGCTCGTTAATTTGGACTCTGTTCAAGCCCTTTGTTGTGGATTTCGTCGATATGACCGAACGTACGCAGAGAACTGTTCTAAATAGTCAGACACGTGAGTTCGTAATACGCCTTCGTAACTATTTCGATCGTGAAGCTCAAAATGGAGGGCCAATTTTACCTATAACGTCAGTGGTTGAACGCGTAGCTGATGCGCTTAATATTGGACAACGAACTGTTAGACGGATAACTAAAAAAAAATATGGCGAGACTGGCACAGAAGAAAATAAACTTCACACACCAAAAAAGAGAAAACGAGCAAAACCAGTCGTAGGCATCGATAGCTTTGATGCCGATGCTATCCGAAGACATGTTTACGGCTACTATTTACAGAAGGAGTATCCAACAAGAAAAAAGTTGGTGCATTCACTGAAGGAAGCTGGATTATTCTTCGGTGGGGAAAGTTCTTTAACGAAGATTTTGAAGACCATTGGATTTCGATACAAAAAATGTAACAAACGCAAAATATTGATGGAAAGATTTGATATAGCGATGGCAAGGTATACTTTTTTACGGCAAGTGAAAGAAATCAAAAATTGGCAAAATGTTGTGTTCTTGGTTGAAACATGGCTTAATGCTAACCATACTGTAGGCCGTTCTTGGAACGATGACACAGCAGCATCTACTTCCAAAGTTCCTGTACGAAAAGGATCGCGACTTATAATTTGTCACGCCGGAACCATCAACGGGTTTGTCGAAGGTTCTCTCATGGCTTTTGCGTCAAAAACCACTGGAGACTATCATGAAGACATGAATGGAGAAAAGTTTACTGAATGGTTTACCTAAATGTTGTGTAGCCTCCCTGAACCATCTATTATAATTATGGACAACGCCCCATACCACTCGATGCAAATTGACAAGCCACCTGCCCAATCCCAAAAGAAAGCTGATATCGTCGCATGGCTTCGTAAAAATGGCGTAGATGCAAACATGAATATGTTAAAAGCGGAATTAGTACGTCTTTTAAAAGAAAACAAACCAACCAAGATCCGATACGTCATTGACGAAATAGCATTAGAACATGGGCACAGAGTTATACGGTTACCGCCTTACCATTGTGAGTATAATGCGATTGAGTTGGTGTGGGCTCAAATTAAGGGATATGCTGCAAGACACAATACAGAACCCCCATTTACCACAAAAAAAATGCTAAAATTATTAGAAGAAGCTTGTGAACATGTGACTAAAGGAGACTGGGAAAAGGTTGTGAATAGAACTGTTAAATTAATAAGGGAAGATTATGAAAGAGATGTGAAAATAGATAATATTATAGAAAACGAACATATAATTATTAATGTAGGTGATGATAGCAGTGACGACAGTGAAAATAGTAGTATGGACGAATCTGATTAATTATGGCCTTTTGTGGCACCTTTTTTGGTATCTTTTGTATTCATATGTTTCTTGTGTGCATATAATGTATGTATATTCATTTTCATTCAAATATTCAGTTCGTTCAAATAAATTAAATAAACATATACATTTTTGTTTTATTAAACCTATTTAATCAGGTACAAAAACAAAACTTAATTGTTTTTTGTTCGAGAATAAATTGACATTCCACATCACTATTGTAATGTGTCAAACCGGCCATCATAACGTGCCGCTAGTTTAGAACACAAAAGCAGATTGTGACTTAAATATGACAGTATGTTTCCTTGGGGACTTTTTTGCAGAGAATAATGAGTACTTTAATCATTTTTATCTACTCCAGCATCGAAAAGTTCCAATTTCGAGTTTGACAGCTGAATCGAAATGAACCCTCTTTCGATTTTGCTTCTCATTTCGATGCAGCTCGTTGTATGGGACCTGAATCGAAATGGTTATCTTCTTAAACTAGCGGCACGATATGATGGCCGGTTTGACACATTACAATAGTGATGTGGAATGTCAATTTATTCTCGAACAAAAAACAATTAAGTTTTGTTTTTGTACCTGATTAAATAGGTTTAATAAAACAAAAATGTATATGTTTATTTAATTTATTTGAACGAACTGAATATTTGAATGAAAATGAATATACATACTTTATATGCACACAAGAAACATATGAATACAAAAGATACCAAAAAAGGTGCCACAAAAGGCCATAATTAATCAGATTCGTCCATACTACTATTTTCACTGTCGTCACTGCTATCATCACCTACATTAATAATTATATGTTCGTTTTCTATAATATTATCTATTTTCACATCTCTTTCATAATCTTCCCTTATTAATTTAACAGTTCTATTCACAACCTTTTCCCAGTCTCCTTTAGTCACATGTTCACAAGCTTCTTCTAATAATTTTAGCATTTTTTTTGTGGTAAATGGGGGTTCTGTATTGTGTCTTGCAGCATATCCCTTAATTTGAGCCCACACCAACTCAATCGCATTATACTCACAATGGTAAGGCGGTAACCGTATAACTCTGTGCCCATGTTCTAATGCTATTTCGTCAATGACGTATCGGATCTTGGTTGGTTTGTTTTCTTTTAAAAGACGTACTAATTCCGCTTTTAACATATTCATGTTTGCATCTACGCCATTTTTACGAAGCCATGCGACGATATCAGCTTTCTTTTGGGATTGGGCAGGTGGCTTGTCAATTTGCATCGAGTGGTATGGGGCGTTGTCCATAATTATAATAGATGGTTCAGGGAGGCTACACAACATTGAGGTAAACCATTCAGTAAACTTTTCTCCATTCATGTCTTCATGATAGTCTCCAGTGGTTTTTGACGCAAAAGCCATGAAAGAACCTTCGACAAACCCGTTGATGGTTCCGGCGTGACAAATTATAAGTCGCGATCCTTTTCCTACAGGAACTTTGGAAGTAGATGCTGCTGTGTCATCGTTCCAAGAACGGCCTACAGTATGGTTAGCATTAAGCCATGTTTCATCCAAGAACACAACATTTTGCCAATTTTTGATTTCTTTCACTTGCCGTAAAAAAGTATACCTTGCCATCGCTATATCAAATCTTTCCATCAATATTTTGCGTTTGTTACATTTTTTGTATCGAAATCCAATGGTCTTCAAAATCTTCGTTAAAGAACTTTCCCCACCGAAGAATAATCCAGCTTCCTTCAGTGAATGCACCAACTTTTTTCTTGTTGGATACTCCTTCTGTAAATAGTAGCCGTAAACATGTCTTCGGATAGCATCGGCATCAAAGCTATCGATGCCTACGACTGGTTTTGCTCGTTTTCTCTTTTTTGGTGTGTGAAGTTTATTTTCTTCTGTGCCAGTCTCGCCATATTTTTTTTTAGTTATCCGTCTAACAGTTCGTTGTCCAATATTAAGCGCATCAGCTACGCGTTCAACCACTGACGTTATAGGTAAAATTGGCCCTCCATTTTGAGCTTCACGATCGAAATAGTTACGAAGGCGTATTACGAACTCACGTGTCTGACTATTTAGAACAGTTCTCTGCGTACGTTCGGTCATATCGACGAAATCCACAACAAAGGGCTTGAACAGAGTCCAAATTAACGAGCAAGGGTCAACAGTAATGCAGTATCAATATTTGAAATCCAAAGCCAGGTCAAAACTATATCACAATCGCATTGCACTGACAGTTTATACTTTTCGAAGCAACGTCAATTCGAAACTGCTTTGTTTTGCATTGAGCATTGACGCGAGTTTGCCGGAGGTAGTAGTTGTGCTAGCCAGCGATCCTATGTGACGATCGTATTAGATTCCATTTTTAAAAATTTTCAATTTAGAAAACCAAATGCCGAGTTGTGGTATATATCATATAAAAATAAAAATTTTACCTTTTGTATGAAACAGCTGATATTTTTTTGCGATTTCAGAGGTTTGTCCACATAGTGAAAATTGTTCATATTCACAAGTACATTCACCCCTTAAATGGTGCAAACTGATTTTTCTACACTTGTATACATTTTAGAAATCAATTTAATAAATAAATTTTGAGTCCTAAACCTAAAACTACATTCGATAAAATTTATGAATCTCTGCACATCACTATCGTCAATAAAGTAATACAATTATTTCCTTCAAAGTCGTTATCAATTAATACGGAACTTCATGAGCGGACAAACGTCAAACCGGCCATCATAGCGTGCCGCTAGTGTAAAATAGGATACCTAAATCTAAGGCTCTGAGTTCTGGCACTTTTGTACCGTTCATATGACAGAGGCGCCACAGGCGGCTGGTGGCGGCTTACGGAGTTACTTTTTGTTGACAGAGGCGCCACAGGCGGCTGGTGGCCGCTTACGGAGTTACTTTTTGTTACTTTATTGAGCCTACGGCGTATTTTGTTAATGATTTTACTTCCTTGTCGTAGATAAAATCTTGTATGCAACTGAACGTAATTAGTCATTTTAATTCTCGTACTATCCTATTTTGATACTCGGCAAGCCTCGTATCAAAAAACAGCACTCGAATTAAAATGACCCTCATTACGATGCAGTTGCATAAATAGCTATTATGTATCATCAATAGTTTTCTCAGCCCACGCCAAATGATGCATTTTATAGGCACAATTTTGGTACTTTGTGTTACATTATTGCAATTTTCTTAAAGATCTATAACTTTTTTGAAAACAAATTATAGCCTATGTTACTTTCTGATAACTTAGCTTTCTATTGGTGAAAAAATGGTTATATCGGTCCAGTAGTTACAGAGCCTATTCGGTACAAACAAATAATCTTTCCTCTGATTCTTTGATTTAAAATTGAAGATTAAATCTTGAGGAAACTTGAATGCCTGAGAGTTCTCCATAATGTTGTCAAAGTTGTGTGAAATCTACCAATCTGCAAGTGGCCAGCATGGTGGAATATGACCTAAATAGAATAGAATATTTTTTTATTCAAATAAACTTTTAAAAATTACTTTCGAAGTCAAGTGGACCTACCACCTGGTTCGGAATATCATTCATTGCATTGCCAAAAATGCTTCGCATTGGAGAGGAGAATTGAGGAGACATTGTGCCCAGTAAGACACAATGCCGAGAATAGAACCACCTGGAGAAACATCGTATGGGAGAAGGTGATCCATGCTAAGGATCGCGACCCTCAGTAATGAGGATAATGGTGCAGAGAGAGATAGTGTGCCCAGTAGTGGGCAATGGATAATGGTTTGAGATGAATGATCAATGAATGTATCTTGACCTATCTCTACCAACATTAACAATGCGAAAGTGTATTTGTTTGATAGTTTGTCCTCCAATCACGCAAGAATGAAGCAATGGAACGACGTGATTTTTGGCATCGGTCATAGTTGAGGACTTGGAGAGTGACATAAGCTATCCAAGAAAAACAGGTTCCCGCGGGATTTAAAAAAAGTTACTTTACGCGGACGATGTTGCTGGCAAAAGCTAGTATAACTTTACATTAACGGCACCTAACTTATCAGACCCAAACATTTGCGCACCCTTACTTAGCATAGTGTCGTCGTCCGTCCACTTTTTGCCTCGCATGGCCTGGAATCCCCCCCATCGTTTGGGCCCGGGCCGAGGCAGCAAAAACTCAATCTCTTGTGCTTCTTGGTTCTTCAGATCCTTCTTCCCGCGCACGCCGATGAATTTGCCTCGAAAAGAAACATCGTAAGGCCTCTTCGCATGCACAGACTTTTTTCCTCTGACGCCGTAGAATTTGTGTAGGTTAGCTCGCTTTTCGACCTCGTTCACCCTATATAAATGACACTGATTTTAATATTTGAAACTAAGTTAGAACAACACTAAATAAAATAAAAACCTAAGCTTTTTACATCTACACACATAAATTATTAAGTTTTGACTACGCACCGCCTAATCCTTGTAGCTACGAGGCAGCGGTACGTAGCCTTTACGGCGTAGAGGCTACGCACCTAAGTTGCAACGTACCACTACCAAGGTACTTGTAATGTTTTCACAACTCAAAAACTAAGTATTTTATACCTAGAGCCAGTAACAGTAAAATTACACAATAATTTGAAGAATATTCATATTTTCTGACTTTCCAAAAGTGCAATCGCTACCTACTTTGAATAAAATTATTTGACTTTGCTTTTCGTTTTATTTATAATATTAATCTTTTCAGCGGTTGAACCGTATGAAGTAACAGAGACCAAACATTTTCGTATAATACTTTGTATATATGGATTATAATTACCTTTCATCAGAAATATCCGGAGTGTCCGTTGACACCTCAGTATTCACATTCGATCGCAATTCATTAAGGTATGCGTTTATCACTTCATTTAAAATCGGATATTCGGCCCCATCGTTTTTATCATCAGTTGTGTAATCTATCTGTCCAATCAAAGACCCAGATCTGTCTGGCAAGGCCATAAAATATGGGTGGGATTCTTTCTTACCTCTCATGCCAACGAAACCCATTGGAGCTCTTTTATAATCCATGTCGGAATATGAATTGAAGCTATTCTTCATGAAATCTGGGTTGGAAAAATGTTTCTTACCTCTCATGCCTACAAAACCCATTGGAGCCCTTTTGTTATCAATTTCTTGAAACGAAGGATCAGAAGAATCTTTCTTTCCTCTCATACCAACGAATCCCATAGGAGCTCTCTTATCGCCCATATCCGTAAAAAAATGATAATCGTTGTTGCCATTAAAACTGTAATCCGGGTAGTAATCTTTCTTGCCTCTCATACCAACAAAGCCCATTGGAGCTCTTTTATACTCCATATCCAAGAATGGATTGTAAGTTTTCTTGCCTTTAACACTGACGAAGAACTGAGGTTTTCTCTTATAGAACTCTGATGCATAATTATAATACTTTTTTCCCCGCATGCCAAGGAAACCCTGTGGAACCCTCCTCACCACCTCCTGTGCTGAAGCAGCGTGCACCAGGTGAATGGTAATTGTAAATAAGAAGATATAGGCCTTTGACGCACCCATTTGTGTACTGGAAATCTGAAAAAGAAAGAAAAAAATATCATAATTATCATCTAAACCAGTGATTCTCAAAGTGGTCCAGGTGACGGGAGACGGGACACTAAACGGTGGTCTACATTGGCGTGACCATAAGGGGTCTTTGGGTAAAAAAGTTTGGAAATCCCTGCCAGTGATTCCCAAAGTGGTCCAGGTGGACCCCCAGGGGTGATGTGAAAATGACGGGGGTCTACGAAAAAAAAGTTTGGGAACCTCTGATCTAAACCCAACAGCCCACAGGTCTCACAGCCATCAGGGTCAGAGCACATTATGGAGAACTCTAAAGCATGCCGATTTCCTCACTATATTTCCCTTCACCGTTATTTAGAAAGAAATTAGAGGTTCTTTGATTCAAACCCCAAACTCTCCATAAAGAAAACTGCTGTGCGATTCTCTTAAAGAGATTTCATTCGCCTCTGATTGGTCGATACTCAAGCGCTATTGGCTATAATACATTGTTGCAGAAAGAACGCGATAAATTCAGCCAATCACCTCAATTGAGCCTGCAGCAATGATTAATGCAGCTTATAGAAGTCAACCTGTAATCGCTTTTGTTATACGAAAGACCTCTAATGCCCGTTTTCACCAACCGTACCTTAATCATCACCTAATTAGGAGTCTTTTTACGTAGGTAGCCCCTAAATACAATCCCCTAGCCAATGCCATTTCGATCTATAGGTGTTCCCTAAAGGTTCGTAAAAAATTGGTTGTCTTTAAAGTCGGTTTACGGACGATAGTTTTACGTGATAACGTCATAAAGAAACATTGACGATGACTGGCGGGCGGCGGCGCGGTCACAAGCCAAAGCTTGGGCCGATCGTGTCTCTCTATCGCTTGATTCGTGCTCTCGCTTACACGCTGGTAGGCTTAGGCGAAACGTGACACTTTTTCGTGCGTGCAGCCTACCTAGCCAGTGTTCATATATTTATAAGACGTTATTACGTCAAAACGAATTGATAGAAAGCGTCACCTAACTCAGCTTAAGTAGCCCGTAATAGTTAGGGAACGTTGGGGAAAACGGACTTAAGCTAGCTCATGTTGCTCAAGTGACGAATTTACCCGCTGTTCGTGTAATAGCGTCTGAATAACGTGACTACACACGGCACAGTATAACAAACGGAATTCCCATGAGAGCACGTAATGTACATCATGTAGACCTTATTAATTACCTACGATTGGTGAACAAAGTGAGTAAGAATAACGCGTCGCATATTGCGTCTATCTTCAGGTTGCTTATAGTAATAATAATGTCCTCCCCACCAGAGACTTGCCATCAGAGATTTGCCATCTGCGCGGGAAATATTATAGTGCACAAGTGTGTGCGCAAACCAGGCGCACTCTCTAATCCCTCGCTCTCATAGTCACATGGGACGGAAATCCGACACGACTGGAGAGAGATCAGGCGCAGGACTACATGATTTTCAAAAACATTACGATTTGAATAAAACACATGAAATTGTATTTACCTACTGTTAGGTAATTAAGCCGTAAGTTAATGAAAAAATAATATTCCTTTGCTATAATCCGCCAAACAGAATAAATCTTTTATCACTGACGTACGTTTCGCTCCTATACCGGAGAACCATCATGATGATGATGATGCAAGGATGATGCTCCGGTATTCTGTTTCGCGGATTATAGCAAATGAACATTATTTTTTCTTCAAATCATGGCATTGCGCAAAATAACGCCTGATTCTATTAGATAGGTCGTAAGTTGTAATGAGTTACCTACTGTAAATGAAAAATAAATTTTAATATTTCCCAAACGAGTCGCTGAATCGAACCCTAAACCCTAACCCGTTAGGTATAGTTTTATAAACTTGTATACCTAGACTATTACTTATAGATCTAATTTGGTAGCAAGTATTCCCCCATGTTTAGTAGGTACTTCTGTCGTAAACTGCCGCCAGCGTTGATTCTGCACAAGCCAACTGTACCTATTGACACGATGTAGCAACTACAATACTAACAAGGCTGAGCACAATAGGCGGAGCCTTCGTCAAGCCTGGCCTTTGTCAGTGTTCAAAGATCCCTCTCGCATGGCACAACAAATACGAACAAAATCTTGGTTCTTGTATTTGTATTAGGTCCTTTCTAGGGTATTTCACTGATATTTTTTTAGAATATCCAACCTTTGAATAATTAATTAATTCAATTTATCCAAATAATATCCTTCCTACTATCACACTAATCACATCACACTAATATTACAAAGGCGAAAGTTTGTGTGTGTGTTGTTGTTACTCTTTCACGCAAAAACTACTGGACCGATTTGGCTAAAATTTAAAATGGAGATAGCTCATACCCAGGATGAACACATAGGCTACTTTTTATCCCGGAAAATAACAGAGTTCTCGCAGGAATTAAAAAGCCTTAATCCACGCGAGCGAATTCGCTGGCAGCATCAGTTTAAAATAAAGTGTCATTTTTCTTTTTTAAATATCTTATATAGTTTCGGAAATATAGAGCTTTAAACAGAGCACTACTGGTGTGTGACGTCACAAGACAGTAAGTAGCTCTTTGAGCAGTAGCAGCTCTATACACTCTTCACAGAAAACGTTTTAGAAAGTGACAGATACAGTCGCAGTTGACTTATTTGTTTTTAACCGATTTATTTTCTGTTTTTACAAATGTTATTCTTACATGTTAAATTTTAAATTTTATATAATGAATATCAATACTTTGATATTCAGTCATATATCTACCCATTTGCCGTTTCTTACACTAGCTTAATATATTTATTTACTTACAAAAACTTAATCTATCATTATGGAAACGTAATGCGAGAGGTAAGTTACTTATAACTTATAAATGACTTCCTAATAATAATAACTACCTTATCAGTACCCTTAGTAATGGTCCAAGATCCCAGTGCCACCAGACCTAAGTTATTTTCTCAGCCATGATTTGTGTACGATAGAGAAGTGTTCGTAAGTCCTTTCAGTCTATGCGTACCTGCTAGCTTGTGCCGGCAGCCAATTTCCAGATACCAGGTGCTAAAGGTAGGTAAAAACTAGACTAACTTAACTTAAATTCTCAGGGCTGATTTTGATATATGTTTTAAAGAATATTGTAAAAATTAATAAACTGATACTGCCAGACGCTTACCGCTGGCGGTAACTTTTGCCAGACGCTTTGAAGCTCCCAAAAAAATAATTTAAGTTAACTTATATTCTCAGTTCTGATTTTTATACATGATACTCAGGGAACTATTGCAATATCTTCTGTAAGCTGCCAGACCTATAGGAGGGGTCAAACATCCCGCCAGACACAAATTAAGCGTCCCTATATGTATGAGCGCTAGAACATGGTTCACTGATCACTCGTTTAAGTGTGTGAGAGATAATATCATCATCATACTAGTATTATAAATGCGAAAGTGTGTTTGTTGGTTTGTCCTTAACAACTCTCAGGTGTGCAGGTTTCCTCACGATGTTTTCCTTCACCGTTGAAACAAGTGATATTTAATTACTTAAACGCACTTGACTTCGAGAAGTCAGAGGTGCGGACCCGGGATCGAACCTGCGACTCCCAAATAGGAGACCACAGTCCAAACCACTAAGCTATCACTGCTTCACTAGGTTATCACTGCTTCAGCATCACATCAGCTAGTATCATATACTTAATCATACGAATATTATAAATGCGAAAGTGTCTTTGTTTGTTGGTTTGTCCTTCAATCACGCCGCAATAGAGCTACGGATTGACGTGATTTTATGCAGGAGTATAGTTAAGATCCTGGAGAGTGACATAGGCTAAACAGGCTATCCGGAAAATTGAAGACTACCTGTGGGATTTTAAAAACTAAATCCACACGAACAAAGTCGCGGGCATCAGCTAGTTATCTATACGTGTCGGTCTCACTCTCAAACTTACTTTATTTTATTGCGCAATGCGAGTGTGCGCACTTTCGTGAGTGTTTAGTTTATAGTTGACCAAGAGAAGCGAAGGTCTCTGAGTCTACTTGATTGAATTTGCACTTGTCTGTCCGTCCGTCCGTCCGTCCGTAGGTCTGTCAGAGCCTTATAACTTCTGAATTACTGAACGCAATTACTTCAATTTTAGATATAATATGTAAACCGATGGCTTCCAGCCGAAAATGGTTTAAAAAGTTATAAAAATCTTTATTTCAGGGGGGCTCTCATAGAAGCGAATGCGAATTAAAATATTTTTTATAGCGACGTAACGCTAGGATTAAGGATTTCGGTAAATCATTTTAAAGATAATTTAGAACAGAGTACAAAAGTATTTTTTTTTTAATTTTTTCGAAAGTCTAGGCCTAAAAAAACATAGGCCACCACGCTGGCCCAATGCCAATTGGTGGACTTCACACACCTTCGAGAGCATTATGAAGAACACTCAGGTGTGAACACCGTTGAAGCAAGTGATATTTAATTGCTTAAACGCATATGACTCCGAAAAGTAAAAGGTACGTACCCAGGATCGAAACTGCGACCCCCCGAATAGGAGACTACAGTCCTAACCACTAGGCTATCACTGCTTCTAAAATTTTCACAGAGTGTGTATTTCTATTGCCGATAAATCCACAAATCCTTACTAATATTATAAATGCGAAAGTGTCTTTGTTTGTTAGTTTGTTGGTTTGTCCTTCAAGCACGCCGCAACAGAGCTACGGATTGACGTGACTTTTTGCATGGGTATAGTTAAGGACCTGGAGAGTAACACAGATTACATTTTATCCCGGAAAATCAGAGTTCCCGAGGGCTTTTAAAAACTAAATCCACGCGGACGAAGTCAAGGGCATCAGCTAGTAATAAAATATAAAGAAAATTAATTTAAAAATAAAAAGTACGTAGTAACACAATCTTGTGCGAGTCCGACTCGAACTTGCCGGTTTTACTAAATATTTCTATGCAAAACATCAAGTTGATCAAAACATCAAGTTTTCTGGTGAGGCTTTCGTTGGCCGTGGCTAGTTACCACCCTACCGTCAACGACGTGCCGCCAAGCGATTTAGCGTTCCGGCACGATGGCGTGCAGAAACCGATTAGGGGTATGGGTTCAATTTTCACTGCCATACCCCTTCCAAGTTAGTCCGCTACCATCTTAGACTGTATCGTCACTTACCATCGGGTGAGATCGCAGTCAAGGACTATCTTGTCATCGAAAAAAAAAGATCATTCTGCTCTTAATCGACGACAACCATTTTTGTTTCAACCGGAGTTTTCACCAAGAAAGAAATCGTGTTTGCAACATTTTTGGCCGCGATGTACTTTCCATTACTCGCTAAGTGCACCGGGATATATTGCATTCGATCCCACGTCCCGCGGAAACCAGATATTGCTGTTAGGTTGCGTTTTTAAAACTGCATATTTGTAGGAACTATATACACGTAGGAAACGTGTTTTATTTATAGCTTTTTAACCGACTTCAAAAAAGGAGAGATTTTTTTATGTATGTTCATGGATTACTCGAAAACGCCTGAACCGATTTGGAAAATTCTTTTTTTTTTGTAAGGGTATACTCCCCAGGTGGTCCCATATAAATTTTATCGAAATCGGTCAAGCGGTTTTTAAAATATCAAAAAAAACTTATATAGTATAGTGTGTGTGTAATGTACTCGTAGTAAAGCGGGAGTTTGAAGGCGGTTTGTTTAAAAATAATTTTTTCATACAAATACTAGGTGATGATTAAGTAAGCTAGGATTTATGTTTTGCAAACATTACCCGTGGGAATTCTTTGATTTTCTGGGATAAAAACTACTTAGCTTAGAATCGGTTTTCCTACAAGTTGTACTAGGTATATGAAATAAATAATTTTGAATTTGAATAATTTTTTTTAATAGGAACATAATACCAAAAATTCCGAGGCCGGCGGGGTTCGAATCTACATCTCTCGGGAATCGCGCCTTGAGTATGTTGACCAGGGGTGCGATTGTCTAAAGTTATTCCATTGATCATATTCGTATTCGATGACATTAGCGTCAAAGTAAAATAATCCTTGATTGTTGTTACGTTCCCTCAAATATGGTCGAGCGAAGCAACGGCTGGATCATGCGTCATGCTCGTGAACGGGCGCCGCCTACGGGAATGGGGCTACTTTGTGTCCGCCCGTCTTAACATGAATTTAATTGTAGTACTTTTTTTTGGAACTTCCCCTCTTTGTGGAAATATTATATTTTATTCTAACAAAGTTTCATAGGTTAATTCGGCTTGGCATCCAGCTGCCCACAAAATAGTATAAAAAACTTATCACAATGTAATAGCTTCATAATAATATTGTAAAATGATTATTTTGAAAAGAGCAACTACTGAGTTTCTTGCCGGCTCTTCTCAGCAGAATCCGCTTTTCGAACCGGTGGTAGAATCATGACTTGTCATAAGAGCCACAGGTTGGCCTACGTGAAATAAATAATTTTGAATTTGAATTTGAATTGTTGATTCAGTCACAAATTCAGTACAGCCGATTTTAACTTATATTTGAGAACTTAAAACTAGGTAAAAGTAGGTGGGTGCCAAACGCGCCCTGGTTTGAGAAGAGCTCACAACAAACTCAGCCACCCCGCTGAGTTTGCCGGTTTGAGTTATAAAACCTAACCTAAATGCCATACCCGTCCAATATTTAGTTATCTTGCCTCCATCTTTGACTTATAGCCGTTTACTTGCTTTATTTACTACCATAACTTTATTTTGTTGGGTACCTTCTTGCAGGTGCAGGTTTAAAAATAAGATTATCGTAGAGTCCACAAAGCTGAGAATTGCTGTATTTCCTCTATTTTACTGTCGCGGGAGACAAATTAAATTAATATCTTTCTCGAAAACCAATGGAAATATTATTTACTACGAACTACGATATCGGATTCTTTATATTTTAAGCTTCTTTTAAGAAATGGTTTATGATTTTCGAAATTTCAGCCAAATCGGTTCATTCGTTGTGGATTTATAGAGGAACAAACATCCATCCAAACATCCTCACAAACTTTCGCATTTATAATATTAGTAGGAATTTACCTAGTACTCCACGTATTGATATTTTTTTTTTATTCGATGACAAGCTAGTCTGACTGCGATCTCACCTGATGGTAAGTGACGATGCAGTCTAAGATGGTAGCGGGCTAACTTGGAAGAGGTATGGCAGTGAACATTCAACCCATACCCCTAATTGGTACACGCCATCGTGCCGGAACGCTAAATCGCTTGGCGGCACGTCTTTGACGGTAGGGTGGTAACTAGCCACGGCCAAAGCCTCCCACCAGACCAGACCAGAGACAATTCAGAAATAATAAATTCCCAAATTGACCCCGCCGGGAATCGAACCCGAGACCTTCCAGTTATAAGGCCACAGCACTCACAACTGAGCCAGGGAGGTCGTCAAAATATAGCAATCTCCTTTCACCGGACACTAACTCCGATGCAATATATCACGGAGCACTTAGCACTGCCTTTTACCTACACAATACACATAGAGACTTCCATGGAAATACATTTTTGCATTCTTTATTTTTATCATCGCTGTTGTTTGTCAGAGTCCGTGGACAGGTCAATAAATAAAATAGCTCACGCTAAGTTCGATTTTTCAAGGCCCTATTTTACCCTCTTAGGAGTTAAATTTTCAAAAATCCTTTCTTAGCGGACGCCTACATCATAGCTATCTGTATGCCAAAGTTCAGCACGATCCGCCCACTGGTTTGAGCTGTGCGTTGATAGATCAGGCAGTCAATCAGTCAGCGATAGTTTTCCTATAAAATTCTTTAAATATAATAAGTACTGTGAATTTTTTTCATGTATCCTATAAACAACCATTTAGCTGGCAGAGGGGGGGACACTTGACTAATAAAATTTAGCACTTTAAAATATCATATTTCACAAATGGATCCCTGAATCGAAAAATGGTGTTCCCACACCCACAATATTTTTGAAATACCTATTCAACGACACCCCACGCTATAGGATAGACCAGAAAACAAAAATTCGTCCCCACTTCGCATGTAGGGGAGGTACCCTAAAAAAATTTTCACATTTTTATTTCACCACTTTGTTGGCGTGATTAATATTTATGTCAAATTACAGTTTTATAGAACCAATAGTCTCTGAGCTAAACCGCAGACGGACGGACATGGCGAAACTATAAGGGTTCCTTGTTTACTACGGAACCCTAAAAAAAGGTTTTCAGAATTTCCACCCGAGGCGAGGCGGTTTCGCTGATGAATAATAATACCTAACACAATTATTTAGGTTCACGCTTGACTGAGACACATGTCTTAAGACACGCGTGCAGTAAAATTAAGCGTCGGACATGCTATAATGTAACATTAGAGAGGTCACATTGGCTACGTTTTTCATTAAGGGGCTACGTGGCCCGAATACGGGACATGGTCTGTATTTAGGAATATCCTTGTATCAGGATAATATTTGAATTTATTTAGTATTTAAAAGATTTTACGCTTGTAACTTATCGCCAATTTTACCGCGCGTCGCCGAGTAACGTTTAGTAGTATATATGACGTTTTGGCAGTTTTTGTATTGAAAATCATATCCAATTTATTCGTCAAAATATCACTCGACGATTATAAAATTGGTACTTAATATATTTAGGGTTCCGTACCCAAAGGGTACCAACGGGACCCTATTACTAAGCCACCGCTGTCCGTCCATCTGTTAGCGGGCTGTATCTCATCAACCGTCATAGATACGATATCTACTTTCTTGAAATTTTCACAGTAAGTAGGTATGTATATTTCTAATAACAACACTTAGTAAAAAAAAATTAAACCAAAAATGAAAAAGGGTCTCCATAGAATAAACCTTTGTTTTTAATCGATCCTAATAATAGCTGGCGTTTAAACTTGTACGATGGTACGGAATCCTTCGTCTGCGAGTCGACTCACACTTGGCCGGTTTTTAGGGTTCCGTACCCAAAGGGTACTAACGGAACCCTATTACTAAGCCTACGCTGTCCGTCCGTCCGTCTGTCCGTCTGTCAGCGGGCTGTATCTCGTAAACCGTAATAGATAGACAGATGAAATTTTCACATATTATGTATTTCTACTGCCGCTATAACAAAAAATAATAAAAATGAAATTAAATTAAAAAAATTAAATTAAAATATTTCCATGGGTACATGGAAATATAATAATTTAATTTTTTTTAACGGAACCCTAAAAGAGCGAGGCCCGAATCGCACTTGGCCGATTTTTTAATTTATAAAAGTTTATTTAGTTATTCTTCTTGTATTCTTCATCGATGGTATATTATTGTAAGTTTAAAATTCCTATTGACTTGTAAAACATGTTTTCGCGCAATATTGCAGCGTTTGAATCAGAATGGACGCTTCATAAAACATGCATGAACTGGAAATGGATCTAAAAATAACAGAGAAATGTAATATCTATTTATTAAGAAGTATTTCAGCCTAAGCGACCCGCACCAGCTTCGCGTGGGTACAATTTACTAATGAACATAATTTAATATACAAAATTATTTTTTAAAAAACCGACTTAACTTGACGCCCGCGTACTGACAAAGTATAAAATTTACTGTCGATTTTTTAAAGACCGCTCAACCGATTTCGATAAAATTTAATTGGAATCACCTAAAAAGTCATCGGCAGACGCAGCTGCCTACCGGCAGATTAATAGGCAGATCTCCAAGGCGCAAACTCGCGACCTTCGGATCTTTAATACCAAGTGTATTAAAGATACTATCGAGCGGAACAAATTCTCAAAAGTGTTCGCGAGAGATCTGTCTATCGGACAGAGCCAGCTGACGCGGCTGAAAACTGATGACGGTCGTCTCGTCTCTTCTCGACCTGAGATCTTGAGAGAGGTCGAGAAGTTCTATGGACAGTTATATACCACGACACAAAAACCTGTTGAAGATTTGGCTAAAGATCCCAGAGCCAAACTGACCCGACACTATACCGAAGATATCCCGGACGTCAGCCTATACGAGATTAGAATGGCTCTCAAACAGCTCAAGAACAACAAGGCGCCAGGTGATGACGGAATCACTGCGGAACTCCTGAAAGCGGGTGGAAAACCGGTACTTAAAATCTTTCAGCGATTGTTCAATTCCGTCATTCACGAGGGTATAACGCCGGAAGCATGGCACAGGAGCGTGGTGGTCCTGTTCTTCAAAAAGGGTGATAATACCTTGCTGAAGAATTATAGACCCATCTCGCTGCTGAGTCATGTTTACAAGTTGTTCTCGAGAGTCATTACGAATCGTCTCGCTCGTAGGTTTGACGACTTCCAGCCTCCCGAACAAGCCGGATTCCGAAAAGGCTTTGGTACCATAGATCACATTCATACGCTGCGGCAGGTTATACAAAAGACAGAAGAGTATAACCAGCCACTTTGCTTAGCGTTTGTGGACTATGAGAAAGCCTTTGATTCAGTGGAAACTTGGGCTGTATTGAGGTCGCTGCAGAGATGCCGGATTGACTACCGGTATATCCAAGTGTTGAAGTGCTTGTACGAAAACGCCACTATGTCAGTACGTATACAGGACCAGACTACGAGACCAATCCACTTGCAGCGTGGAGTGCGACAGGGAGATGTAATCTCCCCGAAGCTATTTACCGCTGCGTTGGAGGACGTCTTTAAGCTTCTGGATTGGAACGGACTTGGCATCAACATAAACGGCGAGTACATCACTCACCTGCGATTTGCCGATGACATAGTAGTCATGGCAGAGACTCTGAGAGACCTCAATACAATGCTCAATGATCTCAGCAGGGTTTCTCAACAGGTGGGCCTGAAAATGAACATGAGCAAGACGAAAATCATGTCCAATGCTCATGCTCCGCTCCACCCAGTAATCGTTGAGAACTCTGCGCTCGAAATTGTGGACGAGTATATATACCTGGGACACACAGTCCAGCTAGGTAGGTCCAATTTCGAGAAAGAGATCAACCGCCGAATCCAACTCGGCTGGGCAGCGTTCGGGAAGCTCCGAGATGTCTTCTCGTCCAAAATACCTCAGTGCCTGAAGACTAAAGTCTTCGAACAGTGCGTGTTGCCAGTGATGACTTATGGATCCGAGACATGGTCGCTAACTGTGGGCCTCATAAGAAGGCTCAGAGTCACTCAGCGAGCGATGGAGAGAGCTATGCTTGGGGTATCCCTGCGAGATCAAATCAGAAATGAAGAGATCCGCAGGAGAACTAAAGTCACCGACATAGCTCAGCGAGTCGCGAAACTGAAGTGGAAATGGGCGGGGCACATAGTTCGAAGAGCTGATGGTCGTTGGGGTCCCAAGGTGTTGGAGTGGCGACCCCGCACCGGTAAACGCAGTGTTGGCAGACCCCCCACTAGGTGGACCGACGACATCAAACGAGTCGCAGGGAGCCGCTGGATTCAGGCGGCGCAAGACCGAGGCCTGTGGAGGTCCATGCAGGAGACCTATGTCCAGCAGTGGACATCTAAAGGTTGATAATGATGATGATGATGATGATGATGATGAAAAAGTATACCCTTTCAAACAAAAAAAGAATTTCCCAAATCGGTTCAGGCGTCTTCGAGTAATCGGTGAACGTACATAAAAAAAGATTCCGACGAATTGAGAACCTCCTCCTTTTTTGAAGTGGGTTAAAAACTATGTCCTCACAATAGGAATGATGACTGATTTTGTAAAAACTGTTGGATGATGTTCGAGAGTATCTAGTAATTTGAAAAAATATCTTATTTCAGCAAAAAAAAAAAGGTTTAGTAAATAAAATTTCCATTTCAATTTTAAGTTTCAGATAATTCAGAAGTCGCGGGCATCAGCTAGTTTATATATAAAAAAAATCATTACGAACACAACAAAAAAGAAATCAGGCAATTTGGTCCAGCCGTTCTCAAGTAAAGATCTTTCATACGTGCGGCAATTGATTTCTTATTTATGTAGATACAAAATAATTGTTATTTTGAGCGCATGTTTGACGTTCTAATTGGTTTTCCGCCACGATTCCTCCTCATTAGGTACAAAGGGCGTGGGGAGGGAAAAATAAACGCACCCTGAAGCTAAATCGAGGGAAAACTTAATTGAAGACGATTCCCTAGGAGCCTGTCGCGAAAATAAATTATTGGCGTAAGGCGCCCTTTGATGATCGGCCCGTCGTCGTGTGAAAGATTCCTTCACTTAACGATTTTTTGTGTTCCGTACCTACTCAAAGGGTGCCAACGGGACCCTATTACTAAGCCTCCGCTGTCTGTCCGTCCATCCGTCTGTCTGTCAGCGGCGGGCTGTATCTCCTGAACCGTAATAGATAACCTGACACAGAATGAGTATTTATCTACTCCAGCATCGAAAAGTTCCAATTTCAAATTTGACAGCTGAATCAAAATGAACCCTCTTTCGGTTTCACTTCTCATTTCGATGCAGCTCGTTGTATGGGAGCTGCATCGAAATGGTTATCTTCACAAAATAGGCCTAAAGCTAAGAGGGTCTGAGTTCTGGCACTTTTGTATCGTTCATATAAATGTAATAAAATACCCAACCCATGGTTGGTACTGCCACACAATATTAATATTGTGTGGCAGTACCAACCATGGGTTGGGTATTTTATTATATATTTTATTGGTATCAAACCTAAAAAAAAATTAAAAAATATTTAAAAAGTATTTTAAAAAATATTTAAAGAAAACTTTACGCGGTTACTTTTGCAACTTGTGTAAGTAATTCTGCGTTATTATAATGTCTGCGTTATAATAGCTATTTGTTGCCGATTTTCAGCTCGATACGTCCTATGTCTTGAGGTGTGCGTTGATATTAGTCAATCAGGTAGTTACCTTTTCCTTTTATATATACACACATCAAAAGTGTCTAGGGATCAACATATATTTTTGCAATAACTTTTCTCCTGATTGATATTAATTAAAATTTTCTTTAAGGATTCATCAAATAAAGTGTTTTCGTTTGTCACAGTAACGATAAACCAAGTCACCTTTGCATTAATAAAGAAATTTGCCATTTTCCTAATACAGGGATTTTTGACATTTGAACCACTAACATTAAAGTTCGAAAAAAAGACTGAAATAACAGTTTTCTTTAAAATTTTATTGGGTAACTTAAACAATTAATAATCCGTGTTTCTACCGCGAACACTAACAACACAAGAACATCGGTTTGGCATACTCAAAATGAGTTCATCCAAATCACGCTGTGGAATGGCCGCCCATGTTCGTTGCAACAACAAAAAAAGGTCTTCTTGCCACTGGATACCCTCCATATTCGGCAGAGCTCTTCTCTGTAGCATATCCCATGCATGCTCAATCGGGTTCAAGTCTGGCGACTGAGCAGGCCAGGGCAGGACATTGATGTTAGCTGCGGCGAGAGTCTGTCTTACAACTCTTGCGGTGTGCGGTCGTGCAAAATGCATTAACTGAAATAAGGGACCGATTTGCACTTGTAGAGAAACGATGACGTCTGATACAATCGTCTCAGTATAAATTTGAGCGTTGAGGTTGCCTCTGATCCAAATCAACTCAGTTCTTCCGCCGATCCAAATACCCGCCCATACCATGATGGTTCCACCACTATAAGGATGGACTTCCTGACAGGATTTTAATCGCTATTGGCGTCCAGGGGTTCTCCAGTGTCGTATACGTCTTGTATCCGGTCTCATACCAAAACGAGACTCATCAGAAAAGCACACGAAACGCCATTGTTCTTCTGCCCAATTTCTGTGTTCAAGAGCCCATTGATATCGAATCCTACGATTGTGCATTGCTATAGGTGGTACCCGTAGCGGTCTTCGGGAATGAAGGTTCACTTCATGCAAGCGGTTTCTGACTTTTTGGTCGCTAATTAAGTTCCCTGAAGAGTGATGAAGCCTCACGGCTAACATCATGGCGGTTATTGTTGGAGCTCTTCGAGTTAAGATTTGAATGTATCGGTCTTGTCTCCGTGTGGTGCAGCGATACCGTCCTCCATGGCGCTCAGCCACGGTACCAGTGCTTCGGTAACGTGTCCAAAGTCGACTGATAACACTCTGACTTGTATTCAGAGCTAAAGCCACAGTACGTTGCCGGGAACCAGCTTCTATCATTCCCACGGCTCTGAGCATTTCTTCCCTGCTTAAATGACGTCGCCGCTCCATAATAACGTTGGTTTTAATCAGTAGTAGGGAAACAGTAGCACTAATAATGTCTTCAATGCGTTGTATGTTTTTATAGGGAAAATATTGACAGCTGATTTTCATCTTTTACTCGAATTTGATTGACAGTTCCTGATTCAAATTATGAAATGCACCAAAAAGGATCCATATAAATTTATAAAATCATAAATTTATTACAAAGCCACATCTCAATCTCAAGAAATCCGCATAAAAATGCTTGATCCCTAGACACTTTTGATGTGTGTATTTAGATTTTTAAAAACATTACTCCACGCGGACGAAGTCGAGGGGATAAGCTAGTCCGTCCGTCCGATGGAATTAATTTACTGATTGTGATAATGTCATTCGGGAATTACTTTAAAATAAGTGAGATATTATAAAACAACTAGCTGACCCAGCGAACTTCGTACCGCCAACAAAAATATTTAGGGGTCACCCTATTCATTTAGGGGTATGAAAAATAGATGTTGACCGATTACCTATACCGATACCGATACCTACCCAATATGCACACAAAATTTCATAAAAATCAGTCCAGCCGTTTCGGAGGAGTTTGGTAACAGAAACCGTGACATGAGAATTTTATATTATATATTAGATTTTCATTTGCATTTCGCTACATTACCTACCTATTTACGTAAAACATTTTAAAAGAATGGGGACGCTTTGCTTCGACACACGAAGGATGGGTTCTTGAAATAAGTACTAAATGTTATTAAGTTAGCTGAATATTACAAAAATATGCGAGGAAGTCTTGCAATAACCATCCTGAAGTGAGCCATAAGCAGTGATATAACTTCATAAGCGACACTCGACTCTAACGTCACACTAATGCGCTAATATTGAAAACAAACTCATAATATTTTTATAACAGGTTTGACCCCTGCGACGCAGTGGTGAGTGCTACTACCTCGGCAAAAGGACCCAAGTTAGATTGCCAGGGGGCAATTTGAGAATTTACAATTTCTGTCTGGTTTGGCTGGCTACTTACCAAAAAGACCAAGCGATTTAGCGTTCCGGTACGATGGCATGTAGAAACCGACCAGTGGTATGGGCTTTATGAAAACTGCCATCTAGGTAGGTAACCCTCCCATGTTAGCCCGCTACCATCTTAGCCCGCATCGTCACTTAACATCATGTAAGATGAAAGATCACATTCAAGTTCTATCTTGTCATAGAACAAGAAAAAAATTTCTTATAAGTTATAACTTACAAGAAATATCTTTCGAAGTAAAAAACAAAAAATATATAATGTAATTAACATTTAACTTATTCAAATCAATCTACGGTTTTTAATCGTACCTATTTAAACATTTAAAAGAAACTTTCCATGAAAGTTGCCCTTTAAAACTGCAATTAGTATAAGATTTGAAAAATAAGTTGAGTAACTCAAGACGGATTTCTAAAGATTTGTCCTCAGATATTTGTCGAGTTTTTTGAACTTCTATCTATAGCGGTAGGAATTACATAATAGAAACTTTTTATTCAAATAAACTTTTACAAGACGCTTTTGAATAGTATATTAATGTTCCCGTAGGTTACGAATAATATCCTAAAGACTAATAAATATGATTGAGCGAAGCAACGCGACGGCTGGGTCATGCGTCATTCTTGTGAATAGATGCCACCAGCGGGAATGGGGCTACTTTCTGTCTACCCGTCATAACATGTATTGAATTGTAAGTAGGTATGTATTATTGGAACTTCCCCTTACTGTGGAAACACTGCACACATAGCATAATACCTATTGTAAACTATTTTTAAAAGAGCAACCGCCGAGTTCCTTGCTGGTTCTTCTCGTCAGGAACGGCATTCCGAACCAGTGGTAGATTCATCGACTAACCAAAAGCACTTGTAAAAGTTTATTTGAATAAAAATATTTCTATTCTATTCTAATAATACAGTCGATAGGAGACGATTTGGCAGGCTAAGAATTATCTAATCAAAGTTGGCAGGTGGGCAGTTTTTAGGGTTCCGTACCCAAAGGGTACCAACGGGACCCTATTACTAAGCCTACGCTGTCCGTCCGTCCGTCTGTCAGCGGGCTGTATCTCGTTAACCGTAATAGATAGACAGATGAAATTTTCACATATTATGTATTTCTATTGCCGCTATAACAACAAATAATAAAAATTAAATTAAATTAAAAAAATTAAATTAAAATATTTCCATGGGTACATGGAAATATTTTTATTTAATTTTTTTTAACGGAACCCTAAAAGAGCGAGGCCCGACTCGCACTTGGCCGATTTTTAAAACGCTTCTGCCCGTTTGCACCAATCATACCTAAATTATCCCTTATGCGAGCCTCTTTACGTAGGTTGCCCTTACATACAATCCCTGACCTAATGTCATTTCCTCCTAAAGTGTTTCCTAAAGCCTAAGAGTTAAGCGTTACCTAAATTAGCTTGGTATACTAACTTAGGTAAAAATAGGGGTTTTAAAGTTAGGAAACGATTGTGAAAATTCGCATTATTCTGGCATACCTACCTATAAGGCGCGTATAATATGGAGAACAATTTTTATAGGTGAAAATCTGTATACCTACCTACCTACTACTCAGTCATATTCTGATGTCTAAGAACGTAATTCTTTTTTCTTGCAAGCTTTATTCATCGTCTAAGTAGTTACTCAAAGAACTCGTGATGTTACCTGAATGGTTAGATATCAACACATCTAGACTGCCTACCTCACTTATGAATGCAATTTCTCAGCATTGCTTCTTTATGTATGAAGTTTCTCTTCGCAATTGTATCGAGACTGGGTGTTGAGGTTTATGAGAAGGTATTTTTCTTGAATATTTCACAGATATTTTGTTATTCATTCATCTGAAGTCTGAACCCATCGGCAGCCCACTACTGAGCAAGTCTCCTCTGAAAATGAGAAGCCTGCCAAAGTACGGCAGAATTTATCAATTTACTATGAAGAAAATTGGCCAGACTTCACTCACTTTTGAGTACATTATGGAGAACTCTGGCATGCAAGTTTCCTCATGATTTTTCCTTCGCCTAAGTAATTGAATATTGCCTATCACGAACGTACATGGTTTTTTTTTTGTAACTCTTTCAGACTTATTTCAGAGTCAGAATGCCTGGAAATGAACTACAGACCCTCCAAAAATAAAGTTGAATTCTTAACCACAAGGTTATCACCGCCTTTGGTTCGATTTTTTAAACATAGTTAGTGGTCCATTTTTAGGGTTCCGTACCCAAAGGGTGCCAACGGGACCCTATTACTAAGCCTCCGCTGTCCGTCCCTACGTCCGTCCGTCCGTCCGTCTGTATGTATTATATAGTGTACCTATTTAAACAACAAATACTAAAAATACCGATTTATAATGCGGTTTGTAAGTTGTGACCAAAACAAACGAGCATATTTTACCTTCTGCTAATTTAGTACTTTCTAAGAACTAAGATATCTAAATATGTATCTAGTTTAAAAAAAATGATTTCGTCATATGTACGGAACCCTAAAAGAGAGAGGCCCGACTCGCACTTTTCCGATTTTTATCGTGTGAGAATAGGCCTGCGTTTAACAAACGTAAGTTATGATGTAGGTCAAAATAAACTCTGAACTACAAATGGCATAAGTTTACTGAACATACTCGATTATTGATCGCTTTCTAAATCGCGGAGTTTATTGGTTGATGTATACAAAACGCTATGCAAAGGGGTTTCCGGTAATCTAAACCTGTTGACTGTTATAGCTTTTGCCCCTCCCTACATCCTTGGGAGTTAGATGTTCCAAGAAATGCCGCGATAATCCTTTGTTTTTCTAGGTTAAAAAATGTCTAATGTCACTCTCCAGGTTCTCAACGACCGTGTCGATCCGTAGCCCCGTTGCTGCGTGATTGAAGGACAAACTAACAGTTCAACACTCTAACACAATAATTTCGCATTTATAATATTGGTAAGAAGATTTTGTTTGTTGGTTAGTTGGTTTGTTGGTCTGCTGGTTTGTCCTTCAATCTCGCAGCAACGGAGCTACAGATTGACATGATGGTTAACATACCTATAGTTGAGGACCTGGCGAGTGACGTAAAACAGCGAAGGTTTTCTCGCAAACTCTACGCGGACGCAAGCCAATAAAAATATGAAAAAAAATAAAATAGAACCAAAAACTTACCTAACTGTGATTCTGTAATTCAAAATCGAAAGTCCAAAACAAGCTATTTTAGGAAAAATTACACCGACTTCAATATACCGAAATAAATAGTAACTGAAAAGGGAAAAAGTGTCCATATTGAAAACTACTGAACCGATTTTGATGAAACCTTTACCGTTTCCTAAGTTGGAGTTAATGTAAACAAATAATAAAGAATGATTACAATCCAATTAATAGTTTGGAGAAAGGCGTGGACAAACTTACATGCATATAAAAATACACCTATAAAATTTTGTATGATTGTTTTTAAGCCCAAAATTAAAACTAAAATTAAAATTAAAATTTTGTTAGTTATAGTATATGTAGTATATATGTAGTATATAACTTAGGCATATTTTAATTTTAATGATTTAATTATGTACTTTGGTGATATTAAAACTTATTATATCTTTTAAGCCCTAATAGATTATCATATGTGAAAATTTTGCAGTTCGAATAATATAACATACCTACCCTACATGTGTCGAATTGATAACCTCATTTTTTTGAAGTCGGTTAATAAAAAACACTGCACTAACACCCACACAAACTAGCGACGTTCAAGTGGCGGCTATAAAGTGTGACGACAGACCAGAGATTGTCGAAAACCTTTATATCTCGCGCAATATTGGATACTAACATAATTTGTACTTGCATTTATTGTAGTACACTTAAGTACAAAAGTTTAATATTAACAAGTGTAATTTAAAAAATATTTTTATAAACAAGCTTTTAGTAGCTGGCTACATAATCAGACCCTGGATATCATCTAGGACCAGAGTACTTGTCAAGACGAATTAAACGAGCTCAAATTCGATGGAGTTACGTTGTTTTATAATAGAGTTCCCATAGCCATCTCTCAGCTTCTTCATCAGATCAGCACCATGTCACAATATGATAATCATGCAAAATTTCAGCTCAATCGGAAACCGGGAAGTGGTTCTAATTCATCTTGCAAGATTTGACCTAAACATACATACATACATACTTTGCAAGTCAAATAAAAGCTTGTAAAAAGATACCGTACAAATTGAGAATTCCTTCCCCTTTTTCGGAAGTCAATTTCCGTCATAATATTGTAGATTATTCGTACAAAATGTAGCCTATTTCACTCTGACCATAATAACGAATCGAATGGTAGACTCATCGACGATTCAAAAGCACTTGTAAAAAACTTTATTTGAATAAAAAACATTTCTATTCTATTCTAATGATCCCTCATTCATCAAAAGCGGCTTAGACGTTTAGGCGCTAATGGAACATAATTCAAAATTCAAAATTATTTATTTCACGTAGGCCAAACTGTGGCCCTTATGACACGTCATGACTCTACCACCGGTTCGGAAAGCGGATTCTGCTGAGAAGAGCCGGCAAGAAACTCAGCAGTTGCTATTTTCAAAATAATCATTTTACAATATTAATATGTAGCTATTACATTGTAATAAGTTTTTTACAATATCTTGTGGGCAGCTGAATGCCAAGCCGATTTAACCTATGCAACTTTGTTAGAATAGAATATAATATTTTCACAATGAGAGGAAGTTCCAAAAAAGCGTACTACAATTCAATTCATGTTCATACTTATATACAAATATCAAAACATAAACTGCCGAGATCAAAACCCTTCCTTTTGGCATTGCCGTAGTTGGGTGAAAATATAAGTTCAATTAATTTATCATGTTGGTTTGTTCTTCAATCACGCCGCAACAAGGCTACGGATCGACGAGATTTTTAGCATGGGTATAGTTGAAGACCTGGAGAGTGACATACTTTTTATCCCGGAAAATCAAAGAGTTCCTGAGGGATTTTAAAAACTAAATCGCGGGCATCGGCTAGTTGATAAATAATTTTTGTATTTAAGATATTTTATTATGAAGTGTACTCGATAAAAGAATATATTTGCATTAGATATCAATACATTAGTTTATCACATTTTGGACAAGCATGAAATAAGTAATAAAAATAAATAAAGTATTCAACTCGATGCCTTAACATGGGTAGCCTAAGGCCCTTCGTACACAAGGCTAAGCAAATCTTCTATACTCGACGATTTTAGTCTCTAAACGACGACCGCAATACAAATTAATAGAGGTTCGTACATAGGTACACGCGTCGCCGAGTATAGAAGATTTGCGTAGCCTTGTGTACGAAGGGCCTGAGTATGTCACTGCGGTGGTGTCGTGTGATGCGGGTTGTTACGTTTTTTTTTTTATTTTTTTTTTTAGTCGCTACTAGTTAAACTGAACACAATGCCAAATTAATTAATCGAAAGGAACTGCGTTCCATCCGGGTGTCCCTTGACACCTCTCAAGTTTTTTTTTTACTAATATTATAAATGGGAGTGTGCTTGTTTGTTAGTTTGTCCTTCAGTCACGCTGCAACGGAGCAATGGATCGACGTGATTTTTTTCATGTCTCTAGTTGAGGACATAGAGTAATGTCAGCTATCTTTTGTCTCAGAAAAACTGCAGGGGTTTTTAAAAACTTAGCACCACGCGAACGAAGTCATGGGTAAAAGCTAGAGGTTCGTAAGCAGGCAGTGGTTAAATATTTACTTACTTGTAGGTTGTACTAGGACAAAAAAGCTTATCGCAGTTATCACTAATGTAATGTAATGATAGAGTCTAATCTTAATGTGTTTGTACCCTTGAACGAGGGGAGAGTCAATTTCGTTAAGTGTATCTTTAATTACAATAACGTAGACTTTTTGTGAAATAAAAATATTCATCTCTATTAATAGAGATGAATATTTTTATTTCAGTTTTATGAGGATGTTTTGATAGAGGCAATTTTTCTTGTTTATTTCTGTTTATTTACTCGTTGAGAAGTTAGTAGTGTCTGTCGACGTGATGTTATATAATTTAATATAAAAAAATTCTTTTTATAAAACCAACTTCAAACCACGCACCGATATTTTAAAAATCGGTCGACTGAATTCGATAAAATTTAAATGGGATCACCTGGGAAGTATAAATGTATACCCTTTAAAACAAAAAAAAGAATTTCCAAATTGGTTAAGGTGTCTACGAGTAATCGGTAAACATACGAAAAAAAAAGATTCCCACGAATTGAGAACCTCCTCCTTCTTTGAAGTCGGTTAAAAATAATTAAAGCCCAAAGGATGAAGGTGTGGACTGACGGGGAGGTCGCAGGTTTGAACCCCACCCGTTGCACTATTGTCGTACCAACAATCAGCAACGATGCGATCCTATCTTACGGGTCTAAATATACTAACTGACTGACTTTCTGCCTGACTGACTGACTGACTGACTGACTGACGGACTGACTAACTGATCTATCAACGCACAGCTCAACCCACTTGCGGATCGGACTGAAAGGCATGCATAGCTATTAGAATGTTATAACGTAGGCAAAGTAGGTTAAGTAGGCATCCGAATAGAAAGGAGTTTAAAAAATTGAACCCCTAAGGGGTTAAAAATAGGGGTTTGAAAACTCGTACTTAACGTGAACGAAGCCGCGAGCAAAAAATAGTACCTACTAATATAGATATAAATGCGAAAGTGTGTCATTCAATCCCGCCGCAACACAACTACGGATCGAGGTGAATTTTTGTAATAAACACTGATTAAGACCTGTTGCATTTAAAGCTACTATTTATCCAGGAAAAACAGATTTTTATAACCCCTACTCCACGCAGACGAAGTCATGGGTAAAAAACTAAAAACTAGTGGTAAACCTTTTTGTATGTAGTTCGCATTTTCTTGGCTAACAAGGTAGGTATAGCATGGGAATAGCTAGCTTATTATTTTCTTAACCTAACGATATATAAATAAGTATAATATTATTATGATATAAACGATGTCAATTTTTTTTCTTTATTTGAGTAATTTTTATACCTTTCAAAAGTTTTGCCTCGTAATAAGCATATATCACAGGTATTTGTTTATCTGATCACGTAAGTTGGGATGGTTTTTATGTTCGAGAATATTTTTTGTATTACGTGTATACTTAATATTATACAGTGTTTTGTATACGGCGTGTAAAATACTCAAAGGTTAGGTACGCTTTTCGTATCGAGTATGTCGCTAAATTTTTACAAGGGTAATATGTGAAAAACCCAACTTTTCAGGAGAGCAAAGATAATTTCGCTTTCTCTTATTGTTGTTACTCTGTAAGCTATTGCATAGCTTTTATCGCGGGCTTTGAGCGCGGCGACCGAATCAAAAAATTCCGTAACGAAAATAAACCTAACACCCCGTCGTTTCAGTTCGGCAGACTTCGGCACGGTGTTTGTGTGCATGCGACTAGAAAATGCTATGCAATAGCTTTACGGTGGCAGTCCCCGAGTGCCACACGTAAATTTTTTTTTTGTCCACATTGTAAACATTAATTGTTGTTTATAGAGTCTACGATTGAATTTCCAACAAAATATATCAGGGTAACACGGTGTTACCCTGATATATTTTGTAACACGGTGTTAGTAACACTTAGTTTAGGAAACACGGTGCAAGACTATCAGATAAATCTATCTAGTCTTAGTAAAATAGGACAACACCAGTTAGATACCATGAAGCAAATATTAATATCTGACGCACTTTGAGACATTCATTAAATTATACTTAACTAGCCAATGCCGGCGACTTCGTCCGCGTGGATTTAGTTTTTAAAATCCTTCGGGAGCTCATTGCTTTTCCGGGATAAAAAGTAGCCTATACACTCTCCAGGTCCTCAACTATACCCATGAAAAAGATCACGTCAATCCGTAGCTCTGTTGCGGTGTGATTGAAGGACAAACCAACAAACAAACACACTTTCGCATTTATAATATTAATAATATGATGAGTATGATGAGTAATTAAATAATCCTAACTTAATATTATACCTATTATAAATCCGAAAATCGAAAATGTGTTTGGTTTGTCCGTAGATCATACAGCAACGGAGCAAAGAATCGACCTAATTTTTAGGGTTCCGTAGTAAACAAGGAACCCTTATAGTTTCACCATGTCCGTCCATCTGTCTGTCTGTAAAATTTAATCACGCCAACAAAGTGGTGAAATAAAATTTTGAAAAATATTTTTTTAGGGTACCTCCCCTACATGTAAAGTGGGGATGATTTTTTTTTCTCATCTATCCCATAGTGTGGGGTGTCGTTGAATAGGTCTTTTAAAAGTATTATGGGTGTGGGACCACATTTTTCGATTCTGTGAAAAGTGCTAAATTTTATTAGAGTCAAGTGTCCCCCCCCCCTGCCAGCTCAATGGTTGTTTATAGGATACATGAAAAAATTAACAGCAGTAGTATATATAATGAATTTTATAGGAAAACTATCACGGCTAAGTAGGGTTCATAAGTTAAGGAGTTATATCTGTTTTTTCTGGGTCAAGTATTACACGTAGTGTAAGTTGCATATTTTGTAGTATATCATAGTATTGAAACCATGGAACTCAAAATTTATTCAATATTCATGAATAAAATAAAAGCACTATCCTAGATCCGCAATAATATTTGTGACTTGCAACTACGGAACCCTACACTGCGCGTGGCCCGACACGCACTTGGCCGATTTTTTAATTATACCCATGCAAATAATCAATCAATCTCTATCTCTAATCGTCAATCTCTATCTCCAATAACGCGTGATTGAAGGATAAACCAAGAAACACACTTTTCACGGGAAGGACACATGATTGCAGACTTCGAACTTCGACTAAGAAAAAAAAGGTAGCTGCTCAAGCTTTTAAATTTTTAAACTAGCATTTGGGTATAACCGAGTCAATCGAGCGAAAAATGATTGAAACCTGTTTATTAAAGCAGTTTAATAGAGCGGTGGAGGATTTGCTATGAGTTTAACTGATTCAATAATCGAGACTGAATTTCACCGCGACCAAGTTCATTTGATCGGGTTAGTTTATAACGACCTCTCTAGCGTAGTGGTGAGCTCTATGATCATACAAATGGGGGGACGAGAGTTTGATTCCAATTTATAACTTGAATAGTAACAGACAAAGCGTATTAACTTCGTCAATATACATTTCAAGATAGGCATAATCCTTACTTCATTACTAATAATTAGTAATTTCATAAATGCGAAAGTGTGTTTGTTGGTAGGTTTGTCCTTCAAACACACAGTAACGTAGCTACGGATTAACGTGTTTTTGATGTGATAACGTCTTATAAATCGATGAACACCGGCTGCATGCACGAAAAAGTGTCACGTTCCGCCTGAGCCTGCGCGTGCAAGCGAGAGCGCGGAACAAGCGATAGAGAGGCACGATCGGCGCAAGCGTTTTTAGAGAGCGCCTACTGCCGCCCGCCAGTCATCAATGTTTCTGACGTTATCTCGTAAAACTATCGTCCGTTAACCGACTTTACAGACAACCAATTTTTTTGCATGGGTATAGTATTTTTAAACTGCCTCATTGGACTAGTGGTTAGCATGTTCGGCCGATAAAAAATATATTGGAATTTGAGTAATGCCAAGAAATTCTCTTCGTACTAGCGCGGAGTTAGAAAGTTGGCGGCGTGTCACCCCCGTGCCTCGGAGAGCACGTAAAGCCGTCGTTCCTGCGCCTGATCTCTCCCCGGTCGTGTCGGATTTTCCTCCCATTGGACTATGCGAGTGAGGGAATAGAAAGGGCACCTGTATTTGCGCACACGCTTGTGCACTATAATATTATCTCCCGCACAGATGGCCCTTCTCTGAGAGGAGACCTGCGCTCAGTAGTGAGCCGTTGATGGGATGATGATGATGATGATAGTCCGGAGAGCTGATGGTAGTCGGAGTCCCAAGTCCCAAGTGCAAGGTCCGCATGGGGAAACGCAGTGTTGGCAGACTCCCACTAGGTGGGCCGACATCAAACGTATCACAGGGAGCTGCTGGATGCAGGCGGCCCAAGAACGAGGCGTGTGGAGGTCTTTGCCCAGCTGTGAAAGTCTATCGGTTAATAATGTCGGTCATGAGTAGAAATTGCCATAAAACAAATAAAAAATTACATTTAATTATCACTTCCAGGCCATTAGTATACAGTATGATCCGAATGTAACGATGTATGACGTTGAAAGTATAGAAATAGGTACAGGGTGATTCACGTGACGTTGAAAAATGAGGAGCGTATTCAAAAAGCCCACAAAACGCGGATAAGGAATACGAATGCATTGAAATATGGGCACGGGCGATTGTATCGGTGTCGATTGAGAGATACAAACGAAAATTGGACATGCTGTATATCGGTATAACGGAACGACTGCGGTATTTTCGGTAAAAGTTTCAAAAGGCGGGATCCTTTCATTAATTTAGAGGCTCAAACATTTTTGTGAGTAAGCCAGCGCAATTTTTGGAACGTAAGTTCCTTATCGCGCGGTACGGAAGGGGGCTAGACGGAAAAATTAAGGAACCGACACTCGACACATTTTTGAAACCAACACTTTTTTGTTCCTTAACCTTTCCCTAATTTTTTATAACTTATAAGTTATAAAAATTAGGGAAAAATTCCACATGTAGAAATTATTTAAAATAAAATCGAAAATAGAAAATTCAGTCTGTCGAGCTGAGATTCGAACCATCGACTGTGAACTGTTAGGCGACTGCCGGAGCCACTAGGCTACGGAGACCTAATGTTGTTTCGCGAAAATACCGAACACAATGTAATCGAAAGGAACTACGTCCCATCCGGGTGTCCCTTGACACCTCTCAAGTTTTTTTTTACGATTGAACTACGCCACTGCTACTACTGGTTGTAAGGCTGATAGGCACACGGGTAACAAAGGGTCTATACTTGGCACCTACAATAGCAACTTTAAAGTGACATTTTCGCGAGCGAAGCTAGCGCAAATTTATTAAAACTGCGATACTCAGCTATGTAGTCCGTAATTGGTTCCTACAATAGCAATCAAGAAAAGACATTTTCGCAAGAGAAGCGAGCCCGAAAATTTTTACGATTTCACTGCGCCACTATGCAAGTCCATACTTGGTACCTACAACAGTAAGCGACAACCGAGATTATCGTAAGCGAAGCGAGCGCGAAATTTGTTCGATTGCACTACGCCACGGCTACTACTGGTTGCACTGATTGTAAGGCTGGTAGACTACACTAGCGGCACGCTATGATGGCCGGTTTGACGTTTGTCCGCTCATGAAGTTCCGTATTAATTGATAACGACTTTGAAGGAAATAATTGTATTACTTTATTGACGATAGTGATGTGCAGAGATTCATAAATTTTATCGAATGTAGTTTTAGGTTTAGGACTCAAAATTTATTTATTAAATTGATTTCTAAAATGTATACAAGTGTAGAAAAATCAGTTTGCACCATTTAAGGGGTGAATGTACTTGTGAATATGAACAATTTTCACTATGTGGACAAAGCTCTGAAATCGCAAAAAAATATCAGCTGTTTCATACAAAAGGTAAAATTTTTATTTTTATATGATATATACCACAACTCGGCATTTGGTTTTCTAAATTGAAAATTTTTAAAAACCTTTTTTGGTATCTTTTGTATTCATATGTTTCTTGTGTGCATATAAAGTATGTATATTCATTTTCATTCAAATATTCAGTTCGTTCAAATAAATTAAATAAACATATACATTTTTGTTTTATTAAACCTATTTAATCAGGTACAAAAACAATTTTAATTGTTTTTTGTTCGAGAATAAATTGACATTCCACATCACTATTGTAATGTGTCAAACCGGCCATCATAGCGTGCCGCTAGTTTAGTAACACGGGAAAAGAAGGGTCCATATTTGGCATTTGAAGTGAGCGCGAAATTTTTCGAGCTATTTTTCAAGTTGTGTATATGTAACTTGGTATTTTGGCTCTTGATTAAATATTTATATTTAAATAAGAGCCAATTTTGGCTCCAAGTTTCATGTACAAAACTTGAAAAATAACCCGAAAACATAGGACTGTCATAAAAACATATTCATCCCCTATTTTATGCCTCGTATGTACCTAAGAGTGGAATTTTTAAACACTGTGAAATACTTTATTTTTAATTTAAAGCCCAAATACCGAACTTCATGGGTACCTGTAACTTGAAAAATGACGGACTTTCATACAAACTTTAATCCCCTATTTAACTCCCTTGGGGATGGAATTTCAAAAAAATATTTCTCAACGCGCACCTACGTCATAAAAAAACCTCCTGTCAAAATTTCAAGTTTTTAACTTCAGTGGTTTAGGCTGTGCGTTCATAGGTCAGTCAGTCAGTCAATCAGTCACCTTTGCCTTTTATTTAAATAGATTATTATGTAAATACTCCTTCCATTTTGCCGTAGTTGGGTAGAAAGTTACGAGTATGAAAAACGTTCCAGCATGACACGTCGGCGTTTTTCACTAATGCCCGAACTTTTGATGGATATTTGGTAAACATTTGCCGCGACGCGACGCGACTGCGGAGAACTTCACCCGTGAATCTCCTGCTTAAGTAAATTGTGTGTCAAAAGATGACAAATCGTCAATTTTCGGTGGAAACTTTTGTTTTCTGATGAACATTCCACGTTGTATTTAAATACACTTTTTTTAAGATTATGATTAATATGATCTCATCAGATATACCTAAAATGATGTGAGTGTAGTCTTTTTACCTACCTGCTAGCGAAATGGAAACATACATGCCTCAATAGTCCAACGGTAACAGTTGCGGACTGAAAACTGAAAGGTCGACGATTCGATACCCACTCGTTGCATTATTGTCTTACCCACTCTTAACATAAGCTTTTACGCTTATTTGGAGGGGAGAGGGGAAAATTAGTCAAGTTCAGCTTGGCTAATATTATAAAAATAAAAAACCGGCCCAGTGCGTGTCGAGCCACGCGCAGTGTAGGGTTCCGTAGTTGCAAGTCACAAATACTACTGCCGACCTAGGATAGTGCTTTAATTTTATTTATGAATATTGAATATATTTTGAGTTCCATGGTTTAAATACTATAATATACCACAAAATATGCAACTTACACTACGTGTAATACCTAACCTAGAAAAAACAGATATAACTCATTAACTTATGAACCCTACTTAGCCGTGATAGTTTTCCTATAAAATTCAATTATATACTACTGCTGTGAATTTTTTTTATGTATCCTATAAACAACCTTTTAGCTGGCAGAGGGGGGGACACTTGACTCTAGTAAAATTTAGCACTTTAAAATATCATATTTCACAAACGGATCCCTGAATCGAAAAATCCCACACCCACAATATTTTTGAAAGACCATGCATGGTGTCAACGACACCCCACACTATGGGATAGACGCGAAAAAAAAATCATCCCCACTTTACATGTAAGGGAGGTAACCTAAAATAAATAATAGTTTAAAAAAACTAAAAACACGCTTTTTATAGAAAACCAAACTAAAAAATAGAAAATAAATTTTAATAAATTTAAATTAAGAATAGGGTCCAAAAATTTCAATAAATATAAATTAATAATAGTGTAAATAAAAAAAATGTATTTTATTTTAAAAAAGCGTGGGGTGCATGGTGTCAATAGTTATAAATATTTTATTGACAGATATGAGTAGAGTGATTATCATTTTGACAATATCTTAAAAAGCACCCCACGCTTTTTTTTAAATAAAATACATTTTTTTTATTTACACTATTATTAATTTATATTTATTGAAATTTTTGGACCCTATTCTTAATTTAAATTTATTAAAATTTATTTTCTATTTTTTAGTTTGGTTTTCTATAAAAAGCTTATTTTTAGTTTTTTTAAACTATTATTTATTTTCTACTTTTTAGTTTGGTTTATTTTTAATAGCTTGTTTTTTTTTTTCAAATTAGTGTATTGTCATCGGTCCTCGATAAATCTACAAAGTTTGAACGAAATCTAGCCGTTTAAAGTGGGTCAAAATCGCGCCCAAAGAAATCGGTTACAAGTTACAAACATACAAGTGAAATCGCGCCCAAAGAAGTCGGTTACAAATATACAAGTTTTTTTTTTTTGTTTTTTTATCAAATTAGTGTATTGGCATCGGTCCTCGATAAATCTACAAAGTTTGAACGAAATCTGGCCGTTTAAAGTGGGTCAAAATCGCGCCCAAAGAAGTCGGTTACAAGTTACAAACATACAAGTGAAATCGCGCCCAAAGAAGTCGGTTACAAACATACAAGTTTTTTTTTTTGTTTTTTTATCAAATTAGTGTATTGTCATCGGTCCTCGATAAATCTACAATGTTTGAACGAAACCTGGCCGTTTAAAGTGGGTCAAAATCGCGCCCAAAAAAGTCGGTTACAAACATTGTTACAAACATTGTTACAAACATACAAGTGAAGCTAATAAAAAGCGTATAAAAAAAATTTTTTCACAGTTTTATTTCACCACTTTGTTGTCGTGATTAATATTTATACCCTTGTCAAACCAGTTTTCTTGTACCAAAGATGATTGATGTTCTGAGCTAAACCGCGGACGGACGGACGGACGGAGAGACGGACGGACATGGCGAAACTATAAGGGTTTCTTGTTTACTAAGGAACCCTAAAAAGTTCTCGAACGCCCCCCATACAAAAATATTTTTCAGCAACTTGTATCATTGTATCCACAGAACAAATAAATACGTAGGTATCTGAAAGTATCAACACCGCGTTATTTTCCTTTATATTTTTATTTTTCACACATAGAAATAAAAAAAATAATGTGTAGGGAAAAATACTCATTTCTTGGAAGTGGAAATTTCTCAATTTGCTCATATTTTATATATTTTTTAAACTTATTGATTTATTTAGTTACCCGACCAATGATATTTTTGTAGTAAATAAAATTTCAGGTGAAAAAGTTCATAACTCAGGAAGGTACAGTAGTAAAGTGAGTTAATATTTGAAAAACTTTTGAACTTTTTGTGAAAATACCGCGTAAATTGGCGCATTTATCTCATTACTAACTAATGTATCTACAAACTACAACGTCTACAAATTCTGACCTTGAAAGAAAGAAATAAAGGAAAAATGAAAGAATAATTTTTTTTTGGTATGAATCCTGAACATAAGTAGTATTGGAGTTAATCCCTTACGGACCGTAAGTTACGGTAGTACGTAGGGTAGTACCGTAAAGGATTAAGTCCATGGCTTTGTATGTCATTGTCTTAAAAACTTATCACACTAATATTATAAAGGCGAAAGTTTGTGACTGTCTGTATGTTTGTTACTCTTTCACGCAAAAAAGATTTGGCTTAAATTTGGAATGGAGATAGGTCATACCCAGGATTAACAGATACGCTACACTTTATCCCGGAAAAAAGAGTTCCCGCGGGAATCAAAAAACCTTAATCCACGCGGACCAAGTCGCGGGCATCGTCTAGTAACTAATAACAATGAGATACTAAGGTGTATGATCCCCAAATGGTTCACTCAGCTGTGTCTGTTAGGACTAGGATACAGCGCAGATCTTTCGTGAGGTCATAAAAATCGTGGACGGCATCTAATAATATTTATGTTTGATCATATCTCGAAATGGTGGCGGCAGGTCGTTGCAGCATTTGGCTGCCGCGAATTTAAAACTGACTTTAATATTATATTGAAAACCCACGCACTTGCGAACAGCGCCCACCAGCAACAGCATATTTTAGTTTAAAAATAAGTCTTCGGGCCAAATCTCGGCCGCCAGGCAACCTCGTTAGTGGCGAAGATTACACCGGCCGCTAAACTGCATTAAAATGTCGTGGTCAAGCGTGAACTGCCTCTTTGTAAAGTTTTTTCTCATGACTAATGATAATAAGAACTTTCCCAGGCCATTTTCGACGAAATCTATTATTGAATCGAGGTAGGAGATATTATAGTGCACGAGTATCCGGGCAAACAGATGCGAAATCACACAATATTATGATGCATTTTTTTTACCCATATCCTCATCGACTGTGCATGAAAACCTTTTGGTATGCAAGGGTTACCAGAATATATACAGAATATTTTTTTAATACATTTTAGCCAAGTGGAACTTGAGTGATATTCTCCTCTCCCCTTGTAATAAGCGGAAAGCTTGTGTAGCTGGTGGGGAATGAACCGTACACCTTTCAGTTTTCAGTCCGCACCTATAACCGTTGGGACATTAAAGGCTAAATATCTAAATACTTGATGTTTTAAGGAAGGAAAAAACATAATATGAAGGAATTGTACTTCCAATATACACACAGAAACCTTATACAAAAGAAAAACCATATCGATCTTTAATTTTTTCGCATTTCTAAAGCAGAATACTAATATCTATACGTTATGTGTTTATTTATTATAAGGTGACAGGTTAAAAATGGGAAAGAATTTAATGTACATGATGTTAAATCAATCATAATAACTATGTGTATTATTTAGTACCTACTAGGTACTAAACAATACAGGCATAAGAAGATTTAAGTTAAGATTGTAGGTAGGTAATACGAACATAGAATAAGTTTTCTTTTGTAAGAGTTAGTGGGTGCTATATTGAATTGAAGTGTATAATTTTTATATAAGAAAACGCATGAAATATACGCATATTATTATTTTTCCCGCCTTTTTGAACTTTTCAGAATTATTGAGTTAATATCAATTACTTTAACGGTGAAGGAAACATTTTTTTTGGATATTTTGACATAATCCGTTGAGGTATGAAATAAATAATTTAACAAACATTTACTTAATTTTGTATTATTTTCATACAAGCCATCAAGCCTTTATCAATACAACGAATCCGAACCTTATTGTTTTGTTGTTAAATAAATAAATACAATATTTAATTTCCCTTCTAAAGTTCAGAAGTTTTCGAAGAATTTCCTTATTTGCCCGGATATTTGGTCAAGCGTTAAACAAAATAATAATCGTCAAGCAACAAAAACGACGAAGCATAACATTGTTTATTTTCATACGATTATATCAACAAAAAGCAGGGATTACCCGGGTCTAGTGAAAACGGTTAATATCATAGGGCGTGGGACATGGGGGACTAAAATTAAACGTTTTGTTCCGTCTAGATTTTGAGCGTTAATTAAATTTATTTTGTCATATCAGTCGCAGCTCAAATGATTGAATCCTGTAAGCGGTGCAAGTGCCTATGCCTCTTTATTGAGACATATTATTTGTTCCTTTGCCTTTGGAGACCCTGAGGCACTTAGGCTGAGATCGTACTCTGACTTTGCTCAAGACTCTAGATATAGTTAAAATGAAACACAAATAGGTATTTCCTGACATAAATCTGTCTCGTATGAATCAGTCTTGAATCTGAGCTGAGTGAGGGTGCCATCTATAGATCTCACCCTTAGACTCCATGAGTCTAAGTGCAAAGCAAAATTTACAGGACATTTCTCCGCGGGTTAATTGCCTCATCTGGTGACAGAAGGGCTGACTCATTTTTTGCGGAAAGGATCAGCCTGGCTGTCTAACACTGAATGGTCATCGGTTCGATGTCCACCCATTGCACTATTGTCGTACCCACATAACAAGCTTTCCACTTTTTTGGAGCGATGTAAATTATAAAAGTTCAGCTTGGCTTTGATTCTTTGAAAAAAAAAAAGGTTGCACACCTGAGAGTTCTTCATTGTGTTCTTGAAGGTGTGTGAAGTCCGCCAATTCGCATCATGGACCTACTATTTCGCATTGGGCCAGCGTGGTGGACTATGGCCTATAACATTTCTCTGAGAGGAAAGTGTGCGCTCAGTAGTGAGCCGTTGATGGGTTGCTAATCATATAATATAACACTATCCTGTGAGCAGCTGAAGCAAAACAGAATGCTTCCATGCAACTTTATCATTGAGAAAAGTAGCTGTGAAATAACCTCGACTAAGTATTTACAAATTCAAAATTCAAATTTATTTTTCCCTGGAGAAGCCTCGATACATTAGATCAGAAACAATTTCCTCCGCCGGAAATCGAACCCGAGACCTCCCTCTTAGAGCAACATTCACCATTCCACCACAAGCAATGGTCCGAACTCCGAAGCGACGGTCGCTTGAATCGTAGGGTTATTTTTTTCAGTTTTTCGTTTATTGTACCGCCACAGAGTAGATATAGGAATTAAATATAAAAAATCGGCCAATTGCGAGTCGGGCCTGGCTCTTTTAGGGTTCCGTACACTAGTGGTTCGCCCCGAACTGAGACCTCGCGGTTACGGTATCCCATGATTATTCATTCAATCGATACATGATAACCAAAACTGACATTATTATTATGCCCGTTTTCACCAAACATACCTAAATCATCCCCTAAGTAGGAGTCTCTTAACGTAGGTAGCTCCTAAATACAATCCTAAGTCCTAACATCCGTCCCAATATCCTTTTAGGTGTCCCGTACAGGATCGTGATAAATAAGTTGACAGAAAACATCAATCACCTAACTTATAGGTAGCCCGTAAAGGTTAGGGAACGTTAGTGAAAACATTGAATTATTTATCAAACATTGAATTTAACTCGTAGTTCCATGGGAATAGTTACTGACTGCGCCATCTATTAGCATTATTGTGAAGCTATGTTGATGCTATATGAATTACTGACGCCCATTAAAAATTAAATAATCTCGTTTCTTTATAATATTCATATAATTTTAGTATTTGTTGTTCAAGTACAGGATATAAGTGACCTAAAAACATAAAATCAGTTTGAAAATCCATAGCGGATTTTTCTAGAGAGCGTCTTCAAGCGAGCGTATAAAATCGCCACTTTGAAAGCCCCCCATTTCGTCAATTTTAAGGAAAAATTAAAAAAAAAATATTTTTGTACTCAGTTCAAAATTATCTTTAAAATGATACGTAACAATTTTATGTAACGCGATTTTTTTTTTTTTACTTCGCATTCGCTTCTATGAGAGCCCCCCTGAAATAAAGATTTTTATAACTTTTTAAGCCATTTTCGGCTGGAGGCCATCGGTTTACATATTATATCTAAATTTGAAGTAATTACGTTCAGTAATTCAAAAGTTATAAGGCTCTGACAGACGGACGGACGGACGGACGGACGGACGGACAAGTGCAAATCGCCCTAGTTAACTCAAAGACCTTCGCTTCGCTCGGTCGATAAGACCAAATCACTTTTCTAGTCTAACTAAGTAGATATTTAAATAACTTAATACTTAGATAGTACTCAATTAGCATAATATGGGGAAAAATGCTCCTTTGTTTTGGCCACAATTACTTATAAACCGCATCATAAATCGGTGTTCTCAGTATTTGTTGATTAAATACACCTTATAGCTTAGTTTTTGAGTTAGACCCCGTAACAAAAGTGGTCTAAAACCGAAAACTTTGACGGCCCCCCATTTCTTCATTTTTGTAGCTAAAAAATAATAAAAAATATATTTGAACTCTACTTAATGAGTTCTAGACAATGTACAAAAAAATAAAATTTTATTTCGACTCCTTTTCCGTGTATGGGAGCCCTTTATTTTTTAAGTTAATTTAATTTTTATTATTTGTTGTTATAGCAGCAATAGAACTACATACTCTGTGAAAATTTCAACTGTCTACCTATTACGGTTTACGAGATACAGCCCGCTGACAGACGGACGGACGGACGGACGGACAGATGGACAGCAGAGGCTTAGTAATAGGGTCCCGTAGGCACACTTTGGGTACGGAATCCTAAAAACAATACCCACTGAACCAATTATTTTCCTCTAGAATTTAACATACTTTATGTAGATTCGTTCCCTTGAACCTTTTTGTGGCCTTTTGATACTCAATTTACATTAAAACGGGTGTAACCCTCAAGCGAAACCTTGCATCTGATTTCGAATAAAAACAAGTGAGTAACTCGAATCTACCGAGAAGAGAAAGAGAAAAGAAAGGAGATTTCAAGGGATTTTTGTTGGGCATTGAATTTGAGAAGTCTATTTTCCGCACTGAGACATACATTAAATTACTAGCTGATGCCAACGACTTCGTCTAAAATCGCGTTTTTAAAATCCCTCGGGAACTCTTTGATTTTCCGGGTTAAAAAGTAGCCTATGTCACTCTCCAGGACCTAATACGTCCTATTATTTATAACTAGCTGATGCCCGCGACTTCGTCCGCATGGATTTAGTTTTTAAAAATCCCGCGGGAACTCTTTTATTATCCGAGATAAAAAGTAGCTCTCCCGGTCAGAGGAACCACTACTACATCCATTACTATACCCATGCAAAAAATCGCATCAATCCGCTGTTCTGTTGCGACGCGATTGTAGGACAAACCAACAAACAAACACAATTTCGCATTTATAATATCAGTAATGCTTTATTATAACACTTTTTTTGTCAAATTTTTTACCATACTTAACCAAAGACAAAATTACGTTTAGCTGTCATTTACGTTTTGTTATTCCACTGTCCGATGCGTTTTTCTTATAACACGTTTTATAGTGACATGACGGAAACGCGGTCGAACGGGATAAAAAGTATCCTATGTCCGTCTCCTGGTTCTAAGCTACCTCTCCACCAATTTTCAGCCAAATCGGTTCATCCGTTCTTGAGTTATAAATAGTGTAACTAACACCACTTTCTTTTATATATATAGATTATATTCTGCGCCTGAACTGTACCCATGCAAAAAATCACGTCGATCCATACTTAGCTCTGTTGCGGCGTGATGGAAGGTCAAACCAACAAACCAACAAACCATCAAAGCAATAAACAAACACGCTTTCGCATTTATAATAATAATAATAAATAAATAAATCGTTTATTTCCATCATTATACAGAAACATCAATTTGATCTTGAACAAAACTTGATATCTACAAAATTGATGCCTACTACTAATTGAGAAGTTAAAGTACAAGATCAAGAACTGGCTATCCTAGCTAGATTTTTAGATCTGTGTTAAGGATAGCCAGCCCTCTCCCTCGAATAGCCAAAACTGTGCACAAGCACATGTTTTTCAAAAATAAATTAAGCCTTAGGCATTGTACAATACAATTACAACATTAATAGATAGTTTACACACTTTACATTTATCTAATAACTGGCGTGTAATATGTGTGTGTTCGTGTGTGTGTGTGTGTGTGTGTGTGTGTGTGTGTGTGTGTGTGTGTGTGTGTGTGTGTGTGTGTGTGTGTGTGTGAGTGTGTTTGAGAGTGTGGGTGTATGTTTGTGTTCAGTGTGGATGCGTGTGTTTTATAAAAAAATATATTATGAACGAATAACTGGTGAATTAATTTATGTAACAACTAGCCGATGCCCGCGACTTCGTCTGCGTGGATTTAGTTCATAACATCCCGCGGGAAATCTTTGTCACCCTCCAGGTTCTCAACTATACCTATCCAATAAATCACGTCAATCCGTAGTTTTGTAGCAGGAAATATTTGATCGTCTTGCTCGCGGCATTGTTAATGATGATTCAAAGAGAAAACATATTACTGATGATATTATCAATTACGTTAAACTATAATTTTTATAATTGTTTTTACCATAATTAACAAAATACAAAATTACGTTTAGCTGTCATTTACGTTTTGTTCTTCCACTGTCATTTTCGTTTTTTATTCCATGTCACATGCATTTTTGTTAAACCAGGTTTTATATTGACTTGACGGAAACGCGGTCGAACGGGATGAAAAGTATCCTATGTCCGTCTCCTGGATCTAAGCTACCTCTCCACCAATTTTGAGCCAAATCGGTTCATCCGTTCTTGAGTTATAAATAGTGTAACTAACACCACTTTCTTTTATATATATAGATATAGTTTTTTAAGAAAATATATAATTATATAAATGTATCAGATTGTAAGGAAGTCTTCTATTTCTTCATAAGATTTACCCAGCAAGAAAGATGTTACTAGTTTTTTGCACTGAGTAAGTGGGAGATTATAAATGGGTAATTTTGCATTAAGCTTGTTGTACAAGAATGGGCCAAGATAGTAAAAAAAATTGGCCAAGTGCGAGTTGGGCCTCGCTCTTTTAGGGTTCCGTTAAAAAAATTAAATTATTATATTTCCATGTACCCATGGAAATATTTTAATTTAATTTTTTGAATTTAATTTAATTTTTATTATTTGTTGTTATAGCGGCAATAGAAATACATAATATGTGAAAATTTCATCTGTCTATCTATTACGGTTTACGAGATACAGCCCGCTGACAGACGGACGGACGGACGGACGGACGGACGGACGGACAGCGTAGGCTTAGTAATAGGGTTCCGTTGGTACCCTTTGGGTACGGAACCCTAAAAAGCGTTTTGTGAATGCTAATTTAGGCGCATGCAAGGTACAAATCTTATGTTTGCGACGCCCCTCAATAGGTCGAAACGGAGTCACCTTGTGCTGATACAGAATCACATTAAGAATAAACAGCTTTCTAACACTAAGGACGCCACAGTCTTTGTACAACAAAGTGGTAGGGAAGAGTATCGGTCTAAACGTTGACACTTTTAGTATGGCCCGTTGGGCAATTTCAAGGGGCTTTAGTGTGGTTTTAGCGGTGCCTCCCCAACAAGTTATGCAGTATTGAATGATGGATTGGCACAAAGCAAAATAAACATTACGGATTACGAGTGGATTTGCAACGCTTCGTAGATTTTTGAAAATAAAAATCAATTTACGGACCCTGTTTGTAAGTAGATCGATATGGTTTTTAAAATTTAAGTTTTGATCTAAAACAATGCCTAGATATTTAATTTTATCAGTAGAAGCTATAGACTCACAGTTACAATTTGAACTAAGCCTATCACAGCAAGAATGAACTTTAAGAGTTACCGGAGTCTCAGGTTGTGAAGCATTTCGTACTGAATAGGTTATAAGTTTAGTTTTTGAGATGTTTAAAGTTAAAGAGTGCGATCGTAGCCAGTCGTTAATAGAGTTGAATCCAAGTTGAGCAGCTTCTTCAAGATCAGACCAAGAATTAGCATAGAAGGTGATGGCAGTATCATCGGCGAAGGAGACTATTTGGGCATTTTTAATACGGAGATTGCAAAGATCATTTATGAAGATTAGAAAAAGTGTTGGGCCAAGAATACTACCTTGTGGGACGCCATACGATATTGGTAGCTCATCACTCAAGTTGTTATCGATTTTGGTCATTTGCGTTCGACCAGAAAGGTAACTGCAGAAGAAATTTAGTTGATTGCCACGTACACCCATTTTTTCTAGCTTATTTAAGAGATTTATAATATTAATATGATGTCCCATGGGTCTTTAACTAAATGTCATTAGTTAATCACAACCTTCTTTTCGGGACGCCAAAGAGGACGTCAACTTATGATTCACAGTCAGCCGCCGATTGAGCTCATAATGTCACAGAATAGTAATGGTAATGTTCCTCATAGCCCAACGGTTATAGGTGCGGACTGTAATCTGAAAGGTCGCAGGTTCGATATTTGCAATATTGTTGTTCCCACTTCTAATACAAGCTTTCCGCTTATTTGAAGAGGAAAGGGGGATATCTATTAGTCAAGTTCAGCCAAAGTACTACATTTATATCAGTGAGTTCAGTTTATTATTTTCAACAGACTTCAAAAATTATGAGGTTCTCAATTCGACTGTATGTTTTTGTATGTGTGTTACGCGATTATTCCGCCAATTATAAATTGATTTTGATGATTCTTTTTTGTTTGGTAAGTCATATATTTTCAGAGGTGGGGTCCTATCGACTAGGATTCAGCGTTCTTTGAAAAAATCATTATAATTCGTAATGGCAGTTGAAGTTGGTTTTTTTAAATGAAATTTTAATTTAATATTATTATTAAAAAAAAGTGTGAACATATCCTTAAAAGGTATCTTATCTTTCAACGCCAAAATTTTCCACCCAATAATGCAAAGATTACCGCACTGCAATAAATGCTGTAATTAAATCAAAGAACAAGACATCGCTACAAGGGAGGAATTACCTTTTTTACTGGCGTTTGACGGTGGCTCGTAAAACAATAAATATTGAGTCGAGATCGCAGAGTAGAATTAGCTTGTAACCGTAAACCGTCTGGTTAAGGTTTATTTCATTTTTATGCTCACCAGGCCCTTGCTGCATGGTAAGTTTTTTCTATTATACTAATAAATAAAATTTAAATTATGTTTTTTTTATTTGATCGCGAAATACCTAGACCTCAACTGCGATCTCACATGATGGTGAGTGACGATATAACTGTTGTCGTTCGTACGGATTTGCCCTAACACACAGCTTAAGTTTAGAGCGAGGAAAGGCTTTGCGACTGCTCTCGCTATAAGCTTTAGTAGAAGCTAGAAGGTTTATTATTTTACTTCACTTCCCAGATCCCATTAAAGGTAAGTTGCACATCACTCGGTTAAGGTAAGGAGTTTACAAAAGCACCTACGAATACTGATGATTTATACATCAAAACAAGACACGGGAGATCAATTAGCTTTTTTTTGTGGACAAATTTAACCTTAACGGTAACTTTATTTGACCACGTGACGTACAACTTCACTACTTTAAGAAAAACAGAAGCCTGAAGGGAGTGAAGGGCACTAACAGCTGCGCATATCAGGAACGAGGAAGCAAAACGCTTAGTCTTGTAGATCGCACTCTCACTCTGCTCAGAGTCAAGACAGAGTTAAAAGAAGACAGACTTATATTGTGTCTCGTTTTAACTCTGTCTCAAGTCCGAGCCCTGTCAGAGTATGCACTATAGATCTCAGGCTTGTAACCACGAAGCGGTTCAGTGCTGAACTATTCGATGATTTGCGGTTCGATGGTAGAAGTAAGAGGTGCGATTGCCTAAATTTATTCCACTGATCGTAATCGTATTCGATGACATTAGCGTCAAAGTAAAATAAACCATAACAGGATTGAATTAAAGCTCAATGTACGATACGCTCCATGTTAAAATCGGTTGTACTGAATTTGTAACTTTAAATCAATACGATCAAGGATTATTTTACTTTGACGCTAATTAAATAAATAAATAAATAAATAAATCATTGAATACGAATACGATCAATGGAATAACTTTCAGACAATTGGTACCCAGAAGCGAGAGTAATAGTGATACTAAAGCCCAGAAGTCTCCACAAAGTTGAAAATAGTTACATAGGTTAACCGGTTTCATCCCGTTAAACTGGCCGTGACGGACTTTGCAAGCTCCAGAATCCTTAACTCGTATATATATGAAGCAAGTTTTCTGAGACCCCTTGTAGAATTGGCCTGATTTGTAAGTTTAAAACTTATCTAACGTCCTGCGATGCCAAACTTTTATCGGATTTATAAGCCTAATAAAATCCGGTTTACGTCTCTGTGGGAGCATTGGCGAAGGGTGACCACATCACAGTATCAGATGCGGACAAGTCCATTGCCGTAAGTCGGTCAGTCAATCAGTACACGAATAAGTTTTATCCGTAGCTTCTACCAATACCAATAGTTTGGGAGATCGAGCGGTCATTTATCATTTTGTGTACGTTTCTATGAACAGACTTTCATAAATTGACAGCTCATACAAACTATCAGTTTATTTAAATTGTCCTAGAGAGCGCTAATCTGAATAAGACGACCGACAATTTTGATCCATATTTATTATCAGTTCTGACCGGGTGACAAAAACGTGTTTTTCAGTAGAACTAGAAACCTACAAAATTAAGTATTTTCTGATAAACTTTAAAAATTCTGAAAATTTAAGATCAGGAAGTAAAAACAAAAAAGGAATATGAAGAAAATATTAAACATCAATAATGTATGATTAATATTAATTTAGCACGTAGTATAGCATATGTAAGGATTAAGGAAGTATGATTAAACATGTAGGAGAACCAAAATCAGCGAGTCGCGAAACTGAAGTGGAAATGGGCGGGGCACATAGTTTGAAAAGCTGATGGTCGTTGGGGTCCCAAGGTGCTAGAGTGGCGACCCCGCACCGGGAAGCGCAGTGTTGGCAGACCCCCCACCAGGTGGACCGACGACATCAAACGAGTCGCAGGGAGCCGCTGGATTCAGGCGGCGCAAGACCGAGGCCTGTGGAAGTCCATGCAAGAGACCTTTGTCCAACATTGGACGTCTATCGGTTGATACAGAAGAAGAAGATAAAACATGTACGTATGTACTTGAATTGTTACTAATTATTATAAATGGGAAATAGTGTAATGTTCGTTGGTTCTTCAGTCACCCTGCAATAAAGCTGCGGATCGAGGTGATTTTTTGATTGAGTAGGTATAGTTGAGGACTATGAGAGCAACATAGGCATTTTATCCCGCACAAGAAAAAGGTTCCTAATTTTTTTGAAACTTCATTCCACACGGATGAAGTCGGCCGGTGAGCAGGCAAAAGCTCATCAGTAATAAATACTAATGTACAAAAAATACAAAATCGTTATACAAGACAGATGCTCACATCTATCTTGTAATCCATCCATTTATCCAATTGTTGTCCATCCATCCGACTTCTTACGAACTTAAAATAAAAGAATTATGGAATGTCTCATAGAAACATTGATAATGCATAGGAATGATTTGTTATAAATAATCTTAATATATATAAATTACGTGTCACGTTGTTTGTCCGCGATGGACTCCTAAACTACTTAACCGATTTTAATCAAATTTGCACACCGTGTGCGGTTTGATCCAACTTGAAAGATAGGATAGTTTTTGGATTAGGATAGTTTATTTGTTTTTTATTTATATAGATAAGTTGGCGGTACAAAGTTCGCCGAGTCAGCTAGTTTAATATAAAAAAGTCGTGTGGTGTCGTGGGACACCAGATAGGAACGAAGTTATTATTATAAAAACATTAATTTCAAGTTCTATTCGAGGTATAAAGAAAATAACGTTTTATTATTAATATAAATTATTCGGGTATACATTTTTTATAATGATTTTTTTATCGATAAAAATCAAAATGACCCCAGGAAAGCCTAAATATCGATTTTATAAAATATTAAAATTAAAAATAATAATTTTATAAATTAAAAAATGAAAATAGGATTGCGTGCCACCGCACCGGGTGGGCTCGAACCACCAGTCTTTCGGTAGGCGGCCGCGCGCGGGCCAATTGCGCCACGGGAGCGATGCACAACTTGTTGAAATTATTATATAAGATATTTTTTAGGCCATCAAAAAGTATCGAGTGTCGTTACAACTTTTGGTCTTAATTTCCGTCTAGCCCCCTTTCGCAACGCGCGATAAGGAACTTCGTTCCAAAAATTATTTTTAAAAACCGACTTCAAACGCCCGCGCCACTACAAAAAACTACGATAAAATTTAAATGGGACCTGGGAAGTATACCCTTTCAAAAAAAAAAAAAAGAATTTTCCAAATCGGTTCAGGTGTCTTCGTGTAATCGGTGAACATCATGGAACTATTACAGCAAACATCGTTGGTGAACATACATAAAAAAAAGATCTGTTAATAAGGCATAATTTTATTATGTTTTCTTTTGAATTCCTTATTCTCCTCTAACCTCCAAGTAAGCGGCAAGCTTGCGGAGAGTGAAGCAACGGGGGGGACTGGGGATCGAACTGTCCACCATTCTGTTGTCAGTCCACACCTTCAATCATTGGGCTAATAGAGGCTTTATCAAGTGTAAATTAAAAAATTTATTTACAAAAAAACAAGCTTTTAGTAGCTGGATACATCGTCAGACCTGGATATCATCTAGGACCAGAGTACGTCGTTTCTTTACTGAGTTCCTATGACCACCCTCCAGCTCCATCATCAGATCAGACCCTGGTAACCATCTAAAAACATAGTACTCGTCAAGACGAATCAAACGAGCCGAAACTCGATAGGATTGCGTTGTTTCATTTCAGAGTTCCTATGACCACCCTCAGCTCCGTCATCAGACCCTGGTTACCATTGAAAGACAAACTACTCGTCAAGACGATTCAAACGAGCCCATTCTCGATGAGGTTGTGTCGTTTCATTGCGAAGTTCCTTTGGCCACCTTCCAGCTCCATCATCAGATCAGCACCATGTCATAATAATATTGCATTTTCACGCTATTTACACATGTATGCCAGCTCTATCGGTAACCGGGAAGTGGATCAAATTTAATTTGCAATATTTGATGACAAACATCGTTGATGAAATACATCGGGACAGGTGAAACTACATAAAAGCTTGTAAAAAGTGTATGTGTATGTATGAAACAGTCATATCCTCAGCACATTAAGGCGTATCGCAACCCTACACTAAGAAGTTCACCGTTTCGTCCCCGGTGAAGGATAGTTTAGAAGAAAACATTGCTTTTCTGATTTTGAAACAGTTTTGAACTCCCGTCTCGGATCTTATACCCATTTTAAACTTCGTCCTAAGGTTGTTAGTGTTCTTCATTTCGCTAGGACTAACGTTATTTTGTTCTAGTTCAAACAAAAGGTAAGCGATATTAAGAGTACAGAGGTAGAACGAACAACAAAGTAATTTTGTTTTTAATTTTTTAATACGAATATTTTTGCAAATAAAACGTCGATAATTTTTGGTTATACTCTACTCTTGTCTAACAAAAAAATACGTAGTGCTTCGTGTTCGGTGATAAATTAATATTATCGAAGCACTTTTTAACCGACTTCACTATTTTCGAAAAAGGAGGAGGTTATCAATTCATCGGAATCTTTTTTTTTTAATGTATGTTCACCGATTACTCGAAGAGGCCTGAATCAATTTGGAAAATATTTTTTTATTTGCAAGGGTCCCATTTAAATTTTATCGAAATCGGTTGAGCAGTTTTAAAAAAATCTACAATAACTTTTATAATTTGTAGTGGTGCGGGCGTTTGAAGTCGGTTTTTAAAAATATTTTTTTATATTAAATTATTTTTAATTTGAACATGTTGAGCACGTTAGAAACATTAAAAAAACCGACAGATATTTTGACAGATTTTCAAACCAATAACGACGCCGATGACGAGTTAATCTATACATAAATAATAAAACTGTAACTGGAAGATTTCTGTACATTTAATATATTTTGAAAATTTTAATTGGGGGATGCTTTACTATCGATACTGAGCCCAAAACAGATTTTTTTTTTTAATTTTTGTCTGTTTGTTTGTCCTTCTTTCACGTAAAAACTACCGCACAGATTTCTACAAAATTTTATACCGTGGTAGCTTATTACTCGGGTCAACATCTAGGCTACTTTTTATCCCGGAAAATCAAGGAGTTCCCGAGGGACTTTAAAAACTAAATCCACGCGGACAAAGTCGCGGGCATCAGCTAGTAGACTATAAACTAGATGCACAATTGCAGTCAAAAGTTCGCAGTTGAGAACTAGACAGTTGAGTGTTTAACCGACTGAAGTTGATTGCCATTCCAAATGGAAATCGCCTCCTGGAATTAGTAATTGTGTTTGAAGAAAGGAGCGCTCCTTTCAATGCTAGAGTATCGCGGCCCGCGCAAAATAGAATGGCCCGTGCCGCAAATCATTTGCATCGCAAAATTCTTCTTCAAGTATCCATTTTTATACCCATCGTCGATCAAGAAGAAGCATACTTCAAATACCATGTACCGCGATGAGAACCAATAGATCAAAGATTCACAACACAACAGAGATTTTGACGACCTCCCTGGCGCAGTGGTGAGCGCTGTGGTCTTATAACTGGGAGGTCTCGGGTTCGATTTCCAGCGGGGTCAATTTGGGAATTTATAATTTCCGAATTGTCTCTGGTCTGGTCTGGTGGGAGGCTTTGGCCGTGGCTAGTTACCACACTACCGTCAGAAACGTGCCACCAAGCGATTTAGCGTTCCGGCACGATGGCGTGTAGAAACCGATTAGGGTTATGGGTTGAATGTCCACTGCCATACCCCTTACAAGTTAGCCCGCTACCATCTTAGACTGCATCGTCACTTACCATCAGGTGAGATCGCAGTCAAGGACTATCTTGTCATCGAATAAAAAAAAGAGTCGTGTTGACGTCAGACTTCCTATCAACTTTGTCTGGTGGGAGGGAGGCTTTGGCGTGGCTAGTTACCCTACCGTCAAAGACGTGATTTAGCGTTTTAGCGAGCGATTTAGCGTTCGGATTGGCGTGACTGCATCGACACTTACCATCAGGCGGGACCGCAGTCAAGGACTATCTTGTCCTAACTAAATATTATGTAAGCAAAAAATTTTGAGCTATTTTAGCCGAATAATGATTGAATTAGTATTAAAAATGAGTGTCGAAAATTCAGGGCATTGACCCCGAAATTAATTTATTAATAATAATTTTCGACCTACAAACATAATGTCTGAGACAATCTTCTTGGTGAATGGCCAATTTCGGAACAAACTTGAGGTGAATAGTTATTAGAATAGAATAGGTTATTCTTGCGTCAGATGGTGGAAAGGGAAGTATGAGAAACCATGAAAATGTTAATAGACTTAGCACCTGGCGCATAGAAATCGGTTATAAATGCTAATAATTGTTGGAATAGGGATATGCACATAAACGTGATGTGATTTATTCTCTATTCTAAGATAAAATTGAGTCCAAATATTTTTCCACGCTCATTATCGATAGGAAAATTATATTACAACTAGCTGATGCTCGCGACTTCGTCTGCGTAGATTTAGTTTTTAAAATCCCTCGGGAACTCTTTGATTTTCCGGGATAAAAAGTAGCCTATGTCACTCTCCAGGTCCTCAACTATACCTATGCAAAAAATCGCGTTTTAGACAATTGGTACCCAGAGGTGGTTGCACTCGTCACTCTGTAGCAATGAATTTTCTTTAAAATTCAAATTCAAATTCAAAATCAAAATTATTTATTTCACGTAGGCCAACCTGTGGCTCTTATGACACGTCATGACTCTACCACCGGTTCGGAAAGCGGATTCTGCTGAGAAAAGCCGGCATGAAACTCAGCAGTTGCTTTTATCAAAATAATCATTTTACATATTATTATACAGCTTATAAGTTTTTTACACTATCTTGTGGGCAGCCGGATGCCATGCCGATTTAACCCATGCAACTTTGATAAATAAGATATGAATATAATATTTCCACAATGAGGTGAAGTTCCAAAAAAAGCGTAGGTACTACAATTCAATTCATGTTAGACAATCTTTCAATCCCACAGATATTATTTTTGACTAATAACTAATGAACTGAACTCAAAAATGTTCCCAATTTTAGCCTATACGTTCACATACTATAAATATTGATCAGATACCTTCCACGGTAGTAATTGATTCAATTACATACATGGTATAATATATAGGTATGTTTAAATGTTGTTAACTCATTATAATTTTAATGGAACATTTTGTACCTCGTATGTTAATTATTATTATGTGTTCGCGACCGTTAATTTGATTTTCTTTGGAATATATTGTTTATTTGGATCATAATGTAAGAATATCTCTTACACTCGTTAATGGAGTATTCTTTTTATTATTTCAGAAAGTTTTACAGAATCAAGCAGCAAATAAAATTGACGAAATCAAGTTCTCAACAAAATGATGTAATTTTATCAAATATAGCAAATAATAAAATCATATTTCTATTCTTATCTATCAATGTAATATTTACTCATACCTACTATTTATTACTTTAGAATACTGTTATGAAGTATGTATGAACGTACATAATATTATATCTAATAATAAACTAGTGGTTCGCCCCGAACTGAGACCTCGCGTTAACGGTTTCCCATAATTACTTATTCATTCAATAGATGACGATCAAAATTACGACATTATTATTATGCCCGTTTTCACCAACCATACCTAAATCATCCCCTTTGTAGAAGTCTCTTTACGTAGGTAGCCCCTAAATACAATCCTAACATCCCATATGTCATTTTCACCTTTAGTTGTCCCGTAGAGGTTTGTAATAACAAAGTTGAGAGAAAGTGTCAACTAACTTAACATATGTAGCCCGTAAAGGTTAGGGAACTGTTAAAGTGAAATCCTCAAGGCCTCAATCAAACTTAGGTATAGTTTTTTGGAACATTCAAATTAAATTACTTGTACACAGCGTCAACTATCGACACGATCAGAAAACATGTAAAAACAAACTGCAACGTGAAGTTTTATTGATGTTTGCTAAATGACTAAATAATAATTTTAATTGAATATATTATGTTACATATAAGCTGCATTTGCTATATGAGATGAGAGCGCCATCTATTGACATCATTGTGAAGTTCTGTTGTTGCTGCTCATTAAAAGTTAAATAATTTAGTTTCCTTATTACATTTATCTAATTTTAGTATTTGTTGTTCAAGTACATGATATTACGCTAAAATTATAAAACTTTCAAGCCCCAGCTCTCAATGGTTATTCCGTTGTGAGGTCAAATATAATCTCCACTTTGAAAGCCCCCCATTTCGTCAATTTTAGGAAAAAAATTAAAAAAAAAATACTTTTGTACTCTGTTTCAAATTATCTTTAAAATGACGTACTGTAACCCTATGAAAAGCAAAAAATTTTTTTTTTCTTCGCTTTCGCTTCTATGAGAGCCCCCCTGAAATAAAGATTTTTATAACTTTTTAAGCCATTTTCGGCTGGAGGCCATCGGTTTACATATTATATCTAAAATTGAAGTAATTACGTTCAGTAATTCAGAAGTTATAAGGCTCTGACAGACGGACGGACGGACGGACGGACGGACGGACGGACGGACGGACGGACGGACAAGTGCAAATTCACTCAAGTAGACTCAAAGACCTTCGCTTCGCTCGGTCGATAATTTATAAGATAGTTTCTATTGCTGTATTGGTACGAAGTTCCCTATGGCGCGTTGTGGAGGGACTCTAGCCGGCAAAAAACGTCCACAACGTTATGAAAAAAGCGTAAGATTTGGCCTAAGAATCTTATGTAATAATTTCTATAAATTGTGCATGGCCTCCGTGGCACAATCGGCTCGCGCGCGGCCGCCAACCGAAAGGCTGGTGGTTCGAGCCCACCCGGGGGCGCGCAACTTTATTTTCATTTTTAATTTTATAAAATCGATATTTAGGCTTCCCTGGGTCATTTTGATTTGTATCGATAAAAATGTATACCCGAATGATTATTTTCTTTATTAATAGAACTTGAAATTAATATTTTTATATAAGGAACTTCGTTCCTATCTAGTGTCCCACGACACTACGCGACTTTTTTTTATTGTACTTATTTTGAGAAACCTAAATTTGAATAGAATTTTCCACTGAATAGATACCAGCATCATCATCATCAAAATCCCACTACTTCTGGGCATAGGTCTCCTATCGAATAAGAAGGGCTTAGGCCATGTTCACCAGTGAGGATTGGCTTCAAACACCTTGGAGAACATAATATGGAGAAATGGTATGCAGGTTTCCTCACCATACTAAAAGATACAGTAGGTAATAATATGAATTTAGTATTTCCTCTCTATTCCGTTTTTCTAATTAAAACAGTATTTAGATTTGCCACAGAAATAATTGGTGCAACGGAATTGCGCGGACTGCCCCGCAGTGGAAAAATAAACTAGAAGACTCAAGCGGTTGCAGGACCTTAATAATTATCACAGTGGCATTGCTAAAAGCGCTGAAAGGTGCAAATTATTCAAAATGAGAACAAAACTATATCTATATATATAAAAGAAAGTGGTGTTAGTTACACTATTTATAACTCAAGAACGGATGAACCGATTTGACTGAAAATTGGTGGAGAGGTAGCTTAGAACCAGGAGACGGACATAGGATACTTTTTATCCCGTTCGACCGCGTTTCCGTCAAGCCACTATAAAACGTGGTATAACAAAAACGCATCTGACATGGAATAACAAAACGCAATGACAGTGGAATAACAAAACGTAAATGACATCTAAACGTAATTTTGTCTTTGGTTAAGTATGGTAAAAAATTTGACAATTATAAAAAGTGTTATAATAAAGCATTACTGATATTATAAATGCGAAAGTGTGTTTGTTTGTTGGTTTGTCCTTCAATCACGTCGCAACAGAACAGCGGATTGATGCGATTTTTTGCATGGGTATAGTACTTAATGGATGTAGTAGTGGTTCCTCAGACCGGGAGAGCTACTTTTTATCTCGGATAATGAAAGAGTTCCCGCGGGATTTTTAAAAACTACATCCATGCGGACGAAGTCGCGGGCATCAGCTAGTTACTTAATATAGATACTAGGATATCAGTACTTTTTATATCCCACTAGCGTTTGTTTAAGTTCTCGGGTTTAGTTCGATTTTTCAAACCCCTATTTTACCCCTATTTTGAATTTTCAAAAATCCTTTCTTAGCGGATGTGAACATCATAATAACTATCTGTGTGCATTTCAGCCCGATCCGTCCAGGTGGTTAGATTTGTGCGTTGATAGATCAGTCAATCAGTCAGTCTGTCACCTTTTCCTATACATATACTAGCTGATGCCCACGACTTCGTCCGCGTGGATTCAGTTTTTAAAAGAAGAACTCTTTGATTATCCGGGATGTCTATGTCACCCTACACTCTACAGATTCTCAACTAAACCTATCCAATCTAGTCAATTCGTAGCTTTATTGCAGCGTGATTATCGGACAAACCAACAAACAAACACACTTTCGCATTTATAATATGTATTAGTAAGGAAGAATTAATACTACTATAATAAAGGCGATCTAATTCAATTTTAGAATTCAAAAGCTACTATTGTGACTTAAATATGATAGTTACATATATTTCCTCGGGGACTTTTTTATAGAGAATAATGAGTACTTTAATCATGTAGTACATAATTTTTATGTATCATCAGTAGTTTTCTCAGCACACGCCAAATAATGCATTTTATAGGCAGCTACTTTGGTTTACATTATTGCAATTTTCTTAGGGATCTCTAATTTTTTTGAAAATAAATTATAGCCTATGTTACTTCCTAATAACTTAGCTTTCTATTGGTGACAAAATGGTCTAAATCGGTCCAGTAGTTACGGAGCCTATTCGGTACAAACAAACAAACAAAAAATCTTTCCTCTTTATAATATTAGTATAGATGACGTTGATTACGTGTATTGTATTAATATATAAGAACTAATAAATTATATAACAAGCATGGTTTATTTCCACATACATAGATTGTAACATAAATTAACAATGTGTTGACTTGGAGTAGGTAAACTTCTCACCTTTAAGTGTCTACTTAAACCTAACCGCGTCTGAGACTGTATTGGTATTGACTGACTACTTACAAGGGACTACTAACGAATTAGGTTCTTTGTAACTGTAAGGGAAAGACGTTTTTATTCGAAGTCGTAGAAATCTTCTTAAATCAGTCGACATATCCACTAAATATCGGTATACGACCGACTAATAAGATATCTAAATTATTCACTTACAAGCCAAGATGAACTTAACTAATATTCCCCTCCAAATAAGCGGAAAGCTTGTTTTAGCCGTGGGTACGACAATATTGCAACCGGCGGGGATTGAACTTGCGACCTTTCAGTTTTCAGTCCGCACTTAACGTTGCCCGGGAAAAAAATTGGTTGTCTTTAAAGTCTGTTTACGGACGATAGTTTTACGTGATAGGTCATAAAGAAACATTGATGACCGCTAACCACAGCGCGCACGCGATGACTGGCGGGCCCGGCGGCGGGCGCTCTTTAAGCCAACGCTTGGGCCGATCGTGCCTCTCTATCGCTTGTTCCGCGCTCTCGCTTGCACGCGCAAGCTCAGGCGGAACGTGACACTTTTTCGTGCGTGCAGCCGGTGTTCAACGATTTATAAGACGTTATCACGTCAAAACATAAATCCTCGCGGACGAAGTAGCGGGCAAAAGGTAGCAATTTGTAACTGAAATTAAAAACAGGTTAATGTAATAATTTAACGGAAATGAGCGTTTCAGCGCTGTTTAACGCTATTACGCCATAATTAATTTACAGCGTGGTTTAATTGCTGAATAGTTATAAAACGCTTGACATTTTAGCTGTAAAACCGTATTGGGAAGTCTTATGGTTTGTCGATATTTAACCGAGTTAAAATAAACAATTCTTAGGGCCTGTTTCACCGCTTGCTGATAAAGGTCTGATAGCTTATCCACAACTTATCTGACGGATAGTGTTTAAATTTCTGTTTCATAAGCATGTGATTAGTCAGTCTGGCATTTAAACACAAAAAGATCACACAGAATTATCCAGCAGATATTTTATCTGTTAGATACATATCAGGCACTGTATCAGCAAGTGGTGAAATAGGCCATTAATAAAATTTGTCAACATACCTAGGTTATCACTGAGTGCTAACGTCCTAGGACTTCATCATCATCATCATTAGCAACCCATCAACGGCTCACTACTGAGCGCAGGTCTCCTCTCAGAGAAGGGTTGTAGGCCATAGTCCACCACGCTGGCCTAATGCGAAGTGGCGGACTTCACACACCTTCGAGAACATTATGAACTCTCAGATGTGCAGGTTTCCTCACGATGTTTTCCTTCACCTTTGAAGCAAGTAATATTTAATTGCTTAATTCCGACGACTCCGAAAAGTCAGAGATACGTACCCGGGATCGAACCTGTGACCCCCCGAATAGGAGACCACAGTCCAAACCACTAGGCTTTCACTGCTAGGACCTTCTACAAGTCTAAGTCCTAGGACTTACTACATCTTAACCAGTGGTAGACAAACATTGATGCCGGTAATAGGCCCTAGTTTGGTACCCTTTGTGTGCGGAACCCTAATAAGATACACAATCACGACCACACGTACCCCATTTTTGCGGGAAATCACTAATGTCCAGTATGATCCCGAATCACGTCCCCTTGATCCCCGGGGAACCTGGGGTCTGCCGGTTGTGTACAATTTACTACATCCCGTACTTTAATATCGATATAAACGTAAGTAATACATTTATTTGGTACAGTTAACTTTTTACTTGAGTCGTCGATCGTTATTCAACGCACATTAAGGAGGATTATACGGGTCTGCCCGCGAAATTCTAATTTAATTTGGTTTTTCGCAATTGAAATGAAAATGAAATGAAAATATTCTTTATTGTACACCACAGGATAACAGCTTACATGACTAATACATACATAAAAAAAACACAGAGTACAAAGGCGACCTTATCGCTGAAAAGCGATCTCTTCCAGGCAACCCATGGTAAAAGAAGGAGTTTTAAACAAAAACACAGGGAAGGGTGTACACAAAATTTCAAATAGCTTACAAAATAGAAAAATACAAGAAAACAAATGCCATTAGAAACTGAAAGTAACAATATTTAACACAATAATAGGTACAAAAAGTAGTAAATAAATACATAAATAAAATATATAAAATATAATAACATATACCTAATATATAATACATAAATACAATATAATAAATAAATAAATAAATATAACTGTATAGATACAAAATATCATTATACATTATAAAATATAGATATATTACATAAGGATTAAGCAGGCATAAAGTGCTTATTGAGTAGCCGCTTAAAAATAGGCAGCGATTTCGCACGCCTAATATCAACAGGAAGGGAATTCCAAAGCCGAACAGCTTCTACGGTGAATTACGCAACGCATTACGCAATTTGTAAACTAATACGACAAACTAGGCTAATGGCATTCTAATTGCGCCAGTAGAATTATCATCTTCACAGGTTTACATAACTAGTGGTTCGCCCCGAACTGAGACCTCGCGGTAACGATATCCCATGATTATTCATTCAATCGATACATGACGACCAAACCTGACATTATTATTATACTCGCGCCTCGTCCTCGAGATTAGTAATGTAGATTTTATTTACACATGTAGTTACGCATAGTTGTCACCACTCTCCACTAAGTTGAGAAAAAAGTATTAATTTGACTAAACTTTTTTTTTGTAGGTTGGTAGGTATCGTCCAGTTTTTGTCGGTAGGTATCGTCCAGCTCGGTTCGCAGACGATTGTCGCCATTCATTCGCATTTTAGTGCTCAACCACTCAACACCTATTAAGCGTTTTCACACTGTTCGTTATAAAATAATGCCGAAACGTAAAGGATCAAGGTCTCGTGAAGACGAAATAAATCATTATAAGAAGATTAGAACGTAAAATTCGTAATCGACAAAGTAGTATTTCGGAAAGTGTATCGGACTCGGAAGAAGCGGTTCCTGAACTGGAAGATATTGGAGCAGGTATTTACACATTTTTCTTTCATTTTAAGGTGATATATTTTCTCTGTACGTGTACGTGTCTACGTACTGAAAATAATTAATTATATTTAAATGCAACCTGAACTGTCATTGGGGCTGTTTCAACGCATTAAAATATGGTTGGCGTCCCTTCCGCGGGAGATTGCACCTAACCTTACGTACTGAAAATAATTATATTTAAATGCAACCTGAACTGTCATTGGGGCTGTTTCAACGCATTAAAATATGGTTGGCGTTCCTTCCGCTGGGGATTGCACCTAACCTTACGTACTGAAAATAATTATATTTAAATGCAACCTGAACTGTCATTGGGGCTATTTCAACGCATTAAAATATGGCTGGCGTACCTTCCGCTGGGGATTGTAACCTAACCTTACGTACTGAAAATAATTATATTTAAATGCAACCTGAACTGTCATTGGGGCTGTTTCAACGCATTAAAATATGGCTGGCGTACCTTCCGCTGGGGATTGTAACCTAACCTAATATGACTATGATAAATTTACAACATAACAAAATGAATAAGGACCATAAATTTTCTTAGTTTAAAGAAAAATAAATTACGATAAATAGTCACAGGCTTATTAAAGTCCACCCCTTTAGTAAGTTATTTAGCTTACGAATTTTAAAATTTATTATATCTATGATAAATTTCAACGCATTAAAATACGGTTGGCGTTCCTTCCGCTGGGGATTGTAAACTAATCTAATATGACTATGACAAATTTACAACATAACAATATTAATAATGTACCATACATTTTCTTTGTTTAAAGAAAAATAAATTACGAAAATTGGTCACAGGCTTATTAAAGTCCACCCCTTTAATAAGTTATTTAGTTTACGAATTTTAAAATTTCACATAATATCTATGATAAATTTCAAAATGCGGGGGGCATCGCAACCAGATGATTGCTTGTTAATAGACTGGCAAACTGAGGACGACACAGTTCAGAATTTGAATAAAACGTGTGAACCTCAGCCAGGCCCTAGTACTGACATATATGTCCCCCCCGAAGAGCCTATTGTTCATGGTACAAATGTTCCTGATCTGGATACAGAATTTCTAGAAATTTTAGGCGATGATCCTACCTGCAATGACAAATACGTGCCAGAGATACACAACGAACGTTAAAACGTTGTTAAAAACGGTCTCAATAAGGAAAGCCGTAAAAAATTGTGTTTTAACTAGATGCCCCTAAAATAAATTTGGAAATTAAAGCGGCAATACTGCAGTCAAACGAGATAAAGGCATTGAAAATAAACAAAAACTAATGTCTAGTGCAATAGCTTGTTTAGCTTGACATAAATTCTCAACTGAATTCGAAATCAATCAAAAGCGAACACCTATTATTATATTTATTATATTATTATATTATAAAGAACCGGCATCAAGAAATTTAAACCACAAGGCTTCCCCCAGGCACGCAGGTCACCGAGGAGCCGCGAGCCTGTCGCGCCGCGCGCTCATCAAAGACATCATCGCGGGGGTCATCAGGCGACGTATCCCCGTCGCTGCTATTAGATACAGTTAAGCACGCAGGCCGTTTATCTAAATTTTATCTACAATGGGCTGCAATTACAAACGATAATTCTATCCTGGATAAAGTGTTATTAAATACCATTTACATCACTTGTTGTTCAACAGATACCTCCTGCTAGACCAACTTACTCGGCTAATGAAAGATTTCTTTACTTAGAAACTATTAATAACCTACTCAATATGGGAGCCATATCAGAATGTATTCCTTGTAAAAACCAATTTGTCTCAAGTATTTTCCTGGTACCAAAACCATGTGGAAAAATGCACTTTATATTGAATTTAAAATATCTAAATAAATTTGTTACAACGGATCATTTTAAATTAGAGGATTTAAGAACATCACTAAAAATTGTAACATATGATTGTCAAATTGCATCAATTGACCTAAAAGACGCATATTTTTTAATTAAAATGCAAATAAAGAATCACGAAAATATTTAAGATTCTCTTTTGAGGGTAAATTATTCGAATTTAAGGTCTTGCCGTTCGGGCTGAGCACGGCCCATACGTTTTTACAAAAATATGTAAACGTATAGCTCAATTATTGCGTTCCGCAGGCCTTCTGTCTATTTAGATTTTAGACGATTGGCTAAATTTGTTCAGAATGTCTAACTAACATCCATTTAACTAAAAAACTATTAGTGTGGTTTCATTATTAATGAAGAAAAAAGCGTACTCTTTTCTTCGAGTAAATGTAAATTTTTAGGTATGATCATAGATTCACACAAGTTTCAAATTAACTTACCAACAGACACAAGATTTCGAATTAAAGTGCAACTAACAATGTTCTCATAATTAATGCTTTACAAAATTAGGACTTTCGCTCAGCTATTAGGCTTATTAGTATCTACTTGTCCAGCCATCGAATATGGATGGCTGCACACTAAAGAAATGGAAAAATGTAAATATCTCAACTTGAAAGATCATGATGATTATAACAATTTTATGAATTACCTGAATCACTTCAACCTTTGACGTTGACTGGTGGATAGTAAAATATAACGTTCTTTCCACCGAATAAGGATTTATGCCTACCAAGTTGAGATATTTTCTGACGCCTCAACGACGGAGTCGGGGTCCGCGTGTGAAGGTAGGTCTGCAAGTTAGCTGTGGTCGAATATCGAACGAGAGCAACACATAAATTATTTAGAGCTGCTCGCTGCATTCATAGCCTTAAATTTTTTGCAAAACAAAAAAAAAACTATTTTGACTGCCAAATATTGCTTCGCGTTGACAATTCGACGGCAGTAGCATACATAAATAAAATAGAGGGTATACAGTACCCTCACCTCACCAAAATTACTCGTGATATATGGGAGTGGTGCGAAAGCAAAGAACTTTTTCGTTTTCGCTTCGTAAATAAAATCCAGTGGCAATACAATTGTAGACTATGAATCTCGATGAACTCATCCAGACATAAAATGGGAACTGTCTGATTGGGCGTTTAACAGTCTCACCCAACACATTCAGTTATCCAAATATTGATTTGTTTGCAAGTCGCATCAACAACAAATGCACAACATACATATCCTGGCACCGAGATCCAGACGCATTCACTATAGACTCATTTACAGTTTCATGGTCAAATTATGACTTCTACGCATTCCCGCCCTTTTCAGTCATACTTAAAACACTTAGAAAAATAATTACAGACAAGGCACGAGCTCCCGTCGAATACACGACTCAATTACCCTGGTGGCAGGCTTATTATGCAGGAAGCATTTTCAAGGAAAAATATACCAGAATCATCTCTTGAAATAATGTTGTAAAAATAATGTTGGCATCATTAGCACCTAATTCCTTGAAACAATACGATATTTACTTGAAGAAATGGTGGTATTTCTGTCAAACTAACTCGATTAATATTTATGATCAATCTATGCCCACAGCAATTTATTTTTTAACCCAACTCTTTAATGATGGTTGCCAATATGGTACACTCAATTCGTGCAAATCTGCTCTTTCCCCGATACTTAGTCCAGAACTAATTAATGGTGATAGCATAAAAAGATTCCTTAAATGGGGTTTTCGACTAAAACCACCAAAACCTAAATATGATGTTACCTAGGATGTCAACCTAGTATTAGATAAAATGAGTTCATGACACCCCAATGAGGAGTTAACCTTAGATAAGCTTACAAATAAAACCATTACTTTACTAGCTCTGTCAACCGCACAAAGAGCACAAACTCCTTCGAAGATAAAAGTTAGTTATATTCAAATTCTCCCTCAGCGTATCACAATTAAAATCCCAGACATTATAAAAACCTCCAAACCTGGGTTTCAACAACCCATTATTCATTTACCCTTCTTTGTAAAAAAAAAAAAAACAGCTATATACCCAGCCACTAAATTGCTGTGTTATAAAGAAGGCACCTCATAATTAAGAATGTCTGATGAATTATTTGTTGGCATTAGGAAACCCAATAAACCAGTAGGATCGCAAACACTCTGAGTGTGAGGTCGAAACGAGCGTATTCAGTGACCACAGCACGAGACATGCTGCATCGTCGCGCGCGCACTCACTCGGAGTTAGCCTAGATACTATTCGTAAAACGGCAGATTGGAGTAGGAATTCCACAACTTTTGCTAAATTTTATCAACGGGATAATTGTTAACCATGATGATACTACTTTAGCAAAATCAATAAATAATTAACCAAAATTTATTATAATTATGATCAATCAATTATGTCCAGTGAAATCACTCGCCAAGCTTATTATAAATAGTTATTGTACTTAGTACATAATTATTTACAAATACCTATGATAGCTTCTATAAGAATAATTTATCCCTAGTTAGTTAACATACATTTCTGATTCGAATTATTATTAATAATCCTAGAAGTACAAAGCTGTTGCTTATGTTTATTGATTGTACCAAAAGATATAACAACGCTTATCATTGATGATATTTCCGCAATTCTCTCAATGTCTACATGTGTAAATAAAATCTACATTACTAATCTCGAGGACGAGGCGCGAGTATAATTAATGATTAAACGAACTTACCTGTACGTGAAGTTCTATCATAATTATACGAGCGCCGAGTCCGAAGAGATTAGTAACCCGCCCGCCCAGTACTGTGCGTACCCCAAGTGTCTCGGAAATACATCAATGAATATCAGGATATCTTACTCTAAACTAAATGAATGGCGACAATCGTCTGCGAACCGAGCTGGACGATACCTACCGACAAAAACTGGACGATACCTACCAACCTACAAAAAAAAAAGTTTAGTCAAATTAATACTTTTTTCTCAACTTAGTGGAGAGTGGTGACAACTATGCGTAACTACATGTGTAAATAAAATCTACATTACTAATCTCTTCGGACTCGGCGCTCGTATAATTATGATAGAACTTCACGTACAGGTAAGTTCGTTTAATCATTAATTATGCCCGTTTTCACCAAACATACCTAAATCATCAAATTATTGTCTAGTTAAATATCAAACTTCAATAAGTTTGATATTTAACTAAATATCAAACTTCAATAAGTTTGATATTTAACTAAAAAATAATTTTAATTGAATAATATGGTATTATATTATTATGTAACTAAATAATAATGGTCGACGCAAAACTGTTTTTGGGATAGGTCGTAGTCGTAATCTCCTAGTTCCATGGAATAGTGCCTAATGTAATGACTGCGCCATCTATTAGCATTATTGTGAAGCTATGTTGATGCTATATGAATTACTGATGCCCATTAAAAATTAAATAATCTCGTTTCTTTATAATATTCATATAATTTTAGTATTTGTTGTTCAAGTACAGGATATAAGTGAAATAATAAAAATAAAACAGGTTGAAAATACGTAACGGATTTTGCTAGAGAGCGTCTTCAAGCGAGCGTATAAAATCGCCACTTTGAAAGCCCCCCATTTCGTCAATTTTAAAGGAAAATATAAAAAAAAAATATTTTTGTACTCGGTTCGAAATTATCTTTAATATGATATGTTACAATTTTATATAACGCGATAATTTTTTTTTTACTTCGCATTCACTTCTATGAGAGCCCCCCTGAAATAAAGGTTTTTATAATTTTTTATGCAATATTCGGCTGAAGGCCATCAGTTCACATATTATATCTAAATTTGAAGTAATTACGTTCAGTAATTCAAAAGTTATAAGGCTCTGACAGACGGACGGACGGACGGACGGACAAGAGCAAATTCACCTAGTAGACTCAGAGACCTCGCTTCGCTCGGTCAAAAATCTTTACTTGAAAGTGACCAGTTTAAGAAATTAATCAAAATACTGACTAAGTAATTTGTGAGTAAGTCACGTCTAACTCGGTATTTTGATTAATTTCTTAAACTGGTCACTTTCAAGTAAAGATTTTTATGTAAACCTGTGAAGATGATAATTCTGCTGGCGCAATTAGAATGCCATAAGCCTACTTTGTCGTATTCGTGTACAAAATGGGAAGAACCAAATTAAATTTGAATTTCGCGGGCAGACTCGTATAATCCACCTTAATTGAAAAAACAACATGCTTATAGGTAATTTAGGAAAAATTAAACCGACTTCAATATAAAGGGAAAAGTGTCAAAGGAAGTTTATTCTTATTTGAATACCAGCTTTTACCCGTGACTTCGTTCGCGTAAGGCCTTTCACTCTCTGGTTTATATTGTGTACTAGCTGATGCCCGCGACTTCGTCTGCGTGGATTTAGTTGATAACATCCCTCGGGAAATCTTTGTCACCCTCCAGGTTCTCAACTATACCTATCCAATAAATCACGTCAATCCGTAGCTTTGTACTATGCTTTGTAGCAGGAAACATTTGATCGTCTTGCTCGCGGCATTGTTAATGATGATTCAAAGAGAAAACATATTACTGATGATATTATCAATTACGTTAAACTATAATTTTTATAATTGTTTTTAAATTAACCAAATACAAAATTACGTTTAGCTGTCATTTACGTTTTGTTCTTCCACTGTCATTTTCGTTTTTTTATTCCATGTCAGATGCATTTTTGTTATAACAGGTTTTATATTGAATTGACGGAAACGCGGTCGAACGAGATAAAAAGTATCCTATGTCCGTCTCCTGGTTCTAAGCTATCTCTCCACCAATTTTGAGCCAAATCGGTTCATCCGTTCTTGAGTTATAAATAGTGTAACTAACACCACTTTCTTTTATATAGATTATCTATGCCTATCACTCTTGAGGTCGTCAACAAAAGTCATTCAAAAAAATTAATAGATCCGTAGCTTCTTTTGCAGCGTGATTGGAGGAGAAACCTAAACTTGCACTTGACAGCAATCATGACTGATAGAAAGCTGACGGGGTCTATGTTGGAGAGCACTTGTCAAAAATACCTATACACTTACCTCGAAGGTCTCAAGTCTCAAGAAACACACACACACCAGAAGGGCGTTTCAGACTTAGCGATTCGTTCCAGAAACTAAAGCTTTTTTTAACTTGCTGCCTCCTGCTAGGCGAAAAAAAAAAAGTGTGTGTGTCAGCTCCGACGCACGACTGGAGTTTACTCCTTAAAACGTCGTAATGCATTCGCGGCGCTCGCTGCGTCTCGCTCGGACCCGATCGGTACGCGCTCGGCTTCCCGAAGCGAAAGCTCTTTCGCATTCGACAACTCAAGCGAAAACCAACCTTATTTACTCAACGTTAGGGTAGAAATTTGCATCGTTATGAAAAACGTAACGAGGTCATTCATAAGTAGATTTTACTCCTCGAATTTTTCTCATACCGGGCGCCTAAAATCGATTCTTAAGGAGTAAACTCCAAAACTGAGAAATTCTAGAAGGGCTAGTTAATTTTTTTTATTGTCCAATAAAAAGAAAGCATAATTTGTAATAATTAGAAACAAAATTTAGCCATCCTCATGAAACTTGAGTGTTTATGGAAGGATGGCGAGCTCACATAATCTAACACACTTACCCAATTCAATAAACATACAATAATAAATAAAATAAATTAATAATTCTACTTCCTACTATCACACTATAATATGTATTATAAAGACGAAAGTTTAATGTGTGTGTGTATGTTTGTTACTCTTTCACGCAAAAACTACTCAAAGAAAAATCAAAATTCAAAATTATTTATTTCACGTAGGCCAACCTGTGGCTCTTATGACACGTCATGACTACTACCGGTTCGGAAAGCGGATTCTGCTGAGAAGAGCCGGCAAAAAACTCAGCAGCTGCTCTTTTCAAAATAAACATTTTACAATATTAATAAGTAGCTATTAGGTACATTGTAATAAGTTTTTATACCAAGTATCTTGTGGACAGCTGGATGCCAAGCTGATTTAACCCATGCATCTTTATTAGAATAGAATATAATATTTCCACATTGAGGGGAAGTTGTTGTTGGAGTTGTCCACATGTTAATTGGACGGATTTGGCTGAAATTTGGAATGGAGATAGATTATACCCTGGAATAGCCCATAGACTAATTTACATCCCGGAAATTAAAGAGTTCCCGCGGGAAATAAAAAACCTTAATCCACGCGGATGAATTCGCGGGCATCATCTAGTAAACAATAAAGCAAATGCATAGTAAACTAAGTACCTAATCTAATGATAAATTAAACAAATAAGTAATTAATATCAATAGCGTATCAATTATTCAGTAGCTAACCGTTTACTGAATAACTGACCCAATTCAACTGTAGGTACATAACCGAGATATTCATAAGCCAAAATTATTCACTACGAAACCATCCGTGTGCTAACTGCCTCAGGTACAGCTGTGAGCTGATACATAGCACAAATTCCAGATCACTAGCTAATAATATACTGTCACTAAATCTGAGACCTAAAATATGCCCGAATTTATCGGTTTTTATCTTCGTAGCATGGTGCGGGTGACAGGTTAGGTTATAGGTTAGGTATGTAATTTATTTTTGTACTAATTTTGTACCAAATTTTTGCAATCCTGTGGTGACTTGCTTCGGTCCCACTTACAATATAAATAATAATATATAAAAATCCTTTTAAAAGCCCACTTCCAACGCCACTACAAACTAAGTACTACTAGACAATACACCATTGTAAAGTCGACATCTCCTGAGGATGCTCTGGTGTCGATGTCGGGGCAAAACGTGCGTCGAGAGTAGTGTAGTAGTCTTGTGTGGTGGTGCATGTGAGTAGTGGTGGCATTGCTTGCTTGGGAACTTGGCTTTCTTGCTTGGCTGGGTAGGTGAGCGGTGCTTACCTTGTAATTGCATGTTTGACCATACAGATTTTTTCTGTTGGCGGATTATAGCAAAATAATTCTAACCTTTTCTTGCTAATCATGAACTTCCGCAAAGCAACGCCTGCTTCTTTCCAATAATTTTACTTTGTACAGGTATGTTGAAGTCGTTGGGCCTCAATAGAATCGATGCTTTGCTAGCTTTGCTAGCCTTAATTCAACATACGTGTATGTCGGAGCAGGTATCCTCGTCGGCAACAAAGTCAGACACATTTGCTGCGTCACGAGGAAAGGTAGCGTGGAAAGATAACTTCATTACTTAGGATGTTTATTCTTCGAACAAAGTACCCTCAAAAGCCCCTCTTTTACATTTATTAGCCATGGACCAGAAGCGGGAATTATTACTCAAAACTAATCAGGCTTTAAGAGAACGCGTCTCTTAAAACGCTGAAACCCTACCTAAAGCCGTCTCCACCATCCCCAATAACGGCCCCTTTCCACTCAGCTAATAACCACAGCACGACAGACAAACCACCATCTGAACGTGAGGGTAGTTATCAAAATATCAAAGTATTGATTAGTCAAAACAACATCTGAACGTGAGGGTAGTTATCAAAACATCAAAATATTAATTAATCAAACCAATATCTAAACATGAGGGTAGTTATCAAAAATATCAAAGTATTAATTCTCCGGGCAGAAGTAATAGTGTTCTGTGGGGCGCAGAGACTGAATTCGTATAGTCGAAACAGCCGTTTTATACTAATATTCACAAGATGGCGTACCCGCGCTGTCAAAGTCAAATGTCAACTTGATTGAACTAATTTTAATAAATAAAAGGAAACGGAAGTCAAAACGATACTTTTAAATAATTAATATAAATTAAACGGAAATCAATAGCGGCCACATGTACAAACTAAAATTATTTTATATTTTTTTCAATGAGGAGTTCCGTCAGGGACCTACCTGACCGTATGTCCTTTGAACTAAAAAAAATTATTGAAATCGCTATTATGACCGAGTTATTATGGTAAAGTCGCCTTAAATAAATACGCGTCGAATTGAGAACATCCCCCTTTTTTGAAGTCAGCGAGGTAACGCAGCCAGCGTTCAGGGCACATTTCCTCGTTCCAATGGATTAGATGATATTTTTATAGTTGAGCTAAATTAACCTAAAGCTAAGTTAGGCTAAGTAGCTTTTAATTTTTTCAAGATTTTTTTATTCAGATTTTAGTTACGTAGGCGTAGTAAGTATTTTTTTCCTCACGACGTTTTCCTTCATCGTTAAAGCATGTGATATTTAATTTCTTAAACAGACTTAACTTCGAAAAGACAGAGGTGCTTACCCGGGATCGAACCTGCGACCCGCCGAATAGGAGACCACAGTCGTAATCACTGCTTCTAGTGCACACCTGAGAGTTCTCCATAATGTTCTCGAAGGTGTGTGAAGTCCGCTAATTCGCATTGGGCCAGCGTGGTGGATTATGGCCTATAACCCTTCTCCGAGAAGAGACCTTGCTCAGTAGTGAGCCGATGATGGGTTGCTGCTGATGATGAGTAAGTATTTGGTGTCGTACAAAAATTTAAAATTCTAAAATATCCTAAAGGGCAAACAGTTCGTGCCACAATGAAAACTCTATCGTAATATTTATTTTCAATCATTAAAACACAAACACATATCAAATTATAGCAATCGAGTTAAATTGTATCGAATGTTAGCATTAATAATAATGTCATTGACAGTCGATTGTTTAACTATTGTGCACTAATTAACTACATTACAAAATTATTGAAAATAAATTTACTTATGACCCAAAAGTTTTTATAACAACTCTCTTTTGCCCGCAATTGTATTCGCGTAGAGTTAGTGTTTCTAGTAAAAATTCTATTTAAAAAACAGACTTCAAACGCCACTACAAAGTATAAAAATATTTTTAATTTGTACATGTAGGTACACGTTTGTTGAAGTCGGGTGGGCCTAACTAGAAACGATAAAACATTATTTAGATAATATATTACATAATCGCAGACTGCCATTTAAATTGTATCTATTTAAGATTAACAAACTAAACTTAAATAATTCTTGGGATAATTAATGCAAAAGTTCTAACAGGTGTTCATTCTACAGGTGTCTAAACTCTTAATCCAAGTAGGAGTATAATGAAATTACTTTACCTGGCAGCCCGAAAACATTTTTCATCATCTTCAGAATTGAATTTCAAATAAACAATTGTCTATTATTTGGCCTCCATTTAGAGGTCCGGAGTTTTGAATCCCAGGCCCGCACCTGGGAAACCTCTAACTTTCGGAGTTATGTGTGTAAGCAAATATAATTAATTGCTTACTAATTATAATTAGTAATAATAATAATTAGTAATAATAATAATTAGTAATAATAATAATTAGTAGTAATTAGTAATTAGTCATCATTATCATCATCATCATTATGAACCCATCATCGGCTCACTACTGAGCGAGGTCTCCTCTCAGAGAAGGGTTATAGGCCATAGTCCACCACGCTGGCCCAATGCGAATTGGCGGACTTCACACACCTTCGAGAACATTATAGAGAACTCTCAAGTGTGCAGGTTTCCTCACGATGTTTTCCTTCACCGTTAAAGCATGTGATATTTAATTTCTTAAACGCACTTAACTTCGAAAAGTCAGAGGTCCGTACCTGGGATCGAACCTGCGACCCCCCGAATAGGAGACCACAGTCGTAACCACTAGGCTATCACTGCTTAGTAATTAGTAGTAATAATAATTATTATTGATCGCTCGGTGAAGGAAAACATCACGAGAAATCTGTATGGCTAAGACATGAATGTGCCTTAGCACATTATGGAGAACTCTGCGGGTTGGCAGACTTCAAACACCACACACATCAGTTCGGGGCGAACCACTAGTTATAGGTATGTGTATGGGATCACTAAAGGGGAGGTTGGAGGCGAGGTAGGAATTTAGCGAGGAAGGGATATTAGCATATTAAAAGATACGTTTTTGTTAGGCTTGCTTAGTTTGAGAGTAATAATTCCTGCTACACGAACGATACCTTTTACTTTAATAAAATTAAAAATACATCGAGCAATGTCTGGATTTGTAGAAAGAAGTATTGTATAATTATTGTGTAGCTAAAAAAACATTTTTCCCCAAAAAACACTAAAGTCAGCAATAAAGTTACGTTACTTTTTTAAAGTTATAAAACTTTAACGTTTAACTTGAACTTTTGTTTTTAAAAAATCTACGCAAATTATTTTAACATTTGCATGCCCGTCACTCGCCTGAGGGTGAGAAAACTTTCACCCTATCTTAGTACGACGTGAGTTTATTGGATCATCTAAGTATGTGGTTTAAAGGTGCCTAAACCTTATGCATTTTTTCACCAACTATACCTAAATCATCTACGTACGTAGGAGTCTCTTTACGTAAGTAGCCCCTAAATATGATCCCTTACCCGGAGTCATTTTTACTTTTAGGTGTTTCCTAAAGGTCCGTAAAAACGAGATTGACAGAAAGCGTCACCTAACTTAGTTTAGGTAGCCCGTAAACGTTAGGAAGCGTTGGTAAAACGGGCATTATCCTTACTCATATTATAAATGCGAAACTGTGTTTGTTTGTTGGTTTGTCCTTCAATCACACCGCAACAGGGCTACGGATCGACGTGATTTTTTGCATGGGTATAGTTGAGGACCTGGAGAGTGACATAGGCTACTTTTTATCCCGGAAAATCAAAGAGTTCCCGAGGGATTTTAAAAACTAAACCCACGCGGACGAAGTCGCGGGCATCAGCTAGTAGTTTAATAAATAAGGCACCTGTGATAACTGTATTGTACTGCAAGTCTGAAGTCGCAACGTGGGATGAAGTAATAATCTGTTGATTGAAACGTTTGCGGATTGAACAATTTCCTGTCAGAGCATGCGTATCTAGTTGCTTGGTTAACTAACCGTATCATATTGGAGGTAAGTCATATTGAACTCTCTTCCACCAGAATACAAGTAAGATGATAATTTAATATGAAAAAAAAAATATTTTACTTGAAACGTCCACGCTGTAAACAAAACATACAAAGTATGTAATTTATTGTTGATATTTTAAAAACCGCTCGACCGATTACGATAAAATTTCAATGGAACCACCTGGGAAGTAAACCCTTTCAAAAAAAAAAGAATTTTCCAAATCGGTTCAGGCGTCTTCGACTAATCGGTGAACATAAATAAAAAAAGATTCCGACGAATTGGTAACCTCCTCCTTTTTCGAAATCAGTTAAAAATGCATCGATCCTCATATAAAGTCGATTCACAGACAAGAGTTTCGAAAAGAGGGTCACGATTTGGTCACGATCAACAAGTTAGCAGTGATAGCCTAGTGGTTAGGACTGCGGTCTCCTATTCGGGGAGTCGCAGGTTCGATCCGGGCCCGCACCTCTGACTGTGCGTTTAAGCAATTAAATATCACATGCTTCAACGGTGAAGGAAAACATCGTGAGTTTAAATTCGTTGGTTAAAAATGAGTCTTTTTTGTTCTCTTGCATTCTTTAATGCACGCAAATATTTCTTCTTCTTCTTCTTCGTAACATTCGCTTGTTGATTTGTCTACTAATGTTATAAATGCTTAAGTGCGTTTGTTTGTTCTTCAATCACACTGCAAGGGAGTAAAGGAGCGACGTGATTTTTGCTTGGGTATAAGTATATATATTTGACAAAGGCTACACTTTTATCCCGGAAAAACAGAGGATCCCCGTGGACTATTTCAAACTCAATTCCACGCGGACGAAGACGTCGGCAAAAAGCTAATAATATTAAAATAAGCTTATATAAATGAATATGCATCTTCTAGGCAAGCGCGTTACGAGCTAGACCTCACATTACTTTCTAGTAGGTATGATTATCATGAACCGCAAGCCAATCTGATTTATTTATTTACGTGCGTCGTATAAATAGAATAAATAAAAAGCATTGTTTTATAAATATTGCTCCTAGCGATAATTACACGTAATTAAGATATGCGATTGGATCATAAAAGTTCGTTTCTAATGCATTCACCATAAGCAACACCTATAAAACTAATAATAAAATCGCAGAGAAAAATCGTAAAATGTCACACGTAGTGCGATCGAATCATAGCAGGTGCAATTTTAATTCCATTATGGACAATAAACGGAGGAGCTGGTAACATTGAAAACCTCCTCATGCGTAATGAAAACTTTTTAAAGTGACTTAACAGTTAAAAATTAGAGGAAAAAGCAAAAAGTCATTAGACGTAGTCGTAATTCCTAGTTCCATGGGGTAGAGTCTGTTCAATTGAATGAAAAATAGTTTGTAACCATGAACCTTAAAAAAACTTTAAACTTCTTGGTTCTAAAAAGAACATTATGAAAGAGTCATCGATGAATCAAACAGTTTGATAATATACATAAAAATAAATCAGATTTTAATTAAAAATATACTATGCACACATTAATGTGGAAAGGTAGAATAAATGGAAAAACTCATGACTTATTGAACTGACTAGGTATATATGCGTTAATTTAAAAAGCTGAAAAATGTTAAAAAAAATTATAATTGAAAAAATATTTTTCAATGGGGATATTGATTTTATTATTTACTACTCGATAGAAAGCTTCGTACTCTATCAGAAAACATTACACAAAAAACTATTTTTGGTCGTATAGATCACGCCTACCTACTTCAAGTGTGTGATACTGATGGGGGATACAAATTTTCCTTCACTTCGTGTATTCGCGTATATTATTTTTCTGAAAGAGTAAGTTTCCTATCGAATACTTACCATAAATAAAATCAATACCCGTTATGACGGTAAAAAAAAATTTAATTAATAAAAAAGTTTTTTAATTTTTTTGTCTTCTCAAATTAACGCATTACCAAGCTTCTTTTGTTCATCTAATTTTAAAGTAACAGTTGACATTAAAAAAAATTACACATGAAATGCGAGCTTTCAGTGTTACGGGCTCCCGGGCGAGCTTTCAGTGTTACGGGCTAACGGACCAGGAGTTAAACATTAATTATTGGCTTCTCAACAGGTGATCGTTGCGTCTGGAGACTGGAGAGGTGAAACATATCTAATAGGCACCTATCTTTACTAATATTATAAATAAATAACACGGAAGTGCGTGTGTCTGTTGGTTTTATCCGTGAGCAATTTTTTCGCAAATAACGGAATTTTCTGCAGTTGATGATGAATAATAATAATTCCTCTGCAGAAAAATTATAAAATTCCTGCAATTACGGAAAAATTATAAATGTCCTGAGGATGCTACGGTGTCGGGGCGAAACGTGCGTCGAGAGTAGTGTAAAAGTCTTGTGTGGTGGTGCATGTGAGTGATGGTGGTGGCATTACTTGCTTGGGAACTTGGCTTTCTTGCTTGGCTGGGTAACAGGTGAGTGGTGCTTAGCTTTTAATTGCATGTTTGACCATACAGATTTTTTCTGTTGGCGGATTATAGCAAAATAATTCTAACCTTTTCTTGCTAATCATGGACTTCCGCAAAGTAACGCCTGCTTCTATCCAATAATTAAGTATAAATGTATTTATCATTACTAATATTATAAATGCGAAATGTTGGTCTGTCCTTCAATCACGCAGCAACAGAGCATCGGATCGAAGTGTCTTTTGCATGGTTATAGTTGGTGACCTGGAGTGACATACTACAAGGTTATTTTTTTGCTCCCGAAAAAAATATAAGGTTCTCGTGGGATTATTAAAATCTAGGTACTACGCGGATGAATTTGCGGACTTCAGCTTGTAAAAAATATACAATATATGCACATACATATAAGTTTAATTCTATTAAAAACAAGTCCATTCTTGTCCTATAGCATTTAATTTTGTAACTTTCCCGACCGCGAGAGTTAACACGGCGTATTTCAACTGAAAATGAAATGTGCAAGTGCAACAAAATGTATTATACTTACATTTAACTGAAACTACAAATGCAACACGCTTTAGTTTACATGACGTACACTTTAGAATCACTGTTGTATTGAGTGTACAATGAAAAAAAGTACGATATTTTTTTATTAATTTACCGTATCATCATCACTAATAATATTATAATTTACCTTATCCTTACTCATTTTATAAATGCTAAAGTGTGTATTGTTTCTTGGCCCGTTGGTTTATCCTTCAATCATACCACAACAGAGTTATGGATAGATAGATACCGTTATTTTTTACGTGGATTAAAGATTTGGAGAGTGGCATTGGCATTTTAGTGACAAGATGTAGACAAAGTCGCGGGCAAAAGATAGTAAAAAAATAAATATTATCTTAATAGCTGATGCCGCGACTTTGTCCGCGTGGATTTAGTTTTGAAAATCCCTCGAGAACTCTTTGATTTTCCGGGATAAAAGTAGCCTATGTCACTCTCCAGGCCCTCAACTGTTTAATCTATCTATGACTATACCCATGCAAAAAAAAATCGGCCAAGTGCGAGTCGGGCCTCGCTCTTTTAGGGTTCCGTAAAAGAAAATTTAAATAAAAGTATTTCCATGTACCCCTGGAAATATAATTATTTATTTTTTTTAATTTAATTTAATTTTTATTATTTGTTGTTATAGCGGCAATAGAAATACATAATATGTGAAAATTTCATCTCTCTATCTATTACGGTTTACGAGATACAGCCCGCTGACACACGGACGGACGGACGGACGGACGGACGGACGGACGGACGGACAGCGTAGTCTTAGTAATAGGGTCCCGTTGGTACCCTTTGGGTACGGAACCCTAAAAATCACGTTGATCGCTACCTCTGTTGCTGCTCGATTGAAGAACAAACCAATAAACAAACAAACACACTTTCGCATTTATAATATTAGTATGATGCGAAAGTGTACCCTGTTTCTTGTTATGTTGGTTTATCCTTCAATCATACCGCAACAGAGATAAGGTTAGAAAGATAGTGACAAGACGTAGACGAAATCGCGGGCAAAAGATAGTAAAAAAATAGATATTATCCTATGAGAGAGCTGCTCGGACCGCCAAAGTTTGTCAATCCACACACACTTTTTTAATATGCCTCAACAAAAACAAGTAATTCTCCGAATCGACGGCCCTCATACAAAAACATTGAATTACCGAGAGGTTTATTTATTTATCTACATGAATGTTTTTTTTTCAAGTTCAATTTTACTTTTCATAGAACTTATTTGTTTGTCTGTAGTTACAAATTCAAATAAATGCGTTTTGCGCGGACAAAAATAGTGACCAGAGTAGAAAAAAAAATTGGTTCAATCTTGCAAAATCAACTTTAATCTAATCCTCTATACGAAATCAATTTCACGTTGGTATACCTAAAGTATTTCTACAAATACTTATTACTTACTATAAAAGTACATCAAACACTTACCTACGTAAGTTTTTGATGTACTATTATAATATAATAATAATTTTGATAGCATAATAATTATAATCCTTGGAAAATTTTGACGTAATTTTGCAAGCAGAAACCTTAAATACATAGTTATAGACAGTCTCTACGGTAGGAGAGTAGCGACTATACCTATCATATTTTCATTTTTCTTAAAAATATCCTCAGATTTTTTATTTTTCGGGAATTCAAAAAAAATCAAAATTATTTATTTCATGTAGGCCTGTGGCTCTTATGATACGTCATGACTCTACCTAACTAGTGGTTCGCCCCGAACTGAGACCTCGCGGTATCCCATAATTCCCATAAGGTAGTTTTAACTATATTTTAATGTAATTAAAACGCGCCGAATCTGATGACGTCAATCGTCATCTGCTTTCGTGGATGGGATGCGTATTTACAATATTAAAGACAGCGCCATCTAGTGAAGTTTTGTTAAAAACATTGATGCCCATTAAAACTCAAATAATTTCGTTTCTTTATAATATTTATCTAATCTTAGTATTTGTTGTTCAAGTACAGAATATAACTCAAATTATGTGTAAGTTTCAAGTTTTAAAACAAAGTGGTTTTAGAGATCTAGCCTCGAATACAATCTCCACTTTGAAAGCCCCCCATTTCGTATGGGAGCCCCCCTGAAATAAAGATTTTTATAACTTTTTAAGCCATTTTCGGCTGGAGGCCATCGGTTTACATATCATATCTAAAATTGAAGTAATTACGTTCAGTAATTCAGAAGTTATAAGGCTCTGACAGACGGACGGACGGACAAGTGCAAATCGCTCTAGTAAACTCAGAGAACTTCGCTTCGCTCGGTCGATTAAGAGGTTATGTCTGCTACTAATAAGTATTTGAGTATAGATTTATGGGCGATTGCATTATTCAGGGTTGTGAAGCCGTAGGCAAAAGCTACGCTGCTCGTAGCGGCTATCTACGAATATAATAAATCAATGGTTTATAAGCTACAGCCTACATAAATGCCTCATTGGGCTAGTGGTTAGCGTATTCGACTGCAGATGACAGGTTCGATTCGGGGCAGACCAAAAAATAGGAAATTGGGTTCGGTCAAGAAATGCTCAGTCATAGTCTGGAGTTGGGAAGTACAGAGGCAGTGTCACCCCTATGCCTCGGAGAACACGTATGTTGGTCCGACGCCTGATATCTCTCCGGTCGTGTCGGATTTCCGCCCCATCGGACTATGAAAGGGAGAGAAAAAACCTAAAGTGTACTCAGTTGTTACCCTTGCAAATAGGTAATCTATGTGGTTGGAAATCCCTCAGTGCCTGAAGACTAGTCTTCGAACAGTGCGTGTTGCCAGTGATGACTTACGGATCTGAAACATGGTCGCTAAATGTGGGCCTCATAAGACGGCTCAGGGTCACTCAAAGAGCGATGAAGAGAGCTATGCTCGGAGAATCCCTGCGAGATCAAATCAGAATTGAGGAGATCCGTAGGAGAACCAAAGGCACCGACAGCTCAGCGAGTTGCGAAACTGAAGTGGAAATGGGTGAGTCACATAGTTCGAAGAGCTGATGGTCATTGGTGTCTCAAGGTGTTGGAGTGGCGACCCCACACCGAGAAGCGCAGTGTTGGCTAACTCCCCACTAGGTGGACCGACGACATCAAACGAGTCGCAGGGAGCCGCCGGATTCAGAGGAGACCTTCGTCCAGCAGTGGACGTCTATCGGTTGATTAAGAAGAAGATGTTAAGCCTGATATGAATGAGACTCGTGGCTGGATTCGGTCTGGAGGATATTTGTTTATGGCTTAATGTGTCTTAGGTAGGTACGTATAAAAACTTTAATCTTCTTCACGTCCAGTTTTTGTATCAAATTGCTCACATACTTGGTAGGCACAATAGACTATCCCGAAACAATTGAAACAGAAAGCGTGACAACCATTGTTGTGACAACATCGTCTCAACAAAACATCTCTTCACGATAAAAACCACACATGTACTCCAGTACTCAGTCTAGGTAAACAGAAAACATAAAAATATGTAACATATTATTATTAAATTGCCCACGTTCTAATTCTCGGCATCCTAAATTGTTTCGCATTGCACCAAGTAGGACAAATTTCGCTTCAAATCTTATATCTTATATCTTATATCTTATCTTATATCTTATATCTTATTATATATATAAAAGAAAGTGGTGTTAGTTACACTATTTATAACTCAAGAACGGATGAACCGATTTGGCTGAAAATTGGTGGAGAGGTAGCTTAGAACCAGGAGACGGACATAGGATACTTTAAAAAAAAAAAACAGAACAGCGGATTGATGCGATTTTTTGCATGGGTATAGTAATGGATGTAGTAGTGGTTCCTCAGACCGGGAGAGCTACTTTTTATCTCGGATAATGAAAGAGTTCCCGCGGGATTTTTAAAAACTTATTCCATGCGGACGAAGTCGCGGGCATCAGCTAGTACATTTATAAGAAGAAGTTGCACCCAATTTAATCATTTATTTAAAGAAAATGAGATTTTTCATCTCCCTCTCACTAAATATAAATTAGTAATTAAGGACACATTGTCAAAAATCCAATAACCTAGTATCCTTACTAATATTATAAATGCGAAAGTGTGTTTGTTTGTTGGTTTGTCCTTCAATCACGCCGCAACAGGGCTACGGATCGACGTGATTTTTTGCATGGGTATATTTAAGGACCTGGAGAGTGACATAGGCTACTTTTTATCCCGGAAAATCAAAGAGTTCCCGAGGGATTTCGTCCACGTGGACGAAGTCATGGGCAACAGCTAATAATTTAATTAATAAGTGTTAAGTTTCGTTGGAAACAGCTTAGGTTTAAGTGCTATTTGTATATTGTGGTATTTATCTATTAATTTTGTACACTGTTTGTTTCCTTAAATATAAAAATAGAATTTGTAGGACATAAATTGTGTTTATAAAGAATTATGATTTTCGATAAGTAGGCACAGGTTTTCTGTCCAGAGAGTAGACACAATAATTAAACAACGACTATGCTCACATATGATCCGTAGGAAAGGTTTAAACTGATAGAATCATTTAGAGCTCCGAAACCTGTGAAAAGACTCAAATCTTTCTTAATTTACAAGTTCATATTAGCTCAGCTACAAAAGCTAGCATCAGCTACAAAATTAAGTAGGTAATTTTATTATTATTTTGTATACCAATTAGTTTATTGTTACTCTTAAATAATACATTGGAAAATTGAAGAAATATTATTTTGCACCTTCAAGAAATATACAGTTTGACACTCAAAGCAAGGAAATAGAATAACAAAATTATTAAATTAAATTATCAACTGAATTGTCAAACTTTCCGACGCTTGTCTCACACTTTTTAATTCGCTTAACCCCAAAAGGATCGTTAATTTAATTTCCAATGTAACTTCATTACGTTTCGGAATACGTTTCCTCTTAGGTAAATAATTATTATATAAATTTATAAATACATTGGTGTATGTATAGTGCCTTTACTGGTTGTATCTAGTAACTTTTTCTTATAATTTTTTGGAAAATGACCGAAATTTTGTCTAGAGAATTATTAGTAAGTATATATAGTACTAGCTGACCCGGCGAACTTCGTACCGCCAACTTATCTATATAAATAAAACAAACATACTATCCTAATCAAAAAAACTATCCTATCTTTCAAGTTGGACCAAATTACAGATAGTTACGAAGTTTGATCTAAATCGGTTCAGTAGTTTAGGAGTCCATCGCGGACAAACAACGTGACACGTAATTTATATATATTAAGATTAGCGTAATTCAAGTGAGGGAACGCAGTAGATGAAAGTGAAAATCAAATCATATTTAAAGCCCTGAATCGAGGAAATGGTACAGACAGTAAATAATATACCTAGTGTTGCACTGGTGATTGTATGAACATCGAAATTGAGTTTCCAACTCTATTACTGATTGTTATATTGTAAATCTTGTTCAGGTTGTAAATCTTGTACAGGTCAGGAAGTAGCTTACTTTGTTATGACATAATTGTTGTCCCACGCTATGTGGGGTCGGCACAACATGCCTTTTTCTTCCACTCGCTTTTATTATTCGTCAACTCATTTTCCACGCATATCCTCTTTCACACAATCCAGCCATCATTTCTTTGGTCTTCCTCTACTCTTTTCTTTTTCTTCTACATGCATATACAACATTCATCTTATAATATAGTTTTCTTCTCTGCACATTATAATTATGACCATACCACGCTAGCCTACTTATTAGCTACTTCTCATCTTATCTATCACTGGAGCTACTTTCAAATTTCACCTTATGCAAACATTTCTATTCTATTCTATTCATTCCTCTCCAGCTATGTAGGTATGTAGGTAGGTATATGGTGTACTATAATAATCTAATATATATAAATTACGTGTCACGTTGTTTGTCCGCGATAGACTCCTAAACTAACTTAACCTATTTTGATCAAACTTCGTAACTATCTGTAATTTGGTCCAACTTGAAAGATAGTTTTAGTAGTTAATTGTTTTATTTATATAGGTAAGTTGGCGGTACGAAGTAAGCCGAGTCAGCTAGTTTAATATAAAAAATTATTTTTAAATATCCAACTACAAACAACCGCACCACTACGAAGTATGTAATTTATTGTTGATTGTTTAAAAACCGCTCGACCGATTTTGATAAAATTTGAATAAGACCACCTGTGAAGGATAACCCTTTCAAACAAAAAATAATTTTCCAAATCGGTTCAGGCGTCTTCGAGTAATCGGTGAACATACATAAAAAAAAACCGGCCAAGTGCGTGTCGGGCCACGCGCACTGTAGGGTTCCGTAGTTGCTTTCAACTACGGAACCCTACACTTAAAATTAATATAAACTCAAATATTATTGCTGACCTAGGATAGTGATTTTATTTTATTTATGAATATTGAATACATTTTGAGTTCCATGGTTTAAATACTACAAAATATGCAACTTACACTACTTGTAATATCTAACTTAGAAAAACCGATATAACTCTTTCACTAATGAACCCTACTTAGCCGTGATAGTTTTCCTTTAAAATTCATTATATATACTACTGCTGTGAATTTTTTCTTGTATCCTATATACAACCATTTAGCTGGCAGAGGGGGGGGACACTTGACTCTAATAAAATTTAGCACTTTAAAATATCATATTGCACAAACGGATCCCTGAATTGAAAAATGGTGTTCCCACACCCACAACGTTTTTGAAAGACCTATTCAACGACACCCCACACTATGGGATAGATGAGAAAAAAAAAATTCATCCCCACGTTAGATGTAGGGGAGGTACCCTAAAAAAAATTATTTTTCACAATTTTATTTCACTACTTTGTCGGCGTGATTGATATTTATACCCTTGTCAAATTACAGATTTCTAGTACCAATAGTCTCTGAGCTAAACCGCGGACAGACCGACAGACAGACAGACAGACAGATGGACGGACATGGCGAAACTATAAGGGTTCCTTGTTTACTACGGAACCCTAAAAAGATTCTGACGAATTGTAAACCTCCTCCTTTTTGAAGTCGGTTAAAAATTTATTAATTCATTCATTCAATAATTATTAAAAAAATGAAACCGCATATAAATAAAATTCGTTATATTTTCACAATGTTGGGACCTTTTCAGTAAAGTTGCATTTATTTCACGGTTCACAGTCGAATGTAATATCAAACAGTGAGCGAGCGAATTTCGCTCAATGCAATTTATTATAACATTAATATTTCCAAACCAAACTATTGCTAAAAATACATTGCTAAATTTTTAAATACCATTAAGCAAAAGTTTATTTTCTAAGAACTTTTGTCTTATATTTTAATTAAACACTCCACTTTTAAAAGACATTTAGAATAGCTCTGAAGTTTATTAGGAAAATGGTACATTAAATATTATATTCAAACACACAAGCTCTGCTCACAAGTCATTCATTCTTCATCTCAACTTATCGCCGGTCCACTATATAGTAGATACACGTCTCCTCTCGAATGGGAAGCGTAGTAAGTACTACAAATTTATATCGAAACACTACAAACGATAAAGTTCTCGAAATATTCGAAGTCATACTAAGGCCTATGTCACAAAGTAGGAACAATATTGCATTGGTAATAGGAATAGCATCGAGACACTGTCTGCTAAATAGACATCTCACAATAATGAGAATTCAAGAAGACCCATCCTGTCCAGAGTGTGGTGAGGAAGAGACCAGCTTCCATTTTATCGTTAGGTTTACGAAAGCTACAGGTAGGTTTGAGGGGGGTGGGCTGCCTGGGCACCAGTAACCTGTGTCCAAACACGGGGAATTGGGTGGAATAGTTCCGACACAGGACTGATCACCCGCCTGGCGTTAGCAGGCGTCCCCTCCACAAATACAATACAAGGCCTATGTCAAAAATGCACCTACTATGATGGATTGGGATACTACTTACCCAAAAAAAACCCGGCTGAATTGAGAACCTCCTCCTTTTTTGGAAGTCAGTTAAAAATTTACTTAACTTACATTTTGCGAAAGTCAGATAGCAATCGTAAAAGGTATCTAACAAATATCAGATTTAGAATAATAAAATCAGGTCCTATTCAAATACAAAGAAATCCTTTTTTACAATTCTGCAAAAAGTGATACCTTGGCAATGTATGGGCAAGAATATAAATGAAACAAATGTGTAAAACTGGGAATAGACTACATCTTTTTAGGGTTCCGTGCCCAAAGGGTACCAACGGGACCCTATTACTAAGCCTACGCTGTCCGTCCGTCCGTCCGTCTGTCAGCGGGCTGTATCTCGTAAACCGTAATAGATAGACAGATGAAATTTTCACATATTATGTATTTCTATTGGCGCTATAACAACAAATAATAAAAATTAAATTAAATTAAAAAAATTAAATTTAATATATTTAAAAATATTTCCATGGGTACATGGAAATATTTTAATTTAATTTTTTTTAACGGAACCCTAAAAGAGCGAGGCACGACTCGCACTTGGCCGATTTTTTAAATAAAAAGAATACTTTTGTACAGAAACCTAATCTCTCTGCCTCACTTTATTTTTATGTATAACCATGGCAAATTACAGCTTTTCAGTACCAATAGTCTCTGAAGTAAATTGCGAACAGATGGACAGACGGACGGACAGACTTGGCGAAACTATAAGGATTCCTTGTTGTTTTACTACGGAACCCTAAACACCTACTGGAACTACCAGATAGATTTTAGGAAATGGCTTCTCTTCAATATCTCTTTGAAGACCTCCCTGGTGCAGTGGTGAGCGTTGTGGTCTTATAACTGGGAGGTCTCGGGTTCGATTCCCGGCGTGGTCAATTTGGGAATTTATAATTTCTGAATTGTCTCTGGTCTGTTCTGGTGGGAGGCTTTTGTTGGCCGTGGCTAGTTACCACCCTACCGTCAAAGACGTGCCGCCAAGCGATTTAGCGTTCCGGCACGATGGCGTGTAGAAACCGATTAGTTGAATTTTCAGTGCCATACCCCTTCCAAGTAAGTCCGCTACCATCTTAGACTGCACCGTCACTTACCATCCGGTGTGATCGCAGTCAAGGACTATCTTGTCATCGAATAAAAAAAATCTTATTTGCTGCGTTAAACTTAAAACTCTTGAAAGACAATTACTTTTTCGAAAGAACCCCTATGCAAGGTGCAAATGAGGTATAAAGTTGGGCTCTAACCTCTATACGCTGACGAAGTTGTAAATAAAACTCCTGACTAAGAAGTACTTAAACTTCTTGTTTTTTTTTTTGCTAAGTATTCATTGACATTTCATCTACCATGCGAATGCACGTAGTGTGCAGCTGTTTTGTATATTCAAATGTATGGAAAATGTTACATATCAAGCATTGCATGATGTGTTGCAAATAATCTGTACATGTGTTAAGATAATGTTAAAACGTTAAAACTCTGTTTCGAGTCCGTACCAAGTCATAGCACATTCTATAGATCTCAGCCAGAGGATAAACCTTGAGAAATAAACCCAATACAAAGCTATTTTAGACCCGAACCTGAAGTCGAACCCACAGTCCAACATGTTAACCACTGAACCATACGATAAATAACAGCGTAGTTCGCCGCATTTCGTATTCGTTTTGATATTGAAACTATCCGGTGTCCATTCAATTGATACGTTTCGATTACCATCGGTCGCCCTCCGCCCTCAAGCAGAAACCGGCAATATCTGAAATAAGGACTATCCTGGCCCGATCTGTTTCACATTAAAACGTATTCTTTGTTATCGTTTTTGAAGATTTTTTGTGTTATTTCTATTACCCAACCACTACAAAGCCAAAAAGGAGGGCTATGATTTTAGAAATCTATGTACGTATGTATGTATGTAGGTATGTATTACGTATATTATGTATATTGTACATCTACCGTGGCACATCACAATAATAATGACGAATTTACGAATTACAGTTTCCAATTGTTACTGCTAGTTCGCGCCCGCGACATCGTCTGCTTGGATTGGAGTTTTTGAAAATCCCGTGGGATCTCTTTGATCTTCCGAGATAAAAATTGGGTTCGGCTCTTGTTCGGTTCTCAACGGACCGCCCGCATCCACAGGCTCACCGCATCGCATGTCTATGTGACTCTTCAGTCACAGTCAAACTCACGTCGATCTGTTGCTCAATTACGGCATGATTGAAGGACAAATCAACAAACACTATAAACTTACTATTTTAACCGACTTCAAAAAAGGAGGAGGTTCTCAATTCGTCGGAATCATTTTTTTATGTATGTTCACCGATTACTCGAAGACGCCTGAACCGATTTGAAAAAATCTTTTTTTGTTTCAAAGGGTATACTTTCCAAGTGGTCCTATTGAAATTTTATCGAAATCGAAACAGTAAATTATATACTTTGTACCTACTGGCACGAGCGATTGAAGTAGGTTTTTTAAAAATAATTATTTATGTTAAATTATTACTTTTTACTAATATTATAAATGCCAAAGTGATTTGTTTGTTTGTTTGTCCTTCAATTACGCTGCCCACCAGAGCTACGGACCAACTTAATTTTTGCATGTGTATAGTTGAGCACTTGGACCTATGCTATTTGTTAATTAGTGACATAGTGCTCCTTTCCCGCGTTACCGCGGAATTTTAGAAAGTAAATCTACACAGACAAAGTTGCGGGCGTCAGCTAGTTTTATAATATTAGTAAGAACTCGACAAATTTTCCCTCTCCCCTCCAAATAATCGTACAGCTTGTGATTGTGTTAAGAGTGGGTACGACAATAGTTCAACGGGTGGGGATTTACCATCGACCTTTCAGTTTTCAGACCGCACCTTTAGTACTAGGGCTATGGAGGCTACCATATTGGGATTCATTCAACCGCTTGACGAGTGGGCGTCGCATTTATGACCGCATTAAAATAAAAGAGCAATATTCAAGGTGTCAGGTACCTATTACCGCGTTTCGGGCAAACGAGAATAGATAAAAGATCAATGTCATATTTTTGTGTAGTTGGGGAGGCTTTGGCCGTGGCTTGTGACCACCCGACTGTCAAAGATGTGCCGTTGACGTCCTACAACGATGGCACAGAAACCGATCCGTAGCATGGGTTTAGTTAAAACTGACTACCTGACTGTAAATTAACCTGATTGTAAATTACTGTAAGTATATGTAATGAACTTTTTATACTTAAAAGACATTTAGGATTTACAAATATTGATTAGAAATTTTTGTACTCAACTACCTTTTTACTGACATTGTAAATTATTATTTCTTTTAACTTTTTCTTTAATTTAATAAAATAATAATTAATATTATATAAAGACATAGACTGTAATAAACTTTTTATGATTGTAATTAACATGACTTTTTGGGATTTATTAATATTTTAATTGAAATTTGAACTCAACTACTTTTAACCAGCTTTTAACTGACATTGTATTATTTTATTTTATTTTATTTCCTGTGTATGTATCTTTAAATGTAATATTTTTTGTTTGCCATACCCTCACAGGGTCTCATGTGTATATGTACCTACCTGTTACATGTGAAATGCAATAAAGAACTATGAACTATGAACTATGAACTATGAACTATGAACTATGAACTATGAACTATGAACTACTGTTATGTGTAAGTTAACCTAGATAGGTGAGATCGCAGTCAAGGGTTATCTGATAAGTCATGTGTTTTGAGACTTCCATTTATTCCACCTTTGCACATTAATGTGTGCATAGTTTATTTTTAATTAAAATCAGATTTATTTTAATTCAAATTATCAAACTGTTTGATTCATCGATGACTCACAATGTAGCTACAAACTATTTTTCAATTTAGCCATGTCAACTGACTCTATTGAACAGACTCTAACACGTTAACTGTAGCAATGACACAGGTTGTATGTCTTCAAACTTCTCATGCTTGTTCTAGTAAACGAGTCTAACAAAAAAGTTCACCAAAGTTTATCAAATAAAGTTGGGAGAAAAAAGATATTCACTTGTAACGGTTATTTATAATGTGTACTTGTGAATAATTATATTTTTGATCCCCATCTTCTAAAAATATCGGGTTTAAACAGAAAAATACCCTGAAAAATATTTATTAAAATTAAATGATTTCTGAGTCTGAACGCTTTTAAAAAACTCTGGTTCAAAATTCGCCAACCTCCTTTTCAAATTCAAATTCAAAATCAAAATAATTTATTTCATTTAAGCCAAATTTTGGCAATTATGACAAGTCGTTATTCTACCACCGGTTCGGAAAGCTGATATTAGGTATATGTATATTCGGCAGTCGGCAGTTACAGGCCTATGCCTGTTCTACACGCAAATGTTGGGTTGTTAGTTTTACTAAGGTAGGTAGTGACCTACTATATATTGAAACTTATATGAACTCTTTGTTTTGATTAATAATTATTTGATTAATAACATTATGAATAATATTATTGTTTACTTTGATGCCACAACTCTAAAGTATCTACAGCATAATAGTGATCTATACTAACTGCGATGATAAAACAGACGGACAGACGGATGGACTTGGCGAAACTATACGGTACTTAGTATGGAAAAAGTGTCTGTCTGATATTTTCCAAATAAATGCATGTGGATACCTACATAAATAGTTGTCCTGATATAAATCTCTTTATAAATAACTCTGTCTTGCTGCTGACTCTTAGTAAATTTTCTTCTTTTTATAAATTCATAGCTGAGTGAGAATTCGATATAATATTTTTTATAGATCTCACAACAGCATCAGATTTAAAATGTCGATTTAGACAGGACTATCACTGCTATGTTTAAAAGTAATAATCTAGGATGTTTTTTATCCAGGAAAATCTAATGTCGTGAGGAAACCTGTACGCCTAAGAGTTCTTCATAATATTTTCAAAGATGTGTGAAGTCTGCCAATTATATTTAGCACTATAATATGCCAGCGTGGTGGACTATGGTCTAGCTGTAAGATAACCCAGCTATTCTCTGAGAGAACTGCGCTCAATATTAGTGAGCCATTGATGGGTTACTGCTAAACTAAGGACTTATCTAAATTACCTTTGATTTTTATATATCAATGCAGCCGTTGCCATTTACTTATCTCAGTTATTTCGCCTTAAAGTTGAATATGTCGATAGAATAATTTTAAAATTCGCTGAAGCCCACGAACATCGGCTTCACCATCACGTTAACGTTGAGGCGATCCAGCTGCTCGACGTAATGCAGTTAGTGAGGAGACTTAAAAGGACAAAACCCTATGAAGTAGTCCTTAGTAGTGAATAGTGTAGTGTAAAAGCTGCCTTAAAGAACACATGAACAAAGTGTCTTCAATCAATAAAGAAAGACTAAGATGCGTCAGAAACTACTTCTTAGTATTAAGATAATTATAAGTTTAGGTTAAAGTAAAATTACTCATTAGCTAAATTATTAGGCTAGATTGTAATGTTAGTGAGTTTATATTTTAATGTATACTTACTCATATTAATGAAAAAAAAAATCGCCTACGACCAACTAAAGTTAATCTATAAAACGTTTATTTGAGAATAGGCTTTTGTGCTAGAAAAGCTAAAGTATAATCGAGTTTTTATTGTAGTTTCTGTACCCAAAAAAGGATAAATACGTCTTTTGAGATAGTAATAGTACGTTTCTTTATAAAGATATATAAAGATCCTACCTTTGCCTACCTACCTTTTCATTTTAGTACCACTAAATGAAGTGATTATTTTTTTGTACGTGTACTATGCAATACAAATTAAGCTTATGCCTATGAGTACAATACAGACGGCATTTTCCCTAAAAAGCTATTAAGACATAAATAAATATTAGTCATGTACTATATACGTGCATACTCATTGTATTTTGTTTTACTGTAGTCATAATTTTTCAATTGTACTTAATTTGATTGACTTTCATCTTTCCTAGAACATAAATACCGCAGCTAAGTGTATAATATTAAAATTTAGTAGAATTTTTTTTTATTTCATTTAGCCCAACCTGTGGCTCTGATCTGACAAGTGAAAACTCTACCACCTGTTCGGAAAGCAGATTCTGTTGAATAAAAAGCCTCAGGCATCTTTTATGTATAATAGGGATTGTATGATAGGGAAGTAAGGTATATCTTCTTCTAATATATAAAATTCTCGTGTCACAATGTTAGTTACCTTACTCCTCCGAAACGGCTGGACCGATTTTTATGAAATTTTGCATACATATTCAGTAGGTCTGAGAATCGGCTACTATCTATTTTTCATACCCCTAAATCACAAGGGTGACCAACCACTAAAAATTTTTTTCGCTTGGTCAGCTAGTCATAATATATAATTAGTATTAGACGCCTCAAACTTCTTAGTAGACGACATCAAACTAGTCGCAGAGAGCCACTGGATAGTTGGATTCAGGCGGCGCAAGACCGATGCTTGTGGAAGGCCTTGCAAGAGACCTTTGCCCAGTAGTGGAAGTCTATCGGTTGATAAAGAAGGAGAATAGACGCCTGAATTTCGCAGAGAAAATATTCGAAATTCACACAGATATTATTATTTCATCCATCCATTAAAAGGTCCATTTTAAAAGATCACGATTAAACGAAGGAAGCGATTACCTTTTCTAAAGACGCAAAGTTGATAAACTTGCGCCTATCTCTATAGAAAACTTGCAAATGTACTACGCCTTAACCCCGTGGGCAAAGTTAGTTAAACTTGCCCTATAGAAAGAGTTTTATTTGCTACTTTTAACAAATTGATTTTATTTTTCACAGAGATTTTCTCAATATCTCAGTTTCAAAGTTTAAGATATTAAGATGGTGGTTTTGATTTCATTTTTCTCAGAATAATACCCGTTTTCACCACAAATACCTAATCATCCCGTAAGTAGGAGTCTCTTTACGTAGGTAGCCCCCAAATACAATCCCCTACCCAATATAAATTTTATTAGTCCAGTAAAATTATGCAGCACTGTTAGTACGAGATCCGAACATAACATCGACCTTCACCCATCTGTTTACCGAATGAAACATTTTTTTTATAAAATTCCATACATAGACAAATACGTCTTTTTTGTATTGCCTATCAAAATATGTTCATGACTATCATTAATTAAAAAAAAATATTAATTAATTTTTTTTAGCGAGTTTCACCCACTTGTTTACCAATCAAAATATATATCAAAAAACAGATTATTTAATAACAAACGCGATGGTATAGTATTGCCTGCAATAAACCGTTCATGAAACACTATTGCCAGGATTTAAAGTTTAAAAATCTAAGCAAGTAAAGTTGCGCAAGAGAGAAATCCGAGCTTATTTAGTGTAATAAAGAAGGATAGAGCATAGTGGCTGCGAAGCGACGCCTTCGTTGAAACTCGCTAAAAAAATATTTAATTAATATTTTTTTAATAAATGATAGTCATGAACATATTTTGATAGGCAATACATAGGTACAAGACGTATTTGTCTATGTATGGAATTTTATAAAAAAAATGTTTCATTCGGTAAACAGATGGGTGAAGGTCGATGTTATGTTCGGATCTTAGACTATGTATTTTTCAAATTTGCACACTAAGAATTAGTTGAATGTGTCAGCTCAAACTAATTCTGGGACCTGATTGTACCACATTCTTGCAAATATTCTATTCTTTTCTATTCTAATATTCCATTCCATTCTTTTCTATTCTAATGTCATTTCTACCTTTAGGCGTTTCCTAAAAGTTCGTGAAAACGAGATTAACAGAAAGCGTCACCTAACTTAGGTTAGGAAGCCCGTAAACGTTAGGGAACGTTGTTCAAAACGGGCATAATCTTTTCATCATCTTTTCATTCATAACAAGATAGCCCTTGACTTGATTGTAAGTAACAAGGCATTCCAAGGTGGCAGTGGGCTAACTTGGAAAGGAGTATGGCAGTTTCAGTCCCTATTCGACAATAAGACCTAAGAGATTATTTTTAATGGCTCCGATTTCCATTTATCTATTTAATAAACAATATACCTACTCATATTTTTTTATGAAAGAACCAGCTTAATGCCCTTACTGCCCACGAGTTCTAGAGAGATTTAATTTTTAAAAATCCCGTGGGACCTCTTCGATTTTCCGGGATAAATAGCTAGCTAATTATTGAGCGTCTTAGTAGTTTTAGTATTATGCTTGTTTTCACCAACGTTCCCTAAATTTTACGGGCGGGCTTTCTGTCAAATTAGTTTTCATGGAACATTTAGGAAACAGGTTAACATACATAATTCTTTTTATTAATAAATAAAATACCGTTATCTATAATATAAAAGGCAAAGTTGACTGACTGACTGACTGACTGACTGACTAATCTATCAACGCACAGCTCTAACCACTGGACGGATCGGGCTGAAATTTTGCACACAGATAGCTATTATGACGTAGGCATCCGCTAAGAAAGGATTTTCGAAAATTCGCACCCTAATATTTAATTAACCTCACTCATCTTACTGAGTCGCAGTTATTACAAAGTTAATGACTTTCTTAATGACAAAGTTGCATGGGATCTTAAAATGAGTATTTGAATATTAGTATTCAATTCGATGGGTAACCTAAGTATGTCACGCTCTCTTTAAACATTTCTGTGGTGGTGTCGTGTGGTGCGGGTTGTCACGTTCCCTCAAATATGGTCAAGCGAGGCAACGGCTGGATCATGCGTCATGCTCTTGAACGGGTGCCGCTGGCGGGAATGGGGCTACTTTTTGTCTGCCCATCTTAACATGAATTGAATTGTAGTACTTTTTTTGGAACTTCCCCTCATTGTGGAAATATTATATTTTATTCTAACAAAGTTGCATGGGTTAAATCGGCTTGGCATCCAGCTGCCCACAAGATATAGTATAAAAAACTTATTAAAATGTAATAGCTTTCATAATGATAAATGTAAAATGATTATTTTGAAAAGAGCAGCAGAATCCGCTTTCCGAACCGGTGGTAGAGTCATGACGTGTCATAAGAGCCACAGGTTGGCCTACGTGAAATAAATAATTTTGAATTTTGAAATAATTTTGATTTTTTTTTGCATTATCCATTTTATTAAAATGATATTTTTAAACATAACACTTTATATTTTATAGTTCTTTACTTATATATTACTTTACTTTATAGTATTTTATTTTATAGTTCTCATTTAATTTAGCATCTATTTAATTTTATAAAACGACAATTTTGTTATAATTAATAAACTCTGTTGAATCCACTCCAAACGTATAAATTATAAAACGATAACGGAAAAGCAACCAAAATTTTAATTTTAAGTAACTTTTACACATCATTATAATTATACTGCCAATAAACCGTTTATCCGTTTAATTAACAAATAATGATTAAATTCCTTTCAAACATCGTATTACTAAACTTACCTTCCAAATTCAAACGAAACTGCAACTATAACTGGCCGTAAACTTTTCAGCATAGCACCCGCACCGTTGCGCGGGAAAATCGTTCACAACTGATGGAAAGCGCGCGAAAGCCTGTCTACTTACGCAGAATTCGACCAATCAGACCCTCCGTACCACGCAAACTCTGCCCACGTTCCACCAATCACGTTAAAGCACTTAAAAACTTTAATAGCTTTTTCATGTCCGCTCTTTTAGCTCCAGTAATTATTGTTACATTATTATTTATCTGTTGTTTGGTTATGATAAGCTTGTCGCCATCTTGTCGCTTTTTATTGGCTGTCGTTAAAATAATTGAGTGATTTTTTGAATGCTTATAATTTAAACCCTAGCTTTCGCCTGAATGGAAATAATTTTTATTGGATTTTCGATAACAATAATAAGTATATACCTACTTATATTTTTATTTATTAAACTAGCAAATCTGCAACTTCGTTTTACATAGGAGTTTTTTAAAACCCCGTTCTTTAATTTCTCGAACGGACGAAGACGTGGGTATTCATATTCTAGTAAAAATAAATATTATAAATGCAAAAGTGTATTCGTTTGATGGTTTGTCCTACAATCATGCAGTAACGGAGCTACGGATTGGCGGGTTTTTTTTTTGGGTAAAGTGACATCTAGGCTACTGGAAAATCAAAAAATTCCGGAGGGATTTTTAAAAACCTAACCACACGGATAAAGTCGCTGGCAAATGCTAGTCCGAAATTAATTTAAGATTTTATCCCTTATCTGTACCACTAAGCTATTCCCTTATAATAGTTTAAATGACTTGACTTTTAAAAATACATTTCCTAAAGTTTTTATTATATATATAAGCCTTTATTTTCAGATACAGAATTATTTACATATTTTATAGTTTTAATACAATTACAATAAAAAAAGAACAGTTACTAAAATTATCTCGTGTTTAAAGAACAATATCAGTTCCCGCATGCTTTGTATCTGTTTGCCCTCTGGCAAAGGCCTCCTCTAACCCTTTCCACACAGCTCTTTCCCTTGCCTTTCTACTCCAGATTTTGCCTGCTATCTTAACTATTTCATCTTCCCATCTAATTCTCTGCCGCCCTTTCTTTCGTTTTCCTATTCTAGGTTGCCAAAGTGTTACCACTTTGCTCCACTTATCTTTTCCCCTAATCATATGGCCCGCCCATTTCCATTTTAAAGTTCTTATTCTCCATGTTGCATCTTCCACTTTTGTAATATGCCTAATATACTGCCTTGTTTTTCTGTCCGTGATTTTTATGGCTGACATACTTCTTTCAATTGATCGCTGACAGACTTGAAGTCTATGCAGGTGCTGTTTCGTCATTGCCCATGTTTGGCAACCATATGTGAGGATCGGTAGTATACAGGTATCAAAAACTTTCTTCTTTACAGACATAGAAATAGTTTTGTCTTTCATTATATTTTTAAAGGACCAATAGCGATTCCATGCATTACCTACTCTTTTTTCAATTTCTTGAGTCATTTGGTTTTGAGTTGAAATAATTTGACCAAGATATGTGTAGTTATCCACGTATTCCACAATGTTATTTTCTACTATTATATTGACTTTTAGCCCATTGGTCATGACTTTAGTTTTTTCTAAGTTCATGCTTAAACCAACTTCCCTACTTCGAAGTGCTAGTTCATTGAGCATTACTTCTAGCTCATGAGCATTTTTGGCAAAAAGTATTAAGTCGTCAGCATATCTAAGGTGATTTAAAGGTACTCCATCAATCAATAACCCAAAATCCTCGCAGTCCAATTTTCGAAATATTTGTTCTAAGACAGCTGAAAATAATTTAGGTGACAGGGGGTCTCCTTGTCGTACTCCCCTTTCAATATTTATGACGGATCCCTGCTTCTCTAGCTGTATTACTGCTGTACTCCTACAGTAAATATTTTTAATTAGTCTAATGTATTTATTATGCACGCCTTGATCTCGAAGTGCTTCCCATATTTTTGTTTGTATTAATGAATCAAAGGCCTTGCTATAGTCTACAAAGGCACAGTAAAAAGTCATGCTGTACTCAGAATATTTTTCAAACACCTGTCTTACCACATGTATGTGGTCCAGTACAGAAAAACCTTCTCTAAAACCAGCTTGTTCTCGTGGTTGGTTCTGATCAAGCACCTTCGTTATTCTGCTTAGAAGTACTTTTGCAAAAATCTTATAGACATTTGATGTTAAGCTAATTGGTCGGTAATTATTGATGTTCTTCATATCCCCTTTTTTATGCAATAAAATAATATTTGATACCGTCCACTGTATTGGTATTATCTCTTGTTCAAGAATTTGGTTAAAAATATTCGTAAGTACTGGTGATAATAATATTTTATAATGTATAAGACACTCATTTTTTATTCTGTCTGGTCCAGAGGCCTTGTCTTTTTTCTGGGTTTCTATGGCCTTTTCTACCTCTCGACTTAATATTGTAGGTATCTCTTCCTCTTCATCATGGTATTCTATTTCACAATCTGCAGAGGCTTCAGTATTCATCATATAAAGATTCTGATAGAATGTGGTAGCAACATTTATTATGCCTGATCTCTTAGTCTCCTCGTTTCCAACCTGGTTGGTGAGGCGTGGCACCCAAGTTTTTATATCTGTTAGATTTTTTAGAGCTTTTTTGATTCCTCCTGTTAATATAACTTCTTCTTCTATAGCTTTCATTCGATGAGCTCTTCTATCTCTCCTTATATATATATTTATTTTCTTGCTGATTTGGGATATTTGTTTTCTTATCTGGTTATTGGTCTTATCTTTAATTTTTTGGCTCAACAGTTGTTTTCTTTCCTGTAGTAACTCCTTAGTTTCCTTAGATAAAACATTTAATTTTATTCCTGAATTTAAGGGTAATGTTGCATAGTTTTGAATAACTTTTTCAAGGCAGTCATAGTTCTCTTGAAAGTTTTTATTACCTACGTTTATCTAGAAACCTGAAATTTGTACAGATATTATAATATAATACATATTATTATGATACATAAAAAAATTCACAGCAGTAGTATATAATTGAATTATAGTATTTAAACCATGGAAGTCAAAATATATTCAATATTCATAAATAAAATAAATGCACTATCCTAGGTCAGCAATAATATTTGTGACTTGCAACTACGGAACCCTACACTGCGCGTGGTTTGGCGCGAATTAGGTATTAATTTAGGTACATAGGTTCTTATAGGTTCCCTACTAAGGGTATTCAGGTTAAGAGATACAAAACTATTTTACAAGTCTCAGCTCAGGTAGAATTATCATCGTAACAACTTGTTGATAGCTGATACCTAAGTAGGTACTTAAAATGCATACCTAATAGTTAGAGGACACACGTAAACTACAGATTTTATTTCAACCTGTATAAAAAAACTAAAAAGTATCCCGAACGAATAATTGACACGTACCTACTTATATTTTACTAGCTGACCCAGCCACGCGTTGCTGTGAATTAGTAGGTAGGTAAAAAAAGACTTTTAGTGAACGATGTTACATTAGACTTGAGTTGTATCCATAAATTAACCTACAGAGCCATCTATTAACAATTCGTCGAACTAACAATAAATGCACACTACTGACTGTCCTGTAATAAACATTTTAATTTGCAATAACAAATATTGATGTCAATAATTAAGACAAAAGCTATCCTATCTTTCAAGTTGGACCAAATTACAGATAGTTACGATTTGTTTGATCAAAATCGGTTAAGTAGTTTAGGAGTCCATCGCGGACAAACAACGTGACACGTAATTTATATATATTAAGAATTTAGTTAAAAAAGAAGGAATAATTGACACGTTCAGTACAATGTTTGCCAAAAGTTTTTAAAACGTGAGAATAAATGAGAATTATTTTTTTATAGTATTCCATACCCAAAAGGTGCCAACGAGCGGGACCCTATTACTAAGCCTGCGCTGTCCGTCCGTCTGTCAGCGGGATGTATCTCATGTACCGAATAGATAGATACTTGAAATTGTCACAGAATATCTTCAGAATATTATGTAGGTATTTCTATTGCCGCTATAACAAAGAAATAAAAATTAAAGAGTCTCCATACAATACCTAAACTTTTGTTTCTGCTTGATCTTAATAATAATCTTGTACGATGGCACAGAATCCTATAAGTGCGTAAATTAAATTAGCAAATCAACTGTAACTTTCTACCTGGCGCACCTGCAGCAGAAATAACTATTAACTATACTGAACAAATACTTAACTACTAAACAAAATAGGCAGTTGATGTTAAAATTGGTGTCTGCATTCTAACTTTATTGCTAAAAAGTTAAAGAACTTTTAAAAAAGTAAAACAAACTGGGAATGGTAAACTAGGTTTGTTGAAAAAATATCGATATATATCGAGTGGGGTATCATATTTTTGATTAATTCAAAATTCAAAAATTCGTTTATTAAAATTTATTATTTATTTATTAGTCATGCAAAATGTCGAAAAAAATATCTCCAAAGTTTACCAATCGAAAATTCAGCACTAATTATGGTCAATAGAGGTTTATGTATATTTTACAGGAAAAATAAAACCAACCCTCTAACTAGCATAGTTTTTTGATATTAACAATAATCCTCTACAAAAAATTTAAAAATATATATTATATATTATCGTTATACTTTTACTGCTGGAGTACGGAACCCTCGGTGAGCGAGTCCAACTCGCGCTTGGCCGGTTTTTTACAATAACAACACCGCTGTATCCACTGATATTCAAAGCGTTAGAAAAGTAAATAATATAGTTTAGTATTTTTAGTTTACCTAGAATATTTATACTTTAACTTATCGATATTTTTTATTAAAAGGTAGGTATAATATTTAAAATATTTAATATCGATAGCGATTATTTGGCCATCCAACATCCCTACGGGAAACATGACTTAACTTTAGTACTGTAGCCAGGTTAGCTGAGTCCATGCCATTAGAAAGCTTTTACTTGAAATACACAAGTTCTCAAGCAACGGGACAAGAGGTAAAGTTTAGATAAAAGCTAATGAAGTTAGAATATGATCTAACCTTGAGTATTTTTATTTTTTTAATCCCGTTAGTCGTAAGTCGGTCTTTTAAAAATATTTTTGGAACGAAGTTCCTTATGGCGCGTTGCGGAGGGCACCCTAGCCGGCAAAAAACGTCCGTAACGTTAAATAAAAAAGCGTAAGATTATATACATTTTTGATGGCCTAAAAATCTTATAATAATAATTTCAATAAGTTGTGCATCGCCTCCGTGGCGCAATCGGCTCGCGTGCGGCTGTTAACCGAAAGGTTGGTTCGAGCCCACCCGGGGGCGCGCAATTTTATTTTATAAAATTACTTTAATACTTATTAATATTTTATAAAATCGATATTTAGGCTTCCCTGGGGTTCCATTTTGATTTTTATCGATAAAAAATCATGATAAAAATGTATACCCGGATAATTATTTTCTTTATACCTCGAATAGAACTTGAAAACTTCGTTCCTATCTCTCTGAGTCTACTTGAATGAATTTGCACTTGTCCGTCCGTCCGTCCGTCTGTCCGTCCGTCCGTCCGTCCGTCTGTCAGAGCCTTATAACTTTTGAATTACTGAACGTAATTACCTTCTTCAAATTTAGATATAATATGTAAACTGATGGCCTTCAGCCGAATATTGCATAAAAAAAATATAAAAACCTTTATTTCAGGGCGGCTCTCATAGAAGTGAATGCGAAGGAAAATATTTTTTGTTGCCTTTCATAGGCTTGCCATATATCTTTTTAAAGACGATATTGAACACAGTACAAAAATATCTTTTTTTAATTTTTCCCTTTAAAATTGACGAAATGGGGGGCTTTCAAAGTGGAGATTTAATTCGAGGCTAGATCTCTAAAACCACTTTATTTTAAAACTTGAAACTTACACATAATTTGAATTATATTCTATACCTACTTGAACAACAAATACTAAGATTACATAAATATTATAAAGTAACGAAATTATTTAATTTTTAATGGGCATCAATGTTTTTTACAGAACTTCACTATACTGTTAATAGATGGTGCTGTCTTTGCTATTGTAAATACAGTTTTGCGTCAGCTATTCTTATTTTGTCTATTACTAATGATGTTATTCAATTAGCAAATAATTATCAATAAAACTATCACGTTGTTTTTGCAAAAGTAAATCCGTTTCTATTTACAATAATTAGACGTTAGCACCATCTTACGTGGAATAAAAAATATTCTATTGATGGCAGAGGCATGTTATATTTACTACCGTATGATGCTACTGTGTCTATGAACGTAAAGATGAGCGTGCATCTAGAGATGCTCGCCAGGTACTACATTTATATTGGTGCTCGCCGCAGAAGCCGCAAGCGCGCAGTCATCGCATTTTATAATTTTTTTATTATGAAATCGTATACTACGTAACACCCGTTCAGCGAACCAGCTGCATTTTAGTAAAATACTGTAATCCCATGCACGAAAGCAGATGACGATTGACGTCATCAGATTCGGCGCGTTTTAACTACAATAATAGTTAAAACTACCTTATGGGAATTATGGGATACCGCGAGGTCTCAGTTCGGGGCGAACCACTAGTTTTATATTAAATTATCAGTAGTCGGGAACTTATTAAGCGAATAGGGTAGGCAAACGGTAATCTTGGGTTACCATTGAATGAACCTTTCAAAACAAACACAAAGTAGATCTAACTTCCATTCTTCGCTGAGTCGATTCTATTCCAGTTTCTGTGATTAGTTTCAAATCATTATCGTTATTACAAAGTATTGATTAGCAATTAATTATTTTGAACACCGTAGGCATAGCAGAAATGAAGTACTTACGTAGCCTTATTGTGTACCTAAATATCACATGCTTCAACGGTAAAGGAAAACATCGTGAGGAAACCTGCACGCCTGAGAGTTCTCAATAGGTAATGTTCTCCACAGATTAATGATTATGTATACCAGATGTTCTCAAAGGTGTGTGAAGTCTACCAAGTCGCATTGGGCCACAGCGTTTTGATGAGTGAGATGTCAATCAATTCGTTATGAATTATGATGGTCCGGGTGACAAAAAAATTAATATGACGGAATTAAACTTTTATCCTTGTCGTCTGTAACCTACATAAGGGCGCATGATTCATGAAGTAGTCATTGGGCTCATACAACAAAATGTGCTAGGTACGGATAAAATAATAGCAGTACAAACTTTTCTCGCTATTCATAAACTTTTAAACTATAAGGTCGCAGCTGTGGCCGACTGAGTGTAGTGCATATTAAGTAGGCAAAGCTTTAAACAGCTATTATAATAGAAAAAACCTAGAACGACTTTGAAACCATTATGTATGATTTAACTAGGTAGGTCCCCAACATTAGTTGGGTACCTACCGGTACCTAGCAAATTGGGTTGTTTTTCCGGAATAAAAAGTAATAAGTAAATAAGTATATCAGTCTCCACTCTCTACTCTATAGTCTTGTCTGTAAAATTTTAATTTCAGCAGCGCTATCTGTTTCGTAGGTATCTTGGTAAGTCACGTGATTCGTCCATGGTTTCGTCTCCGGAAGTTTTATTTACCTACAACCAGGGGCTCTTTTCACTTTTGTACCCCTCATATTCAAAGAGAAGAACCATTAACCACTACGTAGTGAAGTTTAATTATTCCGTAAGATGGCGCTGTAATACATTTTAACAAAAACTTGTCTAACCGATTTCCAAAAAGGAGCAGGTTCTCTGAGACTATCTTTTTTCTATGAATTTGAACTTGTCTCATCCTCTCAGGTTGTGAAAGTTTTACATCTATGTACGGTTATTTAACTATAAAAGAATAAGTTGCTAGAATACTCAAGACCACGAAACTCTTAAGTGCTTTTCTCAACAAAACTAGCAAAAAATTATTATATTGTGTAGTTTTGAAACTGGTTTAGTACCTACAGTTTAAGGGAATTGGTAGGAATTTGGAAGAATGGGAAAAACAAGTTAGCCAGTAACCATACCTACTAACTGGGTGATAGGTACTACTCGTTCGCTTCAAGTTGAGCCCTGCACCATAGAGTAAAGTAATCGACGTAGTCGTAATTGCTAGTTCCATGCCGACAGTACGGACACAGTATAGGATATGCAGTAGTTTGACACCTTTGATCTACTGGTACTACGCGTTACAAATTTCCCCTAGCTCTCTCGCGCTTCCCCGTACCGCACCTCAAGTCAGACCCACCTAGTAAACCGCTCGCGAAGCACCGCTTATTAAAAATAAATTTCAAATTCAAATTATTTATTTGCACAGATTGAGTAGGTAGTACAATGGTGTTACATTATAATAAAAGTCCTTACAATCTGCCGGATAGGCATGCAAAAATAATATTTAATAATAATTCTTATTCTAAGTTTACGTATTAAAAGTTCAATTTATTAAATTGAACTTTGGATATTAGGAGTTTTGGTAGGTTTGGCTAAAAAAAACTAAGAATGTTGTATATCGTAAAGCATTAGAATAATAAACACTTTTTTTTATATATTTTTTATTATTTATTCCAATTCGAATTCAATATTCATAGTTAAGACAGGTCAGCTAGTACTTAATTAATAAAACAATAGATAAACTATTATACTGCATCTTCGTAGACTGTGTCTTTACTGTTGGTCTGACTTGAGGTGCGGTGCGGGGAAGCGCGAGGGGTGAAGATTTCTTTACTCTATGGTGCAGGGCTCAACTTGAAGCGAACGCGTAGTACTTGATTTCATCCCGGGTAAAAAAATGACCGGCCCTCTCTTACTATTGGCTTTAACTGCATTGTTGCAGCAAGAACCATTAAAATTCAAACAATCGCTACACCTACAGTAATTATTGAGACTGTAGCCTGTAGCTATGATTGACGCAGTTTTTCGTTTTCCACGGTTTCCACCTTTTTTAAATTTTTCTTTTTTCGACACAGAGACCAGAGTACCCAGTTGCTTAGATCATAGAATATACCAAGTCTATGCCCTGGGCCCTGATTCTGTAACTAAGTTGCTGTCAAAAAATCTTAGCCACCGACATGTATTTTTTATCCTTGAAGGTTTGCTACGAATTACTATTATTAATAATAATATACTAGTGGTTCGCCCCGAACTGAGACCTCGCGGTAACGGTATCCCATGATTATTCATTCAATCGATATATGATAACCAAAACTGACATTATTATTATGCCCGTTTTCACCAAACATACCTAAATCATCCCCTAAGTAGGAGTCTCTTAACGTAGGTAGCTCCTAAATACAATCCTAAGTCCTAACATCCGTCCCAATATCCTTTTAGGTGTCCCGTACAGGATCGTGATAAATAAGTTGACAGAAAACATCAATCACCTAACTTATAGGTAGCCCGTAAAGGTTAGGGAACGTTAGTGAAAACATTGAATTATTTATCAAACATTGAATTATTTATTTATTATGTAGGTACTAACGAGTGAAACCGGGTTACGGGCATCTGTACAAATCATCATCTATCGACGCGAATAGAAAATATACAATATTTAACTAAAATTTAACTAAAAAATAATTTTAATTGAATAATATGGTACAAAAAAAATTACAATACAATTATTGTATTATAATAAGTAACTAAATAATAATGGTCGACGCAAAACTGTTTTGGGATAGGTCGTTAGTCGTAACTCGTAGTTCCATGGGAATAGTTACTGACTGCGCCATCTATTAGCATTATTGTGAAGCTATGTTGATGCTATATGAATTACTGATGTACATTAAAAATTAAATAATCTCGTTTCTTTATAATATTCATATAATTTTAGTATTTGTTGTTCAAGTACAGGATATAAGTGACCTAAAAACATAAAATCAGTTTGAAAATCCATAGCGGATTTTCTTAGGGAGCGTCTTCAAGCGAGCGTATAAAATCGCCACTTTGAAAGCCCCCCATTTCGTCAATTTTAAGGGAAAAATTAAAAAAAAAATATTTTTGTACTCAGTTCAAAATTATCTTTAAAATGATACGTAACAATTTTATGTAACGCGATATTTTTTTTTTTACTTCGCATTCGCTTCTATGAGAGCCCCCCTGAAATAAAGATTTTTATAACTTTTTAAGCCATTTTCGGCTGGAGGCCATCGGTTTACATATTATATCTAAATTTGAAGTAATTACGTTCAGTAATTCAAAAGTTATAAGGCTCTGACAGACGGACGGACGGACGGACGGACGGACGGACAAGTGCAAATCGCTCTAGTTAACTCAAAGACCTTCGCTTCGCTCGGTCGATAAATAATAATATAATTATTAATTATTTTAGTCAATGTACGAAAATGATACTTTTATTTTCATAGTAAACCTTCAATTTCAAAAAAAAGAAGTTACAGAATCAGGGCCCAGTTGTACGAACGAACTACTTTTTTGTGAAGTTAGCCAAAAAATGCATACGGTGTGGCTATTCGCATTTTTAATTACTTGCCGGGAAAAGTTTTCCTTTAGGTCGATTTAGGGTGGAACCACATCTGTGAGGATCGTTTCGGATTTCGCCCATACAAAACTGTCAAATTCCATAGAAACGTGAACGGATCAATTCGGCTTTTCGCATCGATTCGGCTTTCGCATTTTTTGTACCTAAAAGTGCCGAAAATCCTTACAAGTGTAGCTCACGTTTCGCATGCGAAAGGATCCTTTCGCATCCTTACGGATCCGTAAGGATGCGAACGGATCCTTACGGACGCGAACGGATCCTTACGGATCCGTAAGGATCCGTAAGGATCCTTACGCGTGCGAAAGCGTCTTCGGCAACTAGGGAAATGCATGAAGTGCCAAAAAGTATCGATATATCGATGGAATTACTTTTTATCTCAAGTATGTATGCAAACACAGGTGCCACTTTTCCGCCATGTTGGAATTCATTGTTATTGGACCGATTTCGTTCAAAATCGATATTTGGGCTTCCCTGGGGTCAAGTAAGAGGAAATGGATGCCAAAAATTAAAAAAGTCACCGCCATATTGAAATTCTTTGTTATTGGACCGATTTCGTTCAAAATCGATATTTAGGCTTCCCTTGGGTCAAATAAGAGGAAATAGATGCCAAAATTTTAAAAAGTGACCGCCATATTGAAATTCTTTGTTATTGGACCGATTTCGTTCAAAATCGATATTTGGGCTTCCCTGGGGTCAAATAAGAGAAAATGATTGGCAAAATTATAAAAAGTCACCGCCATATTGAAATTCTTTGTTATTGGACCGATTTCGTTCAAAATCGATATTTAGGCTTCCCTTGGGTCAAGAAAGAGGAAATAGATGCCAAAAGTTTAAAAGGTCACCGCCATATTGAAATTCTTTGTTATTGGACCGATTTCGTTCAAAATCGATATTTGGGCTTCCCTGGGGTCAAATAAGAGGAAATGATTGGCAATATTTTAAAAAGTCACCGCCATATTGAAATTCTTTGTTATTGGACCGATTTCGTTCAAAATCGATATTTGGGCTTCCCTGGGGTCAAATAAGACGAAATGATTTGCAAAACTATAAAAAGTCACCGCCATATTGAAATTCTTTGTTATTGGACCGATTTCGTTCAAAATCGATATTTAGGCTTCCCTTGGGTCAAGAAAGAGGAAATAGATGCCAAAATTTTAAAAAGTGACCGCCATATTGAAATTCTTTGTTATTGGACCGATTTCGTTCAAAATCGATATTTGGGCTTCCCTGGGGTCAAATAAGAGAAAATGATTGGCAAAATTATAAAAAGTCACCGCCATATTGAAATTCTTTGTTATTGGACCGATTTCGTTCAAAATCGATATTTAGGCTTCCCTTGGGTCAAGAAAGAGGAAAGAGATGCCAAAAGTTTAAAAGGTCACCGCCATATTGAAATTCTTTGTTATTGGACCGATTTCGTTCAAAATCGATATTTAGGCTTCCCTTGGGTCAAATAAGAGGAAATAGATGCCAAAATTTTAAAAAGTGACCGCCATATTGAAATTCTTTGTTATTGGACCGATTTCGTTCAAAATCGATATTTGGGCTTCCCTGGGGTCAAATAAGAGAAAATGATTGGCAAAATTATAAAAATCGGCCAAGTGCGAGTCGGGCCTCGCTCTTTTAGGGTTCCGTTAAAAAAATTAAATTAAAAAATTTCCATCTACCCACCTACCCATTTTAATTTAATTTTTTTAATTAAATTTAATTTTTATTATTTGTTGTTATAGCGGCAATAGAAATACATAATATGTGAAAATTTCATCTGTCTATCTATTACGGTTTACGAGATATAGCCCTCTGACAGACGGACGGACGGACGGACGGACGGACGGACGGACGGACGGACGGACGGACGGACGGACGGACGGACGGACAGCGTAGGCTTAGTAATAGGGTCCCGTTGGTACCCTTTGGGTACGGAACCCTAAAAAGTCACCGCCATATTGAAATTCTTTGTTATTGGACCGATTTCGTTCAAAATCGATATTTAGGCTTCCCTTGGGTCAAGAAAGAGGAAATAGATGCCAAAAGTTTAAAAGGTCACCGCCATATTGAAATTCTTTGTTATTGGACCGATTTCGTTCAAAATCGATATTTGGGCTTCCCTGGGGTCAAATAAGAGGAAATGATTGGCAATATTTTAAAAAGTCACCGCCATATTGAAATTCTTTGTTATTGGTTCGATTTCGTTCAAAATCGATATTTGGGCTTCCCTGGGGTCAAATAAGACGAAATGATTTGCAAAACTATAAAAAGTCACCGCCATATTGAAATTCTTTGTTATTGGACCGATTTCGTTCAAAATCGATATTTAGGCTTCCCTTGGGTCAAGAAAGAGGAAATAGATGCCAAAATTTTAAAAAGTGACCGCCATATTGAAATTCTTTGTTATTGGACCGATTTCGTTCAAAATCGATATTTGGGCTTCCCTGCAGCCTTAGCATGGGAAGGGGACTATTTATCCACGGGGAAAGGATAAAATGATTCTCCCCTCGCTCAGTTTTATCCACCCATAGAGCATGGGCACAGCGGTGGATATAATATCCACGGTGGATAAAATGGGAGAAAAATTTATCCCCGCAATTATTGCCATTATAAGAAAATCATGGTAGTACTTTGGTAGCATTTGGTAGTAAGAGGTAGAAATGCATAGAATAAGTAAAAATGCCCATGGAACTAGGAGATAGGACTTGGAAATGCCACAAATAGTACTTCAAAATGTATGTTCAAGTGTCAACTAAATGTCGAAAAGTCATTACAATTGATTTTGACAATTCCTATTTTTCGTAATTTTGTTTGAACTAAACAAACGTTGTCGGGTTAATTATTTTCAATTTCACCAGTTTTTAGAGTTTACGTGGTTCTGATTTATTGTACTTACTTACCTAAAGCTTACGAGGAGCGAAAGCTAACATGAGTGCCAAAACGTAAGTAGATACTAGGTATATCCTCACATCACTTCACATCATAAAATGTTGTAGCAAAATCGAAATGTAAACGTATCTAACTTTCTCGACAAATATTTAACTAAGTACACATTCTATTTCATTCAGGTCAAGAAGCAACAAAATAAAGATTAACATGTAGGTCGACCATGACCATAGCAAGACCCTTAGAAGTAAAAAGGGCAGACTCCCAGTGTCAAAAACTAAAAGACTTAATAAGAGCATGGGCTAAACAGGACTGTTGAACAGTGGAAGCAGGTAAGTCCACAACATAATATTACAATTTCATGGTAAAGTCAGTAGGTACACAAAATAAAATATTACAAAAGGTAATCATACAAATATTATATTATAGCTGAAATAAGAATGGATTAATCTCTGTCTTGTTTGTCTGATACAATTGTCAGCAGCCTGGTTTGATCCACAGTAGATTTGAAGGAGGATTGCTCTTTTCACTTTTTACATCCGAGTTGTCCATTGGAATTCTGCAATACATAAAAATTAAATATATTAGCCTGATTCGCCTGTAAAATATTTGTTTCTATTAATGCTGTACTGTAATATAGATGTCAATTAATGCCTGCTTATTGTCTTTTCAGATTTCCACAAAGATTGCTGAAACTTAAAAGTACTGACTGAAAAGCAGCTCTTGAAATTAGAATTTAGCCTGCATAGTGTTTGCAATGTGTTTATACAAATAAACAATTTTATGATCATGTGTTCTTTTTGTATTCCTTAAATTATTTAAATTAACCTGTTAGATATTAACTAGGCTTGCTTTATACTAAGTTTGATAGAAATTATATTTAAACATTATAGCTAAAAGATAGTATCGACTAATTCTGAAACTCTGATCTATTTACCTGCACAAGAGGCTAAAGTGTTTTGCAAATCACATTCTAACAATAGCTTCAGTGACTTGTGTAAGGTATTTGCTGATTATTATTGTTCGAACAACAACCATTCCATGACCCGTGCCTCTGGTAACTACCGGCTGCCAACAGTCTGATAGATATGAGTACCTAGCAAAAAATTTAAAGTTATGCTAGCTAGCCACAATATTATGTAAACATACAAATAAGTAAGAATTGAAGTTTGTTTGTAATGACAAAATAATAGCATTTTTACAAAATGCATGCATATGTTATAATTTGGTACTTAGAATATCCATATTTTAAATTTTTGTCTGTGTTCGTTTTTGTTTGGGCTAATTTTGGGAACAGCTGGACCGTTATTGACGGGACTTTCACTGGCAGATAGCTGATGTTATAAGGAGTAACTAAGGCTACTTTTTTAACCTACTTTGAAAAGAAGAGTTGTGTTTTTCTACCTATGTATATCGATATCTCCATGATTTTTAAACCAATTTGCATGAATTTTTTTTAATGGATACAGAAACTTTGCGAGATGGTCCCATAAAAAACTTCGGAGTTCTAACTCCTCAATCCTGATGCTGCAGGGTTGTCCACCTAAATTGTAGTTAATAACTGTTGATTATTATGAATGTTGTAGATACCTACCAAGCAGACTACATAGTTAAATTCGACCCAATTTTGGGTTCTGTCCAACCCAAGGGGTTCTGTCCAAGCGGACGAAGTCGCGGGCATTAGCTTGTTGTAAATATACCTAGGTACTATTATTATAGTTGCTTATATATAGTATGTTTGCTTAAGATGGTTGTAATTGATGCTTACTTTATACGTGCACTGGATGTCCATCCACAGCATTGATTTAAAGTCCATCCACGGCTTTAAAGTCTCACGGAACTCTTCACATAAATATAAAACAGAATTTCTTCATCCGAAACTGGCGTTGAAATTCGGTGTCGGAAAACTTAAATAGATTAAATACTCTGATCACGTCATGATCGAGGATGTAATTTTCTTTCTTGTTTTTCCGTTTCTGATGCAAAAATGAGGGTCTAGGAGGCTCTAGACATATTTTTTGTTATGAAATGGTATGAAGATAAACTTATACCCACGTCCTATGCACGAGGATAAAATTATCCTTTCAAATGTCAAAAAGGGAGAATTTTATCTCTTTCATTTGAGTCCATGCTCTAGCTGGGGGGAAGTTTATCCACCGTAATGTCAAACAGGGATATACTTCTCCTTTCCCCTGTCGCCATGCTCTAGCAAAGGGAAAAGATAATTTTATCACTTTTGAGTGGATAAAATCGGGGGATAAATTTTTTATCCCCTGCCCATGCTAAGGCTGCTGGGGTCAAATAAGAGAAAATGATTGGCAAAATTATAAAAAGTCACCGCCATATTGAAATTCTTTGTTATTGGACCGATTTCGTTCAAAATCGATATTTAGGCTTCCCTTGGGTCAAGAAAGAGGAAATAGATGCCAAAAGTTTAAAAGGTCACCGCCATATTGAAATTCTTTGTTATTGGACCGATTTCGTTCAAAATCGATATTTGGGCTTCCCTGGGGTCAAATAAGAGAAAATGATTGGCAATATTATAAAAAGTCACCGCCATATTGAAATTCTTTGTTATTGGACCGATTTCGTTCAAAATCGATATTTAGGCTTCCCTTGGGTCAAGAAAGAGGAAATAGATGCCAAAAGTTTAAAAGGTCACCGCCATATTGAAATTCTTTGTTATTGGACCGATTTCGTTCAAAATCGATATTTGGGCTTCCCTGGGGTCAAATAAGAGGAAATGATTGGCAATATTTTAAAAAGTCACCGCCATATTGAAATTCTTTGTTATTGGACCGATTTCGTTCAAAATCGATATTTGGGCTTCCCTGGGGTCAAATAAGACGAAATTATTTGCAAAACTATAAAAAGTCACCGCCATATTGAAATTCTTTGTTATTGGACCGATTTCGTTCAAAATCGATATTTAGGCTTCCCTTGGGTCAAGAAAGAGGAAATAGATGCCAAAATTTTAAAAAGTGACCGCCATATTGAAATTCTTTGTTATTGGACCGATTTCGTTCAAAATCGATATTTGGGCTTCCCTGGGGTCAAATAAGAGAAAATGATTGGCAAAATTATAAAAAGTCACCGCCATATTGAAATTCTTTGTTATTGGACCGATTTCGTTCAAAATCGATATTTAGGCTTCCCTTGGGTCAAGAAAGAGGAAATAGATGCCAAAAGTTTAAAAGGTCACCGCCATATTGAAATTCTTTGTTATTGGACCGATTTCGTTCAAAATCGATATTTGGGCTTCCCTGGGGTCAAATAAGAGAAAATGATTGGCAATATTATAAAAAGTCACCGCCATATTGAAATTCTTTGTTATTGGACCGATTTCGTTCAAAATCGATATGTAGGCTTCCCTTGGGTCAAGAAAGAGGAAATAGATGCCAAAATTTTAAAAAGTGACCGCCATATTGAAATCCTTTGTTATTGGACCGATTTTGTTCAAAATCGATATTTGGGCTTCCCTGGGGTCAAATAAGAGAAAATGATTGGCAAAATTATAAAAAGTCACCGCCATATTGAAATTCTTTGTTATTGGACCGATTTCGTTCAAAATCGATATTTAGGCTTCCCTGGGGCCAAGAAAGAGGAAATGGATGCCAAACATTGAAAAAGTCACCGCCATATTGAAATTCTTTGTTATTCGACCGATTTCATTCAAAATCGATATTTGGGCTTTCCTGGGGTCAAGACAGAGGAAATGGATGCCAACAAATGAAAAAGTCGCCGCCATATTGAAATTCTTAGTTATTCGACCGATTTCGTTCGAAATCGATATTTGGGCTTCCCTGGGATCAAGAAAGAGGAAATGGATGCCAAAAATTGAAAAAGTCGCCGCCATATTGAAATTCTTTGTTATTCGACCGATTTCGTTCAAAATCGATATTTGGGCTTCCCTGGGGTCAAGACAGAGGAAATGGTTGCGAAAAATTGAAAAAGTCGCCGCCATATTGAAATTCTCTGTTATTCGACCGATTTCGTTCAAAATCGATATTTGGGCTTCCCTGGGATCAAGAAAGAGGAAATGGTTGCGAAAAATTGAAAAAGTCGCCGCCATATTGAAATTCTCTGTTATTCGACCGATTTCGTTCAAAATCGATATTTGGGCTTCCCTGGGATCAAGAAAGAGGAAATGGATGCCAAAAATTGAAAAAGTCGCCGCCATATTGAAATTCTTAGTTATTCGACCGATTTCGTTCGAAATCGATATTTGGGCTTCCCTGGGATCAAGAAAGAGGAAATGGATGCCAAAAATTGAAAAAGTCGCCGCCATATTGAAATTCTTTGTTATTCGACCGATTTCGTTCAAAATCGATATTTGGGCTTCCCTGGGGTCAAGACAGAGGAAATGGTTGCGAAAAATTGAAAAAGTCACCGCCATATTGAAATTCTCTGTTATTCGACCGATTTCGTTCAAAATCGATATTTGGGCTTCCCTGGGGTCAAGAAAGAGGAAATGGATGCCAAAAATTGAAAAAGTCACCGCCATATTGAAATTCTTTGTTATTCGACCGATTTCGTTCAAAATCGATATTTGGGCTTCCCTGGGGTCAAGAAAGAGGAAATGGATGCCAAAAATTGAAAAAGTCACCGCCATATTGAAATTCTTTGTTATTCGACCGATTTCGTTCAAAATAGATAATTAGGCTTCCCTGGGGTCAAGAAAGAGGAAATGGATGCCAAAATTTTAAAATGTCGCCGCCATATTGAAATTCTTTGTTTTTCGATTGATTTCGTTCAAAATCGATATTTAGGCTTCCCTGGGGACAAGAAAGAGGAAATGAACGCCAAAATTTTAAAAAGTCGCCGCCTTATTGAAATTCTTTGTTTTTCGACCGATTTCGTTCAAAATCGATATTTAGGCTTCCCTGGGGTCAAGAAAGAGGAAATGAACGCCAAAATTTTAAAAAGTCGCCGTCATATTGAAATTCTTTGTTTTTCGACCAATTTCGTTCAAAATTGATATTTAGGCTTCCCTGGGGTCAAGAAATAGGAAATGAATGCCAAAATTTATATACAAAATATATAGCGAATATTGAAGAGTTTGGAGTATCCTATTTAAAATATTTTTTTATAGAAAAATTCTCATTCTAAGAAATGATTTGGAGAAAAAATATGGAGAGAGCTGATGATCGAGGGTTTGGAAGACGTGTAAAGAGCACGGCAAAGGTATCGAAGATAGGTGGGGGTGTTCGCACAAAAGTCACTCGAAACCTCATCCAATTGCCAGTGAGCTGAAAAAAATATCGATTTTGAACGAAATCGGTTCAATAACAAAGAATTTCAATATGGCGGGGACTTTTTTATATTTCGGCATCTATTTCCTCGTTTTTGACCCAAGGGAGGCCTAAATATCGAATTTGAACGAAATCAAATTCAAATTCAAAATCATTTATTTCATGTAGGCCAACCTGTGGCTCTTATGACAAGTCGTGACTCTACCACCGGTTCGGAAAGCGGATTCTGCTGAGAAGAACCGGCAAGAAACTCAGCAGTTGCTCTTTTCAAAATTACACATTTTACAATATTTTTTGTAGGTAATACAATGTATTTACATTTTAATAACTTTTTATAATAAATCGGTCCAATAACAAAGAATTTCAATATGGCGGGGACTTATTTATATTTTGGCATCTATTTCCTCTTTCTTGACCCAAGGGAAGCCTAAATATCGATTTTGAACGAAATCGGCCGAATAACAAAGAATTTCAATATGGCGGCGACTTTTTCATTATTTTTGCCATGCATTTCCTCTTTCTTGACCCCAGTGAAGCACAAATATCGATTTCGAACGAAATCGGTCGAATAACAAAGAATTTCAATATGGCGGGGACTTTTTAAAATTTTGGCATCTATTTCCTCTTTCTTGACCCAAGGGAAGTCCAAATATTGATTATGAACGAAATCGGTCCAATAACAAAGAATTTCAATATGGCGGTGACTTTTTAAAATTTTGGCATCTATTTCCTCTTTCTTGACCCAAGCGAAGCCCAAATATCGATTTTGAAGGAATTCGGTCCAATAACAAAGAATTTCAATATGGCGGGGACTTTTTTATATTTTGGCATCCATTTCCTCTTTCATGACCCCAGGGAAGCCCAAATATCGATTTAAAGCGAAATCGGTCCAGTAACAAAGAATTTCAATATGTCGGGGACTTCTTTATATTTTGGCATCTATTTCCTCTTTATTGACCCAAGGGAAGCCTAAATATCGAATTTGAACGAAATCGGTCGAATAACAAAGAATTTCAATATAGCCGTGACTTTTTTTATATTTTGGCATCGATATATCGATTTTGAACGAAATCGGTCGAATAACAAAGAATTTCAATATGGCGGTGACTTTTTAAAATTTTGGCATATATTTCCTCTTTCTTGACCCAAAGGGAAGCCGAAATATCGATTTTGATCCAAATCGGTCCAATAACGAAGAATTTCAATATGGCGAGGACTTATTTATATTTTGGCAACGATTTCCTCTTTCTGGACCCCAAAGAAGCCTAAATATATCGATTTTGAACGAAATCGGCCGAATAACAAAGAATTTCAATATGGCGGCGACTTTTTCAATTTTTGGCATGCATTTCCTCTTTATTGACCCCAGTGAAGCACAAATATCGATTTCGAACGAAATCGGTCGAATAACAAAGAATATCAATATGGCGGTGACTTTTTAACATTTTGGCATCTATTTCCTCTTTCTTGACCCAAGGGAAGTCCAAATATTGATTATGAACGAAATCGGTCCAATAACAAAGAATTTCAATATGGCGGTGACTTTTTAAAATTTTGGCATGCATTTCCTCTTTCTTGACCCCAGTGAAGCACAAATATCGATTTTGAACGAAATCGGTCCAATAACAAAGAATTTCAATATGGCGGCGACTTTTTAACATTTTGGCATCTATTTCCTCTTTCTTGACCCCAGTGAAGCACAAATATCGATTTCGAACGAAATCGGTCGAATAACAAAGAATTTCAATATGGCGGTGACTTTTTAAAATTTTGGCATCTATTTCCTCTTTCTTGACCCAAGGGAAGTCCAAATATCAATTTTGAACGAAATCGGCCGAATAACAAAGAATTTCAATATGGAGCGACTTTTTCAATTTTTCGCATCCATTTCCTCTTTCTTGACCCAAGGGAAGCCTAAATATCGATTTTGAACGAAATCGGCCGAATAACAAAGAATTTCAATATGGCGGCGACTTTTTCAATTTTTGGCATGCATTTCCTCTTTCTTGACCCCAGGGAAGCCCAAATATCGATTTTGAACGAAATCGGTCCAATAACAAAGAATTTCAATATGGCGGCGACTTTTTCAATTTTTGGCATCCATTTCCTCTTTCCTGACCCCAGGGAAGCCCAAATATCGATTTTGAACGAAATCGGTCGAATAACAAAGAATTTCAATATGGCGGCGACTTTTTCAATTTTTGGCATCTATTTCCTCTTTCTTGACCCAAGGGAAGCCTAAATATCGATTTTGAACGAAATCTGCCGAATAACAAAGAATTTCAATATGGCGGCGACTTTTTCAATTTTTGGCATCCATTTCCTCTGTGTAGAAGAAGATTAATATCGTGGTTGAACTAGCAAACAAAATATCGATGCCACCATCGACCATCCCTACGCAGACAACAATGTTTATAGGCTTTCGCCTCCTTACGGATCCGAAAGGATGCGTACGCATCCTTACGGATCCGTAAGGACGCGTACGCATCCTTACGGATCCGTAAGGACGCGTACGCATCCTTTCGGATCCGTAAGGACGCGATCCTTACAAGTGTGTCTTATAGCATCGGCATAAATGCGAATCGATCCTCACAGATGTGGTTCCACCCTTAAAAAAGCACTATTTGATTTGACGTGCTCAAAGATATTTAAATACCGAAAGGTCACTGATTCATCACGAAATCTCAGGAACTCTAGAACCTACACAAACTTGAAGTTTGGAATGTAGGTTCTTTCTAGGGGGAAAGAACTGATGGAAAATGACAGTTTTGTCGCAAAATCCGAATTGATCCTCACAAATGTGGTTTCAGCCTTAATCCGTCTGCTGTTCCTGGTCTGTGGCAAGTCTTTATCTGTATTCTGTGGTTACTTTTGTGACGCTGACGCTTGATTTCACACAGCTTGTTTTGGAATTGACAAACTGTAAATTACATTTATTAATAATTTTGTTGTTCAACTCTAAATTAAGCACTGGTAACAGCAGATTTGGTTTACTGGAAGTTTAGGTTTACTCATTGTTAATTCCCAAAACCAAGAAACCAACGCTAGGTAAGTCAAATAAAATATATTTTGCATCTTTCAACTTTTTTTTTTTGAGGTTATATACTGTAATTAAATCAGTTTTTAGCACATATTAAAAACGGACAAATTGTTTTAATTTGCTATTAGTATCTTAGTTACACCATAACTTATTAGAAACGGTTTCGATCGACATTTTTCGCGTTTTGCACGTTGCGATTTCACTTTGTGATCGTAACATAAAAAGTGGAATATGTTACGAATATTTTTGAAACGGTGTGTGTGTGTATTACTGTGAAAAGGCATCAAAAACGTTGACAAAACATTCCAGGATGTCGAACGACAACGATCCGCCGCTGCCCGAAGGATGGGAAATGAGGACAAGCAGATCTACCGGCATGACGTATTTCCTCAATATGTATACGAAAAAGTCTCAGTGGGAGCGCCCCGAAGCACCCGCCGACCCGGGAGAAATCAGATGCAGCCATATTCTTGTCAAGCACGCGGAAAGTCGCCGCCCATCATCTTGGAGAGAGGAAAACATTACCAGGTCCAAAGAAGAAGCTATGGATTTGCTTAAAGGCTACCGTAAGCAAATAGTTTCTAATGACGCACCGTTCGCTGACATTGCTATGAAGTATTCCGACTGTTCATCGGCAAAACGTGGTGGAGACTTGGGCATGTTTGGTCGAGGTCAGATGCAGGCTGCTTTTGAGGAAGAAGCTTTCAAGCTCAAGGTTGGACAGCTGAGTAAGCCGATTGAGACAGACTCAGGGGTTCATATCATATTGAGAACTGGTTAATTTTAATTCCTATTTTGTATGCCATGCATAGTTCTTATATTCATAATTTCATAATATTTATAAGCAGAAACATTCTGTTAAGAAAGGTTGTCTTTCAAAGTTCATAACTCAAGTACATTCCTGTAACTTTTCAGTGTTATGTGTGTTGTAATTATTAAATACAGTTTTTGCAATTCATGAAGGCGAGTGAGCTTTACTTGTGGTTACTTCGTGAACATGCACATTGCATAAGTGTGCGTGCCTGTCAAAGCCTAGGTGGGAGCGGGCAGGCGCGAGCATTGCGCTCGCTCACACTTATACAGATACGACACACACACAACCATATGTCAGTCACCCTCGTGAATTGCAAGAACTATATCACTCTTTAACATAAGGAAACTTACATGCCTGATAGTTCTTCAGAATGTTCTTAAAGGTGTGTGAAGTCTGCCTAGAACCTAAACCTATACCTTTCTTTTCGAAACAAATTTTAATAGGTTTAGAATTGTTCAAGGATTAATGCTGCAAATGTTCATGATTTTGTGGCACAATTGATGGGCATGTACTCCCAAGCTGCCTGAGTGAAAATCCCATCATAGAAAGTGCAGGGTTAAGGCGCTGTTCCACCAGTGTTCAGCACTGTGCAGCACAAATATTTTTCTTGGTGGACTCACACAAGCAAACATTATATCAAAATGTCATAACACTCGGTTGTGATGGTCGTACACAACCGCAAACTTGTGCTGTGGTGGACACTATGTTCTCACACTCAATCTAGCTTCCGCTGCCAGAGCGAAAACATTTGTTTGTTCATGAACATTTTTTTTAACATAAATATTTTGCTCAATTACCTGCTTTTTTTTCATTATGGATTAGTGAGACGATTGCTAAAACTGGAATTTATATGTCTGTCATTTTTCAAGTTATATCCATGAAACTTTGTATTTTGGCTTGCAATTAAAACAAAGAAGTATAATATATTTCACAGTTATTTTATTTTTTAAAATGTTAACCTACACACAAGGAAATATCAGAATACATATATCATTTATAAACACATCAAAAATTCCGAGGCCAGCGGGTTTTGAACCCACATCTCTTGGGAATCGTGCCCGAATGTGTTAGCCACTTACACCATAGCGCGGCCGAACCACACATCAGCATTGAAATTAGTGATATGTATCTACTTTTTCAATCAGTTTAAGCAACTGTTAGCGACATCCAGTAACAACACGTTACAGTTGTTGATCTACTTCTTCAAGACCCCATATTACAATGGAGCTCTTTAGGAACTAGAAATGCCACATTGCTTTTTATTAACAGTTGCAAAATGTAGATACATATTACTAATTTCGATGCTGACGTGTAGTTCGACCGCTGCTATGGTGTAAGTGACGTGTAGTTCGACCGCGGCTATGGTGTAAGTGGCTAACACACTCGGGCGCTATTCCCAAGAGATGTGGGTTCGAATCCCGCTGGCATCTGAATTTTTGATGTGTTTATAAATTTGTTCTGATATTTCACAGTTTTTGAAAATCCTCCCCTCAATAAGGTTAAAGCAATATTTTTCCTGCCCGTTTGTGTCAACAAATGTGCTGCACATAGTTCTGGTGGAATCCCGCCTTTAGTAGACCATCCATGCAGCAGCAGTGGTGGCAACTGTGTTAATTGTCGCTGCGGCAGCTGTGGTAGCGGCGGCTGTCGGCGTCTTTTAGTAGCGGTCTCCATAGGCGAGCCCGGTTACAGGATCGGCATGCTCTGCGGCGTGGTCTTCTGGTGTAGCCCATTTGATTTGTACTTTACACTATTACTAATGTGTTGCATTACAAATTCAGTTATTTAATTTTGTATTTTACACTAGGTACTGAACTACAGACATCCATCAAGTGAGCCGCTGGTTACTGGCAGTGCATGACCGATATCTGTGGAAGTCCATGCAGGAGACCTTTGTCAACATCTATCACTTGTTAAAGAAGGGTAAGACTCACTGTCTTAGCAATCAGAACCAAAATAGTGATGATCAAATTACTTAATTCTCATATCCCTTATTAGAGCTAGTTCAGCATACTTTTAGCTATTGTGAAGTCAGCGAATAAATGAAACATATTGTATGGTGTAATGTTAATAATTAAATATAAAAATTTATTTAAAAAAAACTGACCTCTAACGCCCGTGCCAATACAATGTATATAATTTATTGTTGATTTTTTTTATTGTTGATTTTTTAAAACCGCTTGACCAATTTTCCGAATCGGTACAGGTGTCTTCGATTAATCAGTGAACATACATAAAAAACAAGATTCTGACAAATTTTAAATCTCTTCCTTTTTTGAAGTCGGTTAAAAAGAGCAACCGCTAAGTTCTTGCTAGTTTTTCTCAGTTGGAACGGATGAACCAGTTTAGATTTACTTGACAATTCAGAAGCACTTTGTAAAAGTTTATTTGAATATTAAAAATATTCTATTCTAATGGATGCCTTAAACAAAGGGTATTTATAATGACAAAATGTTTTTGGGAAAATACTTTTTCTCACCTCCGGGCGGAAAGCGTCAACTTTCCTCCCGCTGCGCTAAACGAAAATGTCGCTTTCCGCCTCCGTCGAGGAGAAAAATAGTATACACACCACGGGCAGTAAATAAGAAAGCCTCAGATCACATGTTTATTGACCTCGGCTTCGCCTCGGACAACAATTACATGTGATCTGAGACATTTCTTATTTTACTGCCCTAGATGTGTAATATACTATTCTATTGCACATAATAAGAACTATGCATAATAGAAGTAATTTGTTTTTTAAGTCACTGAAAAAATATATATACCCACCCATTGGTTGACAGCTTTTATCTCTTGTGTTAAGTTCTAAAAATATAAATATTATATCAGAATTGTTTTTAATTTTATATTTCCCTTTAAGTGAATGATACTCTGACTATACAATGGAAAAGGCTGCTTATGAACTACATATTTGAACTCTTTAATTATACTATTTGTATAATCCATAATTAGTACCTTAATAATAATACCTATAAGTACCAGATATTTTATATTAATTATTAAATACATAGTTTTGGCATTGCATTTCACCAAATAGGTAGACAATGCCTTTTTTGCTTCTATGAAGTGCTCACCATGAATTAGTACTTTAAAATATTATGTAGGTATAATACACGAGACCTTTGTCCAGCAGTGGACGTCTATAGGTTGATAAAGAAGAGAAGAAGAGAAGTAGGTATAATAATATGTATAAGGTATCTATGGGCTGTTGTATGATCTATTAAACAACATTACTTTACTTGTAATCTAAAACAAGTATTTAGTCTCTCGAAATTGAACTTTAATTCATTTGATAAGTAATTAAATCATGCATAGTCGACCGAGCGAAGCGAAGGTCTTTGAGTTAACTAGGGCGATTTGCACTTGTCCGTCCGTCCGTCCGTCCGTCCGTCCGTCTGTCAGAGCCTTATAACTTTTGAATTACTGAACGTAATTACTTCAAATTTAGATATAATATGTAAACCGATGGCCTCCAGCCGAAAATGGCTTAAAAAGTTATAAAAATCTTTATTTCAGGGGGGCTCTCATAGAAGCGAATGCGAAGTAAAAAAAAAAAAAACGCGTTACATAAAATTGTTACGTATCATTTTAAAGATAATTTTGAACTGAGTACAAAAATATTTTTTTTTTAATTTTTCCCTTAAAATTGACGAAATGGGGGGCTTTCAAAGTGGCGATTTTATACGCTCGCTTGAAGACGCTCTCTAGAAAAATCCGCTATGGATTTTCAAACTGATTTTATGTTTTTAGGTCACTTATATCCTGTACTTGAACAACAAATACTAAAATTATATGAATATTATAAAGAAACGAGATTATTTAATTTTTAATGGGCGTCAGTAATTCATATAGCATCAACATAGCTTCACAATAATGCTAATAGATGGCGCAGTCAGTAACTATTCCCATGGAACTACGAGTTAAATTCAATGTTTGATAAATAATTCAATGTTTTCACTAACGTTCCCTAACCTTTACGGGCTACCTATAAGTTAGGTGATTGATGTTTTCTGTCAACTTATTTATCACGATCCTGTACGGGACACCTAAAAGGATATTGGGACGGATGTTAGGACTTAGGATGGTATTTAGGAGCTACCTACGTTAAGAGACTCCTACTTAGGGGATGATTTAGGTATGTTTGGTGAAAACGGGCATAATAATAATGTCAGTTTTGGTTATCATGTATCGATTGAATGAATAATCATGGGATACCGTTACCGCGAGGTCTCAGTTCGGGGCGAACCACTAGTTATTCAGATCATGAAACTTGATTTTTTTTTTATCCAGCCCTTGACTCACGATCACGATCTCAACTGATGGTAACTTACGATGCAGTCTAAGATGGCAGCGGGCTAACTTGGATGGAGTATGGCAGTGTACAATTGACCCATATATCCATTATTATGGACCGATAGATGACCGATGGCGTGTAGAGACCGATTATAATCGGTCTCTACACGCCATCGGTCAATGACCAAAGACTCCCGGATCAGAGACAATTCAGAAATAATAAATTCCCATAATGTCCATATGTCATTTCTTCATCAAATATCTACCTTCAGAGTTAAGTGAAATAAATAAGATTTTGAAAACACGTTATTTTAATTCTTTACATTTACTAAAATTGCGCATTTAATAACACATTAAGATACAATACGTAATTTGGCCTCTGTCCAATTGGTTTTTTTTTTATTTATAAATATTAATTACATTTTGAAAACAATTGACTAACATTGTTTCATAAATACTGACTCAACTCCACGTACATCTGGCCTCCGACAAAACCAGCCCTTTCGTCGGAAGCCAAGGTTTCTTTTTTTTTTTTATTATTTTTACAGACTTATATCTCCCAATTTAACACACTCTTATGGCACTTACATTTTATAGTCTGACTAAAACTGTAAAAAACCCTCGCAATTAGTTTCAGAAACCTAATAACTAATTTCTTCTAGCGGTAGCATTATGTCATCTGTGAATATACCGCTGCCAGAGCAGGTTTTTTTATTTTTCTGGTCAGGCTTTAAAACAAATGACTATTCAAGTTATGAGTATCAAGGAATATCGTAACAAATGTTACTTGGTGCCATTTATTTTCATTTTAACGCATTACAAAGTTTTCGTTGATCCTTCGTTGTCCTGATTTCGAACGTATGCTATCGTGTTCAGCGTTGATTCCTTAACATCCTGAGAAGCCGGTGTCCATATCGGCCCGATGATAGGAGGTGATCTTTTGCCCCCCCACGCGCTAAATTTAACCTTCCTCTTGCCGTCCTTTTTTAAATTGACGTCTAGGTAGGGATGACCCGGCTTGTAGAACCTCGGGTGGGGTTCCATGAAAGTATTAAAGGGGAGGGCGTCTCGAAGTGTCCTTTCGTCTAAGTTGGTACTCAAAGCCAATATCTTGATCGGATGCCGTTTACCCATCGACGGGATGAATTGGAAACCGGTCACATCGACTCCGTTACCGTCTGGCAGATACTTTGATATGCGAGTAAATTCTGGCACTGACGCTAAGAAGATCACCTTGGTGCCTTTGTTTCCCGGTTTGTAGATCATTTGGCCGCTCCTTTTGCCGCCCCATGGGCTGAATCGCACCCTTTTCAGCATGCTCGGCTCTCGGATGCCGGGTGAACGCTTCCAGGTCCACATCTGTTCTATTAAAGGCTTGTCCCTCTTACCACCCCACGGGCTGAAGCTACGTTTCTGTTCTATCGTTTGCGCGAGATTGCTATCAGTCGAATTTTCATACAGTGTACTAGCAAATGCTTGCAGAATAAAGGGGTTGAGTTTCCCATCGTTTCGTAGATAAACCGTTTTGTCGCTGTCAATTAGATTTGGTAGCCAGCTCTTTTCTGTTTCCACCTCTTTCATATCGTCTACGACCGTTCTTCTTTTCCTCTGCAGATCGATGGAATCTTGGTCTTGTTGGTAGAAATCGTGATCGTTGCCATCGTTTTGGAATCTCTCGTAGTTGTTTTTGGGGTTTGGCATGTCCAAGTAATTGATGTGTGATAGCGGTGGATAGTGGATGGTCGAGTCCAGCGGGTCCAGGAGGGTGTCAGCTCCGGGCCCGGCCGTGTTGATGTACTGGAGGCTGACGCTGCCGAACCAGGAGAAAGTGATGAAGATCCAGTAGTAAGTCATGGTTCTGGAACAAGACAAGATTGCGTTTGTAAAAGGTGAATTAATACAACCAGCAAAGCGATTTTAAATTACTGCAGTGCGTGGATATCCTTATTACGAAATTGTACGTTGACAAAGTTAATAGATTTCGAGTTTCGAAATACTAAAAACATCAGAGTAAAATGCCCGTAAAAGGGTACGGTAAAGGTTACGTTACAACCGGTTTTCGGAGGACCTAGGTTCCCCCGGAACTCCTGGTTTTCCGGAATAGAACATAGCCCATGCCACTCTCATATCTCTCACCTAACAGCAAACAAACGCACTTTCGCATTTATAATATTAGTAGGTAGATATAGTATGTCGATGAAAACTGCCTCGTTGGTCTAGTGGTTAGCAAGTTTGACCACGGATGACGAGGTCCGGGGTTCGATTTCCGGGTCGAGCAACAAAAATGCATTGGGTTTTTCTGTTAAGAAAGTCGCAGTACCAGTCCGGAGTAAGGAAGTTGGCGGTAAGTCACCCCCGTGTCTCGGAGAGCACGTAAAGCCGTCGGTCCTGCGCCTGATCTCTCCGGTCGTGTCGGGTTTTCCTTCCCATCGGACTATGAGGGAATAGAGTGTTCACCTGTGTTTGCGCACACACTTGTGCACTATAATATCTCGCAGATGGATGATCTCTTAGGCTGCCGTCACCCGATTCGGTCGGGAGGACATTAGATATTATTTCGATTTACCCAACGTCACTACTGTGACGACCTTATCAGGAGTTATGAATAATGGAATGCGAAGGAAATATTTAAGGATGTTTTACTTTCTACATCGTTATGGGCATGTGCTTTGTAGTTTAATAAATTGGTTAGGTTTCATAACTTTAGGTTTTACGTCAGTGCGATCCCCGAGGTTTCCCTTGAACAGATTCTGCGAAATTTTCCAAGTTTTAAAGCGTATTTTATTAAGCCTGTTTGTAGGTAAATGGTTTAACTACGAGTTGCTTTGAACAAAACATAATTTTCAAATATCGATGCCTTTGCAACTTTTTTCTAAGAAATTTTATCATGCCGTTACGGCGAAATCTTACTTAAGTATAGATTACTGACTTATAAATTATTCGTAGAGTTCCGTCCTCCATCTCCGAAGATATTCATCAGATCTTTACCAAATTTAAATGGGACCTACCTGCAGATAAGTCCTTTCAAATTAAAAAAAAATTATTGAAAACGGTTAAGATTTGAGGGAGATATGAAGTAACATCGACAAAAAAAAAATACGCGTCGAATTGAGAACCTCCTCTTTTTGTATTTTTTGAAGTCGGTTAAAAATATATTTGAACTCTACTTAATGCATAGACGTATTATATAATTTAGACTTAATGAGCTCTATACAATGACACCCCACTTGCCAGGGTAAAAAAAAAATTATTTCGACTCCTTTTTCATGTACTTACCTACCTATTTTTGTTTTTTAATTTTATTTCATTTTCGACCGAGCGAAGCGAAGGTCTCTGAGTTAACTAGAGCGATTTGCACTTGTCCGTCCGTCCGTCCGTCCGTCCGTCCGTCCGTCTGTCAGAGCCTTATAACTTTTGAATTACTGAACGTAATTACTTCAAATTTAGATATAATATGTAAACCGATGGCCTCCAGCCGAAAATGGCTTAAAAAGTTATAAAAATCTTTATTTCAGGGGGGCTCTCATAGAAGCGAATGCGAAGTAAAAAAAAAATATCGCGTTACATAAAATTGTTACGTATCATTTTAAAGATAATTTTGAACTGAGTACAAAAATATTTTTTTTTTAATTTTTCCCTTAAAATTGACGAAATGGGGGGCTTTCAAAGTGGCGATTTTATACGCTCGCTTGAAGACGCTCTCTAGAAAAATCCGCTATGGATTTTCAAACTGATTTTCGACCGAGCGAAGCGAAGGTCTTTGAGTTAACTAGGGCGATTTGCACTTGTCCGTCCGTCCGTCCGTCCGTCCGTCCGTCTGTCAGAGCCTTATAACTTTTGAATTACTGAACGTAATTACTTCAAATTTAGATATAATATGTAAACCGATGGCCTCCAGCCGAAAATGGCTTAAAAAGTTATAAAAATCTTTATTTCAGGGGGGCTCTCATAGAAGCGAATGCGAAGTAAAAAAAAAAAATCGCGTTACATAAAATTGTTACGTATCATTTTAAAGATAATTTTGAACTGAGTACAAAAATATTTTTTTTTTAATTTTTCCCTTAAAATTGACGAAATGGGGGGCTTTCAAAGTGGCGATTTTATACGCTCGCTTGAAGACGCTCTCTAGAAAAATCCGCTATGGATTTTCAAACTGATTTTATGTTTTTAGGTCACTTATATCCTGTACTTGAACAACAAATACTAAAATTATATGAATATTATAAAGAAACGAGATTATTTAATTTTTAATGGGCGTCAGTAATTCATATAGCATCAACATAGCTTCACAATAATGCTAATAGATGGCGCAGTCAGTAACTATTCCCATGGAACTACGAGTTAAATTCAATGTTTGATAAATAATTCAATGTTTTCACTAACGTTCCCTAACCTTTACGGGCTACCTATAAGTTAGGTGATTGATGTTTTCTGTCAACTTATTTATCACGATCCTGTACGGGACACCTAAAAGGATATTGGGACGGATGTTAGGACTTAGGATGGTATTTAGGAGCTACCTACGTTAAGAGACTCCTACTTAGGGGATGATTTAGGTATGTTTGGTGAAAACGGGCATAATAATAATGTCAGTTTTGGTTATCATGTATCGATTGAATGAATAATCATGGGATACCGTTACCGCGAGGTCTCAGTTCGGGGCGAACCACTAGTATGTTTTTAGGTCACTTATATCCTGTACTTGAACAACAAATACTAAAATTATATGAATATTATAAAGAAACGAGATTATTTAATTTTTAATGTACATCAGTAATTCATATAGCATCAACATAGCTTCACAATAATGCTAATAGATGGCGCAGTCAGTAACTATTCCCATGGAACTACGAGTTACGACTACGACCATTATTATTTAGTTACTTATTTTAATACAATAATTGTATTGTAATTTTTTTTGTACCATATTATTCAATTAAAATTATTTTTTAGTTAAATTTTAGTTAAATATTGTATATTTTCTATTCGCGTCGATAGATGACGATTTGTACAGATGCCCGTAACCCGGTTTCACTCCTTAGTACCTACATAATAAATAAATAATTCAATGTTTAATAAATAATTCAATGTTTTCACTAACGTTCCCTAACCTTTACTATAAGTTAGGTGATTGATGTTTTCTGTCAACTTATTTATCACGATCCTGTACGGGACACCTAAAAGGATATTGGGACGGATGTTAGGACTTAGGATTGTATTTAGGAGCTACCTACGTTAAGAGACTCCTACTTAGGGGATGATTTAGGTATGTTTGGTGAAAACGAGCATAATAATAATGTCAGTTTTGGTTATCATGTATCGATTGAATGAATAATCATGGGATACCGTTACCGCGAGGTCTCAGTTCGGGGCGAACCACTAGTTATTATTTGTTTTTATAGCGGCAATAGCAATACACACTCTTAGGGTTCCGTACCCAAAGGGGCACCCTTTGGGTACGGAATGTATTGCAAACGGGACCCTATTACTAAGCCTCCGCCGTCCGTCAGTCCGTCCGTCCGTCTGTCAGCGGGCTGTATCTCGTAAACCGTAATAGATAGACAGTTGAAATTTGCACATATTGTGTATTTCTATTGCCGCTATAACAACAAATAATAAAAATTAAATTAAATTAAAAAATAAATAAATAAATTTAAATAAATAAATAAATTAAATAATAATTAAATACATGGAAAAGGAGTCGAAATAAAATTTTATTTTTTTACCCTGGCATGTGTGGTGTCATTGTCTAGAGCTCATTAAGTGGAGTTCGTATATATATTTATTTATTTTTTAGCTACGAAAATGAAGAAATGGGGGGCCGTCAAAGTTTTCGGTTTTAGACCATTTTTGTTACGGGGTCTATCTCAAAAACTAAACTACATAGTTAGGAATTTGAAATTTTGGTATATTATGTACTATATAGTGTATTTAAACAACAAATACTGAAAACACCGATTTATAAAGCGCTTTGTAAGTTGTGACCAAAACAAACGAGCATTTTTCCCCATATGCTAATTTAGTACTTTCTAAGAACTAAGATATCTAAATATGTATCTAGTTTTAATAAAATGATTTGGTCATATGTACGGAACCCTAAAAGAGCGAGGCCTGACTCGCACTTGGCCGATTTTTATTTATATAGAAGATAACAAAAACAAGGGAAAGATGCTACTGCAGAAAAGAGGTAGAGTCGTATTTATATGCGCGTTCAAGCAATAGTGTAGTCTGAATAGGTAGGATCAGAGAATTCAACTTAATCCAAGTCAAATTGAATATTGTGGTCGTACACCGAATCGGGATAAACCACAATCGGCATGTGACAGCCCGAAACTGATAAACTGTTTGACAACCTCCCAGGCTCAGTGGTGAACGTATAGTCTAATGAGTGGGAGGTCTTGGGTTCGGCAGGGGAAATATGGAATTTATAATTTCTAAGTCTCTGGTCTGGTCTGGTGGAAGACTTTGGCATGTGTCTAGTTATCACCCTACTATCAAAGATGTGTCTCCAAGCGATTTAGCGTTTCGGAACGATGGTGTATACTTACAAACTTCTATTATATTGGGAGTAAGAGTTTAAGTTAGCTCTCTACCATCTTATGATCTTAGACTGTATCGTCACTTACCATCAGGTGAGATCAAAGTCGAGGGATATATTTTCATCGAATATTAAAAAAAAAAGAGACGTGTCAAGGGACACCCGGATGGAACGTAGTACCTTAGTAGTAGTATTTTAGTGAAGGAATTGTAATAAACTAGTGGTGTCATCTAGTATTAAATTGATTAACTACGATGAATTATTTTTAGTTTATTTCTATTGCACTGATACAACACCATAGAGTTACTCTGGTGGAGTTACTGTTTTTTCACAGATGGCGTTATCCAATTTATACAATAAAAAATTAGGGAAAAATTTCACATTTAGAAATTATTTAAAATAAAATTGAAAATAGAAAATTCAGTCTGTCGAGCTGGGATTCGAACCATCGACGTTGAATTTATAGGCGACTCTCCTAACCACTAGGCCATGCAGACGCCGAGTTCTAAGGCGAAAATACCGAATACAATGCAAAATTCACATTCAACAAAAAATGACGTTTCAAAAATGTGTCGTGTCGGTTTCCTTAATTTTTTCCGTCTAGCCCCCTTCCGTACCGCGCGATAAGGAACTACGTTCCAAAACTTTCACAGCAATCCACTACTGAAGTTACTTTCCTGTACAAAATATCTACAGGAACTAGGAATACGTTTCATAAAGTTGTGTATAGAAATAGGTTTGAAATAAGTACCTCTTCATTGCGTTTATGCTTAGGTATAAGTTGGGGGCAGTTGCTATTTAAGTTTTCTGAACATAACTTATATTGGTTTTCCTCTCAAAATAAGCAAATGCCAGGAGTATGTGCAACGATTAGGGTTTCGACGTACGTAGGTACAACATTTCGGATTGAATTACGTGGTCGAAATCCAACTCGCACGAAACGCTTTAGTTCGACGTTTCTGAAACTAACCGCTGTGTTGAACGCCCTTTCAACATCCGAATTTCCTGCCACCTATAATTTGAATACCTTCAAGGCAAGAGCGAATAGGTATCTTCTAGGCAAGCGCGCTCCAACCTAGACCTCATCAGTGCTTTCCATCATTTATTGCCGTCAATCTTAAATACCTAATCTAAATCTATATTTTACCTATAACGAATTGCATGAAGATTTAATTCCAGAATTAATTCTCAACATAATCCCGTAGGAAATATTTGTAGAATTTTAGATTCACAAATATTTACATTAAGTTTACTATTATTGTACCTACTGAATTAGATAATAATAATTATGATTTACACATAATAATATACTCGTAGGTACAGGTTGTTATTTCGGTCATGCCATATTCCAGGGCAATTCGGTTTAAGAAACCATGATATTAAAGGAAAACTGTTTCGAAGATTTTAAAAAAATTGCACAAGCAGGCAAAAATCGATTTCAAAAAAAAATTTGAATGATTTTAGTATACCTAGTTACATAATTGATATTTTGGGTTGTGCTGTAGTTCAAATACTCATATCATACTAATAAGATAATTAATGCGAAAGTGTGTTTGTTTGTTGTTTTGTCCTTCGCCATGCCAGCGCAAGTGTGAACGAGAACATAATTAGAACAAAAATGAAAAATATATTTTCGTTATCACCTTTTCAAACCTTTAATTTGATACCCCACTCAATAGGATTTGAAGAAAAAAAAATTTTAACCCATGGCAAATTGAACACATTATGGCGTCCGAAATCCGCCATTTTGATTTTTCAAAGCTACTTGATATTTTAATTGATATTCCTTAAAGCAGTCGGGGTTTTTATTCTTATTTAATATTTTGCTTGTGCTTAAATATATAGGTTTATTCACGGCACAGTAAGAAACATTTAAAGGAAACTTATTCACTATAATTTCGCATGCAACTTGGTGAAATTATACGCTAATGAAAATATTCCTTCAACAATGAGTAAATAATAACATCGTTTGAGAACATTCCTTCAACAAATTAATTACACAAATAGCTGAAAGCTACGCCATTTTGGCAACAAATTGCAATATTAATCGCTATAATATCAATTGTTAATGTTTTTCATTTATTAAAAACTTCAAAAGATTCTCTGGGAAATACCACCCGTATTTTGTTGGTAGCGATTATAGTTGTCCAATTGTTTCTGTTACTTGCCGCATTAGTTAGTCGCTTTGTTGAATGTTGAGGTGTTTTGTTTGCAAATGATGTTAGCCGATAAATCATACTAAATTTATTATAATATATTCATATTATAAATGCGACAGTGTGTTTGTTTGTTCTTCAATCACGCCGCAACAGAGCTACGGATCGACGTGATTTTTTGCGTGCGTATTTGAAAATTGAATGAATTAATGAATATAATATACTTGTAGTGTAATGTACTACACGTTCAATTCAAGTTGGCCGCTACCTCGCGTCGCGCTTCCCCGCACCGCACCTCAAGTCAGACCCACTTTGTACAGATAGCAACGAACCGATCGCGATTGTCAGTACCGTGTTTTTTCAAACTTTTGTTATTGTTACGTATTAAATTTTTTGTTAAGTTTTAATTAGTTATAATTTGTTTTTTGGTTACTATTGTTCGCTTTTAGTTTTCTACGATGAGCAAAAAAAGGAAAAGTTTTGCATAGCGCAGACTTTTTATTACTTTAATCAATGACTTTCTTAAATGAGGAGAAAAATTAGAAATAAAACCATTTTTTATGTCAACTCTACATTATGACGTCATTTTGTAACGATCGTCGAGAGCCAACTTGAATTGAACGTGTAGTACAGTACCACATTAAATATTCTTTATTTTATGTGTAGGTATACAAATAACATAAAAATGTACTTAGACAATTTGGCGGCCTTGGTGCAAATTAGAATTTCTAAGTAGATATAGCAGTCTGGAAGGGTTATTCCTATCTTACAATTTGGTGACAGGGTGACAGATCGAACTTATTATGCCTATCTTACAGATAGGAATAATAAGTTCGATCTGTCACCCTGTCACTAAGGCCCAAATTAGACAGTGCGTTCATCGTTCATCGTTGCGTAAATTTTTGCGAAAATTAACCGTCTTAATTACGACTAAGGGTGAATTTTCTACGATTAATTTATCGAGATTTTTGCTTTCATTTTCGAAGGTCATCGGCGAGCCATCCGTCTAAATTCGCCCTTAGGGCAAAGGGTCATAGGGTTCATTTTCGCAAAAAATATTCGCAAAATGAACGATGAACGAGGCATCGTCTAATTTCAGCTTAATATGGGGACAGATCGAACTTTTTAAAACTGGGAAGTTGGCGATGTTTCGTTACGTCCTCTTTAACTGTTTCTGCGATGATCAGGCCGTGTTGGATTGCCGTTCCATCGGACTACGAGAGTGAGGGAATGTGAAGTAAATGAACACACTTTTATTTATTTATTTATTTGATAACAAGGTGGCTTTGTTATCAAATAAATCTATCATTGTCTAATTTGATAACAAGGTGCGATCTCATCTGATAATAAGTGACGATGCAGTCTCAGATCATAACGGGCTAACTTGGAAGGGATACGGCAGTAAATTAAGCCAATACGCCTTATCGGTTTCTGGTGGCACGTCTTTGAAGATGGGGTTGTAACTAGCCAAGGCCGAAGCCTCCTACCAGATGACACCAGAGACAATTTAGAAATTATAAATTCCATATTTTCCCTTCCGGGAATCGAACCCCAGACCAACCGCTTATAAGTAGCGCTTAGCACTGCGCCATGGGGGTCGTCATACAGGCCTATACAAAAAATTTCAAGACTTCAAATTGGTGCATCTTTATAGATGCATCAATTTGATGAAAATATTTATCTATTTATCTTAGAAGCAGTGATAGCCTAGTTGTTAGGACTGTAGTCTCCTATTCGGGGGGTCGCAGGTTCGATCCCGGGTACCTCTGACTTTTCGGAGTCAAGTGCGTTTGAGAAATTAAATATCACTTGCTTCAACGGTGAAGGAAAACATCGTGAGGAAACCTGCACACCTGAGAGTTCTTCATAATGTTCTTGAAGGTGTGTGAAGTCCGCCAATTCGCACTGGGCCAGCGTGGTGGACTATGGCCTATAACCCTTCTCTGAGAGGAGACCTGCGCTCAGTAGTGAGCCGTTGATGGGTTGCTAATGATGATGATTTATCTTAGATATCGTAAGAGGCATTTATGTATTTTGAAATCATGCAGACGATTCAATTTTTACCCGACTACAGCGAATCCAAAAGGAAATGTTAAGGATTTTAGCCGTCTATGGATGTATGTTTGTATTTGCGTGTGTTCCACCGTAGCGCCTAAACACTGAGCCGATTTTGATGGATGAGGTGTTGGATTGATTGTTATGGTCCGGTGTCTTAGGCTAAATTGTATCCTGTTATAATTGGTTTTCTAACGGTTTCAAAACGAAAAAAATGTTTTTTTTTTGGATTGAAATTTTTATTGAGATTGTTTTGATGATAAATCAAAGAATAAGACATCTTTTGTGCACATGGGGCGCCCTAGAGATTTTGTTTTCAAAAGTGCATAGTGCACTCTTAAACACAATAAGTTTTATGTTTACAGTAATTTTGTATAGGAATCGCCACTTCAGATTAATTTTAATAGAGGCGGGGACAAAGCCGCTGGTAAAAGCTAGTTATAAATAATAATGAAATACAGATACATACCTAGTTATTAATATTATGATGAAAATAACAATTTTCTTCATAAAAAATATCTAAGTATTTATTGTACAAAATATAGAGACGTTCCTTTTGTGTGGAGGGGACGCCTGCTAACGCCAGGCGGGTGATCAGTCCTGTGTCGGAACTATTCCACCCGAGACGTTCCTTACAATATAACTTAATTAAATGTGTTCAAATTGTCTCAATTTTAGATGCTTATTAATTTTTCTTTTTTTAAGCATGTCCCTGCCAACTTCATAAAGGCATAAGTATCATTCATCATCATCATTAATAACCCATCAACGGCTCACTACTGAGCGCAGGTCTCCTCTCAGAGAAGGGTTATAGGCCATAGTCCACCACGCTGGCCCAATGCGAATTGGCGGACTTCACACACCTTCGAGAACATTATGAAGAACTCTCAGGTGTGCAGGTTTCCTCTCGATGTTTTCCTTCACAATTGAAGCAAGTGATATTTAATTGCTTAAACGCACTTGACTCCGAAAAGTCAGAGGCGCGTACCCGGGATCGAACCTGCGACCCCCCGAATAGGAGACCACAGTCCTAACCACTAGGCTATCACTGCTTCTATTATTTTTTTTCAAAAGATTTCATTTTTAATTTCTTATACAATGTGCCCAGTTATAAAGTGCACAAACAAAGGGATGTGAAACTAGGCTCAAAATTGTTAAAAAAATTCGGAATAAACTGTTTTTAGGGTTCCGTACACAAAGGGTGCCAACGGGACCCTATTACTAAGCCTCCGCTGTCCGTCCGTCCGTCCGTCCGTCTGTCAGCGGGCTGTATCTCGTAAACCGTAATAGATAGACAGTTGAAATTTTCACAGATTGTGTATTTCTATTGCCGCTATAACAACAAATAATAAAAATAAAATTAAATTAAAAAATAAAATACATGGAAAAGGAGTCGAAATAAAATTTTATTTTTTTACCCTGGCATGTGGGGTGTCATTGTCTAGAGCTCATTAAGTGGAGTTCAAATATATATTTTTTTTATTTTTTAGCTAAAAAAATGAAGAAATGGGGGGCCATCAAAGTTGTCGGTTTTAGATCAATTTTTACGGAACCCTAAAATAGCGAGGCCCGACTCGCACTTGGCCGATTTTTTTTATTTTAATTTTATTTTACCTTATGCAGAAGCTTCTTATTTCAATAAATGGCAACAAATTATAAACTATCTGGGTTATTGAGTTGATAAACACATAAGGTGAAATTAAGAAAAAAAAAATTAAAAACAAAAGTATTTTCCGATTGCTAGGGTTCCGTACCAAAATGGTAAAAATGGAACCCTTATGGTGAGACTTTCTCCGTCCGTCCGTCCGTCTGTCACAGTCTATTATTTCAGTAACTATTAAAGCTATCGACATGAAATTTGGCATAGTTGTGTATAATAGTGGCCCAACATCATTGAAATAAAGAAAAATCGAAAATTATTTTTAGTTTTATTAAAAAAGGGGGAAAATCGGGGATTTAAAATTTAAAAGTAAAATAACTATACCGAGTGGGGTATCATATAAAAGGCCTTTACTTGTGCATTCTAAAACAGTTTTTTATTTATTTCTATATATAATAGTTTTTGAGAAATCGGCCAAAATGTCGAAAAAAATACCGTTCTCCCCCCCTTATCTCCGAAGTTTACCAATCGAAAAATCTGAAATAATTATGGTCAATAGAAGTTTATGTATATTTTACAGGAAAAATAAAAGCAATGCGAAAATTATTTTAGTTTGATTAAAAAAGGGGGAAAATCGGGGGTTTGAAATTTCAAAGTAAGATAACTATACCGAGTGGGGTATCATATGAAAGGCCTTTACTTGTGCATTCTAAAACAGTTTTTATTTATTTCTATATATAATAGTTTTTGATTAATCGGCCAAAATGTCGAAAAAAATACCGTTCCCCCCCCTTATCTCCGAAGTTTACCAATCGAAAAATCTGAAATAATTATGGTCAATAGAGGTTTATGTATATTTTACAGGAAAAATATAATCAACGCGAAAATTATTTTAGTTTTATTTAAAAAAGGGGGAAAATCAGGGGTTTGAAATTTCAAAGTAAGATAATTATACCAAGTGGGGTATCATATAACAGGCCTTTACTTGTGCATTCTGAAACAGTTTTTTATTTATTTCTTTAGATAATAGTTTTTGAGTAATCGGCCAAAATGTCGAAAAAAACCGTTCCCCCCCCCCCCCCCCTTATCTCCGAAGCGTACCAATCGAAAAATCTGAAATAATTATGGTCAATAGAGGTTTATGTATATTTTACAGGAAAAATAAAACCAACGCTCTAACTAGCATAGTTTTTTTTATATTAACAATAAACCTCTACAAACAAAGTTAACGATAAATAAGCAAATTAATAAAATATTATCGTATTACTTTTACTTTTGGAGTACGGAACCTTCGGTGCGCCTTAACCTTATGAACTAAATCCACGCAGACGAAGTCGCGGGCATCAGTTAGTGTAAAATAGATATTTATTTTGAACTAGAACGGGCAAAGAGTCAATCTTTGCCTGTAAACTTAAAAAAGTCCTTACTTCCTAAATAATGCACCGATTTCGATGAAACAAAACCTATATATCCGAATAAAAAACAAAATATAGATCCGAATACAGTAAAATACATTTTTTACAACAAAATTAGAATCTGTTTAGTATTTTTTGTGTGATGCAAGGACAGATAGATTTTTATGTACCTACCTATACTACCTACCTGTACGGCCTGTACCTATGTAAAACAGATATTAATTGTGATAAACACTTTATTTACGTAAAGTTTAGATGCTATAATAAATTACTCATAACACACACAAATATAGCATTATAACTTTTTTCGTATTATATAGATAGATACTAGCTCTTTCTCCTGGCTTCGTCCGCGTGCATTTAAAACTCTCCTGCGAGTTTACTCTTTTTTCCGGGATAAAAAGTAGCCTTTGTCACTCTCTAGGCCCTCAACTATTTCCATGCAAAAAACTCACATCAATCCATATCTCAGTTGCGGCGTGATTGAAGGACCAACCAAACTAACAGACTTTCGCATTTATAACACTAGTAGGGATAGCAAAAGTTTTAATATTTATAATTTGCACTACTCACCACTTAGAAATAGCTACTATACAGCATAACTGAAAATCACTTCACGTCATATGAACTTTACTACAACTTAAATATTTATCATATACTTGTTATTTATGTATTATATGGTTGCACTAAGGGTGTATGCCCGACGACGAAAGGAGTTGTTATGACTTTGATGAGGCTGTACGCGCGTATTTATACCACCGCGGTACGATGTAGCGTCAGCTAAAACGGCTACTGTTTTAGCGGTTTTCGCTACAGATGCCGAATGGTCGAATATGTTGTTTAACTGTTAAACCAACTTGACTCCGTGGGCGATATTTTGCACGTTGATTTAATTTGTCAACATATACATTCAGAGTAATTCGTTTTTTAGGGTTTCGTACCTAAAGGGTGCGAACGGGACCCTATTACTAAGCCTCCGCTGTCCGTCCGTCCGTCTGTCAGCGGGCTGTATCTCGTAAACCGTAATAGGTATAAAGTTGAAATTTTCACAGAGTGTATATTTCTATTGCCGCTATTACAACAAATAATAAAAAAAAAACTAAATTAAAAATATGGGGGGCTCCCATACATGGAAAAGGAGTCGAAATAAAATTTTATTTTTTTACCCTGGCATGTGGGGCGTCATTGTCTAGAGCTCATTAAGTGGAGTTCGTATATATATATTTTTAGCTACAAAAATGAAGAAATGGGGGCCGTCAAAGTTGTCGGTTTTGGACCAATTTTGTTAGACCTATCTCAAAAACTAAACTACTTACGAATTTGAAATTTTGGTATATTATGTACTATATAGTGTATTTAAACAACAAATACTGAAAACACCGATTTAGAAAGCGGTTTTTTGGTGACCAAAACAAACGAGCATTTTTCCCCATATGCTAATATTTAGTAGGTACTTTCTAAGAACTAAGGTATCTAAATAATATGTATCTAGTTTAAAAAATGATTTGGTCAAATGATGGAAATGATCATTTTAGAATAAGTCATGGTTCAATATCTCCATACTCCATACTAAATTACAGATTTACGCAAAGTAAACAGTCATCACGAAAAGTTGAACAATTGAACAGTTACAGTTGAGCCTACGCACTGTTATGACAATATTTACGAACAGTTTATCTTAGAAGTCACAAAAACCTGACAACCTTGCAGCATCCAAGAGATATACAACATTGTAGATATAGCGATTATCATTAACACAAACCTTAGAGCTTTTTCCTTTTTTATTTTTTAATGTGTGTGTGTGTGTAATCTTTTCTTTTTGAAAACTATTCTTTTTATACGCTTTTTATTAGCTTCACTTGTATGTTTGTAACAATGTAACTTGTAACCGACTTCTTTGGGCGCGATTTTGACCCACTTTAAACGGCCAGATTTCGTTCAAATTTTGTAGATTTATCGAGGACCGATGACAATACACTAATTTGATAAAAAAACAAAAAAAAAACTTGTATGTTTGTAACCGACTTCTTTGGGCGCGATTTCACTTGTATGTTTGTAACTTGTAACCGACTTCTTTGGGCGCGATTTTGACCCACTTTAAACGGCCAGATTTCGTTCAAACTTTGTAGATTTATCGAGGACCGATGACAATACACTAATTTGAAAAAAAAAAACAAGCTATTAAAAATAAACCAAACTAAAAAGTAGAAAATAAATAATAGTTTAAAAAAAACTAAAAACACGCTTTTTATAGAAAACCAAACTAAAAAATAGAAAATAATTTTTAATAAATTTAAATTAATAATAGTGTAAATAAAAAAAATGTATTTTATTTAAAAAAAAGCGTGGGGTGCTTTTTAAGATATTATCAAAATGATAATCACTCTACTCATATCTGTCAATAAAATATTTATAACTATTGACACCATGCACCCCACGCTTTTTTAAAATAAAATACATTTTTTTTATTTACACTATTATTAATTTATATTTATTGAAATTTTTGGACCCTATTCTTAATTTAAATTTATTAAAATTTATTTTCTATTTTTTAGTTTGGTTTTCTATAAAAAGCGTGTTTTTAGTTTTTTTAATTATAGATAATTCGTAAAAGTTTTATTAGGTTAAGCAGTGATAGCCTAGTGGTTAGGACTGTGGTCTCCTATTCGGGGGGTCGCAGGTTCGATCCTGGGTGACTGGGTGCCAGGTTTGAGGTTGGCGCACCTCTGATTTTTCAGGAAGGTGGAAGGAAGGACGGTGAAGGAAAACATCGTGAGGAAACCTGCACACCTGAGACCTGAGAGTTCTTCATAATGTGCTTGAAGGTGTGTGAAGTCCGCCAATTCGCATTGGGCCAGCGTGGTGGACTATGGCCTATAACCCTTCCTGAGGAGGAGGAGACCTGCGCTCAGTAGTGAGACGTTGATGGGTTGCTGATGATATTCGGTTAAAGTTAATTATAAAAATATTAAAAGCACCTTTTTTTAGCGTTGGGCCCATTTAAATTAACACCTTTGTTAATAAATAGGCCTTAATTTAAAAAAAAATTGTTAAAAATCAGTAAATATAGTATTTTTAACTCTCCTGAAATGTTGAAAAAAACGACTTCCGTCCCAGTGCCTCTAAGTTAGGTACAGATTTTTTAGATTTGTTTATATATCAACCAATAACCCAAACCCTTTTCCATTCAACCATATACGAGACATTGCAAAAACAATAAATATGTAATGTATGTATTTTTAGTGTGACACGCACGAGTTGGCCTTTTCAGTTCGTTTACTGAAAGGGGTGGAAGAAAACTGGATATTATTTACCGTTTAAAGAGAAGTCCATATCGAGCTTGCACCATACAAACAAAGCTTGATTATTATTTAAATAATAACCAATTTTACCCAAAATAAATTATGTAGCCACGCTCTAGAGTCTAAACTAGCGGCACGCTATGATGGCCGGTTTGACGTTTGTCCGCTCATGAAGTTCCGTATTAATTGATAACGACTTTGAAGGAAATAATTGTATTACTTTATTGACGATAGTGATGTGCAGAGATTCATAAATTTTATCGAATGTAGTTTTAGGTTTAGGACTCAAAATTTATTTATTAAATTGATTTCTAAAATGTATACAAGTTTAGAAAAATCAGTTTGCACCATTTAAGGGGTGAATGTACTTGTGAATATGAACAATTTTCACTATGTGGACAAACCTCTGAAATCGCAAAAAAATATCAGCTGTTTCATACAAAAGGTAAAATTTTTATTTTTATATGATATATACCACAACTCGGCATTTGGTTTTCTAAATTGAAAATTTTTAAAAATGGAATCTAATACGATCGTCACATAGGATCGCTGGCTAGCACAACTACTACCTCCGGCAAACTCGCGTCAATGCTCAATGCAAAACAAAGCAGTTTCGAATTGACGTTGCTTCGAAAAGTATAAACTGTCAGTGCAATGCGATTGTGATATAGTTTTGACCTGGCTTTGGATTTCAAATATTGATACTGCATTACTGTTGACCCTTGCTCGTTAATTTGGACTCTGTTCAAGCCCTTTGTTGTGGATTTCGTCGATATGACCGAACGTACGCAGAGAACTGTTCTAAATAGTCAGACACGTGAGTTCGTAATACGCCTTCGTAACTATTTCGATCGTGAAGCTCAAAATGGAGGGCCAATTTTACCTATAACGTCAGTGGTTGAACGCGTAGCTGATGCGCTTAATATTGGACAACGAACTGTTAGACGGATAACTAAAAAAAAATATGGCGAGACTGGCACAGAAGAAAATAAACTTCACACACCAAAAAAGAGAAAACGAGCAAAACCAGTCGTAGGCATCGATAGCTTTGATGCCGATGCTATCCGAAGACATGTTTACGGCTACTATTTACAGAAGGAGTATCCAACAAGAAAAAAGTTGGTGCATTCACTGAAGGAAGCTGGATTATTCTTCGGTGGGGAAAGTTCTTTAACGAAGATTTTGAAGACCATTGGATTTCGATACAAAAAATGTAACAAACGCAAAATATTGATGGAAAGATTTGATATAGCGATGGCAAGGTATACTTTTTTACGGCAAGTGAAAGAAATCAAAAATTGGCAAAATGTTGTGTTCTTGGATGAAACATGGCTTAATGCTAACCATACTGTAGGCTGTTCTTGGAACGATGACACAGCAGCATCTACTTCCAAAGTTCCTGTAGGAAAAGGATCGCGACTTATAATTTGTCACGCCGGAACCATCAACGGGTTTGTCGAAGGTTCTCTCATGGCTTTTGCGTCAAAAACCACTGGAGACTATCATGAAGACATGAATGGAGAAAAGTTTACTGAATGGTTTACCTCAATGTTGTGTAGCCTCCCTGAACCATCTATTATAATTATGGACAACGCCCCATACCACTCGATGCAAATTGACAAGCCACCTGCCCAATCCCAAAAGAAAGCTGATATCGTCGCATGGCTTCGTAAAAATGGCGTAGATGCAAACATGAATATGTTAAAAGCGGAATTAGTACGTCTTTTAAAAGAAAACAAACCAACCAAGATCCGATACGTCATTGACGAAATAGCATTAGAACATGGGCACAGAGTTATACGGTTACCGCCTTACCATTGTGAGTATAATGCGATTGAGTTGGTGTGGGCTCAAATTAAGGGATATGCTGCAAGACACAATACAGAACCCCCATTTACCACAAAAAAAATGCTAAAATTATTAGAAGAAGCTTGTGAACATGTGACTAAAGGAGACTGGGAAAAGGTTGTGAATAGAACTGTTAAATTAATAAGGGAAGATTATGAAAGAGATGTGAAAATAGATAATATTATAGAAAACGAACATATAATTATTAATGTAGGTGATGATAGCAGTGACGACAGTGAAAATAGTAGTATGGACGAATCTGATTAACTAGTGGTTCGCCCCGAACTGAGACCTCGCGGTAACGGTATCCCATGATTATTCATTCAATCGATACATGATAACCAAAACTGACATTATTATTATGCCCGTTTTCACCAAACATACCTAAATCATCCCCTAAGTAGGAGTCTCTTAACGTAGGTAGCTCCTAAATACAATCCTAAGTCCTAACATCCGTCCCAATATCCTTTTAGGTGTCCCGTACAGGATCGTGATAAATAAGTTGACAGAAAACATCAATCACCTAACTTATAGGTAGCCCGTAAAGGTTAGGGAACGTTAGTGAAAACATTGAATTATTTATCAAACATTGAATTTAACTCGTAGTTCCATGGGAATAGTTACTGACTGCGCCATCTATTAGCATTATTGTGAAGCTATGTTGATGCTATATGAATTACTGACGCCCATTAAAAATTAAATAATCTCGTTTCTTTATAATATTCATATAATTTTAGTATTTGTTGTTCAAGTACAGGATATAAGTGACCTAAAAACATAAAATCAGTTTGAAAATCCATAGCGGATTTTTCTAGAGAGCGTCTTCAAGCGAGCGTATAAAATCGCCACTTTGAAAGCCCCCCATTTCGTCAATTTTAAGGGAAAAATTAAAAAAAAAATATTTTTGTACTCAGTTCAAAATTATCTTTAAAATGATACGTAACAATTTTATGTAACGCGATTTTTTTTTTTTTACTTCGCATTCGCTTCTATGAGAGCCCCCCTGAAATAAAGATTTTTATAACTTTTTAAGCCATTTTCGGCTGGAGGCCATCGGTTTACATATTATATCTAAATTTGAAGTAATTACGTTCAGTAATTCAAAAGTTATAAGGCTCTGACAGACGGACGGACGGACGGACGGACGGACGGACAAGTGCAAATCGCCCTAGTTAACTCAAAGACCTTCGCTTCGCTCGGTCGATTATGGCCTTTTGTGGCACCTTTTTTGGTATCTTTTGTATTCATATGTTTCTTGTGTGCATATAAAGTATGTATATTCATTTTCATTCAAATATTCAGTTCGTTCAAATAAATTAAATAAACATATACATTTTTGTTTTATTAAACCTATTTAATCAGGTACAAAAACAAAACTTAATTGTTTTTTGTTCGAGAATAAATTGACATTCCACATCACTATTGTAATGTGTCAAACCGGCCATCATTGCGTGCCGCTAGTGTAGACACTAATATCTGTATCTATGGTCAGTCAGATTTCCATAAAAATAATTTAAGCAATTTAAAAATTATTCAGCCTCAAAGATTTTTGTAGCACCTAGTCATTGTAACGTCGAGACAACATATTATATTTGTGGATATCTGAGAAACCACAGACCCATATATAAGTTTCAACGGAATGCCTAGAAAATTTTATTGGTTTTAATAAAAGTCAAAAGCACTTTGTAAAAGTAGCTAATTATTATTTGAGTATAGTATATCTTTACTATACCGACATAGCTCAGCGTGTAAAGTCACCGACATAGCTCAGCGTGTCGCGAAACTGAAGTGGAAATGGGCGGGGCACATAGTTCGAAGAACTGATGGTCGTTGAGGTCCCAAGGTGTTGGAGTGGCGACCCCGCACCGGGAAACGCAGTGTTGGCAGACCCCCCCAGGTGGACCGACGACATCAAACGAGTCGCAGGGAGCCGCTGGATTCAAGCGGCGCAAGACCGAAGCCTGTGGAAGTCCATGCAGGAGACCTTTGTCCAGCAGTGGACGTCTATAGGTTGATAAAGAAGAAGAAGATATAAGTAAAGTAGTATATATTTTGTAAAAGTTTCTTAGCTTTTTATTTCAATAAATAACTATTCTATTCAAATTACGTTTGTATGCGGAACGTTAAAAGTAAACTCCTCTAATAAAGTCGGCGGTTGAGCGTAGGCTTAAAGTTGGTCACCCGATCGGTTGTCTGCAATAGCTTTTATATATTTGACCGTACAATATTATTATTCCAGCCCAGCCGAGCTATCCTACCTACTAATGTTATAAAAGCGAGTGATTGTTTGTTAGTTTATTTGTCCTTCTCGTAGCAACGAAGCAAAGGATCTACGAGATTTTGTGCATGTTGGATATACTTGAAGACATGAAAAAGATATAGAAAAGATATATCTCGGAAAATCGAACGGTTCCCGAGGGATTCTTGAAAAAATTATTCCACGCGAACAAAGCCACAGGCACATAAGCTAGTTGGTATATATGCGAATTTCAAACAAAGTTTTTTTACATAATTGCCAAACTTCTTCAAGTTCAGAACGGTTGAGTAACAAATATTGTTGTTGCCTACCCATTGCTTAAAAACTTTTCGCAAGGATCACCAGGCTTTAGGTTCAGTTATACTTATTACGATTATATTGGAAGGGTCGTCATTTTGTCAATTTTTCTTTTCCATTTTAGTATGGGTCGTAAATAACGATTTTCTACGGATCCATTTGCAACAGCTTCGGCTGGTTTTTTTTTTAAAAGAATATCAGTCAAGTTGAACTATCCTCCTCTCCCCTCCAAATAAGCGGAAAGCTTGGTGTTAGGAGTGGGTACGACAATAGTGCAACAGGTGGGATTCGAACCTGCGACCTTTCAGTTTTCAGTCCGCACCTTTAACCGTTGGGCTATTGAGGCTCAATATCGTCGATCAATTCCCGTTATATCCACGAGTGGATTGGTACAACAAAGAATTTGTTAAATTTTACAGAATTTAAATGTATCGAATAAATAAATTAATTAAATTAAAGGTTCAAACAAAAGGATCTTCTTTCAGAAGACGACAAGGGAGCCGCTGGATTCAGGCGGTGCAAGACCGAGCCCTGTGGAAGTCCATGCAAAAGAACTTTGTCCAGCCGTGAACGTCTATCTGTTGCTGTCGAGTATATGATCTAAGATTTCAAACCAAATTACGTAGTCGTTTTTAACCCACTTCAAAAAGGAGGAGGTTCTTAATTCGACTGTATGTTTTTTTTGTTTGTTTATTACGCGATTGTTCCGCCAATTATGAATTGATTTTGATGACTCTTTTTTTGTTTGGTAGGTCGGGTAGGTCATACTTCAGAGGTGGTCCCATATAAATTTTCTCGAAATTGATTCAGCGCTTTTTGACGTGATAACGTCTTATAAATCGATGAACACCGGCTGCACGCACGAAAAAGTGTCACGTTCCGCCTGAGCCTGCGCGTGCAAGCGAGAGCGCGGAACAATCGATAGAGAGGCACGATCGGCCCAAGCGTTGGCTTGTGACTAGAGAAAATTGTAATTCTCAATTAACTCCTTTGTATTATACAAAATAATGATAATTTAGTGATAATAATTCAATTCAATTTATAAAATATAATATAAAAGTTTCTTTATGACGTTATCACGTAAAACTATCGGCCGCGTAAACCGACTTTACAAACGACCAATTGTTTTTTCAAATCATTGAACTTTTTGGTGGCGTTTGAAGTCGGTTTTTTGAAAAGAACTTTTCATTTAATATTATTTATAAAAATAACCCTGTTCTCTCCATGCTGTCCCTCCCTGCAACCTGTTGAATTGCAAAGGGGCTTACGTCGCTCCATCAGTGGGTGCAACATCTCAGTCGGCTGTTTCATATTCATTACCTCAAATGGCACTCACCGCGTCCTATTATTGCTGTTTCTCTATACTTTTATTCAGTAGATTGGCGTTCGTTTGTTCTAGGGGCAGCTGTGTAATGTGTTTACGTGTTTATTTTTATACTTGTATAAATACTTGGTCGTATTTAGGAGATAAATGTTATTTAGGACCTTTGCTGGTGTCTTCAGTATGTATTAAGGTTTTTTCAGAATCTCGTGGGAAGTCATTGATATTCAGGTATAGTGTCCTTCCGAGGGAATTCAGTATCGGCGGCCAATATCAATGCGTGGGAGATAATATAGTGCACGAGTATGTGCGCAAACACAGGGGTTCTAAATGTCACTTCCGTGTTTCGATGGGACGGATATCCTACACGATCAGAGAGAGATCGGGTGTAGGAAAGGCGGTCTAACGTGCTCTCCAAGACACCGCCAAATTTCGAACTCTGAGCTAGAATTGAGAATTTTCTGACAGAAAGATCAATAATTCAAGATGCCATCTATCTCCTTGCTATTGCAACCAGCTCTGCGGTAATCAATAGGCAACAGACAGACAGAAGATAAAAATACCTTTTCAAACCTGACTTGTTGGTCAAGTTTTAAATAAGTTTAGATATTTTGGTCATACCTCTGTACATTTTTTCAATGTCTTTCAATACCTAACATGTACTTTTTTACCGAATTTAAAAAAGGAGGAGGTTATCAATTCGTCGGAATCTTTATTTTTGTATATTTTGTATTTAATTATTTTTTTTTAATGTATGCTCACCGATTACTCGAAGACGCCTGAAGATTTGGAAAATTCTATTTTTGTTTGAAAGGGTATATACTTCCCAGGTGGTCCCATTTAAAATTTATCGAAATCGGTCAAGCCGTTTTTAAATAAAATATTATATTAAATATTGTAAGACAATGTTGAAAAAAATATATGATGACGTTTTAAAAGTATACAGTATTTTAATAACCCAAGCAACAGTTTAGTATATTTCTATTATTAATAATAATAATATAAACTTTATTAGGTTGCTTGTAAGCAATCAATTTAAAACACTAAAAGTAAGGGTGATAATTTGGCGCGGACAATATCATTAGGTATATGAAAGGGTGATATTTCAAAACGGGAAAATTATAGAGAAAACACGCAAAAGCGGCAAAAATTTCCTAATTACACGACAAAGTGGCCAAAGTCGAGTGCGGAAATTATCAATTAAAGTTTCAACAGAAAGTTGTCTTTAAATTCCATAACAGAATGCCGCAAGGTTTATTCTGTAACAGTTTTTGTTTTTCGCCGAAAATGTTGCGGGTTAACTTTTTGATTTTGTTTTCCTTTTTTTTAATCAGGGCCTATACTACCAATGCAATGCTTAAAATAGTATTACATATTCCTTTTTTTAGATGTATTATAATGACTACCTTAAAATAGTTACTTTAAGCTTGACATTGTATGACATGTTTTACGTATAATGTTGAAGTGTGAGGACTTACAACCTTTCCCTTTTCATTGAAAATGAAAATTTTTCATGTATCTAAATTAGTAGAATTTTCAATTTGGTTTTTGATATATTCATCATCTCAATCCATCAAAAAATTAAAAAGTAATTATTTCATGATTTTTACATAAACTGGTAATGTAAATTAAATTTAAGATCTCATTCGATAATCAGTTTACTCACAAAGTCACGAGAGGTCGCGTTGTATACAATACATTGCGCGCTCAAAAGTGGCAACATTTCCGAGATAAATGATTTCAGTGATTTTAAACAAAAGACAATAAAAATGAAAATACAATTTTTGGTATATTGGTTAATTAACGTGTAAAAAATACTTGGCATTGACTAATTAAATCTGAACATGCTATTTGCAGCTTTGTCTTTAAGAAAAATTAACAATTTATTCATTCATTCATTCATATATTCATCTTAACCCATCGCCGAACCACTTCTGGACACAGAGTTCTCCTCTCGAATGAGAAAGGCAGCTGTGATAGCTCAGTTGTTCGGCTTCCATTTTAACCGTTTTATATTATTACACCAAAAATACCAGACATACATCACAATTATATCACAACTAGTTTTTGCCCACGGCTTCGCTCACGTTAATTCGATTTTTCAAACCCCTATTTTACCCCCTTAGGGGTTGAAATTTCAAAAATCTTCTGTCTGATTGTGTCCAGTGATTTGAGCTGTGCTTTGATCATCTTTCAATCACTTTTTACTTTTATCATGAATTTTATATAAGAAAAAAGAAGAAAGAGATAGATAAAATAGAAGAAGGGAGCTCTTTGTGATATAAAAATGCGTGAGTGTCGTAGAAAGCTCGGTTGGAACGAAGTGCATTTTAAAACATTACCTTTTAGAATCAACGCCATCTCTTGCCACATGTTAGAACTATCTCGTAAATAATAAGTAAAGACATTAAAGTAAGTTCAAGCAAATTCACGCTACCCACAATAGATGGCGTTTGTAAATTTTGCCGCAGATATTTTGTTCGGAATTTGTCTTCCATAAAATTTCGTTCCAAAAATTTAAAAAAAGAACAAAGACGTGATCTTAAGTCAGGATTCGAACCCCTGAACCGATAGTTTCACTCCTTCGTTTAGCCTTAGATGAAACGAATGCAACAAGTGTCTTGAACTTTTTTTCACCTAGCCTCCATTCGCCAAACGTCCGAAAAAGAACTTCGTTCCAATTATAATGTATCAACTATGTGAATAACATCGCATCATCTGTTGTTCTTTATTGATGAAACTCGATCAATTAACTATAGACTGTGTTTTCGTATTCATTATACCTACAAAGGCTACAAATACTCGTATTTTCACTTCAAATGAAAATATTAGTTTTTCACTTCGTCTAATTTCAATTGTATTGAATGAAATTATCTTCTACTGTAGGTTTTACAATGTTATTTTGGGAGCGGTCAGTTAGGCGCAAAATCAAACATTTGGCATTATTATATTGAGAACTAGCTGATGCTCGCGACATCGTCCGCGGGGATTTAATTTTTAACCCCCGACGCAAAAAGAGGGGTGTTATAAGTTTGACGTAGATGTCTGTCTGTCTGTCTGTCTGTGTGTGTGTGTGTGTCTGTCTGTGGCATCGTAGCGCTCAAATGGATTACTATTGCATATTTTAACATGGAAAAGTAGTTATTGTGACATAGCTGTGATAGTTAGACATATAGTACCACGAACTTTTTTGTAGATATTGATGTTAATATATATATAGCTGCTGGGGCTGATTCACTCACTAACTGACTGATTGATCACCTCTCCTGTAAAATTTTGTATGAAAAATTTTTTTTTCACCGATTGTTTCGTATAGAGGACAAAAATTCATTCGGAGGAAAAATATGGAGAGAGCTGATGAGTGAGGATTTCGGAGACGGGTGAGGAGCACGGCTATGTTATCAAAGATAGGTGGGGGGTACTCGAACAAATGTCATTCAAAACCTCATCCAATTGGCAGTGAGCTGAAAAAAAATTCAAAATGGTGGAAAAAAGATGGCGGCCATACAAATTTCGTTGGTCTCTATCTCGGGGATTATAAAAGATGGAAGAGTGGTTTCTTGGCAAAAGATAATCAAGACCCGAAGGTCTACTTGACGAACAGAAAAAAAATTCAAGATGGCGGATTTTTTTTTCTCCATACAAAATATATGGCGAATATTGAAGAGACTAGAAGCCGAGAACTATACAAGACTTTGATACGGTTCCTTTTCAAAATTTGTTCTTAGAGAAGAATTCTCACTCTGACAAATGATGAGATATGATGATCGAGGGTTTGGAAGGTGGGTGAGGAGCACGGCCAGGGTATTGAAGATAGGTGGGGTGTGCTTGAACAAAAGTCACTCCAAACCTCATTCAATTGCCAGTGAGCTGAAAAAAAAATCCAAAATGGCGGCTTCAAGATGGCGGTCATACAAATTTCGTCGGTGTATATCTCGGAGATTATAAACGATGGAATGGAAGAGTAATTTCTTGGCAAAAGATAATCAGGACCCGAAGGTCTACACCTTGGTGAATAGAAAAAATAAAATTCAAGATGGCGGAATTTATTTTTCGATACCAAACTATGGAAGACGAAGGTTCCTTTTCAAAATTTGTTTTTGTGGAAGAATTCTCATCCTGACATATGATTCGGAGAAAAAATATGGAAAGTAATGCTGATCGAGGATTTGGAAGATGGATGAGGAGCATGGCCAGAGTATTTAAGATAAGTGGGGGCTGCTCAAACAAAAAATACTCGAAACCTCATCCAATTGGCAGTGAGCTGAAAAAAAATTCAAAATGGCGGATTCAAGATGGCGGCTATAAGAATTTTATAGGTGTCTCTCTGAGGGAGTTTAAAAGATGAAAGAGTGGTTTTTTGATAGAAAATGATTAGGACCTGAAAGTCTACTTGCCGAGTAACAAAACCGCGGTCCGCTTGCGGGCCGCGCACCCACGCGCCCTACTAGTCTTCTATAAAACTGTAGTACATCACTTTGCGCTATTGTCAATAGTTTCCGCAGCGTACGCGATATAAGGATTTTTTTTGGTGTTTTTTTTAGTTTTAGTCGCCTATTCAATTCTAACAAACAAACAAATCTTTCCTCTTTATAATATTAGTGTAGATAGAGTTTGATCAGGAACCATGGAGTCGATTTATGAACAAAAAAACTGTTATAAAAGATTTCCAAAGATTTTTTTTCTAGTAATAGGAAGGAAATTTTCTGTTAATTTATCTGCTTAGGTAAGGTACACATAATCGTAGTTATAAGTTTTCGCCATACGTACTGACCTCTCCAAAACAATGTATAATTATTTATCTACTCCAACATCGAAAAGTTCCAATTTCGAATTTGACAGCTGAATCGAAATGAACCCTCTTTCGGTTTTGCTTCTCATTTCGATGCAGCTCGTTGTATGGGAGCTGAATCGAAATGGTTATCTTCTTAAAATAGGATACCTAAAGCTAAGGCTCTGAGTTCTGGCACTTTTGTACCGTTCATACGACAGAGGCGCCACAGGCGGCTGGTGGCGGCTTACGGAGTTACTTTTTGTTGACAGAGGCCCTAAGGGTTTGCCCTAAGGGCCTTAAGGTAAGGGGCCTTAGGGTGCGTTTTCGCAAAAAATATTCGCAAAAATAAACGATGAACGAGGCTCCGTCTAATTTCGGCCTTAATTAAACATGTGTAGGATTGATAAAAGTCCGTCTGACCGTTCGTCCGTACGTATGTCACAGTATTTTATTCGGAAACTATAAGGTGTAAAATTGAATGCACCTCAGATAATTTTGTTTGTTTTTTTTTAAATAAAAAAAAGAATATTAGACAAGCTGAACTTGATATTCTCCTCTCTCTTGCGGGAAGCGGGTGTTAGGCGTGCCGCGTGGGTACGGCAATAGTGCAATGGGTGGGGATCGAACCGTCGACCTTTAGGATTACTTAATTTACCTTAACTTTAATTTACTAACTTTTGACGTGATAACGTCTTATAAATCGATGAACACCGGCTGCACGCACGAAAAAGTGTCACGTTCCACCTGAGCCTGTGCGTGCAAGCGAGAGCGCGGAACAAGCGATAGAGAGGCACCATCGGCCCAAGCGTTGGCGTGTGACAACTTTATTCATCAATCTTTATTTATGACGCTATCACGTAAAACTATCGTACGCAAACCGACTTTACAGACAACCTATTTTTTTAACTGTCATAGTTTTTAGGGTTCCGTACCCAAAGGGTACCAACGGGACCCTGTTACTAAGCCTACGCTGTCCGTCCGTCCGTCCGTCCGTCCGTCCGTCTGTCCGTCCGTCCGTCCGTCTGTCAGCGGGCTGTATCTCGTAAACCGTAATAGATAGACAGATGAAATTTTCACATATTATGTATTTCTATTGTCGCTATAACAACAAATAATAAAAATTAAATTAAATTAAATTAAAAAAATTAAATTAAAATATTTCCATGGGTACATGGAAATATTTTTATTTAATTTTTTTTTAACGGAACCCTAAAAGAGCGAGGCCCGACTCGCACTTGGCAGATTTTTATAAAAGTGCCACGATTTTCAGGATATTTCCTGAACCCGAAAAACGAGGTTTTATTGAGTTTAAAAAGTCCACATTGCGACGTAAAGCAGTTCTTTTGTTCATAAAATCAACAAACAAACTAAGATTCAGCATAAACCACATATTTGTCAATACAGATTTTTCCAATAATTTTGATGATGTTGATAAGAAGGCCGGAAATGCTATACGTGCCGTGCTCAATCAACAAACTCTTCTTGTCTTGAGTCTTCTGTAGAGTCTGTTCAATACGTCAGTTGACATGGTTAGATAAAAATAAAAATCGGCCAAATGCGTATCGGGCCACGCGCAGTGTAGGGTTCCGTAGTTGCAAGTCACAAATATTATTGCTGACCTAGGATAGTGCTTTTATTTTATTTATGAATATTGATTATATTTTGAGTTCCATGGTTTAAATACTTTAATATACTACAAAATATGCAACTTACACTACGTGTAATACCTCCCTTAGAAGAAACAGATTTAACCAAACGGATCCCTGAATTGAAAAATGGTGTTCCCACACCCACATATTTTTGAAGGACCTATTCAACGACACCCCACACTATGAGATAGACGAGAAAAAAAAAATCATCCCCATTTTACATGTAGGGGAGAGGTACCCCAAAACAAATATTTTTCACAATTTTATTTCACCACTTTGTTGGCGTGATTAATATTTATACCCTTGTCAAATTACAAATTTCTAGTACCAATAGTCTCTGAGCTAAACCGCGGACGGACAGACAGACAGACAGACGGACGGACATGGCGAAACTATAAGGGTTCCTTGTTTACTACGGAACCCTAAAAATGGGTTTTAGTGAAATTGAGAAAGAGTCGTTGATGAATCAAACAGTTTAATAATATAAAAAATAAAAATAAATCTGATTTTAATTAAAAATAAACTATGCACCCATTAATGTGGTGTGGAAAGGTGATATCTATATCTATCTATACATATAATAAAACAGAAACGAAACCAATTCTGTACATGAAATAGATTCAAAAAAGGGTTTTTGTTTCTAATTGTGTTCAAGATACAGATATCAAAACAGAAGCTAATTTTTTTTTGTCTGTTTGTCTGTTTGTTTGTCCTTCTTTCACGTAAAAACTACCGCACAGATTTCTACAAAATTTTATACCGTCGTAGCTTATTACTCGGGTCAACTTTTTATCCCGGAAAATCAAGGAGTTCCCGAGGGACTTTAAAAACTAAATCCACGCGGACAAAGTCGCAGGCATCAGCTAGTATTATATAAATTGAAAACTTTTGATTCACAAAAGTTATGACTTATTGAACAGACTGTAACTATAAAATAGTTGCGTGACTGACTGACATAGAAGGCACAGCCTAAAGCAGTGAACCTAGATTTGACATATTGTGGAAAACTATTCCTATTGAACAGCAGTATGAGCAGCATATAAGCAGTGGTTACGACTGTGGTCTCCTATTCGGGGGGTCGCAGGTTCGGTCCCGAGTACGCACCTCTGACTTTTCGAAGTTAAGTGCGTTTAAGAAATTAAATATCATATGCTTTAACGGTGAAAGAAAACATCGTGAGGAAACCTGCACACCTGAGAGTTCTCCATAATGTTCTCGAAGGTGTGTGAAGTCCGCCAATTCACATTGGGCCAGCGTGGTGGACTATGGCCTATAACCCTTCTCTGAGAGGAGACCTCGCTCAGTAGTGAGCCGATGATGGGTTGATAATGATGATGATGATTCCTATTGAGTACCTTAGAGGCGCACCAAAGATAGCATTACTACGGCAAAGCCAAAAGGAAGTATGGGCGCCATTCGTTTCGTCGCCATTGGGGCTGTTCGCTGTCCCAAAAAACTGGGTTTTAACAAGTTGTTTTAAATTGTACACTGTTCTTAGTACACTGTTAAAGCCGTTCACTTAAGTAATAAATGAACATAGTGTCATCTTAATCGATTTAAGAAGAACGGTCTCTCACAGCGCTTCTCAATCTTATGGCTTATCATCCTACTCCTACTAATATTATAGATGCGAAAGTTTGTGAGGATGGATGTATGGATTGATGTATGGATGGATGTTTTTTACTCTTTCACGCCACAACCTATTTGGAATGGAGATAGCTCATACCCAGGTTTAACACAATATAAGCTACATTTTATCCCGAAAAATTATGAAGTTCCCGCGGGAATTAAAAAACCTTAATCCACGCGGACGAAGTCACGGGCATCATCTATACCCTGTCCAACCGTTTATTTTCTTTTTGACAGCTCAGTCTCACTCACTCTCTTTTTAAAACAAGTTTACAATACAATAGATACTATGCTATCAGTGTTTCCACAATGAGGGGAAGTTCCAAAAAGGCATTCTACATCAAAGGCAATTACAATTATTCAATACATGTTAAGATCGGCAAACAGAAAGTAGCCCCATTCCCGCCGTCGGCACCCGTTCACGAGCATGACGCATGACACAGCCGTTGCTTCGCTCAACCATAATTGAGGGAACGTAACAACCCGCATCACACATACATGCTAGCCTCAATAGTTCAGGTTGCGGAGTGAAAACCGAAAGATGGTTTTGTGCAATAAAGTTTTCTACTAACAATGTGTCAATAGACCAACTGTTAAAGGTGCGAACTGAAAACTGAAAGGTCGACGACGATTCAAACTATTTCAAACCCTACTATTTGTACTTTTGTTGTACCCGATGCGATGCTTTGTATAACGTTATTTTTTAGGGTTCTGTACCCAAAGGGTGCCAACGGGACCCTATTACTAAGCATCCGTTGCCCGTCCGTCCGTCTGTCAGCGGGCTGTATCTCGTAAACCGTAATAGATAGACAGTTGAAATTTTCACATATTGTGTATTTCTATTGCCGCTATAACAGCAAGTAATAAAAATAGAATAAAAATAAAAATAAAGGGGGCCCCCATACATGGAAAAGGAGTCGAAATAAAATTTTATTTTTTCCCCTGGCATGTGGGGTGTCATTGTCTAGAGCTCATTAAAGTGGAGTTCAAATATATATTTTTTATTTTTTAGCTACAAAAATGAAGAAATAGGGGGCCGTCAAAGTTGTCGGTTTTAGACCAATTTTGTTAGGGGGTCTATCTCAAAAACTAAACTAGTTAGGAATTTGAAATTTTGGTATATTATGTACTATATTTAAACAACAAATACTGAAAACACCGATTTATAATGCGGTTTGTAAGTTGTGACCGAAACAAACGAGCATTTTTTCCCTATATGCTAATTTAGTACTTTCTAAGAACTAAGATAAGACTAAGAAAAATATTTGGTCATATGTACGAAACCCAAAAAGAGCGAGGCCCGACTCGTACTCGGCCGATTTTTGTTTAAATGATCTAGAGATCTATGGTTATCTCTAAGATGTCTCCAGTACGTAGCGAAAACTTTGAGAAAAATTGATCCAAAGCCTTCTCAAAACAATTGAGATGGCTAATTCGATAAAAGCGGCAGTTTTGACGCAAAACACCTGGGCCCCCGGGCCCTATCGTTGATTGAATGAAAACACGCGTTACTTCGTCTTCCATTCCTTCCCGATCAAGAGATCGCTAGTCTCGATAGAATTACAAATTGCGGGATCGAATGCCATCCTTACTTAATATTATAAATGCAAAGTGTTTGTTTGTTGGTTTGTCCTTCAATCACGTAGTAACGGAGCAACGGATCGACGTGATTTTTTGCATGGTTATAGTTGTGGACCTGGAGAGTGGCATAGGCATTTTATCCCGGAAAATCAAAGAGTTCCCAATGGAATTTAAAAACTAATTCCACGGGGACGAAGTCGTGGGCATCAGCTAGTCATATTATAAGTATACATCTGCTGTATTTATTACGCCGCTACATCGTATCACTACTACTGTGTCTAAATAATTGTCAACCAAACATTATCAATACTCCAAACCTCAGTTCTGCTGGTGTTTGTCCGGCGCGTATTATATTCGGAACATTATCACATGAGTGAAAACGAACAGAGTCAACACTTCATACAATCGTGCTGTGCATAGTAGGTAGGTACCTACACTAGTTCTAGTAGGCACGGCGCCTATTTGCGTGTCCACTCGCGACTCTTGCGATGACTGCGTTACTCGCAAAACCGGTTTAAGCCAGTGGACAAGCTTATGGTCTTTGCGAAGTGCGTTGTTTTTTTTTCACTCTGTGTTTTTAATTTAAGATCTCCACGATACAGGTTCCCTAGTATGGAGGCCAAAGGCAAATATGACTAAGAATTTTTTCTTGTCAATAAATAAATATTTTATTATTATTTTTTTTAAGCTATTGCATAGCTTTTATCGCGGGCTTTGAACTAGGGCAAACAGTTTGAGCGCGGCGACTGAATCAAGAAATTCCGTAACGAAAAAAAACCTGACACCGTCCTTCAGTAAGCGTTCAACATTTTAGAGGTTCACTTTTAGCTCTGTTTGGCGCAGTGGGCGAGCGACCGCTTTCTTTAGATGTCGCAGGTTCGAATCTCACTCGCGAAGTAGTGACAGTGCGCTTTTCTTGTTTGTTTGTTTTTGAATTATTTTTTTGCATAATTTTTATTATGCAAAAAAAAATATTGCATAAATATTATAATTGCATAAGTTGTTAAAAAATGCTATGCAATAGCTTTACCGCGGCAGTCCCGGAGTGCCACTTATTTTTTTTTTTATTAATTTAAAGTTTTTTGAAAAATTGAATACATAAGCCCTTGCAATATGTAAGTCATTGACCTCCTAAAATAGTAGTGAGATAACTTGGAAGGGCCCGTGTACATTCATCCATTCCCTTATTGGCAGTCAATTTGGAATGCCCTACCGGCTTTTCAAACTAACTATAATTTGGATACTTTACTTTAAATCAAGTGTGAATAGGCGTCTTCTAGGCAAGCGCGTTCCATCTTAGGCGGCATAATTACTTACCATCAGATGCAATTGGAGTCAAGCGCTAGTCTATATTTATTATATTTAAAAAAGTTTCTACACGCCATTGTTTTACAGGAAGGCTAAGTCGCTTGGTGGCACGTCTTTGACTGTAGTGTGGTCACTAGCCACGGCCAAAGCTTTCAACCAAACAAATATTTGAATACCCTACTAAAATAGTTATAGTTTTTCGCACGACCTTTAGAAGGGCTGCCTCTGTAGGTCACTTAATCATGTGGCATTACGCCCAACAATGTCGATATTAAGTTTATTCGTGTATAATCCGTCAACATTTGCGAGTCAACAAGGATGCTGTGCTCTGTCTATTCTACACTATATTATGAAGCTCAGGAGTTCATGAAAAGGTTAATGCTGATCCTGAGGGCTTGAGCACATTTCCTCAAAACTGTAGCAGCGAATTCGCTGTTTCACCATGACTTCTTCACTATGATGACATGTGCAAAAGAAGGGAATTTTTTGAAGGGAAAAGGTTAAAATACCTAAGTATATTTTTTTTTAGAAATTATTTCTTTTACAAACAGCTTCCAACCATACCAATAGCTCTATGTACGAGTCAGAGTAGGTACAATAGTTTACTTAGAGCTTCACTGACCGCGAGATATTACGCTCGTAACGTACGCATATGTATGCAACAATAACATAACAATAGTCTGTAAACTCACTAATTCCCATGCTAATATTATATTCCCCTTGTTCCAGTCGGCTGCCTTCAAACTCGGATAGAAACGCTTAAACCATGGTGAGCGATATTTTAATACTGGTTACGTCAAGGGCAGGTAAAGGATTGGTCACACACCGAACACTGTTTCCAAAACCACGATTTTTGTAGCGAAGTTCTTTATCGCATGGTACGGACTTGGCGGTTGGGGACTAGGCGAAAAAAGTGTAAAAATTTTCCGTCACGAGTAGTTTAGACGGTTATACATAGCGCGTATGCTATTTATTACGAGATGGTTCTAACATGTGTGTGTGTGTGTGTGGTGTACATTGTACACAATAGTCAAAAAGTGACAGAGACAAACTTCTATTTGAATTTTTTTAAGGTTTCGTAAACTTGAACCCTCACTTCGTTTTTCAATCAGTGTCAAAATGGCCATGTTTGTTACAACTTAAAGCCTGTCCATCGTACCTGCTAGTTTCAAAGAAGCCTGTGGTACATTGCTTCAAAAACCTCCCTACTGAAATTGCTTCTGTCACGCCGTAACGCGCTGAGTTTGACTAAGGCTAAGCTCCAATAACTAAGTACTCGTTTATGACAATCTGTGCAAGTTTTTAACATAGAATATTAGCCAAGCTAATATCTAACATTTTCCTCTACCCCCAAAAAATAAGCGGAAAGCTTGTGCTAGTGGGTACGACACTAGTGCAACGGGTGGGGATCGATCCGCCAACCTGTTGTTTGTTGGTTTGTCCTTCAATCATGCAGCAACGCAGCAACGGATCGACGTGATTTTTTGCATGACTATAGTAGTTGAGTACTTGTGACATAGACTACTTTAAAAACAAATTTTCCGGGATAAAAAGTAGTCTATGTCACAAGTCCCGATCCGGGTTCCCGAAAGATTTAAACTCCACATTCGGAAAAAGCTAGCTGGGGCTATAAAGTTACTCAATACATTTTCTTTCCAGAAATTCAAGTTCTGTTCGGACGGTGATTGTCCATTGTGGGCGCTCGCAGCCTTGCACGCGCTCGGCAGTCAGCCGGCGCCCATCTTCAGAGCCTTACTGCGTCATGTGGTGGAAGAACAGCCTGTAAGTTTACTGTGTATCACTCATCGAATTATGACGCGTAGAAGCGCAATAGTCGATGTGATAAGCCATTTTTAACAGACTTCTCAACAAAAAAGGACGTTCTCAATTTGTCGGAATCTATTTTGATGTGAAACATCTATAGCCGCACGTAAAACAGATTTCTGGCGTGGCGACGCATGCCGTGGCGAATTTAGTTCCTATCACAATCTGTTCTTTTCTGCATATTACTTTTACAAAATAATGTCGATGTTTCACATCTGCCAGGCGTCCCGTGACGGCTCTCATATTTTTAGGGTTCCGTACCAAAATGGTAAAAATGGAACCCTTATGGTGAGACTTTCTCCGTCCGTCCGTCCGTCTGTCACAGTCGATTATTTCAGTAACTATTAAAGCTATCGACATGAAATTTGGCATAGTTGTGTATAATAGTGGCCTAACATCACTGGAATACAGAAAAATCGAAAATTATTTTTAGTTTTATTAAAAAAGGGGGAAAATCGGGGGTTTGAAATTTCAAAGTAAAATAACTATACCGAGTGGGGTATCATATGAAAGGCATTTACTTGTGCATTCTAAAACAGTTTTTTATTTATTTCTATATATAATAGTTTTTGATTAATCGGCCAAAATGTCGATAAAAATACCGTTCCCCCCGCTTATCTCCGAAGTTTACCAATCGAAAAATCGGAAATAATTATGGTCAATAGAGGTTTATGTATATTTTACAGGAAAAATAAAAGCAATGCGAAAATTATTTTAGTTTGATGAAAAATCTGAAATAATTGTGGTTAATAGAGGTTTATGTATATTTTACAGGAAAAATAAAACCAAAGCTCTAACTAGCATAGTTTTTTTTTATATTAACAATAAACCTCTACAAACAAAGTTAACGATAAATAAGCAAATTAATATAATATTATCGTTTTACTTTTACTTTTGGAGTACGGAACCCTTGGTGCGCGAGTTCCGACTCGCACTTGGCCGGCTTTTTTTATGTATGTTCACCGATTACTGAACCTGATTACTGAACCTGATTACCTGAATTAATTTGTAATTCTGTTTTGTGTTAAAAATGTACATTTATATTTAGTTGTTTTTTGATAGATTAAATAGGCGATTACATAATATATTATTATACTTCTCATGAAAAAAATCTTTTGATACGCTGAGCGCTAGTAAGTGTTTTGATTTTTTTGATGAGAAGCATAGGTATTGTTGTAATTAGTATAAAAGAAAGTTGCAAAACAAACAAAAACGTGTGTAAGTACTTTATACCACACGACTGAAGTAAAAATTACGAAACTCCCCAAGTCAAGCGTGCGTTAAGAAGTGTTACTTCTAAAATAGACGAAAAATCTCCTTCAGTATCGGAAGGCAGCGTGATCTTTTTTGCGTAGTGCGCGGGGACCCTTGGAGGCGGGGACAGAAAAGTTTGGCAATAATAAAAACATAGCCCAACTCGTGGCCAACATTACATCCAACTAAATTACGCAATTGCTCGACCATTCGAAGTTGGAAGTTGAAAACAGCGAAACACCTTATTATTACGACTGGCGCAAACTTCACGCGATGTCGAAACTCCTCGAATTGTTGATTTGTTCCAGTGAGCTTGGATAAGAAGATAATTAGGTGGGCTTTAATAAAATTGAATACTCAGTACTGGTCCGCTTTTAACAGTGTTATTTCTATACATATAAATAAAGTTTCTGTCTTGATTTTGAAGTATCTGTCTATTTCTAACGGTTTATGTTTTACCGATCACCAGATTTAATAAAACATACTTAATGAAGGCAAAAATAGAAAATGATCACCAAAATTAAAACGCAAAAAAATCAAAATATCATTCAATTATTTCTTTAACATCTTGTTACCTTCTTGTTACTATAATATCTACTTACCTACCCATGCAAAAAATAACGGCGATTCGTCCGTCAATATGTGCTTCAACGGTGAAGGAAAACATCGTGGGGATACCGGCACACCTGAGAGCGAAGCAACGGCTGGGGTCATGCGTCATGCTCGTGAACGGGTTCCACCGGCGGGAATGGGGCTGCTTTCTATCTGCCCGTCTTAACATGAATTGAATTGTAGTACGCTTTTTTGGAACTTTCCTTCATTGTGGGAATATTATATTCTATTCTAACAAAGTGGCATGGGATAGTCGGCTTGGCATCCAGCTGCCCACAGAGGCACAAGATAGTATAAAAAACTTATTACAATGTAATAGCTACATTATAATATTGTAAAATGAATATTTTGAAAAGAGCAACTGCTGAGTTTCTTGCCGGCTCTTCTCAGCAGAGTCCGCTTTCCGACCCGGTGGTAGAGTCATAACGTGTCATAAGAGCCACAGGTTGGCCTATGTGAAATAAATAATATTGAATTTTAAGAGTTCTCCGTATAATGATGTTCTGTTGATGAGCAATTTTAGTCAATCATACCCATAGATCATACCTAGTTCCATGTAACTAAGGTGAACTATTCTCTATTATTAGGGTTCCGTACCAAAACGGTAAAAATGGAACCCTTATGGTGAGACTTTCTCCGTCCGTCCGTCCGTCTGTCACAGTCGATTATTTCAGTAACTATTAAAGCTATCGACATGAAATTTGGCATAGTTGTGTATAATAGTGGCCCAACTTCATTGGAATAAAGGAAAATCGAAAATTATTTTTAGTTTTATTAGAAAAGGGGGAAAATCGGGGATTTGAAATTTCAAAGTAAAATAACTATAGGTACCGAGTGGGGTATCATATAAAAGGCCTTTACTTGTGCATTCTAAAACAGTTTTTTATTTATTTCTATATATAATAGTTTTTGAATGGCCAAAATGTCGAAAAAAATACCGTTCCCCCCCCCTTATCTCCGAAGTTTACCAATCGAAAAATCTGAAATAATTATGGTCAATAGAAGTTTATGTATATTTTACAGGAAAAATAAAATCAACGCGAAAATTATAGTTTAATTAAAAAAGGGGGAAAATCAGGGGTTTGAAATTTCAAAGTAAGATAATTATACCGAGTGGGGTATCATATGAAAGGCCTTTACTTGTGCATTCTAAAACAGTTTTTTATTTATTTCTATATATAATAGTTTTTGAGTAATCTACCAAAATGTCGAAAAAATACCGTTCCCCCCCCCCCCCCTTATCTCCGAAGTTTACCAATCGAAAAATCTGAAATAATTATGGTCAACAGAGGTTTATGTATATTTTACAGGAAAAATAAAATCAACGCGAAAATTATTTTAGTTTAATTAAAAAAGGGGGAAAATCAGGGGTTTGAAATTTCAAAGTAAGATAATTATACCGAGTGGGGTATCATATAAAAGGCCTTTACTTGTGCATTCTAAAACAGTTTTTTATTTATTTCTATATATAATAGTTTTTGAGTAATCGGCCAAAATGTCGAAATAAATACCGTTCCCCCCCCCCCCCCCTTATCTCCGAAGTTTACCAATCGAAAAATCTGAAATAATTATGGTCAATAGAGGTTTGTGTATATTTTACAGGAAAAATAAAACCAACGCTCTAACTAGCATAGTTTTTTTTATATTAACAATAAACCTCTACAAACAAAGTTAACGATAAATAAGCAAATTAATATAATATTATCGTTTTACTTTTACTTTTGGAGTACGGAATCCTCGGTGCGCGAGTCCGACTCGCACTTGGCCGGTTTTTTATATTATGTATGTTGTCTGTGATTCGAGTGTGTCATGGCGAACTGCACTGTACGTATCGTCTATTCGTATTGTACCTATTAATTGATAATAGGGTATTTGACTAAATTAAAAATATCGTTTCATTTGGTGTCATCCTAAAAGATTATTATCTAAAAACATTATTCCATACGACAAAACTAAAAAATAAAGTTTTATTTAATTAGAAAACATTAAATAAAATTGCTATAATTCCGGCCATGGTCACGTGATCGAAAACGTTCCGTGATCTCGAATGACGTCACAGTCCACACCACCTATGGGCTGTGGAATTGTCATTGTTTGAAATGTGAACTGTGACGTCATGAGAGCAAATGGAACGTTTCGGCGGCAATTTAGTTTTTTGAATTTATTTCTCGATTTTTATGAAAAATACTGAAAATTATATAAATATACGTTTTGTTAGCTTCAGCATAGCATTATTAACAATTTAAGATGATTTTCTAAAAGTAGTCAAATACCCTATTATGTGTTGTTTCAAATACTAATTAATAAATTCTTATTTCAATCTGCTGCTCTGCTAATATGTTCTCAAAGGCATATGAAGTCTGCCAATCGGCACTTGGCCTGACTGATAGGAATATATGGCCTTACCCCATCTCATTCTGAGACCTCAATGTCCTCTATAATTAATCGTAATCTATGGACTCTATGGTAAACACTATACTGGATGCTGGCATATTTTTGAACCTACGAGTATTAGCTGGCATTATGATTGACGCCATTTTGGCGCTGTAAACAGTTACGAACGTCCAAGGAACTAAAATTAGTGAGGGTTGCCATTTATTTATTTATTTATTTATTTATTTATTTATTTAATTTAGGAAAGCCAACAGTTGATACAATAATAAATTTATAATTAAATAACCAACTTATGAGAGTCACTTGATTAAATGCTCAACTAATTATACGCTATCACAACATGCTTTAACAATTACTTAATGTGCATACAATAAGAATAATTACTTAAATTAATTTGCTAACCTATCCTAGATATTATACAATTCTATTGACATCTGATAGTTGATACTTTTTGGCACTTCCTGCATCCTTATAATATTAGTTCCAGAGACATTCGTATGTCAAATGTGGCGCTTCAAAATGATCCATAATTTAAGCTGTTATAAAGACAGCCAGTCCAGTATTAATCATAGATTAATGATGATTATAGAGGTCAGTGATTGTCATGAATGAATAAATATTGACACTGCCAAACACAGTAGGTACCCTCACTTGGTCAGGAGGTAAGCAAGTGAATAGAATGCATTATTCGGTAGTCATTAGATTAGACTGGCGTCAAAGACGCGCTAAAAGCTTACTTTGGCCAAATATCATTTCTGTGTGACAGATAGTAAGTAAATAACAAGTAAAAAATATCTTATTCTATTTTAGAAATACGGGCAAATACCTCTTATATCATAGGTATAAGTAAGTATAAAAATATGATTAGGGGTGGAGTAAAATACTTAATACTTACTGTAGCTGTTAGCTAATCGACCGAGCGAAGCGAAGGTCTTTGAGTCTACTTGAGTGAATTTGCACTTGTCCGTCCGTCCGTCCGTCCGTCCGTCCGTCCGTCCGTCCGTCCGTCCGTCTGTCAGAGCCTTATAACTTCTGAATTACTGAACGAAATTACTTCAATTTTAGATATAATATGTAAACCGATGGCCTCCAGCCGAAAATGGCTTAAAAAGTTATAAAAATCTTTATTTCAGGGGGGCTCTCATAGAAGCGAATGCGAAGAAAAAAAAAAAATTTTGCGTTTCATAGGTTTACAGTACCTCATTTTAAAGATAATTTGGAACAGAGTACAAAAGTATTTTTTTTTAAATTTTTTTCCTAAAATTGACGAAATGGGGGGCTTTCAAAGTGGAGATTATATTTGACCTCAGAACGGAATAACCATTGAAAGCTGGGGCTTGAAAGTTTTACAATTTTAGCGTAATATCATGTACTTGAACAACAAATACTAAAATTAGATAAATGTAATAAGGAAACTAAATTATTTAACTTTTAATGAGCAGCAACAACAGAACTTCACAATGATGTCAATAGATGGCGCTCTCATCTCATATAGCAAATGCAGCTTTATGTAACATACCTATTATTCAATTATTGTAAGATTATTATTTAGTCATTTAGCAAACATCAATAAAACTTCACGTTGCAGTTTGTTTTTACATATTTCTGATCGTGTCAATAGTTGACGCTGTGTACAAGTAATTTAATTTGAATGTTCCAAAAAACTATACCTAAGTTTGATTGAGGCCTTGAGGATTTCACTATAACAGTTCCCTAACCTTTACGGGCTACCTATGTTAAGTTAGTTGACACTTTCTGTCAACTTTGTTATTACGAACCTCTACGGGACAACTAAAGGTGAAAATGACATTGGGATGTTAGAATTGTATTTAGGGGCTACCTATGTAAAGAGACTTCTACAAATGGGATGATTTAGGTATGGTTGGTGAAAACAGGCATAATAATAATGTCAATTTTGATCGTCAATTATGGGAAACCGTTACCGCGAGGTCTCAGTTCGGGGCGAACCACTAGTTATACTAATTTTATATGTTTAAACTAACAGTTCACGTATATTTCACTTATTTTGGAAGAACCAAAAAATGATTTATTTTTTACATAATTATGTTATGCTGTTGCCCTAATTAGCGAATAGCACAGAATATATAATAGCAACACTTTACCCCACCACCTGAACAGATAAATTGGTGGATCTATACTCTTACGAATTGTGAATGACGTCATTTGGGTGTAGGTTAATGCGAGTGACGTTGAGCAGTAAAAAATAAATAGCATGCCTACGATCTAAAGCCTCAATTTTATTTCACAGGACGACGGCATCATGGAAATATTAAAGGACACCAATTTGTGTGAGTTTATTTTATTTTCTCTGCTATATTCTTCAGTTAACCCGAGTCCCAAGGGTAAATAGGTATTTACCCTCTTTATAAGCTTTTCCTCTATGGTGAGGTCACCATAGAGGAAAAGCTTATAAAGAGCGTGCAATATTTATACCTATTCTTAGATTTTCCTATTTATTTATTTTAGTTTTAATTTTATTAGGATTGTCACAGGAGGACGGAGGTGATTTTTTGTATCATAATAAACCCCCTTTTGACCCCGCGTCGAATTAGGTTTTGGGGTAGAATTTTTAAAAACCGAAATAGTAGGACTTTTTGACCGAGCGAAGCGAGTTCTCTGAGTCTACTAGAGTGAATTTGCTCTTGTCCGTCCGTCCGTCCGTCAGAGCCTTATAACTTTTGAATTACTGAACGTAATTACTTCAAATTTAGATATAATATGTAAACTGATGGCCTTCAGCCGAATATTGCATAAAAAATTATAAAAACCTTTATTTCAGGGGGGCTCTCATAGAAGTGAATGCAAAGTAAAAAAAATTTTATCGCGTTACATAAAATTGTTACAAATCATTTTAAAGATAATTTCAAACCGAGTACAAAAATATTTTTTTTAATATTTCCCTTAAAATTGACGAAATGGGGGGCTTTCGAAGTGGAGATTTAATACGCTCGCTTGAAGACGCTCTCTAGCAGAATCGTCTATGTATTTTCAAGCTGATTTCATTTTTTTATTTCACTTATATCCTGTACTTGAACAACAAATACTAAAATTATATGAATATTATAAAGAAACGAGATTATTTAATTTTTAATGGGCATCAGTAATTCATATAGCATCAACATAGCTTCACAATAATGCTAATAGATGGCGCAGTCTTTAAATATTCCATGGAAGTAGGAGTTACGACTATCCCAAAAACAGTTTTGCGTCGACCATTATTATTTAGTTACATAAAATAATAACATATTATTCAATTAAAATTATTGTTTAGTTAAATATCAAACTTCAATAAACTATTAATTACTGCATATTGTATATTTTCTATTCGCGTCGATAGATGACGATTTGTACAGATGCCCGTAACCCGTTTTCACACGTTAGTACTTATTAATTCGATGTTTTCACTAAGGTTGCCTAACCTTTACGGGCTACCTATGATAAGTTAGGTGATGATTTCTGTCAACTTCTTTATCACGATCCTGTACGGGACACCTAAAAGGACATTGGGACGGATGTTAGGACTTAGGATTGTATTTAGGAGCTACCTACGTAAAGAGACTCCTACTTAAGGGATGATTTAGGTATGTTTGGTGAAAACGAGCATAATAATAATGTCAGGTCTGGTCGTCATGTATCGATTGAATTAATAATCATGGGATACCGTTACCGCGAGGTCTCAGTTCGGGGCGAACCACTAGTTGAAAACCGAAATAGTAGGACTTTATTTCTAATCGAAAGCCAAAACATATTATTATTGTCGCCAGCATCGCGCGAGGAGTGCGCGCGCGCGGCGGCCGTGCTGCGCTGGGCGCTGCAGCAGGCGTGGCGCTGCGGCTGCAGCGGCGTGCAGCTCGCGCGGGACCTGCTGGTGCTGGGCGTGCCGCGCGCGCACGCCGCCGCGCTGGCGGACGCGGCCGACACCGGCAGGGAGGCGTACGAGGCGCAGGTCCGGAGCGGCGGGTTCATGGGTGAGCAGCACTCGCATCGCTCAGTGCGTGCAGCTCGCGCGGGACCTGCTGGTGCTGGGCGTGCCGCGCGCGCACGCCGCCGCGCTGGCGGACGCGGCCGACACCGGCAGGGAGGCGTACGAGGCGCAGGTCCGGAGCGGCGGGTTCATGGGTGAGCAGCACTCGCATCGCTCAGTGCGTGCAGCTCGCGCGGGACCTGCTGGTGCTGGGCGTGCCGCGCGCGCACGCCGCCGCGCTGGCGGACGCGGCCGACACCGGCAGGGAGGCGTACGAGGCGCAGGTCCGGAGCGGCGGGTTCATGGGTGAGCAGCACTCGCATCGCTCAGTGCGTGCAGCTCGCGCGGGACCTGCTGGTGCTGGGCGTGCCGCGCGCGCACGCCGCCGCGCTGGCGGACGCGGCCGACACCGGCAGGGAGGCGTACGAGGCGCAGGTCCGGAGCGGCGGGTTCATGGGTGAGCAGCACTCGCATCGCTCGGTGCGTGCAGCTCGCGCGGGACCTGCTGGTGCTGGGCGTGCCGCGCGCGCACGCCGCCGCGCTGGCGGACGCGGCCGACACCGGCAGGGAGGCGTACGAGGCGCAGGTCCGGAGCGGCGGGTTCATGGGTGAGCAGCACTCGCATCGCTCAGTGCGTGCAGCTCGCGCGGGACCTGCTGGTGCTGGGCGTGCCGCGCGCGCACGCCGCCGCGCTGGCGGACGCGGCCGACACCGGCAGGGAGGCGTACGAGGCGCAGGTCCGGAGCGGCGGGTTCATGGGTGAGCAGCACTCGCATCGCTCAGTGCGTGCAGCTCGCGCGGGACCTGCTGGTGCTGGGCGTGCCGCGCGCGCACGCCGCCGCGCTGGCGGACGCGGCCGACACCGGCAGGGAGGCGTACGAGGCGCAGGTCCGGAGCGGCGGGTTCATGGGTGAGCAGCACTCGCATCGCTCGGTGCGTGCAGCTCGCGCGGGACCTGCTGGTGCTGGGCGTGCCGCGCGCGCACGCCGCCGCGCTGGCGGACGCGGCCGACACCGGCAGGGAGGCGTACGAGGCGCAGGTCCGGAGCGGCGGGTTCATGGGTGAGCAGCACTCGCATCGCTCGGTGCGTGCAGCTCGCGCGGGACCTGCTGGTGCTGGGCGTGCCGCGCGCGCACGCCGCCGCGCTGGCGGACGCGGCCGACACCGGCAGGGAGGCGTACGAGGCGCAGGTCCGGAGCGGCGGGTTCATGGGTGAGCAGCACTCGCATCGCTCGGTGCGTGCAGCTCGCGCGGGACCTGCTGGTGCTGGGCGTGCCGCGCGCGCACGCCGCCGCGCTGGCGGACGCGGCCGACACCGGCAGGGAGGCGTACGAGGCGCAGGTCCGGAGCGGCGGGTTCATGGGTGAGCAGCACTCGCATCGCTCAGTGCGTGCAGCTCGCGCGGGACCTGCTGGTGCTGGGCGTGCCGCGCGCGCACGCCGCCGCGCTGGCGGACGCGGCCGACCGTTTGAATCTGTATTAAACAAATTCTAGATAGGTATAGAGGTAGTATAGAGATGCCAGCGCCACAGAATACCTTCATTGTACAGACCAAGCGCATATTTCCCTCAACTTCCCTATAACTCGTGTAATTCAATAATTTCTCTTTTTCATTCTAATGGTTTGTATCTAAAGCTTAAACCCGTTCGTTCCCAGTGAACAAATTGACCGATATATCCTTGTCGCCCGGCCCCGAGGGCACCGTGGACGCGGTCGCGCTCACGCTGCGCTCGGACGATGTGTTCGCGGGCGAGCGGCGCGCGGCCACGCTGCTGGCAGACAAGGCGCAGCTGCGCGCGCTGCTGCACGAGCTGCGGCGAGCCAAGCGGAGGATGGACGACATCGACGACGAATAAAGTATCATTAAAATGCTTCTCTTTATTTTCTGATCCCTTGACTTCAGCTGTTCATAAGATAAGATAAGCTACATATTGAAACACTTTTTAAAGAACAGTGGAGTTTTCTGCTCGTTGTTGTCGATTGGAACGACATTCCGAACCAGTAACTGTAGATTCACTCGGCGATTCAAAAGCACTTCTGGGGGTATCTCTATTTTGACGTTTCCAGTCACAGATGAATGATGATGTATGCCAGATAGGTACCTATTTCCCACGTATTTCCAGTGACCAGTCCGAACTGAAAGCTGTCAAATCCGCATTCCTTCATACATATTCGGCCGTAATTGAAAGTTTTCTTTAACAATTAAGTAATTTGAATTTCACCAACGTAAAATAAGTCTTAACCGAGCGTTTTGATATTTTGGCAGACTTTCAATACAAATACTGTCAGAACGCCCAATTTATTCCTGGGTTAAACATCACTCGACGTTGGTGAAATCGGCAATAAATGACCAAGATAGTGAATAAACCCCCAGATCAAGTCACTCACTGGTCTTCCACTTATATCCACAATTAGAAAAGCTGAGGACCGGATAGAGTTGTAACTTGTAGGTTATAGACCAGCCTGGAGTTACCAATGACACGAAGGCATTTACATACGAACACGACCGTCAGCAAAAAAGTTTGCGACCAAGAAGAGATGACCCTTGACTCCACAAGCTATCCACAAGACATAATCTACATGTTACTTTTGTTTTGAAAAGAGCTACTGCTGAATTTCTCACCGGCTCTTCTCAGATGAATCTGTTTTCTATAACTTAAGGTGGATTATACGAGTCTGCCCGCGAAATTCAAATTTAATTTGGTTTTTCCCATTTTGTAAACTAATACGACAAAGTAGGCTTATGGCATTCTAATTGCGCCAGTAGAATTATCATCTTCACAGGTTTACATAAAAAATTTTACTTGAAAGTGACCAGTTTAAGAAATTAATCAAAATACCGAGTTGGACGTGAGTTACTCACAAATTAGTCAGTATTTTGATTAATTTCTTAAACTGGTCACATTCAAGAAAACTTTTTATGAAAACCTGTGAAGATGATAATTCTACTGCCGCAATTAGAATGCCATTAGCCTAACCAAATTAAATTTGAATTTCGCGGGCAGACCCGTAGCGTCTTGACTTGTCATAAAAGCCACAAGTTGGTCTATGACTACACTAAAGTATAATTTTGATCTTCGTTCTCTAACTTAAAATATCATTTCTTTGATCTTTCATAGGTCTACTTGTGAAGTGCTCTTGGCTCTTCAAGACTGTTTCACCCATAAACCGATACCCGCAAGGAGAACATCGTAACTCACTTTTTAGCGATTTTGAGTTAAAATCACATTCTCAGTAAATAGAAGATGCTCTTTTTGCGCTCAACGCAAAATGAGATACGATGTTTTTCCTTACAGGTGTCGAAACATAGTATTCCTATTTTCTTACACTTCTTGGTTCACCGGTTCAGAAAGCGGATTCTGCCGAACGAATCCCGAAATCCCGAACCGAAAGGAGCAGACACGAAAGTTAAAATAAAAAAATATTTTTAAAAATACCGACCTTCAAACGGCCCGCGCCACTCCAAAGTAGGTATATACTTTATTGTTGATATTTTAAAAACCACTCGCCCGATTTCGATAAAATTTCAATGGGACCACCTGGGAAGTATACGCCTTCAAACGAAAAAACAGAAACAAAAAAAGAATTTTTCAAATCGGTTCAGGCGTCTTCGAGTAATCGGTGAACATACAGAAAAAAAATATTCCAACGAATTCAGAACTTCCTCCTTTTAGAATAGAATAGAATAGAATAGAATAGAAATATTTTTTATTCAAATAAACTTTTACAAGTGCTTTTGAATAGTCGATGAATCTACCACTGGTTCGGAATGCCTTTCCTGCCGAGAAGAACCAGCAAGAAACTCGGCGGTTGCTCTTTTCAAAACAAATTTACAATACAGTAAATACTATGCTATATATGCAGTGTTTCCACAATGAGGAAAGTTCCAAAAATGCAAACCGACTAACTTCTAGCTTAAGATGGGCAGACATAAAGATTTTTTGAAGTCGGTTAAAAATAACATTTATCCATCTGAAATTATAGAAAGAGTCGCGGTCGGTGTGACAAAAAATGCATATTATTATTAATATCACAATTTATTATTTCCAAAAATAGCAGTCTTTCTTTTTATTTCTATAACAATTCATACTTTAAGTTACATAATGATTACATTTAATAACTAACCAACGGTGGGTTCATAAATTATTAATTATTTATTGCATTATAACAAAGTATTTATATTAATTTACCAACATTAACATAAGTATAAGCTGCACAGCAGCAATAAAATGCCTATCAAAATTACATCTTTTAAATTACATCAAAATCGGTTCAGATAATATTATTAACTAGTGATTAGCCCGAACTAGGTTCCTCGCATGAACCTATGTCAGAGATGAGTAGCAAGAAATACATTGTTATCTCTGTTTAAATCAAATTACTCTAAAAATTATACTAGATGGCGTTCTCTTGATTTTATTATTGAAATCGACGAAGTATCGTATTTTATTGTTCTGGTTAGTCATATTATGGGGGCTCAGTACGCGCGAACGAAGTTGTCGGCGCACGTGGGTAACCTGCTTGCTATTTCACCTAACATTGTGTGAGAAAGAGATAGACTCAGTGTAGCGAGTGCATGCGCGCATACTTCCGTGCTACCGTCCCGCTCCCGCTCCGTGTCGGGTGAGAGGCGCGATAATTTACACCGAAATCGAGCGCGCGAATAGGGTTGAACAGTCGTTTGGGAAAAATGTTTTTGAGAAAAAACTACTAAACGTATGTTTACAAAGTAAAATTATTTGAACTGATGAATAAATAAACTATGTCTAATGATAATTTTTTTTGGAATTTTCATACTCCTAATGTTATTTATTTGCGCCAAAAGTTGTCATAAATTTAGTGTGAAAATGACGATCTTAACTTTTCAGCGAATATTTTTTTCACTATTTTATATATCAATAAACCTAGATAATGACGAGGCAAATCGACATAATACTTAGTTTTGAGCGTAAAATATCAAATAATGTAGTAATCACTCATCTACGTTTGTATGAAGAAGGTACTGGCTTGCGTCCCCTTATTGTTTATTTCTAGGACCAAAATATCATACATTTAGGATTGGTAGTCGCTTCGCACCTACTAGATACCGTCGGCGTACTAGTAAATTGCGGCAATTCATAGTACGCGTGAACTGGCCTACTCAGTCTCGTAGCAACCAATGCTTGACGGTTTCAAACAAACTATGGTATTACGATTTATGGAGATATTGTTTGTAGCAAGGGCAGTACTAGTGGCGACTAAGCAACCAGGCCTAGATCTATGCAGAAACATAATTTCCATAAAATCATATAAAAATAGCAATTTTTTTATTAGTGTTTTAAGTGTTCTTCGCGCAATTGTATTGAACTCCTATAGATAGCGTAATATCTGAGACACCTAGATTAATTATAGCTTGGCAAAAGTCTAGAAACGGAATTAGTTTTTTCGATGACGTGATTTTCTGGTTGCTACCTTTTCAATGTTACTCTTTTGGCAACGACCTTATACCCAGTAGACGCCTAATGTAGGGTGAACACTGACATGAACATGAACTTATATTAATTCACGTCCATTTTGAACAACGATCTTTTACCCTGGCTATAAGGTCGTGGGGCACATAGTTCGAAGAGCTGATGGTCGTTGGGGTCCCAAGGTGCTGGAGTGGCGACCCCCCCACCGGGAAACGCAGTGTTGGCAGACCCCCCACCAGGTGGACCGACGACATCAAGCGAGTCGCAGGGAGCCGCTGGATTCAGGCGGCGCAAGACCGAGGCCTGTGGAAGTCCATGCAAGAGACCTTTGTCCAGCAGTGGACGTCTATCGGTTGATAAAGAAGAAGAAGAAGAAGATAAGGTCGTTGGCTAGTAAAATCCAGATAACCTTGACTACAATTATAAACATTTAGTTCCCGCCGCCCGCGCGCCTCATCTGGTTGACTGTATTGTCTGCATAGCGAATGAATAGGTATTAGGCGTCTACTAGGTATAAGGTCGTCGCTCTTTGGGTTGCTAGATTCAAAATTAATTAGCGATAGAGGAGCCCATATTTTTTTCTACTTTTTTCGAAAATATACGCGAGCGTTGTTCTAATAAACGTCGTAAGGAATCTATACTTTCTATGTCAAAATATTACGTCTTCAATCTTCCGTGTTGATTTTTTTAAACATCTGTTATATGTCTGACTTCCGACCGGGTTGGGATGCTTCAACTTCTTCGCGGATAACTTTGGTATACGACTATTGAAGTCTTCCGACTGGGTATAGTTCTTGCAATTCACGAGGGCGACTGACTTATGGTTGTGTGTGTGTCGTATCTGTATAAGTGTGAGCGAGCGCAATGCTCGCGCCTGCCCGCTCCCACCTAGGCTTTGACAGGCACGCACACTTATGCAATGTGCATGTACACGAAGTAGCCACGAGTAAAGCTCACTCGCCTTCGTGAATTGCAAAAACCTTACCGGGTAGGTTCCCACTTTGGAATGCCCCCCAGCCCGTTATACGAAATGTTCATGAAGGAGAGATTTTGGTCAGAGCGTTGAATCTTTGCCGGCTCCTTTTTTTGAAAAATGCTCGTTTTTGAACTTTACCTCGTTTCCCGTTTCTTCGCTACGACGTTCCTCGCCGAGTCGAGAGGTGCATAAATTGACGGCTGAAAATAAACAAAACCAGATTTAAATACATAAAAAAACTTTTTGATTTGATTGGACATGAACGAGACAATACAATTTTGTTGGTTTATCGGTTTATCCATATTGCTGCGTGATTGAAGGACGAACTAAAAACATTTATAATAAGAGTAAGGATCATGCTAAAAGGTATATACGGCGTATTTTAAAAACTTAAATGCCATTATCGATTTGCCTTCACTCTCTTTGCGACAGTATAAAAGATTACTGTATCAATATATTGAAATTGCATCAAAATCTCATTTATGCTCTTTCAACCTTATTTTTGTATTATATTCAACCTTAATAATTAAATAAACCTTAAATGTATAATATGTATGTTAACTTTTTGTAAGTATGTAGTTGCTAGTTGGCAAAGTGCAAACCCGCTTTTGCACTTTGTTTTTATATATATATATATATATATATATATATATATATATATATATATATATATATAGACCAGCACTTGACTGCAATCTCACGTAGCCTGGGATGGAGCGCGCTTGCCTAGAAGCCTTGCCTATTCACTCTTGATTTAAAGGTACCCAAGTTATAGAAGCATTGATAGCCTAGTGGTTAGGACTGTGGTCTCCTATTCGGGGGGTCGCAGGTTCGATCCCGGGTACGCACCTCAGACTTTTCGGAGTCAAGTGCGTTTAAGCAATTAAATATCACTTGCTTCAACGGTGAAGGAAAACATCGTGAGGAAACCTGCACACCTGAGAGTTCTTCATAATGTTCTCGAAGATGTGTGAAAACCGCCAATTCGCATTGGGCCAGCGTGGAGGACTATGGCCCTTCTCTGAAAGAAGACCTGGCTCAGTAGTGAGCCGTTGATGAGTTGTTAATGATGATGAATGATGAGGTTAACACTTTAATAAAAAATAAAAATTAAATTAAGATAAAAATACCTTCAGCGTTGATCTTCTCAAACATCTGTGGTATTTCCTGACTGCCGACCGGGTTGGGTCGCCTCAACTTGTGCTTCGCGGATAACTTTGGTATACGACTATTGAAGTTAGGCTTCCGATTGGGTACCGGGAAGGTTTCCACTTTGGAATGCCCCCCCAGCCCGTCGTACGAAATGTCCATGAAAGAGAGATTCGGATCATTTTCTTGGGAACATTGAATCTTTGCTGGTTCCTTTTTTTGAAAAATGCTCGTTTTTGAACTTTGCCTCGTTTCCTGTTTCTTCGCTACGACGTTCCTCGCCGAGTTGAGGAGTGCGTATTCTGACGGCTGAAAATAAACAAAAACAGATTTAAATACATACGAAAAATTGGTTGTCTGTAAAGTCGGTTTACGGACGATAGTTTTACGTTATAACGTCTTATAGAAACATTGATGAAAAATTGCATACTTTTATGAATTGAATTGGATTGTTATCACTGAATTATCATTATTTTGTATAATACAAAGAAAGAGTTAATTGAAAATTTACAATTTTCTCTAGTCACAAGCCAACGCTTGGGCCGATCGTGCCTCTCTATCGCTTGTTCCGCGCTCTCGCTTGCACGTGCAGGCTCATTTATTTATTTATTTATTGAAAATAATATATAAAAAATCTTTTTAAAAAAACCGACTTCAAACGCCACTGAAAAGTATAAAGTAATTTCAGTTTGTACATGTACACGTATGTTGAAGTCGGGCGGGCCTAAACAGAAACGATGAAACGAATGCGCCACGCTAGCCAGAATATTGATTTGTAGGTCCAGTCACAGAATATGTACTTGGTACAGGTACGTTGAAGTCGGGCGAGCGTTGCAGTTTCATAGTTCTATTGAGGCCCGCCCGACTTCAACATACGTGTACAAACTGAAATTATTTTATACTTTTCAGTGGCGTTTGAAGTCGGTTTTTTTAAAAAGATTTTTTATATATTATTTTAAGCTTTTTAGTGTAGCTTCATAGGATAAATCTACACATTCTCTGATCGCGAGCGATTTGTTTCTATTTATTGATCAAAACTAATGCAAACACTTCATAGCTGCTATTATTATTTAAAGAGTGAACTAGTGCGCTAGATATCCTGCAGCATCAGCTTATCGTGTTGCCACCATTGCATTCTATGTAGAATCAAGTACTGATTAAAACGAATCCAAACACGACATATGTGCTATTTTTTTTAAGACTGTACTAGTGTGTTGCATATCCTGGCTGCAGTTTCAGCTCCATCATCAGAGCCATTCCATTTATATCATTTAAGACTACTTATCAATACAATTATTGAAACGAGCCCAAACTAAATATGGTTACGTAGTTTCATTACAGAGTGCTCATAACCATCGTTCAGCTTCATCATCAGACCCTGGATATTATCTAGGACCAGAGTACTTCTTAACACGAATTAAACGAGTCTGAAATCCATGGTGTTACATCGTTTTACTACAGAATTTCCATAGCCATCTTCCACCTCCATCATCAGATCAGCTCCATGTTAAAATAATATTGCAATGTAATCCGATTTACATGTACATGCACATTTTCAGCTCAATGGGAAACCGGGAATGGTTCTAATACACCTTGCAAGACTTGACCTAAATATACATTGCAAGACGAATAAAAGCTTGTAAAAATAAGATGATAAATAGAAATTTAGCTAATGTATGTATGTAATGTAGTAGGCATGGTTAAAAGTCTACACATACTCTGATCGCGAGCGATTTCCTCTAATTCATTGAGGAGTTCCGTCCTCCATCTCCGAAGATATTCATCAAATCTTCACCAAAATGGGACCTATCTGCAGATATGTCCTTTCAAATAAAAAAATAATTATCGAAATCGGTTAAGATTTGAGGGAGATATGGAGTATAACATCGACAAAAAAAAAAATACGCGTCGAATTGAGAACCTCCTCTTTTTGTATTTTTTGAAGTCGGTTAAAAAGGTACACAAAACAGGTTTCAACCAAATATAAACGTAATACAATAACATCAGATTTGGGTTCCAGGTAACAACCCTTAATATGTGTACACAGTGGTTATAAAATTTATGCATAGAATCTATTGAAATTATAGTTCAGGCGGAACATGACACTTTTTCGTGCGTGCAGCCGGTGTTCATCGGTTTATAAGACGTTTTTATGTCAAAAACCTTATTGCACACGAAAGAAAAAACAATGAAATGTTGTTCAATCCAATATGGCGGATTGCTGTATTTCATAGTTTTATTTTATGAAAAATAAATATCAATCTCGCTCAAAATAGAAAAACAAATACGTTTTTTTATAATTCACGAATCCTATTTCATTAGATAAGTTCATAATTTCATTGATACTTGGTTACTGTCATCATGGCTTTTGGGCGCACACTGGGTTGGTCTACCCTTTCAAACAAAAAAAGGATTTTCCAAATCGGTTCAAGCGTCTTCGAGTAATATAATAAAAAAAAGATTCCGACGAATTGATACCCTCCTCCTTTTTTGAAGTCAAGGTTAATAAAAAGCCGGCCAAGTGCGAGTCGGACTCGCGCACCGAGGGTTCCGTACTCTAAAAGTAAAAGTAAAACGATAATATTATATTAATTTGCTTATTTATCGTTAACTTTGTTTGTAGAGGTTTATTGTTAATATTTAAAAAAAAACTACTAGCATAGTTTTTTTTAAAGCGTTGGTTTTATTTTTCCTGTAAAATATACATAAACCTCTATTGACCATAATTATTTCAGATTTTTCGATTGGTAAATTTCGGAGATAAGGGGGGGGGGCGGTATTTTTTTCGACATTTTGGCCGATTACTCAAAAACTATTATGTATAGAAATAAATAAAAAACTGTTTTAGAATGCACAAGTAAAGGCCTATCATATGATACCCCACTCGGTATAGTTATTTTACTTTGAAATTTCAAACCCCCGATTTTCCCCCTTTTTTAATAAAACTAAAAATAATTTTCGATTTTTCTTTATTCCAATGATGTTGGGCCACTATTATACACAACTATGCCAAATTTGATGTCGATAGCTTTAATAGTTACTGAAATAATCGACTGTGACAGACGGACGGACGGACGGACGGAGAAAGTCTCACCATAAGGGTTCCATTTTTACCATTTTGGTACAATATTAAAATACTTACCTGTTTATTAATATATATACAATATTAATACCCTGAAAACACAATGAATACCTTCAGCGCCTTATCCGGCAAGGCGTTGGCGGGTTTCGGCGGTCGCGCGAGGCTCAGCGCGGCGGAGAGCGCCAGGCTGCTCTGCTGCAGCCGCAAGTATGGAGACGAGGCGTTCTCTATTTTATTATATAAAAACACAATAAATACCTTCAGCGCTTTATCCGGCAAGGCGTTGGCGGGTTTCGGCGGTCGCGCGAGGCTCAGCGCGGCGGAGAGCGCCAGGCTGCTCTGCTGCAGCCGCAAGTATGGAGACGAGGCGTTCTCTATTTTACTATATAAAAACACAATAAATACCTTCAGCGCTTTATCCGGCAAGGCGTTGGCGGGTTTCGGCGGTCGCGCGAGGCTCAGCGCGGCGGAGAGCGCCAGGCTGCTCTGCTGCAGCCGCAAGTATGGAGACGAGGCGTTCTCTATTTTATTATATAAAAACACAATAAATACCTTCAGCGCTTTATCCGGCAAGGCGTTGGCGGGTTTCGGCGGTCGCGCGAGGCTCAGCGCGGCGGAGAGCGCCAGGCTGCTCTGCTGCAGCCGCAAGTATGGAGACGAGGCGTTCTCTATTTTACTATATAAAAACACAATAAATACCTTCAGCGCTTTATCCGGCAAGGCGTTGGCGGGTTTCGGCGGTCGCGCGAGGCTCAGCGCGGCGGAGAGCGCCAGGCTGCTCTGCTGCAGCCGCAAGTATGGAGACGAGGCGTTCTCTATTTTACTATATAAAAACACAATAAATACCTTCAGCGCTTTATCCGGCAAGGCGTTGGCGGGTTTCGGCGGTCGCGCGAGGCTCAGCGCGGCGGAGAGCGCCAGGCTGCTCTGCTGCAGCCGCAAGTATGGAGACGAGGCGTTCTCTATTTTACTATATAAAAACACAATAAATACCTTCAGCGCTTTATCCGGCAAGGCGTTGGCGGGTTTCGGCGGTCGCGCGAGGCTCAGCGCGGCGGAGAGCGCCAGGCTGCTCTGCTGCAGCCGCAAGTATGGAGACGAGGCGTTCTCTATTTTACTATATAAAAACACAATAAATACCTTCAGCGCTTTATCCGGCAAGGCGTTGGCGGGTTTCGGCGGTCGCGCGAGGCTCAGCGCGGCGGAGAGCGCCAGGCTGCTCTGCTGCAGCCGCAAGTATGGAGACGAGGCGTTCTCTATTTTACTATATAAAAACACAATAAATACCTTCAGCGCTTTATCCGGCAAGGCGTTGGCGGGTTTCGGCGGTCGCGCGAGGCTCAGCGCGGCGGAGAGCGCCAGGCTGCTCTGCTGCAGCCGCAAGTATGGAGACGAGGCGTTCTCTATTTTATTATATAAAAACACAATAAATACCTTCAGCGCTTTATCCGGCAAGGCGTTGGCGGGTTTCGGCGGTCGCGCGAGGCTCAGCGCGGCGGAGAGCGCCAGGCTGCTCTGCTGCAGCCGCAAGTATGGAGACGAGGCGTTCTCTATTTTATTATATAAAAACACAATAAATACCTTCAGCGCCTTATCCGGCAAGGCGTTGGCAGGTTTCGGCGGTCGCGCGAGGCTCAGCGCGGCGGAGAGCGCCAGGCTGCTCTGCTGCAGCCGCAAGTATGGAGACGAGGCGTTCTCTATTTTACTATATAAAAACACAATAAATACCTTCAGCGCTTTATCCGGCAAGGCGTTGGCGGGTTTCGGCGGTCGCGCGAGGCTCAGCGCGGCGGAGAGCGCCAGGCTGCTCTGCTGCAGCCGCAAGTATGGAGACGAGGCGTTCTCTATTTTATTATATAAAAACACAATAAATACCTTCAGCGCTTTATCCGGCAAGGCGTTGGCGGGTTTCGGCGGTCGCGCGAGGCTCAGCGCGGCGGAGAGCGCCAGGCTGCTCTGCTGCAGCCGCAAGTATGGAGACGAGGCGTTCTCTATTTTACTATATAAAAACACAATAAATACCTTCAGCGCTTTATCCGGCAAGGCGTTGGCGGGTTTCGGCGGTCGCGCGAGGCTCAGCGCGGCGGAGAGCGCCAGGCTGCTCTGCTGCAGCCGCAAGTATGGAGACGAGGCGTTCTCTATTTTACTATATAAAAACACAATAAATACCTTCAGCGCTTTATCCGGCAAGGCGTTGGCGGGTTTCGGCGGTCGCGCGAGGCTCAGCGCGGCGGAGAGCGCCAGGCTGCTCTGCTGCAGCCGCAAGTATGGAGACGAGGCGTTCTCTATTTTACTATATAAAAACACAATAAATACCTTCAGCGCTTTATCCGGCAAGGCGTTGGCGGGTTTCGGCGGTCGCGCGAGGCTCAGCGCGGCGGAGAGCGCCAGGCTGCTCTGCTGCAGCCGCAAGTATGGAGACGAGGCGTTCTCTATTTTATTATATAAAAACACAATAAATACCTTCAGCGCTTTATCCGGCAAGGCGTTGGCGGGTTTCGGCGGTCGCGCGAGGCTCAGCGCGGGGGAGAGCGCCAGGCTGCTCTGCTGCAGCCGCAAGTATGGAGACGAGGCGTTCTCTATTTTACTATATAAAAACACAATAAATACCTTCAGCGCTTTATCCGGCAAGGCGTTGGCGGGTTTCGGCGGTCGCGCGAGGCTCAGCGCGGCGGAGAGCGCCAGGCTGCTCTGCTGCAGCCGCAAGTATGGAGACGAGGCGTTCTCTATTTTACTATATAAAAACACAATAAATACCTTCAGCGCTTTATCCGGCAAGGCGTTGGCGGGTTTCGGCGGTCGCGCGAGGCTCAGCGCGGCGGAGAGCGCCAGGCTGCTCTGCTGCAGCCGCAAGTATGGAGACGAGGCGTTCTCTATTTTACTATATAAAAACACAATAAATACCTTCAGCGCTTTATCCGGCAAGGCGTTGGCGGGTTTCGGCGGTCGCGCGAGGCTCAGCGCGGCGGAGAGCGCCAGGCTGCTCTGCTGCAGCCGCAAGTATGGAGACGAGGCGTTCTCTATTTTATTCAGCAGCGAGTTCTAGTAAACATAGGACAGATCCTTCATTCATAGGTCGTATCACAGAAATATATCAAGATAGAACAGAAAAGTCATTAAGGCGACGCATTGATAAACTATTGTTTCAAAAAATCGAGTACCGCTCTCTCTCTCGCGCTCCCCGCTCACCGTGACTTGTTGTACGCGTCGCACTCGACCGGACCGTGCCAGCGGGTGACTTTGACTGGATTTTTATTTAATTACTCATAACATAAGCATAAAATAAAATAACTTCTCGGTCTATGAAATAGAATAGCGGTCTGGCTATTTTATTCGTAAAAAATAATAGGATGTTGTCGCTGATAATTCCAAGCATTTGTTAAAAATTGTGTCCGGTTTAAGAAATTATACAGGTTTTCCCCTTTTTTACGATATTTTTAAAATTCTAATTATATCATTCGTTGCACTCACGTCGCATTCAAAAGTACTCGTTTTCGTGTTTTTTGGTCCAAGGCGTCATCTTAAAGGCTATGCATAAAAATCAGCGAACTATTCTAATACTGCAGCATTATGCTGAGGAAATAGCCTTTTCAGCTTTAGCGTACTTACTTTTTGCAGTACAATAATTATGACGTATTTAGTTCTATGATCAAATCTATACCTATCTAGTATTAATAAAGTCCTTGTATTTTTTTACTCTGTTGGTAAAATCTGATTTTTTTTTTATTTATTTATTTACACTTTATTCATTAGAATGCAGGTATAACAGCTGTTAGATTAATTAGTGGTTCCTTATACATTCTGCCATATGTGATATGGCGCATGAATATTTAGACAGTAATTCAGAATAAGCTACAATCATGTCAATAATACAATGTCCTTAATTAGTATCTATAATTCATAATTAAAGAATAATTATTCTAAAGATCATAAAACAAAAACAAAATAAAATAAAAAATAATTATTGAATTGACAAATTAGAGATTATTATCAGTAAGGTACTCCCTAACACTATAATAGCATTTATTCAACAGCAAGTCATGGATTTTCCTTTTGAAATTACTAATATTATTGCTTTTTATGGTATCCGGAATATTCTATTTATAATACGTATATGCGGACGGATATGCGTAATTCTTTCTTGCTCTTAGATGGTAAAGAAATCTGGAGATGGATTATACAATGCAAAACTAATTTAAATTACTTAATTACACTATAATACTAAATTAAATTTTATATTACACTATTTTTTTAATAATAAAAATAAAGCTAGGAAGTTAAATCTAAATGTGTTAATGAAAAAGCAGGGGGGCTTTTTCATGATGTGATTTCAATGATGTGATAATATTTAAAATGTATAGCCAATAAGTAATTTATTTAGTATACCTTAGTAGAAACAGATGGTGTTGTATTTTATTCCCCCGTAACAAGACTATTTACTGGAAGGAACTTTCAACATTCGTTTAGGTTTTTTTGTTGTTCTGAAAACGGTAATGAAACTTTAAATGGTAAAGCCTGCTGGTAAGAGTTCCCCATAATGTTCTCAAAGGTGTGTGAAGTTACTAAAATAGCCCAACGGTTGAACGTGCGGACTGAAAACTGAAAGGTCGCAGGTTCGATTCCCACCCGTTGCACTATTGTCGTACCCACTCCTGGCACAAGCTTTCCGCTTATTTGAAGGGGAGAGGAGAATATCAGTCAAGTTCAACTTGGTTAATATACTTTTATAAAAAAAATTAAGTGGCACTCGGGGACTGCCGCGGTAAATAGCATAGCATTTTTTATCAACTTATGCAATTATAATATTTATGCAATATTTTTTTTTGCATAATAAAAATTATGCAAAAAAATAATTAAAAAACAAACAAACAAGAAAAGCGCACTGTCACTACTTCGCGAGTGAGATTCAAACCTGCGACATCATACATCATACGGTAAGGAAAGCGGCCGCTCGCCCACTGCGCCAAACAGAGCTACTTGTGAACCTCTAAAATGTTGAACGCTTACTGAACGACGGTGTTAGGTTTATTTTCGTTACGTAATTTCTTGATTCGGTCGCCGCGCTCAAACTGTTAGTCCTAGTTCAAAGCCCGCGATAAAAGCTATGCAATAGCTTAAATATTGATAAGATGCTGATGCTGATGATGATGCTGATGATGATGCTGCTGATGATGATGCTCATGATGATGCTGATGATGATGCTGATGATGATGATGATGCTGATGATGATGCTGCTGATGATGATGCTGCTGATGATGATGATGACTCACATAGCTAGTGTCGCAGCTGTCGGGGATGGTGATGGCCATGTTCAGGTCTTGCCTCATCTTCTTGCCGGAAGTCGACGGCCCCGCGTCGGAGTCATGAGGCACCTCGCACTTCCGCTTTGTGGTCGATTTCAGGTTTTTGTTTTTGAGATACGATAATAGCTTTTCTTCAGCGAGTCTGCAGATTATAAAACCTTTATATAACAACAAATATGGTTGAGCGAGTCATGCGTCATGCTCGTGAACGGGTGCCACCGGCGGGAATGGGGCTGCTTTTTGTCTGCCCGTCTTAACATGTATTGAATTGTGTGAAGGTATGCTTTTGTGGAACTTCCCCTCATTGTGGAAACACTGCATACAGAGCATAGTATCTATTGTATTGTAAACTTGTTTTGAAAAGAGCAACCGCCGAGTTTCTTGCTGGCTGACTACAACATCAGACCCTGGATATCATCTACGTCCAGAGTACTTGTCAAGATGGATCAAACGAGCCCAAACTTGATGGGTTTACGTCGTTTTATTAGAGTTGCCAAAACACCTTCTGGTTTCATCATCAGACTCTGGATATACCTAATCTAGGACCAATCAAGACGAATCAAACAAGCTCAAATTAGATGGGGTCACGTCGTTTTATTACAGAGTTCCAATAGCCATCTTCCAGCTCCATCATCAGATCAGCTCCATGTCACAATAATATTGCATTGTCGTCGGATTTACATATACACACATCAAAAGTGTCTAGGGATCAACATATATTTTTGCAATAACTTTTCTCCTGATTGATATTAATTAAAATTTTCTTTAAGGATTCATCAAATAAAGTGTTTTCGTTTGTCACAGTAACGATAAACCAAGTCACCTTTGCATTAATAAAGAAATTTGCCATTTTCCTAATAAAGGGATTTTTGACATTTGAACCACTAACATTAAAGTTCGAAAAAAAGACTGAAATAACAGTTTTCTTTAAAACTTTATTGGGTAACTTAAACAATTAATAATCCGTGTTTCTACCGCGAACACTAACAACACAAGAACATCGGTTTGGCATACTCAAAATGAGTTCATCCAAATCACGCTGTGGAATGGCCGCCCATGTTCGTTGCAACAACAAAAAAAGGTCTTCTTGCCACTGGATACCCTCCATATTCGGCAGAGCTCTTCTCTGTAGCATATCCCATGCATGCTCAATCGGGTTCAAGTCTGGCGACTGAGCAGGCCAGGGCAGGACATTGATGTTAGCTGCGGCGAGAGTCTGTCTTACAACTCTTGCGGTGTGCGGTCGTGCATTATCATGCATTAACTGAAATAAGGGACCGATTTGCACTTGTAGAGGAACGATGACGTCTGATACAATCGTCTCAGCATAAATTTGAGCGTTGAGGTTGCCTCTGATCCAAATCAACTCAGTTCTTCCGCCGATCCAAATACCCGCCCATACCATGATGGTTCCACCACTATAAGGATGGACTTCCTGGCAGGATTTTAATCGCTGTTGGCGTCCAGGGGTTCTCCAGTGTCGTATACGTCTTGTATCCGGTCTCATACCAAAACGAGACTCATCAGAAAAGCACACGAAACGCCATTGTTCTTCTGCCCAATTTCTGTGTTCAAGAGCCCATTGATATCGAATCCTACGATTGTGCATTGCTATAGGTGGTACCCGTAGCGGTCTTCGGGAATGAAGGTTCACTTCATGCAAGCGGTTTCTGACTGTTTGGTCGCTAATTAAGTTCCCTGAAGAGTGATGAAGCCTCACGGCTAACATCATGGCGGTTATTGTTGGAGCTCTTCGAGTTAAGATTTGAATGTATCGGTCTTGTCTCCGTGTGGTGCAGCGATACCGTCCTCCATGGCGCTCAGCCACGGTACCAGTGCTTCGGTAACGTGTCTAAAGTCGACTGATAACACTCTGACTTGTATTCAGAGCTAAAGCCACAGTACGTTGCCGGGAACCAGCTTCTATCATTCCCACGGCTCTGAGCATTTCTTCCCTGCTTAAATGACGTCGCCGCTCCATAATAACGTTGGTTTTAATCAGTAGTAGGGAAACAGTAGCACTAATAATGTCTTCAATGCGTTGTATGTTTTTATAGGGAAAATATTGACAGCTGATTTTCATCTTTTACTCGAATTTGATTGACAGTTCCTGATTCAAATTATGAAATGCACCAAAAAGGATCCATATAAATTTATAAAATCATAAATTTATTACAAAGCCACATCTCAATCTCAAGAAATCCGCATAAAAATGCTTGATCCCTAGACACTTTTGATGTGTGTATATGCACAGCTCAATCGGAAACCGGGCAGTGGTTCTAATTCATCTTGCAAGATTTGACCTAAACATACATTGCAAGTTAAAACCTTTAACTGACGAATAAAGTTGACGTTTTGACAGTTTAGGTTTGGGCAATCTGTCAAAATATCATATTTATTTGTCGGTTAGTTTACTTGAAGGTGGTAAAACAGGCTCTAATATCATATACTGGCCAAGTGTCAAAGTTTCGAACATGTATTATGCATTATATAATTTAACTTTGTTGATTTAAAAAGATCACTTTTTCATTTATTTTAACTCGTCAATATTGTAGATACCTAATTGAACACAATAATTGGGTATTTGACTGATATTTTTTTAATTCAAAATAACGTTTCTTAAATATTATATTATAACACAATGCCATTTTTCTTTTTTAAATATCTTAACTAGTCTCGGAAATATAGAGCTTTAAAGTTTCCTGTTAGACAGAGAGAGTGCTACTGAAGTGTGATGTCACAAGTCAGCAGCTCGATACACGCCCCATAGAAAATTTCGTTTTTTTAACTTATTTCTTATTTTGACCAATTCATTTTCTGTTATTCTTACATGTAACATTTTACGATTATAAATAATGAACATCAACATTTTGACAACAGTCAAATACCCAATTATACAAAAAAGGTTCTTAAGGTGGAAGACAAGGGTCTGCCCGCGAAATTCAAATTTAATTTGGTTTTTCGCAATTTGTAAACTAATACGACAAAGTAAGCTTATGGCCTTCTAGTTGCGCCAGTGGAATTATCATCTTCACAGGTTTACATAAAAATCTTTACTTGAAAGTGACCAGTTTAAGAAATTAATCAAAATACTGAGTTGGACGTGAGTTACTCACAAATTAGTCGATATTTTGATTAATTTCTTAAAATGGATACTTTCAAGTAAAGATTTTTATATAAATCTGTTAAGATGATACTGCCATCGTCGCAATTAGAATGCCATAAGCCTACTTTGTCGTATTAGTTTACAAATTGCGAAAAACCAAATTAAATTTGAATTTCGCGGGCAGGACCGTGTCTTCAACCTTAACAAATTATCTCGCCAAACTGTTGGGCCAGGTTGATGGTGAGTCATAATAGTGTGTGTTTGTATGTTCCATGTACGGCAATAACTCACGCAAGCTGAGCGTTCAAGTTCGCGAGGGCGGCCTTCTCTGCGGACAGTTTCATCTTGGCTGCTTGCAGTCTGTCTCGAGTGTCGTTTTTTTTCTTCTCAGATTCACAAAGAGCACTGAAAAAATTATACAAAAACTAGATGACGCTCGCGACTTCGTCCGCGTGGACTAAGGTTTTTTAATTCCCGCGGGAACTCTAATTTTCCGGGATAAAAGTAGCCTATGCGTTAATCCTGGGTATGAGAAATCTCCATTCCAAATTTCAGCCAACTCGGTTCATTCGTTGTGGCGTGAAAGAGTAACAAACATCTATCCATCCATACATCCATCCATTCTCACAAACTTTCGCATTTATGTATAACTAGACTAGACTAGACTAGACTAGACGATGCTCGCGACTTCGTCCGCGTGGATTAAGGATTTGTTAAGGATGTGTTAATCCTGGGTATGAGCTATATTCATTCCAAATTTCAGCCAATTCGGTTCATTCGTTGTGGCGTGAAAGAGTAACAAACATCCATCCAAACATCCATCCATCCATACATCCTCACAAATTTTCACATTTATAATATTAGTAGGAAGTAGGGTTATAGGAACTAGGATTGGTATGCTAAACATGACTAATATTCCCCTTTCCCCACCAAATTAAGTGTAAAGCATGTGTTAGGAGAGCGCACGGTAGCAGAGCAATTTATATTTACATATTTTAATGGATGTGATTTCTAAACAAGTAATTCTTAATACGCCTAATATGATTACATCTCGAATGATATTATAATAACCCAAAAAATATTTTTTTAAACTACTGTCTGTCTGTTTGGTTGGAACAGCTGAACTGATTATGATCAGAGCAGAGACAATTAAGAATTTATTGCTGGGAATCATACCCAAGACTTTCCACTTCGTCTGCATGGATATAATTTTCAAAAATCCCGCGGGAACTCTTTGATTTTTCGGGATAACTCTCCATGTCCTTAATGATGAATAAATTACTTTAATTTTATCTCATTGCCAGTCTTGAATTTTGTGAAAATGTTCTTTTGAGAATCTGCCATTATAAGAATCTGTCTTTAAGAGAATCTGTCCTTATGAGAATCTGTCTTTAAGAATCTGCCATTATGAGAATCTGTCGTTAGGCGAACAAACATTAGTAAGGATAGAGGATAATGTGATACCGTTTGAGAGCAGTTGCGAAGGTGGCCACCGTCCTGACATCCGAGTATCCCTCCAGCATCTTCTCCACTTCCTCGCTGCTGGCGTTCAGCACTGTCTGCAGGCTGCAACGTGTTCCAACTGACTGTTAGGACGTATACATCAATCCGCCGCTGATTCAGGCGGCGCAAGACCGAGGCCTGTGGAAGTCCATGCAAGAGACCTTTGTCCAGCAGTGGACGTCTATCGGTTGATAAAGAAGAAGAAGAAGAAGATACATCAATCACATCTGATAAATTTTGAATGGGCCTTCCAGTATGACATATTCAAAACAACCATCGTCCATTCGTGTGGGTCCATTTCGTGATAAATCGGTTTATTTAAAAAAAAACATTGATCAAAAACAGGGCCATAAAGTATTAAACCTTATAATGGTCATTTTTCTAATTATCCTAACTGTCGATGAGCCCCTTCTTGTCACCCTTAATTTATTTAAATCCCCCCTGAGCTTTATTCTACAGGTTGTAAGGGAAATAGCCTGTGTAACACAACATAGCAAGCACTTTATAGTTTATTTGGATAAAAAATTATTCTGTTCTACTATCTAATACCCCCTCCCTCCCCCCTTATTCTAGTATGTATGAAGTTAGCATTCTATACTTCTTTTACTTATTTTTGCCCTTGGTCACTTAAGCTTTGGGACAGGAATGCACCAGTCAATCCATACAATCTATATTCTATACTAATATTATAAAGAGGAAAGATTTTTTTGTTTGTTTGTTTGTTTGTTTGTACCGAATAGGCTCTGTAACTACTGGACCGATTTTAACCATTTTTTCACCAATAGAAAGCTAAGTTATCAGGAAGTAACATAGGCTATAATTTTATTTCAAAAAAATTAGAGATCCTTGAGAAAATTGTAATAATGTAACCCAAAGTAGCAAAATTTTGCCTATAAAATGCATTATTTGGCGTGTGCTGAGAAAACTATTGATGATTTATAAAAATTATGTACTACATGATTAAAGTACTCATTATTTTCTCATAAAAGTCCCTGACGGAATACATCTAACTATCATATTTAAGTCACGACAGTAGCTTTTGTGTTCTAAAATTTTATTAGATCGCCTTTATTATCGTATAGTATTAATTGTTCCTTACTAATACATAATTATAAATGCGAAAGTGTGTTTGCTTGTTGATTTGTTGGTTTGTCCGTTAATCACGCTGCAACACAGCTATGGATTGACGTGATTTTTTGGATAGGTATAGTACAGAACCTGGAGGGTGACATTTAAAAATTAAACCGCGGACGAAGTCGCGGGCATCAGCTAGTGCACAATGTAATCAATGTTACCCATTCAAAGTTTGAATGTTCTTCTTCAGGCTCTCGTTCTCTTCTTTCAACTTCTCCATCTCCATATTCTGCGCTTTCAAGTTATGCATGTGCTCCTTCATCACTGCGATGGTTGTGTCTCGACAATCCAGTTTCTTTTCACACGCTTTCAATAGAGCCCTGAAACAGAATAGCTTTTGATGTGAAACATCTATAGCGGCGGGTCAGACCGACTTTTGGCCAACAGTATGTATGTATGTAGTACGAAACAGTGTTGTTTACTACAGTACACGTAACCTGTGTCTTACTTAAAAGAAATCATTTTAACAATAAAATATGCCTGATAGTGATAGTTTAGAAAGAGTGTGCAATCGCATTTATGTGTGAACGAACCTCAATATTACGTGTACAAAATAATTTCGATGTTTCACATCTGCCAGGCGTCGCGCGACTGCTCAAAATAAACCCCCGACGCAAAATGAGGGATGTTATAAGTCTGACGCGTCTGTGTCTGTCTGCTTCCTCATATATCCCTAACGAATGGACCGATTTCGATGCGGTTTTTTTGTTTGATAGCTAATGTGATCGAGATGGTTGAGGCGTCTGAAGATCATCAGCTCATTTCCTACTTGAATAAAGGTGCTTACAAAACTTTTCACTGTTTGTTGCGATTGATTTGAAACTATGTAGGCCGCGTTTCTGGATACGCGGCGCGTTGCATGAACGCTCTCATACTTGGCCATACATTTGAGTTTACCGCGCGACGCGACGCACCAAGCACAGCGTGTGCAAAAACGCGGCCGTACCTGTTTCACTGCGACTGTATCTGTCACTTTCTAAAACGAAATTTAATCGAAAATAAAAAAAATACAAAAATTACAATTCAAAAATAGAGCTGAAACCACACACATGGTTTATTTGCTTGTAGACTTAAATTAGTTAGGTACTCAGTACTAAACTCAGTCATTGCAACAAGTGTAAATTGAAAATTTAAAACACCCCTGACAAGAATCTAAGGCCGGAATATGTACAGTTTACCTGACATCTTTTTACCCAGTTTTCTGCTCCATCGCATCGTCAGATTCTCCTCGTGAATCCTCGATCATCATCTATCTAACACCTCATTGAGACCATTCTAATGAGCTCATGGTGCTGAGAAGTTGGGTATTCCACAGACTACTTGATGCTGCATCAGTTCAAGGTTTCCATGCTTTGGAAATAATCCGAACTAATAACTTATTTGTTTTTTGACAGATTAATTTTCGGATATTGTTTTTTTTTTTTGTTATTCTTACATGTTATATTTTCGATTCTTCTTCTTTGTCAATCGATAGACGTCCACTGCTGGACAAAGGTCTCTTGCATGGACTTCCACAGGCTTCGGTATTGTGCCGCCTGAATCCAGTGGCTTCCTATGACTCATTTGAAGTCGTTGTTTCACCTAGTGGGGGGTCTGCCGACTGCCAACACTGCGCGGACGAAATCGTGGGCATCAGCTAGTAAATTATATACATCGTGGTGTGGTGGTTTGAAGTCAGTTTTAAGAGAATTTTTGGTATACACACTTATTCTTCGTCATCTCGTCTTCAATGCTGGCTATCTTGTCGGTATACTCCTTGACGCTGGCCTTCTGCTGGCGCAGCTGCAGCAACGCGTCGTCTAGCCTCTGCCGCAGGGTCGCCGCGTCTTCGCCAGCAGTCTCGTTGCAGATGGTGGGGTACAGACGGAACATACACTTTTCCGTCACTTTATTGCGGCATTGCGGACACGACTTCGATCTGTAAAGAACAAGTCGCTGATGTTCTATAATGAATGAATCATCATCATCAACCCATCATCGCAGGACTCCGGAAGTTTATAGGCCATAGTTCACCACGCTGGCCCAAAGCAAATTGGCGGACTTCACACACCTTCGAGAACATTACGGAGAACTCTCAGATGAGCAGGTTTCCTCACGATGTTTTCATTCACTGTTGAAGCAAGTGATATTTAATTGCTTAAACACACTTGACTCTGAAAAGTCAGAGGTGCATACACGGGATCGAACCTGCAACCACTAGGCTATCACCGCTTATGAATGAATTAATACAATTAATTGTTCACGCTAAAATAAGCTACATTTTATCCCTGAAAACTAAAGAATTCCTGGGAATTAAAAAAACCTTAATCCACATGGACGAAGTTGCAGCATCATCCAATTAAAAATCTTAATAACAAAAGCAATGATAAGGCAATGATAGCCTAGTGGCTAGGAAAGCAGTTATAGCCTACTAGTGAGGACTGATGTCTCCTATTTGGGGAGTCACAGGTTCCGAACCTGGGATACCTTTGACTTTTAAGTGTTTAAACAATAAAATATCACATGCTACAACAACAAAGAAATACATTGTGAGGAAACCTGCACACCTGAGATTTCTCCATAATGTTCTCAAAGTCTACCAATTCACATTGGGCCAGCGTGACGGACTATGGCCTATAACCCTTCTCTGAGAGACCTGCGCTCAGTAGTAAGATGGTAATGGGTGTATCATGATGATGAAATAACAAAAAGGCACAACTCGCAGCCTGATTGCTCGATTCCTGCCAAGATGCAAGACCAAGGCATGTAGAAGTATGTGCCTATTTATAGAAGAATTACCTTTCTATCCACTGTGATAAGCAGAGGTAGTGGAAAATATGCCCACATTTAGTCACATGAATGTTGTCCGCTGGGTTCACCAGGTCGCTGCATATTGTGCACAGAATATGCATTTTGCTGAAACACAAGAATTATAATTTAATACGTATAAAAAATTCTTTTTAAATAACCAACTTCAAACACCCGCCCCACTATAAAGTATATAATTTGTTCTTGATATTTTAAAAACCGACCGATTTCGATAAAATTTAAAGGACCACCTGGGAATTAGACCCTTTAAAACAAAAAAAGAATTTTTTCAAATAGGTTCAGGCGTCTTCGAGTAATCGGTGAATATACATGAAAAAAAAAAAGATTCCGAGGAATTGAGAACCTCCTCCTTTTTTGAAGTAGAAGAAAATTGTGTTTAAATATAGTTCAATTGCCACAACACTTGGTCATCACTTGAGAACAGCTCGACTGATTTGGCTGTTTTTATCGTGTCCATAATAGTCAGCCGGGGATTTCATTGCATAATATTTATTAAACATGATTGTTTACCATTTTTTAAAGTTTATTTCAGGTTATAATTATAAATTTTACCTGTGCTGTAATCACAATACACCGGAAAAGAATTCGTATACAAGTTTTAAGACATCTTTTCCCAGTACATTCTATTTTGTATTAAATAAAATCACAGATCACTAGGAATAAAATAAAATAAAAAAGGATAATATGACCGGCAGTTTAAAATGGTTTAAAACACAGGTTTAAATTTTAAAATCACAATCCAAACCAAAGAGTAAATACTTAGAAAATCCAAATCCAAATTCTGTGGTATACTCATTAACATTACAACCCATGAAGTTATTATACAAACAGGAGTGATATCTCGGAAATTTGTATATAATGAAAATGAACCTTATATCAAGTAGATAAAGTATATTTCCTGTTGCGTATAAAACAGAGGCTAATCTGAGCCGAGAGGGATAGTAATAACGGAGGCCGTGTGTCTCGTTCTTTCATCTTGCCAGCCTAAAAAAATGATTTTGATCAAAAATTTTGGCTCAAAAAACTCAGTTGAGACACTTATGTTTTAATTTTATTTTCACATTTTTAAGTCGCCGTATTTAATTGCATTAATTTCGATAGATATATTCCTTAACAAAAAAGAAAATATAAATTTTTATCTAGTCTATTTTTTTCGAGCGGCAACCCGTTTAAACGTGAACGCTAAATCTACAACTATGTTGACCATGAATTTTTAAATTCTTGTATTGTGTGATGGGTCGAGTACGTACGATGCCGATGCCGATTACGATGGTTCCTTAATCCTTACTTTTGTACTATTATTATCATCTTTATTTACTTTTACTCATATTATTTACATTTTTAAATATTTCATTATAAAACAAAAATAAAAAAAATATTTAAAAATATAAAAAATAGCGGTCCACCGGTCTCGGGAACAGGGTCCAAGCAACCGGCGGTCAGGGCCCCAGAGAGAGGAACCTCCTGACGATGCGAGCCGTGTCCAGGAGTACAGCCTTCTGGATCTGGCCCTTGACCCAGCTACCCAACGAGAGCCTCGAAAGATGTTGGTTGAGGCTCTTGGCTATAAGACCATTAGCGGTTATCACTATCGGTACAATGATTGCTGAGTCTACATTCCACATGGCGACAACCTCGTGCGCTAAGTCGAGATACTTGGTGAGTTTCTCTTTCTCGGCTTTCACGAGGTTTTCGTCATGCGGGACAGCAACATCAACAATCATTGCACGGCGCTCTGATCGATCTATCACCACTATGTCAGGCTTATTGGCTACAATAGTCCTGTCTGTAATGATAGATCGATCCCAGTACAGTGTGATATGACCATTTTCAAGAACTGGGTCGGGCACATACTTGTAGTACGGTACCTCCGATTCCACAAGATTGTATTTCAAGGCAAGTTGCTGGTGGATAATCCTGGCCACTTGGTTATGTCTGTGTAAGTATTCGCCGTTAGCTAGATGAGAACAACCAGAAACAATGTGACGGATAGTTTCTCCAGGACGGCGACATGCCCGACATATGTCTACCGTTCCATCCTTCACTATGTATTTTCTGTAATTGTTCGTCATCATGACCTCGTCCATAATTGCACACACAAACCCTTCGGTTTCCCCAAAGAGGTCACCAAAGCGCAGCCAGGCCACGGACGCTTCAAAGTCAACATCAGGCCCGTGGAGGGCCCGATAAAAGCGTCCGTGAAGCTCCTTACCTTGCCATACAACCCTGCGGTCATTGGTACTGAGCACCACAGGTATGCGCCAGTTCTCTTTAGCCAAGGAGAGCGGCGTCAGACCCCTGTCCACTGCGACCACATCGCGGTGCATCTCCGTCTCGGCGTGGAGAAAGTACTCCCTGAGACTGCACACCTCGCGGTTGTGGAGGGTTTTGGCATTCAAAAGGCCTCTTCCCCCACACTTCCGCGGGATGTACAGCCTCATCACCGAGGAGCGCGGGTGATGCATCCGATATGCGGTCAGCAGCGCACGAACTTGTCTGTCCAGGGCGTCAAGCTCAGTCTGAGTCCACCTGAGTATGCCGAAGGAATACATCAAGACCGGCATGACCCAACCGTTGAAGGCGCGCACCTTATTGCCGCCCGACAAAAGGCTTTTCAGCACTTTCTTCAGACGGCCAAGGAAACGCTCCCTCACCGACTGCCTCATGTCGGCCTCTCTGATACCTAACGCCTCCGCCATGCCCAGGTATTTGTAGGTTTCAGTTGGGGAGAGCGATCTGAGGTATATGGAATCCGAGAGCTCAACACCCTCAGATTCCACAATCCTCCCTCGCTTTACATGCATGACCGCACATTTGTCCACACCAAATTCCATCCTAATGGAATCACTAAAGGCTTTAGTTACCTTTAGTAACTCTAGTAGATGTGATTTGTTGGGGGCAATGAGTTTTAGGTCATCCATGTAAAGGAGGTGTGATATAACCTGACCACCTCTCCTCAACCGGTAACCTAGCCCTGAATTCTCCAAGAGAGTACTCAGAGGATTCAGAGCCAGGCAAAACCACAAAGGACTGAGGCTATCGCCCTGGAATATGCCTCGCTCAATCCTTATAGGCTCCGCGCTCCCCAGGGTCCGGCGACACCCTGGATAGTGAAGGACCGTCCTCCACTGCCCCATACACGTCTGTAGGAAGGCGCGTAGTACTGTGTTTACTTTGTACAGTTCCAGCACCTTCATGAGCCATGTATGGGGCACAGAGTCGTAGGCCTTCTTATAGTCTATCCAACATGTCGACAGATCCTTTCGGGAGCGACGAACCTGTTGACAAATGGCCATATCAATGAGGAGAAGCTCCTTAGTACCACGGGAGCCATTCCTACATCCGTTCTGAGAATTAGACATGATGGATTTTGTATCGATGTGATCGTTAATTTTCGTTCTCAGAATGGATGTAAGAAGTTTATACAATGTTGGTAGGCACGTAATCGGCCTATAATTTTTGGGCTCCGTGGTACTACCTGATTTATGGAGCAGGAGGGTAATACCTGTTGTCAGAAACTGGGGTAGCGACTCTGACTCTAGAGATGATTGGAATTGGGATGCCAAACGAGCGTGCGAGCTGCGTAGCCACTTTATCCTAAAGTTGTGCAGCCCGTCCGGCCCAGGGGATTTCCAATTGGGCAGGTGACGGGCTGCAGTGGCCACGTCTTCAGGGGTTATAGTAACTAGGTCCATTTCTGGAATTTGATCGCACGCTCTTTCTACATCCCACGTCCAATCACCCTCAGTGTGAGCGACAGGCGCCGACCAGATGTTGCGCCAGAATGATGTCATGGCTTCATCATCCGGTAGGCGCGCATCGGTGACACCTTGGTCAGGGTGTTCCCAACCTCGGTATACCCGCCTTTGATCGCTTTGGAAAGTGCGATTCAGGGTATATCTCTCGACCCGGCACTTGTATCTGCGAATACGGCTAGCCCATGCCGAGACCTTCTGTTTCAGGAAGTCAATGCGCTCAGTGACGCGCGCCATATAATCTTGAGGGCTGATATCAGTCCCTAAGAAAGCGCGCCTCACAAAGCGCATGACTCTAGGGCGAGTGTTGCCCTCCCTGAAGCAGAGTAGTTTGCCAATGAGTGCCCTAGCCCCATCAATACGACGTTCGATCCTGCACTGCCAGGCTGGTGCGGTAGGCTTCGGTCGTGTTGCGGTATCATTATTAATTAACTTTACATTAGCAACACGACATGCCGCAACAGCCGCGCAGTACAGAATCGAATGTGTGTCGGAAAGGTCTTCGCTGCTGTCAAAATAACTCGGCAGCAGTGAATCCAGGGCACCCATTAGCGCTTTGTTCTTATTTTTCATGGGCAACCGAGGTAACCGCGATCTAAACTCGGGTGGTGAAGATCTATATTCCCGAATAGCACTCTCCAAAGCACTCCTCAATTGTTCACTACACTGGGTACTTACATGTGCAGCCCCGCTATCCTGTCCCTCATCAGCCTGAGTGGGCTGCAGCGAAATCGCATGAGCAGTTTGCGATTGTGCTGGAGCTTGCGGTGAGGGGGGGGGTAGCGCGGTTACATTGGAGTTCAGAGCGAAGCCGATCAAGCACGGCGTTGTCCAGCATGTGATTACGCTGAATAACCCGCACCTGGTCCGACAGTCGCTGAGCCGACACATTGAGAGCTGGTTCAAGGACCTGAAACAAAGCATGCATCCTAGCACGGTACGCGGTCATGTTGGTTCCACCCTCAGTAGCCCCTAAGTATGCGCGCATGACATTTTCATTAATTGATGTTGTCCACCTCATGCGCGACACACTACCGCCGGAAGCGGGGACCCTATCAGAAGCCGGTGGGCCTCGGGATCCCAAGCAAGTCGGCGGCCGGCCTCTCCCACGACGATGTACTGGTGGTGGCGACGTCGGCGGGGAGAAAAACTCGTCGCTCGAACTCGACGCAACTGCAGCATTGGGCGTGGTCCCGGGTGGCTGCGAGGCGGAACTGAGCGACGAGTCCGGGGGTGGTGTTTGTGCGTTCCGTGCTCTGGATCGTGTCAGCATTCTACATTATTAATTCGTCTAATAATTTCTTTTGTATTCTATCCGGCATCTATTGACAGGTTGTGTCAGTTATATTTCGGACTGTTTTGATTTTCTTTATTTGTTCTTTCATGGTTTGTTGTTCTTATTAGTTTTTACTACGGTAAATTTATTGAATTAAATCTAAAATTCTGTTGAAATCCGTTTTATAATATTTATTTCGGCAAAAATGTAACGGTGAAAAAATATGATGTATGCTGACATTCAGGGTTGCCAGGTAATATTATTATTATTATTATTATTATTACAATTTTCATTACTTTAATTTTTCATTTCAAACCAATAGAACCTAAGTGCCCTGCCAAGTGGGCACCTGAATATATATAATTTCTGTACAACCCTGACCTAACCTAAGATTTTGGTAAATATACCGATCGTGCGGCAACGGAATAAGGTGCGGGAGGGGAAATGGGGCTGTATTTATTACTTTGGGTGCCTTTGGCCAGCTATTATGATTAATATCCAGAGAAAGTGATGAATTTATCACAATATCTACACATGATTACAATATCTAGCAATGTACTCACTATGACTGGACAAATCGATACCTTGTACTATTTGTATTGTTTAATTCGTAATCCATCCCTAATCCCTAAGAAATTTTCCATTGCTAATGAAAAACTTAACTGTGTTTATAATAAACTAATTAGTAGGAAGATTGCAAGATTGAATTTGTCTCACATATCGAAAATCTTATTGTCACCCTGTTAGAAAGGGACACACGGCCTCTGTACTAACCATAGGCTTCGAAAAAATTCTAAGTCTATGGTACTAACTATCTCTATCTAAAAACCCAGGTCCTTAAACAACCATCACGTGGCACTGTTTCTGATCCAGCGCGAATTAATCTTGGCAGTAAGGTACTTGAACAGGTCTCTTCTTTTAGATACCTAGGATGTATGATCCGGGAGGATAATCGTCTGGAGACAGAAATCTCTTCACGGATTGCGAAGGCGGCCTCATCGTTCGGTATGCTTCGCAGAAGAGTTTGGGACTCACATGATCTTCGGCTCCATACAAAAATTGCTGTATACAAAGCAATTATCCTACCTATATTGCTGTATGCCACTGACACTTGGTGTCTCCATAAAGGAGACATAAAGCGCCTTGATACATTTCACATGAGGTGCTTACGCTCAATTATGCACGTAAAGTGGCAGGACCAAATACCCAACTCGGATATACTGCGGCGAACAAAGCTAACCGGGATTGAGGCCATGCTCATGAAATGCCAGCTGAGGTGGTGTGGACATGTCGTTCGTATGGATGACTCCAGACTTCCTAAGGCCGTTTTTTACTCGGAGTTAAAGGTGGGAAAACGCAAGTCTGGCGGTCAATTCCTACGGTACAAAGACGTCTTGAAGCGCCATCTCATTTCTTGTCATATACCTAGTGAGAGGTGGGAAGGACTTGCGCGGCAGAAGCAAGAGTGGCGCAAGTCTGTAGATAAGGCTGTGGCGTCCTTTGAGGAGCGTCGACTAAAGGACCTCGACGCCAAACGCCATAACAAAAAGACCCAGCCAAGGACCTCCTACCTCTACACATATAATGTATCGGGCCAGTTACACTGTAAGCCGTGCAATAGGATTTTTCAGACGAAATTTGGTTTTGCGAGCCACATTCGCTCTCATAACCGGCTCTAGCCAGGACCACCGTTGACGGACACGTCATGGAGGATCATATATACATATACTAACTATCTCGCTCGGCTTGCTTTTCAGCTGCGAGTACTCGGTCCTGTTTGTTTTATTAAGTCCATGTTATGACCAGTGACCACGGACCACTAACACCACGGACACAGAATACTCTATACCTGTGCTCTATACTCCTAGCGGAGCCATGGACATAGAAACAAACAGGACCGAGTACTGGCAGCTGAAAAGTGAGCCGAGCGAGATAGCTAGTATAGAGGCCGTGTGTCCCTTTCTAACAGGGTGACAATAAGATTTTCGTTATGTGAGACAAATTCAATCTTGCAATCTTCCTACTAATTAGTTTATTATAAACACAGTTATTGAAGTTTTTTTGGAGTTTACTCCTTAAGAATCGATTTTAGGCGCCCGGTATGAGAAAAATTCGAGGAGTAAAATCTACTTATGAATGACCTCGTTACATTTTTCACAACGATACAAATTTCTACCCTAATTTTGAGTAAATAAGGTTGGTTTTCGCTTGGGTTGTCAAATGCCCTCGTTACGTTTTTCACAACGATGCAAATTTCTACCCTAACGTTGAGTAAATAAGGTTGGTTTTCGCTTGAGTTGTCGAATGCGAAAGAGCTTTCGCTTCGGGAAGCCGAGCGCGTACCGATTGGGTCCGAGCATTACGCATTGAATGCATTACGAAGTTTTAAGGGGTAAACTCCAGTCGTGCGTCGGAGCTGACACACACACTTTTTTTCATTAGCAATGGAAAATTTCTTAGGGATTAGGGATGGATTACGAAATAAATAATACAAATAGTACAAGGTATCGATTTGTCCAGTCATAGTGAGTACATTGCTAGATATTATAATGACTGGTCATGTGTAGATAATGTGATAAATTAATCATTTTCTCTAGATATTAATCAATAATCATAATAGCTGGTCAAAGGCACCCAAAGTAATAAATACAGCCCCACTTCCCCTCCCGCACATTATTCCGTTGCCGCACGATCGGTATATTTACCAAAATCTTAGGTTAGGTCAGGGTTGTACAGAAATTATATATATTCAGGTGCCCACTTGGCAGGGCACTTAGGTTCTATTGGTTTGAAATGAAAAATTAAAATAATGAAAATTGTAATAATAATAATATTAGTACAAAAGTAAGGAGTAAGGAACCATCGTAATCGGCATCGGCATCGTACGTATTCGACCCATTACACAATACAAGAATTTAAAAATTCATGGTCAACATAGTTGTAGATTTAGCCAGGCCTGTCTCACTCTTGGTACTTACGCGATTTACATACCTACAATCGCGGGCACTCACTGAGTGCAACTACAGTCGGGGCTTGCGCGTTCTAGGCGAGTGACGTACTACTGATTTTAACATTGCTTACCTACCTACGCGTAAATACTTTTTTGTAAATATTGGTTTAAATAGTTTAGGTTTAGTATATTTAGTTGTAGGATAAAATATTTGTAGTCATTTATATGGATGCATTTATATGGATGGGCAACTAATGAAATAATGGCAAAAAGTCGTTGCAACCATAATAAGTATTGTTGTGTGGATGGATGCCTTATGAGCACAAAAGAGGATTCTTTATCATTTTTAGGGTTCCGTACCCAAAGGGTGCCAACGGGACCCTATTACTAAGCCTCCGCTGTCCGTCTGTCCGTCCGTCCGTCCGTTCGTCGGTCAGCGGACTGTAACTGGTAAACCGTAATAGGTAGACAGTTGAAATATTCACAGAGTATGTATTTCTATTGCCGCTATAACAACAAATAATAAAAATAAAATTAAATTAAAAAAATAAAGGGTGCTCCCTCCCATACATGAAAAAGGAGTCGAAATAAAATTTTATTTTACCCTGGCATGTGGGATGTCATTTTCTAGAACTCATTAAGTGGTGTTCAAATACATTTTTTATTATTTTTTAACTTCAAAAATGAAAAAATGGGGGGCCATCAAAGTTGTGACCAAAACAAACGAGCATTTTTCCCCATTTAAATGCTAATTTAGTACTATCTAAGAACTAAGATATCTAAATATGTATCTAGTTAAAAAAAAGTGATTTGAAACGGAACGGAACTAAAAGAGCGAGGCCCGACTCGCACTTGACCGATTTTTTTTACGTTACCGAAGGTGATGGTGAGTTTACTTCATAATTAAAATTGTGTTAGACGGTACCTACTTAAAATTATTTAGTATTGTACGCAGTGTGTTCAAATTTATACCTACACTTTCTAGTTATTTATTTACGTAGCGAAAAAATATTTAGGGTAAACAATAAATTATCTACAGAAGTACTTACATTATGTAGGTAACCTAATTACAGAAATTAACTGTTGTTACCATTCCCGCCGGTGGAACCCGTTCACGAGCATGACGCATGGTCCAGCCGTTACTTCGCTCAATCATATTTGAGGGAACTTAGCAACCCGCACCACACGACACCACTACGGAAATGTTTAAAGAGAGCGTGACATACTTAGGCTACCCATGTTAAGGCATCGAACTAAATACCAATATTCAAATACCTACTCATTTTAAGACGTCATGACTTACATGTTACAAGATTGCTTCCAAGCAACCTACTCTACTGTTTAAATTTATGTAATGGCAAATCTATCAATTGTTTCGGCATCAAGTTATAAAAGCGTATACTCGACCAAACAAAGGATTTCTGCACTTTACGGAGACGACAGGATAGTCTGGTGATGGTGAGGACTAGTACTTTATTATGGTGTCTAGTTAATAGATCATGCGTATGTACGTGTGTGTGTACCTCTTTGTTTATATTATGGAAAAATAAATAAATAATTAAAAGTTATACCTTCTGTATTTTCTTACTCTTTGTTGACAGCCCTAGGCAACTACGCCACGGCGTCCGTGACGTAGGAAGGCGAACAGATCCAAAGCAATATGGATCCTCGCGCCGAGCTATAAAGTCTAATTTAGCTTGCGTGCGTGATTTATCTATTTAATAAAAAATATGTAGGCTATTAAAGCGCCGGCAAGTAGTCAACATCAAAGGAGTGAAACTTCTGTACGTAGTACTATTATATATTCTGTGATTTAGCGTTCACGTTTTAACGGGTTGCCGCTTGAAAAAAATAGACTACTCGTAGATAAAAATTTATATTTTCTTTTTGTTAAGGAATATATCTATGGAATACTTAAAAATGTTAAAATAAAATTAAAACATAAGTGTCTCAACTGAGTTTTTTGAGCCAAAATCTTTGATAAAAATCATTTTTTTAGGCTGGCAAGATGAAAGAACGAGACACACGGCCTCCGTCTCGGACGAAGAATTCCGAGGCCTCCGTTATTACTATCCCTCTCGGCTCGGATTAGCCTCTGTGTAATGCGCAACAGGAAATATACTTTATCTGCTTGAATTAAGGTTTATTTTCGTAAATACAAATTTTCCGCTTCTTGATTAAATTGTATTCTGTGGTTGGATCGTGTTCGTGGTCTATGGTTGGATCAAAGACCTTACACTTACTAACTAGACTGTGCACCACACATTTTTGTTAAGCTAAAATGAGATCTATGGCGTTTTACATAGGGTAGCTAATTCCTTGTAAGCGGTAGCTAGCCAAAAGCGGTCGTGGCGAGAGGGCCTCCGGTGGTAGTGTGTCCTTGTCTGACGTCTTGCTAGCTCATATAATTATTGGGTTTGGTAGAAATGGTAGAAAATTTTATATTTCGCTCTTTTATGATTTACCAAAACGAACAATCCATAAACTTTGAAACTTATTTTAATATTTCTACAGTTTATATAAATAATTATTATTGCGTTGAATTTAAAAATAAATCATGAATACTGAGTAAAAGTAGTTCTTAAATGTTTGGCACTGGTAATACTAAATGCACATTACGTATTATTCTTTAGGGTAACCATGAATTATGTGGATCAAAGATTTTTCTAGTCTTTTCGTAGAAGTAGTTATGTAGATACGTAACGTATAGTAAATTAAATAAACTAAAAAAATATTTAATCAAAGTAAATCACATAAATATAATTTTACTTAGAAAGTCGCTTCTCTTCAGTTATAATATTTTAAGTTATTTAGGTGAAAATTAGGAGATTTATTGGAGTTTAGTAAAATACGTAATGTCATTTTATTAAATCTAATTAAATGTCGGAGTATACAAGCAAATTGTCCTGTGTTCTGTTTTATCATGGTCACTAGTAATTAGAAAGATCACACTACCAACGGGAGCCCTCTCACGCGGACCGGTTTTTTCGCCATAGTGCACAGTCTAGTTAGTAAGTGTAAGGTCTTTGGGTTGGATCCACAAAGTCACAGAACACTATTTTATTCATAATAGGGTATTTGACTGTAGTAAAAATATCGTTTCATATGGTGTCATCCTAAAAGATTATTATCTAAAAATATTATTCCATATGACAAAACTAAAAAATAAAGCTTTATTTATATAGAAAACATTAATTAAAATTGCTAGAATTCTGGCCATGTTCACGAGATCGAAAACGTTTTTGAACCTCGAATGACGTAACAGTTCACACTACCTCTGGAATTTTCATCTTGTCAATACATTTCGACGTGTTTGTGTGGCGTTTATTATGCTAATTTCCTCTGTTTTTTTGTCGTTAATAGTTTATTAAAGAATACCTAGAAAACTAGAAACCAATTTTGTAAAAGCTAATACTGGAAATCTTCTACAAGTTGATGAAATTACGATTGAAATGTGAACTGTGACGTCATCAAAGCAAATGGAACGTTTCCGCGGCAATTTATTTTTTTGAATTTATTTTTCGATTTTTATGAAAAATACTAAAAATTATGCCGAAATATACGTTTTGTTAGCTTCAGCATAGCATTATTAACAATTTAAGATGATTTCCCAAAAGTAGTCAAATACCCTATTGTGTCATGGTACATAAGTTGGATCCAGACTAGTTTAAAGTGGTGATCTTATCCTAGCTAGTGTTCGTTCGTGGTCTATGATCTGTGGTTGGATCCCTCTCGTTATCTGGTATACATAATCATTAATCTGTGCCTCTCGTCAGTAACTAATGTCTAATACCTAATCTGTGCTCTCGTCTCTGCTCACATGCCTGACTTATTATTTTTAAAACTCAATTTCTAATAATAAACATTGTGTGTGATTTGTGTTTAAACTAAATTAACCCAACCCAAATGCGTCGCGAATAAAACTAGATAAATAATCATCTGTGAACTAGATAAAACCATGATAAAACAATGTTAAGTATCGGCGAAGCAGACGTTTTTGTGTGTGTTTTTTTACGCTATAAGCTAAAAAACAAACTTTGAGAAAGCAAATCACCCTGATTTGAACTTAATAATGTAAATTACTTGATAACAATTTATACAGTGCACAAAAAAATAATAAATCTTGAAAATACAAATTGTTATATTTACCATCCAATAACCAGTTTTGTTTATTTATTCCGAAAGTTAGTGGCTAAGTTTTGATACGAAAATGCCTGGTAAGATAAAGGTGAAGGTGTTAGCGGGTCGTAACTTACCCGTGATGGATAGGGCCAGTGACACCACGGACGCTTTTGTCGAGATCAAGTTTGGTGGTGTGACTCACAAGACGGACGTATGCCGGAAATCACTGAACCCTCAGTGGAGCAGCACGGAATGGTACAGGTTTGAGGTAATTTTTTTTAAATCAATTTTTAGGGATTTTACTTACTGGCATGTCAATCCCATCATACGTAATTCCTAACGATAAATCTAATTACTTACTCCTAATAACTTACTTAATAATCTAATTATTACTTAGTAACTTACCTACTAGTAAGCAGTGATAGCCTAGTGGTTACACTAGCGGCACGCTATGATGGCCGGTTTGACGTTTGTCCGCTCATGAAGTTCCGTATTAATTGATAACGACTTTGAAGGAAATAATTGTATTACTTTATTGACGATAGTGATGTGCAGAGATTCATAAATTTTATCGAATGTAGTTTTAGGTTTAGGACTCAAAATTTATTTATTAAATTGATTTCTAAAATGTATACAAGTGTAGAAAAATCAGTTTGCACCATTTAAGGGGTGAATGTACTTGTGAATATGAACAATTTTCACTATGTGGACAAACCTCTGAAATCGCAAAAAAATATCAGCTGTTTCATACAAAAGGTAAAATTTTTATTTTTATATGATATATACCACAACTCGGCATTTGGTTTTCTAAATTGAAAATTTTTAAAAATGGAATCTAATACGATCGTCACATAGGATCGCTGGCTAGCACAACTACTACCTCCGGCAAACTCGCGTCAATGCTCAATGCAAAACAAAGCAGTTTCGAATTGACGTTGCTTCGAAAAGTATAAACTGTCAGTGCAATGTGATTGTGATATAGTTTTGACCTGGCTTTGGATTTCAAATATTGATACTGCATTACTGTTGACCCTTGCTCGTTAATTTGGACTCTGTTCAAGCCCTTTGTTGTGGATTTCGTCGATATGACCGAACGTACGCAGAGAACTGTAAACCTATTTAATCAGGTACAAAAACAAAACTTAATTGTTTTTTGTTCGAGAATAAATTGACATTCCACATCACTATTGTAATGTGTCAAACCGGCCATCATAGCGTGCCGCTAGTGTAGGACTGTGGTCTCCAATTTGGGGGGTCGCAGGTTCGATCCCGGGTACGCACCTCTGACTTTTCGGAGTTAAGTGTGTTTAAGCAATTAAATATCACTTGCTTTGACGGCGAAGGAAAACATTGTGAGGAAACCTGCACATCTGAGAGTTCTTCATAATGTTCTCGAAGGTGTGTGAAGTCCACCAATTCGCATTGGGCCAGCATGGTGGACTATGGCCTATAACCCTTCTCTGAGAGGAGACCTGCGCGCAGTAGTGAGCCGTTGATGGGTTGCTAATGATGATGATGAACTAACCTACTCATTACAAACTAGCTGATGCCCACGACTTCGTCCGCGTAGATTTAGTTTTTTTAAATTCCTTGGGTACATGTTGATTTTCCGGGATAAAAAGTAGCCTATGTCACTTTCCAGGTCCTCAACCATACCTTTGCAAAAAAACACGTCAGTCTGTGCCTCTGTTGTGCTGTGATTGAAGGACAAACCAACAAACACACTGTCACATTTATAATATTAGTATGATGTAACTAATGGAGGTTTAATTTTATCTCACCAATCTCGGTATCCTGGTTAGGGCAAAGAATACTAAGGGTGGTAGGCATGTCAGGGTATTAGGGTATATGTAGTTAGATGGAAAACAAGAATATATATGTAGGCGGCAGGATGGCCTATTATCATGGATTATTATGGCTGAGCGATGATATCTGGGCGTTTAATGAAACTTGACAACTGAATTTTGTGTTCTTTGAACACAAAATTATAATCTTCAATCAAACAAATCAGTCAACCACAACTTGATAATTCTTCCGGTAGTTTGATAATTCACTTTGAGCAGTAATTCCTTACATCAGAATATTTAAAACAGCGATTCGTTGCAGCTGTGGTGCGCCGGTTGTCAAGCGATTGTTTTCTAATGGCTTCCTTGCTACCATCTAAGCAACGCTCTGCTAGAGGGCCTGCCAGTGCCCTCTGATTATAGACGCGATGTCATATATATAACTTATAAAACTATGCATGTAAAGGCAGCCTTATTCTTAACAAAGCAAACTCTAACAGGCATCCTTGGTGAGAGGAGTGAATGAGGTGTGTGGGTAATAGGTACACATTTAGTCAAAAAGTTGTATGTATTCAAAGAAAGGCTGTCTGACATTGTAAGGTGGGTAATCAGCCTTATGTTAGGACCATTTCATCCAATTCCCCATATTAGGACACAAGTTGCTGGTGTTCTACCCTCACAAACCTATCTGAAGTTTTGTTAACCTAACAATTCCTCATAGAAAGGTTCACAGTAAAGTTATAAAAAATTTATAAAGAACAAATGCTTGAAAGCTTAGACTGAGACATTAGATGTTAGACTTAGAGGTACTAATAAATTAATACAGTATGCAGGAAACATAGTTCTTAGATAAATAAATATTAATATTCATTTATAATTATCTGAATATGTAAAATGTAAAAGTGACTAACTGATCTATCAATGCACAGCTCAAATCACTGGATGGATTGGACTGAAATTTGACATATAGATAGCTATGTTATGTAGGCATCTGCTAAGAAAGAACTTTTGAAAATTAAATCCCTGAGGGGGTAAAATGGGGGTTTGAAAAATCGATCTTAAAGTGAACGAAGCTGCAGGGCAAAACTAGGTAGTTAATAAAATATTTTATTAATCTACTATATAAAAATAAGTCGGGTTTTCCTTCCTGACGCTATAACTCCAGAACGCACGAACCGATTTCCACGGTTTTGCATTCGTTGGAAAGGTCTCGGGCTCCGTGAGGTTTATAGCAAAGAAAATTCTATCCACGCGGACGAAGTCGCGGGCATCAGCTAGTATATTATATTTATTCATTCAATTATACATTGCTAGTCCACTTCTGGGCCGTATAATTTTAAGTATTTAACATTTTATACAATTTTTGCTAGCTATCATCATAACTTCATCTTTTGGCTAAATTTCAAGTTCATATGCTGAACATGAATTCTAAAAATAGACTGTCTGGCCGCCGTCTACTCTGCTCTGCTCTATACTTTGTTTTGTTTACATAAGTATATCTCCAGATTTTATTGTTTCATACAAAACTACGTTAATACTGTTTCTCTTAACTGATAGGGATTCACTGCTGGATATAGGTCCCTTGTATGGACTTCCACATGCCTCTGTCTTGCGCTACCTGTATCCCAGTGGGCTATAAAGTATGTATTAGTAGTGCAATAATTTTTTTTTCTTCTTAATTAACCGACTTCAAAAAAGGTTATCATTTGACACATAAATATGTAATATTATTGAAACTGCAAAGCATTCACATAATCTTAATATATATATAAATTACGTGTCACGTTGTTTGTCCTCGATGGACTCCTAAACTACTGAACCAATTTTGATCAAACTTTGTAACTATCTGTAATTTGGTCCAACTTGAAAGATAGGATAGTTTTTTTTTTATTAAGATAATTTATTCGTTTTATTTATATAGGTAAGTTGGCGGTACGAAGTTTGCGGGGTCAGCTAGTAAAATATAATAATCTGTTAGGCCTTGCAAACAAGAATACAAAATTTTATAAGTGTATTGTAATTTTATACAGTATGTTTGTTTGTATGTTTGTCCAAACATTTCTCCGAAACTATTAATTGGATTGTGATCATTCTTATTTTATTTGCTTACATTTACTTCAACTGAAAAACAGTAAAGGTTTCATCAAAATCGATTCAGTAGTTTTCAAGATATGACACTTTTCCCTTTACAGTTGTTCTTTATTTCAGCATATTGCAGTCAGTTTAATTTTTCGTAACCGATAGCTTATTATTTTATTTTGGTGTCTTGTTTTTCTTTGTGTGCAATAAAGAATTTCTATTCTATTTTTTAAAGCAGTGATAGCCTAGTGGTTAGGACTGTGGTCTCCTATTCGGGGGGTTGCAGGTTCGATCCCGGGTACGCACCTCTGACTTTTCGGAGTCAAGTGCGTTTAAGCAATTAAATATCACTTGCTTCAACGGTGAAGGAAAACATCGTGAGGTAACCTGCACACCTGAGAGTTCTTCATAATGTTCTCGAAGGTGTGTGAAGTCCGCCAATTAGCATTGGGCCAGCGTGGTGGACTATGGCCTATAACCCTTCTCTGAGAGGAGACCTGCGCTCAGTAGTGAGCCCTTGATTGGTTGCTAATGATGATGATGATGATGTTTCTATTTTATTTTATTCCTTGTGCGGCAGGTGGACGAGTCAGAGCTGCAAGATGAGCCGCTGCAGCTGCGGCTCATGGACCACGACACGTACTCCGCCAACGACGCCATCGGCAAGGTGGTCATCAGCCTCGCGCCGCTGCTGGCCCGGGAGGCCAACAACGCCAACGGAACAGCCGCTCCACCTGGGGGTAAGTCCTTGACACAAAGGTTGTATTGTATTTGTATTTGTGGAGGGGACGCCTGCTAACGCCAGGCGGGTGATCAGTCCTGTGTCGGAACTATTCCACCCAATTCCCCGGACACAGGTTACTGGTGCCCAGGCACCACCTGTAGCTTTCGTAAACCTAACGATGTCTCCTATTGAAAGGTTTGTTAGGTCTTCTTCACTTAATCTATCCTTACCTTGTAGTTCCCATCTTACCAATGAGTACATAGGGCACTCAGCTATAAAGTGGAAGCTGGTCTCTTCCTCACCACACTCTGGACAGGATGGGTCTTCTTGTATTCTCATTATTGTGAGATTTACACAAAGGTTAATATACAGCAGGACCTCTTTAATCCGAACCCCTTCTAATCCGAACACCTCTATAATCCGAACCTCCCACCGCTCTTCACTCACCGTCTCGCCAGTTGCTTGACCGAATGTCAAGTAGGTGTCATGCACATTTGATAATGTCTCGTCCACCAATTTGTTATTGCGTCGCTCGTGCATCTCGACAGATATGTATTTGTAGTTTTACATCATGGCAGTTTTATTTCATAAAACTAGCTGATGCCCGCGACTTCGTCCGCATGAATTTAGTTTTAAAAATCCCGCGGGGAAATCCATTGAATTATTATGTACTAAATGGGAAAATCGCATCAATCCGCTGTTCTGTTGCGACGTGATTGAAGGACTAACCAACAAACAAACACACTTTCGCATTTATAATATCAGTAATGCTTTATTATAACACTTTTTATAATTGTCAAATTTTTTACCATACTTAACCAAAGACAAAATTACGTTTAGCTGTCATTTACGTTTTGTTATTCCACTGTCATTTGCGTTTTGTTATTCCATGTCAGATGCGTTTTTGTTATACCACGTTTTATAGTGACTTGACGAAAACGCGGTCGAACGGGATAAAAAGTATCCTATGTCCGTCTCCTGGTTTTAAGCTACCTCTCCACCAATTTTCAGCCAAATCGGTTCATCCGTTCTTGAGTTATAAATAGTGTAACTAACACCACTTTCTTTTATGTATATACTAGCTGATGCCCGCGACTTCGTCTGCGTGGATTTAGTTCATAACATCCCGCGGGAAATCTTTGTCACCCTCCAGGTTCTCAACTATACCTATCCAATAAATCACGTCAATCCGTAGCTTTGTAGCAGGAAACATATTTTGATCGTCTTGCTCGCGGCATTGTTAATGATGTTTCAAAGAGAAAACATATTACTGATGATATTATCAATTAGGTACCTACGTTAAACTATAATTTTTATAATTGTTTTTACCATAATTAACCAAATACAAAATTACGTTTAGCTGTCATTTACGTTTTGTTCTTCCACTGTCATTTTCGTTTTTTTATTCCATGTCAGATGCATTTTTGTTATACCAGGTTTTATATTGACTTGACGGAAACGCGGTCGAACGGGATAAAAAGTATCCTATGTCCGTCTCCTGGTTCTAAGCTACCTCTCCACCAATTTTGAGCCAAATCGGTTCATCCGTTCTTGAGTTATAAATAGTGTAACTAACACCACTTTCTTTTATATCTATATATATAAAAGAAAGTGGTGTTTATATCTATATATATAAAAGAAAGTGGTGTTAGTTACACTATTTATAACTCAAGAACGGATGAACCGATTTGGCTCAAAATTGGTGGAGAGGTAGCTTAGAACCAGGAGACGGACATAGGATACTTTTTATCCCGTTCGACCGCGTTTCCGTCAAGTCAATATAAAACCTCTGGTATAACAAAAATGCATCTGACATGGAATAAAAAAACGAAAATGACAGTGGAAGAACAAAACGTAAATGACAGCTAAACGTAATTTTGTATTTGGTTAATTATGGTAAAAACAATTATAAAAATTATAGTTTAACGTAATTGATAATATCATCAGTAATATGTTTTCTCTTTGAATCATCATTAACAATGCCGCGAGCAAGACGATCAAATGTTTCCTGCTACAAAGCTACGGATTGACGTGATTTATTGGATAGGTATAGTTGAGAACCTGGAGGGTGACAAAGATTTCCCGCGGGATGTTATGAACTAAATCCACGCGGACGAAGTCGCGGGCATCAGCTAGTATATATATATAGCTGTTCGTGCTGATTCACTGATTGACTGATTCACTCACTGATTGATCACCTCTCCTGTAAAATTTTGTATGAAATTTTTTTTTTTCACCGATGGTTTCGTATAGAGGACAAAAATTCATTCAGAGGAAAATTATGGAGAGAGCTGATGATTGAGGATTTCGGAGACGGGTGAAGAGCACGGCCAGGGTATTGAAGATAGGTGGGGTGTGCTCGAACAAATGTCACTCGAAACCTCATCCAATTCGCTGTGAGCTGAAAATTAAATTCAAAATGGCGGAAAAAGATGGCCGCCATACAAATTTCGTCGGTGTCTATCTCGGGGAGTATAAAAGATGGAAGAGTGGTTTCTTGGCAAACGATGATCAGGACCCAAAGATATATTTGATGAATAGAAAAAAAATCCAAGATGGCGGAATTTTTTTTCTTCATACAAAATATATGGCGAATATTGAAGAGACTAGAAGCCGGGAATCATGCAAGACTTTGATACGGTTCCTTTTCAAGATTTGTTTTTATTGAAGAATTTTCATTATGACAAATGATGACATATGATGATCAAGGGTTTGGAAGGTGGGTGAGGATGAGGCCATGGTAATGAAGATAGGTGGGGGTGCTCGAACAAAAGTCACTCGAAACCTCATCCAATTGGCAGTGAGCTGAAAAAAAATCCAAAATAGCGGATTCAAGATGGCGGCCATATAAACTTCAACGGTGTCTATCTCGGAGAGTATAAAAGATGCAAGAGTGGTTATTTGATAGAAAATGATCAAGACCTAAAAGTCTACTTGCCGAGTAGAAAAACCGCGGTCCGCTTGCGGGCCGCGCACCCAGGCGCCCTACTAGTTTATATATATAGATATACCCTATAAATTCTCTGTACCTACTATAATCCGAACGCTCGACTAATCCGAACGGGGGGTAAATTTTCGGAGTTCGGATTAAAGAGGTCCTGCTGTACATACAATACTAGCTTGTACCCCCGTGACTTCGTCTGCGTGGAATTGAGTTCATCCCCCATTTTACCCCTTTGGGGATAGAATTTTCAAAATCTGTGAAACACGTACTTCTCTATTTTTAATCAAGAGCCAAAATACCAAGTTCCATATACGTAATTTAAAAATTAAAGGAACTATCATACAAATTTTCATCCCCTTTTTTGAGTAGAACTTTCCAAAACTGTGAAACACGTATTTCTTCATTTTTAATCGAAAGCCAAAATACCAAGTCTCATTTATATAACTTGAAAAATGATGGTCTTTCATACAAATATTCAACCCCTATTTTATCCCTTTGGGAGTAGACTTTTTATAAACTGTGAAACACGTAGGTGCTTCTTTGTTTTTAATCAAAAGCAAAAATATCAAATTTTATAATAATTTGAACAATGATGGATTTAAATATAAATATTCAATCCCTATTTTACCTCTTTAGGGGTAGAATTTTCAAAAAATATAAATCACATACTTCTATATTATTAATCCTCGATTATCACTATGATTGTGCTTTCAAACCCTGATGCCACAGAAGCCTTCCAATAAGACACTTTCTTTTTTTTTGTGTGTTGTTACACTCCAAAATTATGTGCGTTGCGTTACGCAGGCGCGGTGATGTCGGGCTGGATCCCCGTGTTCGACACGATGCACGGCGTGCGCGGCGAGCTGAACGTGATCGTCAAGGTGGAGCTGTTCTCCGACTTCAACAAGTACAAGACCTCCAGCTGCGGGGTGCAGTTCTTTCATTGTGAGTCGTTACGGCCCGGATGTGCGTTGCGTTACGCAGGCGCGGTGATGTCGGGCTGGATCCCCGTGTTCGACACGATGCACGGCGTGCGCGGCGAGCTGAACGTGATCGTCAAGGTGGAGCTGTTCTCCGACTTCAACAAGTACAAGACCTCCAGCTGCGGGGTGCAGTTCTTTCATTGTGAGTCGTTACGGCCCGGATGTGCGTTGCGTTACGCAGGCGCGGTGATGTCGGGCTGGATCCCCGTGTTCGACACGATGCACGGCGTGCGCGGCGAGCTGAACGTGATCGTCAAGGTGGAGCTGTTCTCCGACTTCAACAAGTACAAGACCTCCAGCTGCGGGGTGCAGTTCTTTCATTGTGAGTCGTTACGGCCCGGATGTGCGTTGCGTTACGCAGGCGCGGTGATGTCGGGCTGGATCCCCGTGTTCGACACGATGCACGGCGTGCGCGGCGAGCTGAACGTGATCGTCAAGGTGGAGCTGTTCTCCGACTTCAACAAGTACAAGACCTCCAGCTGCGGGGTGCAGTTCTTTCATTGTGAGTCGTTACGGCCCGGATGTGCGTTGCGTTACGCAGGCGCGGTGATGTCGGGCTGGATCCCCGTGTTCGACACGATGCACGGCGTGCGCGGCGAGCTGAACGTGATCGTCAAGGTGGAGCTGTTCTCCGACTTCAACAAGTACAAGACCTCCAGCTGCGGGGTGCAGTTCTTTCATTGTGAGTCGTTACGGCCCGGATGTGCGTTGCGTTACGCAGGCGCGGTGATGTCGGGCTGGATCCCCGTGTTCGACACGATGCACGGCGTGCGCGGCGAGCTGAACGTGATCGTCAAGGTGGAGCTGTTCTCCGACTTCAACAAGTACAAGACCTCCAGCTGCGGGGTGCAGTTCTTTCATTGTGAGTCGTTACGGCCCGGATGTGCGTTGCGTTACGCAGGCGCGGTGATGTCGGGCTGGATCCCCGTGTTCGACACGATGCACGGCGTGCGCGGCGAGCTGAACGTGATCGTCAAGGTGGAGCTGTTCTCCGACTTCAACAAGTACAAGACCTCCAGCTGCGGGGTGCAGTTCTTTCATTGTGAGTCGTTACGGCCCGGATGTGCGTTGCGTTACGCAGGCGCGGTGATGTCGGGCTGGATCCCCGTGTTCGACACGATGCACGGCGTGCGCGGCGAGCTGAACGTGATCGTCAAGGTGGAGCTGTTCTCCGACTTCAACAAGTACAAGACCTCCAGCTGCGGGGTGCAGTTCTTTCATTGTGAGTCGTTACGGCCCGGATGTGCGTTGCGTTACGCAGGCGCGGTGATGTCGGGCTGGATCCCCGTGTTCGACACGATGCACGGCGTGCGCGGCGAGCTGAACGTGATCGTCAAGGTGGAGCTGTTCTCCGACTTCAACAAGTACAAGACCTCCAGCTGCGGGGTGCAGTTCTTTCATTGTGAGTCGTTACGGCCCGGATGTGCGTTGCGTTACGCAGGCGCGGTGATGTCGGGCTGGATCCCCGTGTTCGACACGATGCACGGCGTGCGCGGCGAGCTGAACGTGATCGTCAAGGTGGAGCTGTTCTCCGACTTCAACAAGTACAAGACCTCCAGCTGCGGGGTGCAGTTCTTTCATTGTGAGTCGTTACGGCCCGGATGTGCGTTGCGTTACGCAGGCGCGGTGATGTCGGGCTGGATCCCCGTGTTCGACACGATGCACGGCGTGCGCGGCGAGCTGAACGTGATCGTCAAGGTGGAGCTGTTCTCCGACTTCAACAAGTACAAGACCTCCAGCTGCGGGGTGCAGTTCTTTCATTGTGAGTCGTTACGGCCCGGATGTGCGTTGCGTTACGCAGGCGCGGTGATGTCGGGCTGGATCCCCGTGTTCGACACGATGCACGGCGTGCGCGGCGAGCTGAACGTGATCGTCAAGGTGGAGCTGTTCTCCGACTTCAACAAGTACAAGACCTCCAGCTGCGGGGTGCAGTTCTTTCATTGTGAGTCGTTACGGCCCGGATGTGCGTTGCGTTACGCAGGCGCGGTGATGTCGGGCTGGATCCCCGTGTTCGACACGATGCACGGCGTGCGCGGCGAGCTGAACGTGATCGTCAAGGTGGAGCTGTTCTCCGACTTCAACAAGTACAAGACCTCCAGCTGCGGGGTGCAGTTCTTTCATTGTGAGTCGTTACGGCCCGGATGTGCGTTGCGTTACGCAGGCGCGGTGATGTCGGGCTGGATCCCCGTGTTCGACACGATGCACGGCGTGCGCGGCGAGCTGAACGTGATCGTCAAGGTGGAGCTGTTCTCCGACTTCAACAAGTACAAGACCTCCAGCTGCGGGGTGCAGTTCTTTCATTGTGAGTCGTTACGGCCCGGATGTGCGTTGCGTTACGCAGGCGCGGTGATGTCGGGCTGGATCCCCGTGTTCGACACGATGCACGGCGTGCGCGGCGAGCTGAACGTGATCGTCAAGGTGGAGCTGTTCTCCGACTTCAACAAGTACAAGACCTCCAGCTGCGGGGTGCAGTTCTTTCATTGTGAGTCGTTACGGCCCGGATGTGCGTTGCGTTACGCAGGCGCGGTGATGTCGGGCTGGATCCCCGTGTTCGACACGATGCACGGCGTGCGCGGCGAGCTGAACGTGATCGTCAAGGTGGAGCTGTTCTCCGACTTCAACAAGTACAAGACCTCCAGCTGCGGGGTGCAGTTCTTTCATTGTGAGTCGTTACGGCCCGGATGTGCGTTGCGTTACGCAGGCGCGGTGATGTCGGGCTGGATCCCCGTGTTCGACACGATGCACGGCGTGCGCGGCGAGCTGAACGTGATCGTCAAGGTGGAGCTGTTCTCCGACTTCAACAAGTACAAGACCTCCAGCTGCGGGGTGCAGTTCTTTCATTGTGAGTCGTTACGGCCCGGATGTGCGTTGCGTTACGCAGGCGCGGTGATGTCGGGCTGGATCCCCGTGTTCGACACGATGCACGGCGTGCGCGGCGAGCTGAACGTGATCGTCAAGGTGGAGCTGTTCTCCGACTTCAACAAGTACAAGACCTCCAGCTGCGGGGTGCAGTTCTTTCATTGTGAGTCGTTACGGCCCGGATGTGCGTTGCGTTACGCAGGCGCGGTGATGTCGGGCTGGATCCCCGTGTTCGACACTATGCACGGCGTGCGCGGCGAGCTGAACGTGATCGTCAAGGTGGAGCTGTTCTCCGACTTCAACAAGTACAAGACCTCCAGCTGCGGGGTGCAGTTCTTTCATTGTGAGTCGTTACGGCCCGGATGTGCGTTGCGTTACGCAGGCGCGGTGATGTCGGGCTGGATCCCCGTGTTCGACACGATGCACGGCGTGCGCGGCGAGCTGAACGTGATCGTCAAGGTGGAGCTGTTCTCCGACTTCAACAAGTACAAGACCTCCAGCTGCGGGGTGCAGTTCTTTCATTGTGAGTCGTTACGGCCCGGATGTGCGTTGCGTTACGCAGGCGCGGTGATGTCGGGCTGGATCCCCGTGTTCGACACGATGCACGGCGTGCGCGGCGAGCTGAACGTGATCGTCAAGGTGGAGCTGTTCTCCGACTTCAACAAGTACAAGACCTCCAGCTGCGGGGTGCAGTTCTTTCATTGTGAGTCGTTACGGCCCGGATGTGCGTTGCGTTACGCAGGCGCGGTGATGTCGGGCTGGATCCCCGTGTTCGACACGATGCACGGCGTGCGCGGCGAGCTGAACGTGATCGTCAAGGTGGAGCTGTTCTCCGACTTCAACAAGTACAAGACCTCCAGCTGCGGGGTGCAGTTCTTTCATTGTGAGTCGTTACGGCCCGGATGTGCGTTGCGTTACGCAGGCGCGGTGATGTCGAGCTGGATCCCCGTGTTCGACACGATGCACGGCGTGCGCGGCGAGCTGAACGTGATCGTCAAGGTGGAGCTGTTCTCCGACTTCAACAAGTACAAGACCTCCAGCTGCGGGGTGCAGTTCTTTCATTGTGAGTCGTTACGGCCCGGATGTGCGTTGCGTTACGCAGGCGCGGTGATGTCGGGCTGGATCCCCGTGTTCGACACGATGCACGGCGTGCGCGGCGAGCTGAACGTGATCGTCAAGGTGGAGCTGTTCTCCGACTTCAACAAGTACAAGACCTCCAGCTGCGGGGTGCAGTTCTTTCATTGTGAGTCGTTACGGCCCGGATGTGCGTTGCGTTACGCAGGCGCGGTGATGTCGGGCTGGATCCCCGTGTTCGACACGATGTGATGTCACCACCGATTTTCTCAGGAACGGGTGGGCCTTGCAAGTTGAAATTTATACCAGATACTGAGGTCTGTAGTCCCTATTAGGTGTATAAAAATCAAGATCCTGAGTCAACACGATAAAAAGATATGGGAAAATTTAGATTTTCGCGAAAACTTGTAAGTACCAAAATTTACCTTAATTTTCAACTTTTTTTATTTTTCGGAATTTTCCCTTTACTTGTGCTGTAAGACCTTACTTTTAACCAAAATTGACAATTCTTGGTCAACAGGAAGTACCCTATAAGTTTTGGATCGAAAACCTATATGGTAGTTCCCGTTGACCTAGAATCACGAAATTTGGCAAAAAGCAAGGTCTTAATTACAGCACAAATAAAAGAAAAATTCCAAAAAATAAAAAAAGTTGAAAATTATGTATAATAATAATAATATAATGGCGGTATAATGGGTAGGTACGGAACCCTCGGTGCACGAGTTCGACTCGCACTTGACCGGTTTTTTATTAATATCAGATGTTTTTATATAAATTATCTAAACTGTTTGATTCGTCGATGACTCTTTCAGTGTTGCTGCAAGCAATCAACTGCAGTTGCGCGTCCCCTCGGCCGTTGGTCCAGAAATAAAGGAATTTCCTTTAGTTTACGACAAAATATTAGTAATAGTTCAACTGTATTCAATATTACCATTGGGTGTGGAGCATTTATGTAGAAAAAAAACGAGTGTGCTTTAGACCACACGACTGAAGTAAAACTTACGAAACGCAACTGGCTATGAGAGGAAAGAGAGAAAGAAAATGTGTGGTCGCACCTCTCTCTCTTGCCCCTACAGTAATATACGAAACGTATCTCTCTCTCTTTCTATCTTCACTAACTTAAATCTCCCTCTCAACTTCCGTTCGCCTCGCCCGATCACACTTTTCGTAACGCATTCACCAGCTTACCCCCCAAGTCAAGCGTGCGTAAACAAGTTTTACTTCATGAATGGGGCTACTTTTTGTATGCCCATCTTGGGATAGAAGTTAGTCGGTATGCATTTTTGGAACTTCCCTCATTGTGGAAACACTGCAAATATAGCATAGTATTTACTGTATTGTAAATTTGTTTTGAAAAGAGCAACCGCCGAGTTTCTTGCTGGTTCTTCTCGGCAGGAAGGGCATTCCGAACCAGTGGTAGATTCATCGACCATTCAAAAGCACTTGTAAAAGTTTATTTGAATAAAAAACATTTCTATTCTATTATATTCTCTCTTTCTATCTTCACTAACTTAAATCCCCCTCTCAACTTCCGTTCGCCTCGCCCGATCACACTTTTCGTAACGCATTCACCAGCTTACTCCCCAAGTCAAGCGTGCGTAAACAAGTTTTACTTCAATTAATACGTTCAAAGGTCCGATGATCCCGCCGGGGTACCGTGCGACGGCCATCCACGGCTTCGTCGAGGAGCTGATCGTCAACGACGACCCGGAGTACCAGTGGATCGACAAGATCAGGACGCCGCGCGCCTCCAACGAGGCCCGCCAGGTCGCGTTCATCAACCTCAGCAACCAGGTAATACCACAGATGACAGAATACATACAGTACCCGGCGATATATATTGCACATCGACCTTTGGAATAAAACGCTATTCTATTCTATTGCAAGGAAAGCTAGCCAGAAATTCACGTAGTAATTACTGAAATCTCTTCACAATCGGCGAGCACATCACGTAACATATATAAAAAAATGCAGTCGAACTTTGAATAGAATAGAATAGCGTTTTATTCCAAAGGCCGATGTGCAATATATATATCGCCGGGTACTGTACAGAAGATTCACTCCGCAAAATCATTTGAGGACTATTACATTTCGCATACCTCTCTCTCGCGCATTCTAATATTTTCAATGATTGTAAAAATCTCAGATACTTTGGACTAAATGTGGTCTATTATTATCTTCGACTGTAAAATTACGGACACTTTAGATATAATTTTATTATGATATATAGTTCTTGCAATTCACGAGGGCGACTGACATGGTTGTGTGTGTGTCGTATCTGTATAACTGTGAGCGAGCGCAATGCTCGCGCCTGCCCGCTCCCACCTAGGCTTTTACAGGCAAGCACACTTATGCAATGTGCATGTACACGAAGTAACCACGAGTAAAGCTCACTCGCCTTCGTGAATTGCAAAAACTGTATTACATTTCGCATCCCTCTATCTCGCACATTTTAATATTTTCAATGATTGTAAAAATCTCAGATGCTTTGGACTAAATGTGGTCTATTTTTATCTTCGACATTAAATTACAGACATTTTAAATAGAATTTTATTATGATATACCTACCTATGGTTGAGCGATGCAATGGATGGGTCATTCGTCATGCTCGTGAACGGGTTCCACCGGCGGGAATTAGGCTACTTTCTGTCTGCCCGTCTTAACGTGTGTTGAATTATAATTAGGTATGCTTTTGTGGAACTTCCCCTCGTGGAAACACTGCATACATAGCATATCTATATTGTAAACTTGTTTTGAAAAGAGCAACAGCCGAGTTTCTTGCTGGTTCTTCTCTGGCTGGTTCAAAAAAAAAAATTCAAAATTATTTATTTCACGTAGGCCAATCTGTGGCTCTTATGACACGTCATGATTCTACCACCGGTTCGGAAAGCGGATTCTGCTGAGAAGAGCCGGCAAGACACTCAGCAGTTGCTCTTTTCAAAATAATCATTTTACAATATTATTATGTAGCTATTACATTGTGATAAGTTTTTTATACTATCTTATGGGCAACTGGATGCCAAGCCGATTTAACCCATGTAACTTTATTAGAATAGAATATATTTCCACAATGAGAGGAAGTTCCAAAAAGCGTACTACAATTCAATTCAGTTTAAGACGGACAGAAAGAAAGAAATAATTTTGAATTCCATTAACCAGGTCCAACGTCTGGTGGGACTGAAAGCAGCCGAGTTAGGGGCGAACGCGGTCGTGGGCTACCAACAGGACTTCGACTTGGAAGGCGAAGCGGGCGTGGTGGCGCGGGCTATTGGTAACTCAGCTTTATTAGGGGTGTGTTCCGATATACACTGGACCACTGTAAGGTGTGACGTCAATCCAGTAATACTGTGAAGCCGTTGCTTTTGAAGTGATAACGGCTTATAAATCGATGAACACCGGCTGCACGCATGAAAAAGTGTCACGTTCCGCCTGAGCCTGCGCGTGCAAGCGAGAGTGCAGAACAAGCGATAGAGAGGCACGATCGGCCCAAGCGTTGGCTTGTGACACATTTATTCATCAATGTTTCTTTATGACGTTATCACGTAAAACTATCGTCCGTAAACCGACTTTACAGACAACCTATTTTTTAGTTTGCTAGACTGGTTGGTTACTGTTTAAAACGGGACGCAGTCCAGTATACTGTCATCCCCATTTTTTGAAATCTAGGCGCTGTTCGCACCCACGCAGATCTCAATTTCAATGTATTTTTTTTTTTTTAGTTTTGACGTTCTCTATTTTACCACACTCAAGAGGTGATTTCCAAAAACTATCTTATAGAGTATTTTATTATTTAAATCTACTTTAAATGGGACCATCTGGGAAGTATACCCTACCCTTTCAAACAGAAAAAGAATATTCCAAATCGGTTCAGGCGTCTTCGAGTAATCAGTTAACATACATAAACATCTAGGGCATCTGGAAGAGATCCTCTTTTGTAGCGATAAGATGTCCTTGTACACGTCCTTTCTATTTTTAAGTTTAGTTTTTAAGTATTGTAAGTGTACATTTTGTACAGAATAAATAAATAAAATAAGATTCCGACGAATTGAGAACCTGCTCCTTTTTTGAAGTCGGTTAAAAACTAGGTCTTGCCCGCGGCTTTGTTCACACAGCTTCGCCAAATTCCACGACGATTCTCTTTTTGAACAGACTATACAAAACAGATTTTTACAAGCTTTTATTTAGCTTGAACAGTTTATTTATTTGTTTGTTTGGGTCAAATCTTGCATGAAATAGACCCATTTCCCGGTTTCTGATCGAGCTGAAATTTTGCATGTATGTGTAAATCGGATGACAATGCAATATTATTGTGACATGGAGCTGATCTGATGATGGAGATGGAAGATGGCTATCGGAACTCTGTAATAAAACGACGTATCCCCATTGAGTTTGGGCTCGTTTGATTCGTCATAACAAGTACTCCGATCCTAGATGATATCCAGAGTCTAATGATGTAGCTACAAAAAGCTTGCATTTAAAAATATTTTTTTTAATTTGCACTTGTTCTATAGGAACCGCTGTCAGCATTACTCCACTGCCTACTCCGAGCGTACCTTTAAATATTACGTGCACGCAACAGTGAGTATTATATATCAGAATATAACAGCAGTATGAAATTTTAAACTGCAGAAGAGTGTATTAAATTATTACTAAATTACTAGCTGATGCCCGCGACTTCGTCTGCGTGGATTTAGTTTTTAAAATCCCTCGGGAACCCTGATTTTCGGGATAAAAAGTAGCCTATGTCACTCTCCAGGTCCTCCAACTATACCTATGCAAAAAATCACGTCGATCCGTAGCCCTGTTGCGGCGTGATTGAAGGACAAACCAACAAACAAACACACTTTTGCACTTATAATATTAGTAAGGATGAAAAATTTTACATGTTTAAACCCATTATTACTCCAAAAATTTTCCCATGAATTTTGCTCAATATTTTTTTATCTATTTATGCAAGACTTTTCCGAAATAATCTTGGATAATTTGCAACTTACTCGATGTTGTCTATTTTATTTATTGTAACACAAAAATTATACAAGTTTAACAAAATATATTCATGAATATGTGTTTGCATGGTTTGTGTTGTGCTCTGGCATTTTCATTCTTCTTAAAACTAAAAACAAAGACAACTAAAAAAGGTCTTGGACATTTTAGCGACAGACGAAGAAAGCGTATCAGATCTGTACGAATATTATCAATCTCACCAAGAAGAATTAATGAGGATCGTAAGCATCTTGAATCCCGAAGCCCCAATACTTCTGGATGACCCAGATACTTTCGACGAAGATGAAAAAAGTCTTGAAGGTCAAATTAAACCCGTGACTACTCCAAAAAGCTACACCGGAGATCTTTCTATATACCAAGATAATTATGTTGCACAAAAAAGCTTAAGGCATCTCTCCGAGGATCAAATAGATCTTGACAAATTGCTTAACCGACCCGAACCTCCAGATTCTATTAACCCTTTAAAAAAAATTAAAAAGATAAAAGACAATTTGTTTTCAAGAAAGTTCAGTAAACGCTCTTCTAAGCCTGACTTACAAGATGATCAGATTTCTCTTAAATCTACTTCATCTGAAACGTCCCGTATATCTTTGTCAGATATCAAAAAGGAGATCAAAAAGATTAAGAAACTAAAAATGCCCAAGATTATAACCGAAATCACGGAAGACGATGGTGTTGGAATGGCGTCCATACTCGCTCGGTCAGTAATACATGCTCATACTAGTCTCGCTTGCATTACTGAAAGTCAAGACTCAGAAAATTCTCCTTGTTCCACTTTGAGACGAACTAGCGAATCTGAGCCGAATGTGAACATTTCTGATGACGATAAAACAAGACCTCAGTCAGCTATGCAAAAAGAAAATGAGCAAAAAAATGTACCGGAAGTACTTAGCGGTTCTTTAGAAAATATCAAAAACAAAGAAACAGTTCAGCCAGAAAGAAAAATATCTGAATCATGTCCAACTAGTCCCATTGTATCAAGAAATGAAAATTTTCTTAAATTGCCTGAAGACAAAGATTATTACGGCTCAGTGTCATCAGCTCTATCGGCAGATAGCTCAGAGATTTATTCGTCTTCAGATGAGGATGATGAAAGTTACGACATGAAAAGCGACCAAGAACAAATGCAAACAACAAATTCTGTTATTCAATCTGTTCTTGGTAATGCTCACTTTGTGGCTGAAGTTGGAAGAAAACCAATCATTTTAGATCGGTTGACTGTTGAAAAAACAAAGGATGAACAAGCTGCTAATAAATATTTTAAAAACTTTGAACGCGACACTAACTTTCCTACATGTGGTACAAATGTGGTGGTGGATAAAAATTTCGATAAAGAAAAAGCAAACGTTGGAGCATTAAACTCTGCAGATTTAAAGTGCGTACCCCCAAAATCTTATGGTTCCCATCATCTCAAACTCCATAACCCCTTTGCACATAAAAAGGCCCAAAAAAGTGTGAGCGCACCGTCTTCACCCGTAGAAAAGAAAAGCTTCATATATCGATCCTCGAAAAAAATCAAGCGACAACTGTGGAAAATTTCAAAGAATAGCATGATTAAAAGTTTATCTCATTATTCGTTGCTACCCAAGAAAAAGCACGTTGACCCTAAAACTGCTATGAGCCAACCCGGGTCTTCTTCCGACGTTACCTCTAAGGCTCCTAGTGACACAGTGTTAGGTTCCCCCTTTTTATCCTACACAGATTTGCTTAGTCTAGATAAACATGGTTTTACCTCAATGAACCAACTCCATAAGAGCGACGAACATGTAGCATCAAAGGCCTTCATGTACATAGGTTCAGAGCCAGTTTCAAGGACATCTTTTAGCGGTCTATCATTCAAAGACGAGCATCATTTCGGTGAGCAAAGATCTTTTAAGAAAGAGCATACTAAAAATAAGCCTGCTGGTCTCGTTCATACTGCTATGGAGACTATATTGATGGATAAAGTGGAATCTCTGCTGATACCAACTAGCCCAGATCCGACTAAAACTGAAGATAGGAAATTTTTCGATGACGTCAATGAAAAGTTAGAAAAGGTTCAGGCATCGGAAATTAAATCTAAAAGCCTAATTAATTCTGCTTTGGAAACCGTATTGATTGACAAAGTGGAATCTTTGTTACTGCCGACGACTCCCGATCCTGTTAAAGGCAAAGATAAGAAGTTTTTTGGTGATGTCAGTCAAAAGTTAAATAAAAATGAAAGGTCTAAACATAAACATCGACCCGAGAATGTACAAATTAAATCTCACGTAGAAGGAGCAAAAGTAGAATCGAAAGGTCTTGTTCACTCTGCCATTGAGACAATGTTAATGGATAAAGTTCAGTCATTAATGATGCCAACAACGCCAGATAATACCAAAACTAAAGATAAGCAAGTTTTTGCTGAAGGGAAAGATGTCAAAGCACGTGATAAAAAATATGAGTCAGATGGGAATAAAAGTGAAGAAAGACCATTTATCAATGAATTGAATGAAGGTACAATGAACCCTCAAACTGAAAAAGATAAGCTACTTAACGCCAATAATAAAAAAGATGTTAAAGCACAGGCCAAGGGAAAAACGCATAGTGAGAGCTCTGATAAAAATAAAAATGTAAACGAAAAAAAGGAACGGAAATTAGTACGTCAAGACAGTATCCATTCCACAGACGATACGGAGTCGTGTAAAATGTCCAAGGATAAAGACTCCAGTATCACTCCATGCAAATTAACCCATGCGCCCGTGTTACAGCATTTTCATCCCATTCTTAGCGGATCACCCTTAGAGACCATACCATCGCTGCCGGAAACCAGTGTAGACAGGAGTGAGAGCTTAGATGTAGAAGGAGTTGAGAAAGATACTACTAACGGTGTTAGCGTGTGTTGTAACTCGCATGCAGCGTGCGGTGTTGACAGGGGCGAGCGAGAGCGGGATAGGGAGAAGGAGAGGTGCGACAAGGACAGAGGATCGCCGAGGCACGCGAGGCACGAGTCGTACGGTGGGCGGGAGCCGGTGGGAAGCGTTACAGCGCAGAACGCGTCGCTGAATTCGTCGTCGAACCCCTTGGGTATACATAGACGGTCGTCCGACTCCGATCTCAGCGTCACTCCGAAAGGTAATTATAAATATTTATAGTTCTTGCAATTCACGAGGGCGACTGACTTATGGTTGTGTGTGTGTCGTATCTGTATAAGTGTGAGCGAACGCAATGGTCGCGCCTGCCCGCTCCCACCTAGGCTTTGACAGGCACGCACACTTATGCAATGTGCATGTACACGAAGTAACCACGAGTAAAGCTCACTCGCCTTCGTTAATTGCAAAAACTGTACCAGTATAATATTATTTTTATTGGTTTTTGACGTGATAACTTCTTATAAATCGATGAACACCGGCTGCACGCACGAAAAAGTGTCACATTCCGCCTGAACCCGAGCGTGCATGCGAGAGCGCGGAACAAGCGATAGAGAGGCACGATCGGCCCAAGATCATCACGTAAAAATATCGTCCTTAAACCGATTTTACAGACAACCAATTTTTTTTTCACGAATTTCATTGAAATCGATTTATCTGTAAAAGCTATTATAATATTGTTAGATACAAGATTATACAGATTATAGATAAGTGTAAATTAATAATTATTTTTTATTAAAAAACAGGCTTTTGGCTGAATAATAATAAGCTGGGTATCATCTAGGACCAGAGTACTTGTCAAGATGACCGAACGAGTACAAACTCAATGGGGTTACGACGTTTTATTACAGAGTTTCCAACGCCACCTTCCGGTTTCCTCTTCAGTCCCTGGATATCATCTAGGATCAGAGCACTTGTCAAGACGAATCAAGTCCTAATTCGATGGGGTTACGCATTTAATTACAGAGTTCCTGTTGCCACCTTCCGGTCCCACCATCAGTACTTGGATATCATCTAGGACCAGAGTACTTGTCAAAAGGAAACAAATGAGCCCAAATTCGTTAGGGTTACGTTTTATTACAGAGTTACCAAAACCACTTTCCGGGCTTCATCGTGAGACCCAGAATATCGTCTAAGAACAAAGTACTTGTCAAGACGAATCAAACGAGCCCAAACTCAATGGGGTTACGTCGTTTTATAACTGTGTTTCCAAAGCCACCTTCCGGCTTCATATTCAGACCCTGGATATCATCTAGGATCAGAGTACTTATCAAGACGAATCAAGTTCTAACTCGATGGGGTTACGCATTTAATTACAGAGTTCCTGTTGCCATCTTCCGGCCCCACCATAAGTACCTGGATATCATCTAGGACCAGAGTACTTGTCAAAAGGAAACATATGAGCCCAAATTCGATAGGGTTACGTTTTATTACAAAGTTACCAAAACCACCTTCAGGCTTCATCATGAGACCCTGAATATCGTCTAAGAACAAAGTACAGTACCCGGCGATATATATTGCACATCGGCCTTTTGAATAAAACGCTATTCTATTCTATTCACAGTTCGACTGCATTTTTTTTTATATATGTTACGTGATGTGCTCGCCGATTGTGAAGAGATTTCAGTAATTACTACGTGAATTTCTGGCTAGCTTTCCTTGCAATAGAATAGAAATAGCGTTTTATTCCAAATGCCGATGTGCAATATACAGTGTGTCCGGACACGAACTAGCGATATTTTAAACACTTATATAACAACTATTTTTAAGTACAAATACAGTCTAAACTTGGGCCCAATTCACTTCCCCTCCCTGTGGCAGCCATTTTCTTTTTTTGTTGAAATATTCTCTATACGTGTAGGAAAAAAATCATATCTCTCAAAGTTTTGGTCTTTACTGAAATAAAAATGGGCTTATTCGAAGGGCAACAATACTGTCCTACCGTCTACATTACAAAAAAAGTGTTCACATTTCCATAACTTTTGAAAAAAAATATGAAACTCGAAAAAAATAATCGTAAAATTATGCAAATCAACAAATTATTGTAAATAACTGCAAAAACACCCCCGATAACCATTTTTATTTTTTTACTAAATCGAGAGATTTTGAGCTAAGCTACAATATCACATTTAATTTACAACTGTATGTCTACTATTTTAAGAGTTATTGTTGTTTGAACATAGCGCATACGCAAGCACAAAAAAGGCCTTTGTTAACATTAATAATAATAATTATGACATTCGCTGCATTCCATTCGAGAACAGGACAGAAATACTGTTTGTTACTACCGTGAGTGAGCGAGAGGGAACATATGAGTGAGAGAGTCACATTTTTAAGGACAATGATTACGTTGGGTTAGTTGTCCCTCGCCCTGCGTTGTGATCGCTACTTTAATTTACCATCCATACTGTTTACGTGCTGCTTTAGTGTTTATCTTCAAGAGTGTGATACAAATATGGCACATCGTGAATATTATTCAGCGCAACATATTGCTGACATACATTTCGTGTATGGTTTTTGCAATGGAAGCGCAAATCTGGCTGCACAAGAATTTCGACGTAGGTACCCTAACAGGCCTACACCGAGTCGCCAAACTTTTGTCGACGTGCATTCAAGATTAGCGGAAAGAGGTATTCAAAGTTCTATTAATGAACGTGATCGTCTGGTATCGCCCGAAGATGAAGAAGAAGTGCTTAGACTAATAACCAATGATCCTAGACTCATTGTTAGACGGATTGCAGTGCAACTTCAAATGTCTAGGTGGCATGTATGGAGAATTTTGAAAAGAGAAGGACTACACCCCTATCATTTTCGACGGGTCCAAGATGTGGCCGGAATAAATTTTGCTACAAGATCTGTATTTTGTTCGTGGATCAATCGAACTGTGAGACAAAATTGGAATTTTTTGCAAAAGATACTGTGGACTGACGAAGCAAAATTCACAAGAGCTGGCATTACAAACCACAGAAACGATCATCTCTGGTGCTCTGTAAATCCAAGGGCGGTGCGCCCAGGTTCGTTTCAACACGAATTTTCAGTAAACGTGTGGGCTGGCATAATCAACGATCGACTGATAGGGCCGTTGGAATTGCCGCCTACATTAAACGGCGCTAGGTTTCTAGAGTTCCTAGAGACAAAGATTGCGGACAGCCTCATGGATCTACCTTTATCATACCGTCGACGTATGTGGTTCCAGTTGGATGGTGCACCCGCGCATTTTTCTAGAGCAGTGAGAGAATATTTAAATAATAATCATTCGCCGTGGATCGGTCGCAGTGGTGTAGTAGCTTGGCCCCCTCGCTCACCTGATTTGACACCCTTAGATTATTTTTTGTGGGGTCATATGAAGCAAAAAGTATACGCCACAGTTCCAAACACCAGGGAAGAACTTGTCGCAAAAATTGTGTCAGTCGCTGAGGAAATTAGATCGGATTTCGACATGATTAGGCGTTCATCAACCCAGATGGCACAGAGAGCTGTAGCATGTCTACAAGCTGGAGGTGGCCACTTTGAGCAACTGCTTTAGATGTTATTAATTGTAATTTAATAATGAAAAACCGTTAAATAAAATCCAATATGAATGTTATGTGTTTTTACTGATTTCTTGTTCAGGGTTCTGACAAAGGCCATTTGTGCTTGCGTATGCGCTATGTTCAAACAACAATAACTCCTAAAGTATTAGACATACAGTTGTACATTAAATGTAGTATTGTAGCTTAGCTCAAAATCTCTCGATTTAGTAAAAAAATAAAAATGGTTATCGGGGGTGTTTTTGCAGTTATTTACAATAATTTGTTGATTTGCATAATTTTACGATTATTTTTTTCGAGTTTCATATTATTTTTCAAAAGTTATGGAAATGTGAACACTTTTTTTGTAATGTAGACGGTAGGACAGTATTGTTGCCCTTCGAATAAGCCCATTTTTATTTCAGTAAGACCAAAACTTTGAGAGATATGATTTTTTTCCTACACGTATAGAGAATATTTCAACAAAAAAAGAAAATGGCTGCCACAGGGAGGGGAAGTGAATTGGGCCCAAGTTTAGAGTATATTTGTACTTAAAAATAGTTGGTATATAAGTGTTTAAAATATCGCTAGTTCGTGTCCGGACACACTGTATATCACCGGGTACTCTACTAGTCAAGACGAATCAAACGAGCCCAAATTCGAATGAAATGAAGTGATTCGATGAAATTATATCCTGCTCTAATGATAAAATTTTTCCCTAATTTCAGGCAGCTCTCTAAACGCGTCGGCTGGCATCACCGGCAGCGGCGGGGGAGCCATATTGAGGCCTTCCATGAACAGCAATAACCTGGAAATGCTGGAGTACCCCTTCCTCACCATGACCGAATATCCTCCAGGATTCATCGTTCATATAGGTTTGTGGAATTGTGAATTTATTTTGAACTATCGGTATACTTTATTCAAACTGGTTTAAAAATTGGTTTACGCGTACATATTGTGTAGGTTATTTGTCTTTTTTTCTTTATGAAGCGGTAGACGTCCACTGCTGGATATAGGGTCTCTGACCTAGACTTCTACGTGCTTCGGTCTTTTGCCGCCTGTATTCAGCGGACATCCTGTACCTGTACGCCTGTACACCGACAACATAGTGCATTTCTTTGGTTGCATTGCCATATATTTGTTTCACTTTAACTCTTTCTTGGGCATGAGCTGAGTGATAGTGCGACCTATCTTTGTCTAAGTTTGGAACTTAACTTTGGAACACTTTGGAAGTGAACATAATTTAAACTACCACTTAAACTATCTTATTTTTATATTAAAGGTAAATAAGGGTATTTTACTCCTAGTGAGAAATAATCTAAAAATATAAAATAATATAGTTTAGGCAATAAGGAATCAGAAAGTGGAAGTTTCAGTTCACAAAATTATTTTCGCTTTTTTTTGTCTATGCTACAAATATGCAATACGTCAAACAGTACTCGCCATTACACTACGTCATGATGTCAGTAGTCTATATAGTTCATCCGCTCAAATAGTTTGCAGTACAAATACATGGTATTTTAGAAACTATGTGAAAATAAATAAATACATTGTTTAACCATTTAATACAATCATTTTTTTTTAGATTAATGAAAAATACAAAATCAAAATACTGGTAGTATTAGATCTGAATCATCACTTTATATACATATACTATCATCATAATACAGCACACAAACATTTAGCGTGACGCGCTAAAGTACACAGTGGGTCACATAAGTCGCGCCGCCGCGCCCGGCATGTACCGGCGGTCGCTATGTGTAGGCTTTACAAAGGGCGTTTACCGTACCAACCATTTGAGCGAACGAATTTACTGTCCTTACGACGTCATCACATGGCGTCTAGCGTTTACTTAAACTTTAAATGCATTTTTCACACTTATCGATTGAGTAAAATTTTAGTAAATTTTCTAGTAGTATATTATCACATTAGAATCAGACACTTTTCAAAAAATAGTTAAATACCCTATTAACTCTCTTTGTTCGATCGCTGTTCAGGAGGCACAGTGTGCGCCCGGTCGGTGAAGCTGGTGGACGCGGGCGGGGAGAGCGCGGCGCGCGCGGCGTGGTGGGCGGAGCTGCGCACGGAGCTGCGGGCGCACGCGCGCGCGTTGCGGTGCACCGCGGTGTTGGCGTACAGCGAGCGCGCGGCCGTGCGGTGAGTGTCGGTGAAGTTGTTTAATGTGTAAGCTTTAAGGTTGATTATACGGGTCTGCCCGCGAAATTCAAATTTAATTTGGTTTTTCGCAATTTGTAAACTAATACGACAAAGTAGGCTTATGGCATTCTAATTGCGCCAGTGGCAGTATCATCTTCACAGGTTTATAGCGTACGTAGCGTGTAGCGTTTATAGCTGGGTTATGACGTACTTTAACTTGGTGAAATCGACCCCTAATGTTTTTGGAGATATAATGTTTATTTTTACTCATATTTTACTCGTGTTTAATTTTGGTTATGTTTTGAATATATTTTTTAATGTTATTGATAAAATGTGGCCACATCATAAAATGTCTGCTCAAATCGTGGCAATTCACCTTGTAATGCAAGAATAAGGTGAATTTCTTACTTGGTAATTTTCAGACTGTAATTAGTATGTAATAATTAGTTATTCAAGTCAGATGTCAATTGCTTTTTAAGAATTATATATAAATATATAATAATGTATAAATTAAAAATTAAACTTAAAGCGTACGCTAAAGATCTATCTCTAACATAAATATATCTCAAGGATTAGAACCATTGCGTTAGAAGATCATTGTTATGATCGTTATTACCTACCTCAATCACCTCAGTCGAAGTCTACTTTGTCTGAAATCTTATCTATAAAAGCATTAGTATGTGGAAACTCACACAGAGGACTAAATCTCTTTTAGTTAAATACTAACATAATTTTAAGATACTTTTACTACTAACAAAATATATTTTGAAAATAATTTTAAGTTCATTTGTACACACTGTGGAGGTATGTCTATAGTATAGAGGTATAATAATAAATAATAAAATATAAAAACTAGTAGGGCGCGTAGGCGCACCTACGCGCCCTACTAGTTTTTATATTTTAAAATTCCACTAAAGTGGACCGCGGTTTTTCTGTTCATCAATTAGAGTTTCAGGTCTTGATCATTTTTTACCTAACACCACTCTTTCATCTTTTATACTCTCCGAGATGGACACCTATGAAATTTGTATAGCCGCCATCTTGAATCCGCCATCTTGGTTTTTTTTCAGCTCACTGCCAATTGAATGTGGTTTCGAGTATTTTTCTTTTAGCAGCCCCCGCCTATCTTTAATAACCTGGCTGTGCTCCTCACCCACCTTCCAAACCCTCAATCATCATAGTATTTCGTAATTTGTCAGAATGATTATTCTTTGATAAAATCAAATTTTGAAAAGAAATCGTATCAAAGTCTTGCATAGTTTCCATTTTCCTCTTCAATATTCGCCATATATTTTGTATGGAAAAAAATCCGCCATCTTGAATTTTTTTCTATTCATCAAGTAGACCTTCGGGTCTTGATCATCATTTTCCAAGAAACCACCTGTACTTGTCTTGTATACTCCCCGAGATAGACACCGACGAAGATTGTATGGCCGCCATCTTGAATCCGCCATTTTGGATTTTTTTTTCAGCTCACTGGCAATTGGATGAGGTTTCGAGTGACTTTTGTTCTAACACTCCCCACCTATCTTAGATACCCTGGCCGTGCTCTTTAGCCGTCTTCCAAACCCTCGATCATCAGCTCTCTCCATATTTTTTCTCCATATCATTTGTCAGAATGAGAATTCTTCTATAAAAAAATATTTGAAAAGGATACTTCAAGCTCTTCAATATTCGCCATATATTTTGTATGAAAAAAAAATCCGCCATCTTGATTTTTTTTCTATTCATCAAATAGACCTTCGGGTTGTGATCATCTTTTGCCAAGAAACCACTCTTCCATCTTTTATACTCTCCGAGATTGACATCGACGAAATTTGTATGGCCGCCATCTTTTTTCCGCCATTTTGAATTTTTCTTCAGCTCGCTGCCAATTGGATGAGGTTCCGAATGACATTTGTTCGAGCACACCCCACCTATCTTAAATAACCTGGCTGTGCTCCTCACCCGTCTCCGAAATCCTCACTCATCAGCTCTCTCCATATTTTTCCTCTCTATGAATTTTTGTCTTCTATACAAAACCATTGGTGAAAAAAAATTTTTTCATACAAAATTTTACAGGAGAGGTGATCAATGAGTGAGTGAGTGAATCAGCACGAGCAGCTATATATATATTAATCTTCACTTGAAAGTGACCCGGTTTAAGAAATTAGTCAGAATATCGATAGTCAGAATATCGAGATTCGATTAATTTCTTAAACAGCTGGTACTTTCAAGTGAAGATTTTTATATAAACCTGTGAAGATGATAATGCCACTGGCGCAATTAGAAGGCCATAAGCCTACTTTGTCGTATTAGTTTACAAATTGCGAAAAACCAAATTAAATTTGAATTTCGCGGGCAGACCCGTATAATCAACCTTAAGCGGACTTTTACATTTCGCATCCCTCTCTCTCTCTCTCGCACATTCTATTATTTTCAAAGATACAATCTTTGAAAATATTAGAATGTGCGAGAGAGAGAAATCTCGGATGCTTTTGACAAAACGTGGTCCAGCCTCACAATAATGAACCGGAACGATTAATCGAAAACAATCGAACTATTCGATAGCTATCGAATAACAATTGAACCAACAATTTTGTTGCGATAATTTTTCGTATTTCGATTTCTTCAATTGTCGATTTTTATTCGTTATTTTTTTAGGAAGTCAAATAAATCGGCGATCGATAGCTCAATTGTTCGATTTATTCAATTGTTTTTGGAACATAGTTCCTTATCGCGCGGTGCGGAAGGCGGCTAGACGGAAGAAATTAAGAAAAAATTGAACCGACACTCGACACTGATCGACACTTTTTTGAAACCGACACTTTTTTGAATGTGAATTTGGCATTGTGTTCGGTATTTTCGCGGTACAATATTGGGTCTCCGTAGCCTTGTGGCTTCTGCAGTCGCCTAACAGTTAAAAGTCAATGGTTCGAATCCCAGCTCGAAAATACCGAACACAATGCCAAATTAATTAATCGAAAGGAACTACGTTCCATCCGGGTGTCCCTTGACACCTCTCAAGTTTTTTTATTTTTTGCAACTATCGCCCATTGTAAGCCTTGAGCAAGATCGCCCTATTGTCTAGTCAAAGGGCCTCATAAAACTCATTTCGGATGTATGCCGCAGCGAGGACGTGTGCGTACTGTCAGCATCGGGCACGGCGGCCGTCATCAATTTGGACTGCGGCTTTACCACGCCCGAAGACTCCACGCTGTGTGAGTACCATTCATCATCATCATCACCAATCATCATCATCATCATTAACAACCCATCAACGACTCACTGCTGAGCGCAGGCCTCCTCTCAGAGAAGGGTTATAGACCATAATCCTCCACGCTGGCCCATGCGAATTGGCGGACTTCACACACCTTCGAGAACATTATGAAGAACTCTCAGATGTGCAAGTTTCCTCACGTTGTTTTCCTTCACTGTTGAAGCAAGTGATATTTAATTGCTTAAACGCACTTGACTCCGAAAAGTCAGAGGTGCGTTCGATCGTACCTGCGACCCTCCGAATAGGAGACCACAGTTCTAACCACTAGGCTATCACTGCTTATACCTGAGTACCTATACCTAATCTATTTCTAAGATATTTTATGCTATAGTCTGTTTCTTTAACAAACGAATACCGAAAACTTTGACTGCGTTGCTATTGGTCCACGTAATCAACATAGAGTCCTAGCCCCCCCCCCCCTAAAATGACCCATCTCACTGGGTCAATATCGGAAATGTACGAGAGGCATACTCAATACCCCACCCCTAACAATGACCCATCTCCCTCTGTCAATATCGGAAATGTGCGAGAGTCATACTCAGTACTCGTTTGTTAAAAAAAATAGACAACGGTAATAATAAGCGAAAAACAAAAGGTAAGCGAAAGAGTCCTTAAGAAGAGATTAAAGGAAGTTTTAATTAAGAATTACAAGGAATTTTAAGGACTGCTTCACTAACTGACTGGACTGACTTAAGGAAGTTAGATTATTATTTATATATTTTGTTTTCTAATAGTAGATTATTAAATGAGATAATTGTAGTTAGTATTAATGTTTAGTGCACGTTTTTGTTTGAAATATTGCTATGAGCGCGTACTCGCCAGCAAACTGCATGTGCGGGATCAATTATAACTTCTTACTATACAATTATAACTTGGCATCCAGCTGCCCACAGGATAGTATAAAAACTTATTACAATGTAATATTGTATTGTAAAATGATTATTTTGAAAAGAGCAACTGCTGAGTTTCTTGCCGGCTCTTCTCAGCAGAATCCGCTTTCTGAACCGGTGGTAGAATCTTGACGTGTCATAAGAGCCACAGGTTGGCATACATGAAATAAATAATTTTGAGTTTGAGTTTGAGTTTAATGTTGTGCATTATTTGGTAAATAAATGAAAAAATAGTTTTTTTTTTAAACGTTTGTCACATTTAACAAGCTTGTGTTAGAAGTGTGCACAACATTAATGCAACGGGTGGGGTTTACACCGTCGCCTTTTTAAGTCCAAACCCAGGTAACACCGTCTGGAGCACCTGGAAACTAATCCGGAAAGGCTACGAGGCTCCCTTGCCTCCTCTTGCCTGGATGGTGGTCATCTTACCCATCATGAGAGAGAAAATAGAGTGCGTCCAAATTGTCTATGCGGGACACCACAATAACTTACGCCGTTTCCATTAAAATAAACACCCGAGGTCGGAATAATTTTTAATTTTTGTTTGTTCCAGTGACGACAGGTTCTAAGAATGCTTTAGACGAGTGTGAAATAGAACCGTGCTCTATCGCGCACGTGCCTTACTCGCCGGGAGCAGGGCCTTATCGCGCAGAGTTGTCCACTTGTGGAGGATGCAGGTATGTGTATACTTACTTTTATTTGTACTTTAGAGCATAAGTAAATTAACTTAAATCGATTGAGTTGAATTTCCATACGATTTGAAATTGTTTATAATAATTAATATTCGGGCGATATAAAATTATGTTTATGTAAAATATACATTTTCATGCATGATACTTTTTCTGTTTTTTTTTTTCCGAAAGTTTAACAGAAAAGTAGAAGTTTGAATAACTTCAACTTCTCTGTTACTTTTTGCAGTTGCGTGCATGTGCGTGAGCGTGCGTGCGTGCGTTCTTGCTTGCGTGTGTGTGTAAGTATGCGTGCGTGCGTGCGTGCGTGCGTGCATGCGTGCTTGCTTGCTTGCGTGTGTGTGTGTGTGTAAGTGTGCGTGCGTGCGGGCGTGCGCTTATTGTTTATCTTCTTTTTTAAGTTGTGTTTAGACAAATGGAATAAATGTCTTATTGAGGTCTTATTCTAATCCCTGTTTCCAGGAGAGCCCGCGTGCCCACAGTGCTTCTAGCGACGTGCGCGAAGCCCAACCGACTGACTTCCTACGCCAAGGCTGTCACGCTCACAGCTGTGGGTAAGTACAGTCAGCGACCATTTAGGAGTATCGCCGACTTTCCACTGGGAACAAGTGTCTTCCGAGGGTTTAGTCCATAGTCCACCATGCGAGAACATGTCTAACTCTCAGGGGTGCAGGTTTCCGCACGATGTTCTCCTTTAAGGTGGATTATACGGATCTGCCCGCGAAATTCAAATTTAATTTGGTTTTTCGCAATTTGTAAACTACACTAGCGGCACGCTATGATGGCCGGTTTGACACATTACAATAGTGATGTGGAATGTCAATTTATTCTCGAACAAAAAACAATTAAGTTTTGTTTTTGTACCTGATTAAATAGGTTTAATAAAACAAAAATGTATATGTTTATTTAATTTATTTGAACGAACTGAATATTTGAATGAAAATGAATATACATACTTTATATGCACACAAGAAACATATGAATACAAAAGATACCAAAAAAGGTGCCACAAAAGGCCATAATTAATCAGATTCGTCCATACTACTATTTTCACTGTCGTCACTGCTATCATCACCTACATTAATAATTATATGTTCGTTTTCTATAATATTATCTATTTTCACATCTCTTTCATAATCTTCCCTTATTAATTTAACAGTTCTATTCACAACCTTTTCCCAGTCTCCTTTAGTCACATGTTCACAAGCTTCTTCTAATAATTTTAGCATTTTTTTTGTGGTAAATGGGGGTTCTGTATTGTGTCTTGCAGCATATCCCTTAATTTGAGCCCACACCAACTCAATCGCATTATACTCACAATGGTAAGGCGGTAACCGTATAACTCTGTGCCCATGTTCTAATGCTATTTCGTCAATGACGTATCGGATCTTGGTTGGTTTGTTTTCTTTTAAAAGACGTACTAATTCCGCTTTTAACATATTCATGTTTGCATCTACGCCATTTTTACGAAGCCATGCGACGATATCAGCTTTCTTTTGGGATTGGGCAGGTGGCTTGTCAATTTGCATCGAGTGGTATGGGGCGTTGTCCATAATTATAATAGATGGTTCAGGGAGGCTTCACAACATTGAGGTAAACCATTCAGTAAACTTTTCTCCATTCATGTCTTCATGATAGTCTCCAGTGGTTTTTGACGCAAAAGCCATGAGAGAACCTTCGACAAACCCGTTGATGGTTCCGGCGTGACAAATTATAAGTCGCGATCCTTTTCCTACAGGAACTTTGGAAGTAGATGCTGCTGTGTCATCGTTCCAAGAACGGCCTACAGTATGGTTAGCATTAAGCCATGTTTCATCCAAGAACACAACATTTTGCCAATTTTTGATTTCTTTCACTTGCCGTAAAAAAGTATACCTTGCCATCGCTATATCAAATCTTTCCATCAATATTTTGCGTTTGTTACATTTTTTGTATCGAAATCCAATGGTCTTCAAAATCTTCGTTAAAGAACTTTCCCCACCGAAGAATAATCCAGCTTCCTTCAGTGAATGCACCAACTTTTTTCTTGTTGGATACTCCTTCTGTAAATAGTAGCCGTAAACATGTCTTCGGATAGCATCGGCATCAAAGCTATCGATGCCTACGACTGGTTTTGCTCGTTTTCTCTTTTTTGGTGTGTGAAGTTTATTTTCTTCTGTGCCAGTCTCGCCATATTTTTTTTTAGTTATCCGTCTAACAGTTCGTTGTCCAATATTAAGCGCATCAGCTACGCGTTCAACCACTGACGTTATAGGTAAAATTGGCCCTCCATTTTGAGCTTCACGATCGAAATAGTTACGAAGGCGTATTACGAACTCACGTGTCTGACTATTTAGAACAGTTCTCTGCGTACGTTCGGTCATATCGACGAAATCCACAACAAAGGGCTTGAACAGAGTCCAAATTAACGAGCAAGGGTCAACAGTAATGCAGTATCAATATTTGAAATCCAAAGCCAGGTCAAAACTATATCACAATCGCATTGCACTGACAGTTTATACTTTTCGAAGCAACGTCAATTCGAAACTGCTTTGTTTTGCATTGAGCATTGACGCGAGTTTGCCGGAGGTAGTAGTTGTGCTAGCCAGCGATCCTATGTGACGATCGTATTAGATTCCATTTTTAAAAATTTTCAATTTAGAAAACCAAATGCCGAGTTGTGGTATATATCATATAAAAATAAAAATTTTACCTTTTGTATGAAACAGCTGATATTTTTTTGCGATTTCAGAGGTTTGTCCACATAGTGAAAATTGTTCATATTCACAAGTACATTCACCCCTTAAATGGTGCAAACTGATTTTTCTACACTTGTATACATTTTAGAAATCAATTTAATAAATAAATTTTGAGTCCTAAACCTAAAACTACATTCGATAAAATTTATGAATCTCTGCACATCACTATCGTCAATAAAGTAATACAATTATTTCCTTCAAAGTCGTTATCAATTAATACAGAACTTCATGAGCGGACAAACGTCAAACCGGCCATCATAGCGTGCCGCTAGTTTAATACGACAAAGTAAGCTTATGGCATTCTAATTGCGACAGTGGCAGTATCATCTTTCACAGGTTTATGTAAAAATCTTTACTTGAAAGTGTCCAGTTTAGGATATTACTATTAGTCAGAATATGGAGTTGGACGTTAGTAACTCACCACAAATTTGTCGATTTTCTGACTTATTTCTAATCTTACAAGAATTCTCAGATGTGCAGGTTTCCTCACGATGTTTTCCTTCACCATTGAAGCTTGTGATATTTAATTTCTTAAACGATAGCGAGTGTTAAAGTACTTGTGGCGCCATCTATTTCACTAGAAGTAAATCAAATTAAGTTGGCGTAAACACAATTTTTGTTGTGTTGGGTTGTGATCGCCCCGGGTTGCAAAAAATGATTGATCGATACAGCTGTATAGTTTGTCACTTGTAGCGGCGCGCTGCCGGCGGGCGGTGGGCGCGGAGGCGGGTGCCCGGGACCTGTCCGACCAGCTGCCCTTCCTGGAGTACGAGCTGCACAAGCTGCTGCTGGCCAAGCTGAGGATGCAGGTACCCTAGCGGCCTTACAGCCAGCACTTGATCGCGCTTGTCACGCGCTCGAATCTCATCATTCGAGCGCGTGACGTCAACTGCCATGTTTGAATGGGGAAACATGGCGGCGTTTAAATCCACTGAAACCACTGCAGTTTTATACAATTATTTTGTAAAAGTAATTTATTTATTTTCGTTAGTGATAATATTTTTCTACTCCTTAAAGTAAATGCATTAATTAATAATATAAAAAATTACATATAGCCTATTATGGTTCCGGGCTTTCCCTCCTTCGACAAAGGCATAACTGATGACTAGACGATATAAATCTATATATTTCTTAATCTTAGATCCAGAACAAATATTAACTATAGGTCGACCGTTTAACTCGCGTATCGCCTGCGCGGTAAGAAGGGAGCGGAGGGAGATGTTAGAGATGTTAAAACTTAAAAATAAATACTTAATTCTTTACCAACAATGTCTATCTCGAGATAAATCTTTTGATTATTAACTCCGTGTGTAGCGTTACCCGCCCCCGCTCCCTTCTTACCGCGCAGGCGATACGCGAGTTAAACGGTCGACCTATAGCACAATAATTAGCGATTTTAACAATGTTACCTTAACAAAGGGAACTATTTCAGGGCGCAAACGCAATCTTCTCGCTGCAGACGCAAATCGCGATAGGTGAGCGCTGCGTCATGGCGCTGGCGAGCGGCACGGCGGTGCGGCTCGGGGCCCTGCCGCCGCCCGCGCCGCCCAGGATAAAGGTGCAGCCAATGGCTTCTTCTTCTTCTTTATCAACCTACAGACGTCCACTGCTAGACAAAGGCCTCCTGCATGGACTTCCACAGGCTTCGGTCTTGCGCCGCTTGCATCCAGCGGCTCCCTGCGACTCGTTTGATGTCGTCGGTCCACCTGGTGAGGGGGTCTGCCAACACTGCGCTTCCCGGTGCGCGGTCGCCACTCCAGCACCTTGGGACCCCAACGACCATCAGCTCTTCGAACTATGTGCCCCGCCCATTGCCACTTCAGTTTATGTCGGTGACTTTGGTTCTCCTACGGATCTCCTCATTTCTGATTTGATCTCGCAGGGATATACCGAGCATAGCTCTCTCCATCGCTCGCTGAGTGACCCTGAGCCTTCTTATGAGGCCCATAGTTAGCGACCATGTCTCGGATCCATAATTCATCACTGGCAACACGCACTAATGTACATCATACTAATACAAAGCTGTGATATCCCTAAAGGGTACCGTTGCCTTATGATAGGCCCTGGGTGGGTTGGAGGTGAGATGTGCTAGGGTCTTCTTGGTGGAGACGGATCGGCTGGGAGGTGGTGGATGGAGGCTGCACCTAGGCTGGGATGGTTAGCCGGGTTTGTCTTGGACATGGAAATATTGGCTTCCATGCTTATTACGTAACAATTATAATGTATTCTTTTAGGTAGTTATTGTTATTGAAGTGGATGATTGCTGAGAATGATGTTCTGTTCTGATTTATAGTCTTTTTTTTTTAAACGAGTATTGAGTATTTCTCGCACATTTCCGATATTGACAGAGTGAGATGGACCATTGTTATGGGTGGGGTACTGAGAATGTCTCGCACATTTTCGATATTGACAGAGTGTGAAGGGTCATTTTAGGGATGGGGCCTGGGACTCTATGTTGATTACGTGGACCAATAGCAACGCAGTCAAAATTTTCGGTACACGTTTCTTAAAAAAACAGACTATAGTTTGTGATTGCTTGTATTAGATGCTTCATCGTACAGATTAAGTGTAAGCCACAGACAAACCTATGTTACTATACTGCAAAAATTGTGTATCCAACTTACAACCACTTTTGCTCTATCATTTGAGTGTAATAAGCACGGTGCAAAAACGATATTTTTAACGCCACCTTTATTTATATGGAAAGAGGTGGGTTACACCAGTATTGTACTGAAAGTTGATAGTGTAAGGAATGTATATTACACCAAAACTGCAACCAGCACCAATTGTGGATAACACCACTTCTGCGCTTATAACCTCAATTTTGTGAACTAAAACTTACACTCTCCGATTTCTTATTGCCCAAACTATCTTATTTCGATAATTTAAGATTATTTCTCGCTAGGAGTAAAATAGGTACCCTATTAGGTTTTGGGGTGGAATTATCAAAAACTGTGAAACACGTATTTCTTTATTTTTAATCGAAAGCCAAAACAAAGTTTCATTATTAATTTGAACTTCTTCGGTCTTACATACAAATTTTCACCCCCTAATTAATCCCCTTCAGGGTGGAATTTAATAAAAATCCTTTGTCCTACGCCTACATCATAAAAGGAACCTACTGTCAAAACTTTAAGTTTTTTAGTCTAGGCCGTGCGTTGATAGATCAGTCAGACAGTCAGGACTTTTATGAATATAGAAAAACCTTTTTCTCACCTCCGGGCGGAAAGCGTCAATTTTCCACCCGCTGCGCTAAACGAAAATGTCGCTTTCCGCCTCCATCGAGGAGAAAAATAGTATACACACCACGGGCAGTAAATAAGAAAGCCTCAGATCACATGTTTATTGACCTCGGCTTCGCCTCGGACAACAATTACATGTGATCTGAGACATTCCTTATTTTACTGCCCTAGATGTGTAATGTACTATATTCAGCTTTTATAACAGAGTAAAGCGATCGAATCCAGCGACCCGCCTGAGATCGTCAGTCCAACTAGTCCACCAACGCTACGTGGTTGCCATTCCAGCACCTTGGGACCCCAACAACCATCAGTTCTACGAACTATGAAGTCTGTTCACATAAGAATGATATGTGGTTGTTTGCAGGCCTCAGAAAATGACAGGAACGCCATAGAAATACAGAAGGCACTATGGGACACATTTACAGCCAATAAAGCGGCGAACGGCTACGATGTGGGTAAGTTTGTTTTTCAATTGCTGACCTATTTATTTTTCGAGATATGTTTGCGCTTTACGACAATCAATACTGGAAAATACTGATGAGGTTGGAGCTCGCTTGCCTAGAAAATGCCTATTCGCTCTCGCCTTGAAGTTATACGTGGCCGAAAACACAGACGCTGGAAGTGCGCTCCAAACCTTAGCGGTTCGTTTCAGAAACGTTGAATTAAAGCGTTTTGTGCGAGTAGGTTGGATTTCAACCACGTAAGGGTACCAACGCTCACGATTTCTCGAAGTTGTGTGGTAGAACGGTCTTGAGTTCTTCTCATTACTCGCATAGTAGGTAGATACCTACCTACTATGTGAGTATAAGTAGTTTGGTATAGTATGTAGTTCATCATCATCATTAGCAACCCATCAACGGCTCACTACTGAGCGCAGATCTCCTCTCAGAAAAGGGTTATAGGCCATAGTCCACCACGCTGGCCCATTGGAATTGGTGGACTTCACACACCTTCGAGAACATTATGAAGAACTCTCAGATGTGCAGGTTTCCTCGCGATGTTTTCCTTCACCGTTGAAGCAAGTGATTATATTAATTGCTTAAACGCACTTGACTCCGAAAAGTCAGAGGTGCGTACCCGGGATCGAACCTGCGACCCCCCGAATAGGAGACCACAGTTCTAACCACTATGCTATCACTGCTTCGTACGGAGTACGGAACCCTGAAAATATCAGTAAAATATCCAATTGTTCAAAATCAGGATCCCAGGAGCACAGCACGAATGGAGCGCTACCGGAAGTGGAAGGCGACGAGGCGCCCGCGTTGGATCTGTGCGCGGACAAAGATGCTTGTGTGTTGGAGTTGGACGAGGCCGAAGATGTAAGGCGCTTAATCAACTGTTAATTGTTTATTAATCAATCTTGAAAGTTGGATCAACTGTTGATTGTTTATTAATCAATCTTGAAAGTTGGTTAAAAAATAGGCTTATGCACTCCTTGTTTTGATAAGTGTCCAGTTTAAGAAATTAGTCAGAATATCGACTAATTTGTGAGTAAGTGACGTAAAACTCGATACTCGGACTAATCTCTTAAACTGGACATTTTCAAGCGGCCCAAGCGTTGGCTTGTGACACATTTATTCATCAATGTTTCTTTATGACGTTATCACGTAAAATTCTCGTCCGTAAACCGACTTTACAGGCAACCAATTTTTTTTTTATAATGTGATCAAATTAAAAAAATATATATTCGTCCAGGTGGAGACAGCGAAGGCGCTGGCCGTACGCCGAAGCCACATGCAAGTGTTCACCAGCTTGCTGCGACCCGCGCCCGCCGCGCCTCCGCATGCCTTTATGCAGGTTATCATCATTATCATCATCATTATCATCATCATCATTATCATCATCATCATCATCATCATCATCATCATCACCATCATCATCAACCCATTAACGGCTCACTACTAAGTGCAGTATGATTAGTCTAACTGCCGCACTCAGAGTGGCTAATCGTTACTTAACGACTTAATCTTGGATTTTAAAAAGTTTAATTCTCAGAAGTTAACGCTTCGTTTGTACATTAATGACAATTCAGTAATAGATTTAATGATAAGTAATTAATTAATCATTAAATAATATAATTTAATACATGCGGCTGAGTGCGGCAGTTAATCACAAGTCAATGAATGACTCTGAGTGCGGCAGTAAGTTTTTAATTCGATTGATCGTATAAAGAATTCGATGACATTAGCGTCAAATTAAAAACCATAAGAGCAATGAATTAGAGCTCAATTTGTGTATGCATTCTTATACGTTTAAAAAAAAATCTAAATTATTTATTTCACGTAGGCCAACGTGTGGCTCTTATGACACGTCATGACTCTACCACCGGTGCGGGAAGCTGATTCTGCTGAGAAGAGCCGGCAAGAAACTCAACAGTTGCTCTTTTAAAAATAATCATTTTACAATGTTATTAAGTAGCTATTACATTGTAATAAGTTTTGTTAACTATCTTGTGGGCAGCTGGATGGCTGGATTTACGTATAGGATACGCTCCAAATTAAAATCGGTTGCACTGAATTTGTGACTTTAAATCTTTACTATAAGGTCATTTCACTTCTAATTTATTTAATTCGACGCTAATGTCATCGAATTTCTATATGATCAATAGAATTTTTTAGACTAAGCATACAGGTCTCTCAGAGAAGGGTTATAGGCCAGACCACGCTGGCCCAATGCCAACTGGCAGACTTCACACATCATTGAGAACAATATGGAGAACTCTCAGGCATTTAAGTTTCCTCACGATGCAGATATTATCCTTCACCGTTGTAGACGACCCCTGATGTTGAATGATTACCGCCGCCCATGAACATTTGAAGCACCAGATACACCACCAATGCGTTGCCGGCTTTTCAGGAATTTGTTGGTCCGCCCCTTGAATAACCCCATGTTGTAGTTTATTGGGAACACTGTCGATGAGGGTTGGTTCCACAGTTTTGTAGTGCGTGGAAAAAAGATCTGGTACAGTCAATGGTTGAAGTGCTCTAGGCACCCAGGTTGAAAGGGTGAAATTGCTTTTGATGGCGTGCAGTGAACTTGTGGAAAAGATAATTTTTAGCTATTGAAAATTTTCCGGTCAACTTTTCCCATTTTTATTTCCATAAAAACCTAAATAAATAAAATGCGCCTTTTAATAATAAATTAATTTAATAATAAACATAAATAAAATAAAAAATAATAATCTGAATTTAGTTTAAGTATTAGTTTGAATTCGAACCTTCGAACTGATAGTTTTACTCCTTCGTTTATCCGCTACGCCACCAAAGTTATAATGGAACGTGTATAATAAACGAAGGCAACAAGTGTCGTGACGGAAAATTTTTACACTATTTTCGCCTCCTTCTGCCAAATCGTCTGAAAAGGAACTTCGTTCCAATAAATAAATGACTTGCTCAGGTGTGGCGAGCCCGCCTGGGGTCGCAAGGGTCCGGAGCCGAGAGGCTGGTCGCGAGCGCTCTGACCGGCGCCGCCTACAAGCTGCGACGCCTGCAGCCGGCTGCGCTCGCCGCGCCCTCCTTCCAGCTGGAACTGCCCGAGGTAAGCCGACTGACGGTGCATGTTAGAATAGAATAGAATAGAATAGAAATATTTTTTATTCAAATAAACTTTTACAAGTGCTTTTGAATAGTCGATGAATCTACCACTGGTTCGGAATGCCTTTCGTGCCGAGAAGAACCAGCAAGAAACTCGGCGGTTGCTCTTTTCAAAACAAAACAATACAGTAAATACTATGCTATATATGCAGTGTTTCCACAATGAGGAAAGTTCCAAAAATGCATCCGACTAACTTCTATCTTAAGATGGGCAGACATAAAGTAGCCCCATTCCCGCCGGTGGAACCCGTTCACGAGCATGACGCATGACCCAGCCATTGCTTCGCTCAACCATATTTGAGGGAACGTAACAACCCGCATCACACGACACCACCACAGAAATGTTTAAAGAGTTAGCCGACAATCGACCGGGCGTCCAGTACCTGGAGAGCTCTTGCGATTGCCATACCTAGGGAGGCACTCAGGCGACCACAGCGACGACGACACGAGACCCAACGAACCTGACACCAGCTCCGCGCAAAGTGATGATCCATTCACCCACAGCGCGGAGCCATCTACCGGACATGACACCGCTCCGCTCGCGGCGGCAATTTGCTTGCCAGCGACGCGGAGCCCACAGACTGACACCAGCTCCGCACACGGTAGCGAAGCGTTCTTCCCCACGCTTTACCCCCACCCGGATATTGAGGCAACCGCCTCACCCCCCTTGGCCAGTGGGGGGGGACGACCTGGGCTCAGTGCATGTACACACACTGATCTCCCTGTTCCTATAAAATCATCATGAGTGGTGTGAAGATGGATTATGAGAAACAATCTCAGGACTCACCTGAAATTCTTGACTTCTTCGATAGCTTCCAAAACAACTGGTCCAAAACTTTCACATCCATATGTAAATTGCGGTAAGAAAGTCTATGATTTTATTCGCGTGAGGAAGCCTGGGTTTTTAGCGTATGCCGTGGTTTATATACTAATAATTAAACGTTCGTTTCGATACAACTGCTGAGTTTTGAAGACTGAAACGTTGATCTGCTATCTTCTTTTGTCCTGAGTTGTAGGAAGGAGATGGGGGATGATGCGGTAATTAATATAGTGTGCGTGTCAAAATGAATGTGTGAATAATGTAATATTGTGTGAACGGCGAGAACAATGAGCAACCATTGATGTCTCACAACAGAGCGCAGGTCTCCCTCTCAGAGGAACACGGAAGCCGGAAGGGCATTCCAAATAGCGATGCGTATTAGGAACAAGGAAGCTAAGCGCTTAGTTCGAGATCGTGGAATTTCGACCACGTAGCGGTGTAGATCACTGCGATGATATTCTTTGAACAAAACTAATATTATTTTCCTAGGATGAAATCCAACTAGTGGTGTCCGGGACAGCCATTCCCCTTTACGACCCTTCCAAAGCGGAGCACAGCAACGGGGTAGAGAAGGACGGAAACACCGTGGAGGGGGACGACGATATCTTTGCTCTGGACGAGGAACAGCTTGTGAAAGCGCCGCCCGAAGTGGTGGAGGATAAAAATACTGGACCGGTAAGTTAATTTTACTTAGTCGTACCCACTCCTAGCACAAGCTTTCCGCTTATCTGGAGGGGATAGGAGGATATTAACCAACTTCAGCTTGACTGATTTATATTTTTTTAAAGTTAGTTTGACTGACTGCCAACCATTGCTAGTCGGAGTGGCACTCCCAAGATGAAGAAGTTACTCATAACTTACTTATAAACGTTAGACACTTTGTCATATACACTATACATAATACATAATACCATCGCAGGAAATCTGTGTCCGGTGCGCGCGTGCGTGTGCGTGCGTGCATGCGTACGTGTGTGCGTGTGTTTGCGTGCGTGCGCGCGCGCGTGTCGAGTTACATCGAGTCAAATTAAAATCGTCAATAATCGTAGTGACGACATAATCTGCTGGGAAAGTGTTGTTGAGATATTTCCTTCTCGTTCGCAGGGGGCGGGTCGCGTCTCCCTCACGACCCTGAGCACGGTGGAGGGCACGAAGGTCGCCCGCCGAGTGTGCTCGCTCCGGCTGCTGTTCGTGCGGGAGACCACGGCGGTGCGGGAGCTGGGCGGCCTGAGCGGGTTCCTCCACACCTTCACTTGCGAGGTAACGTGTGACGGCTCAGAGATGACTGATATGACAGCCTAATTATAGCTGTCCCCATACACATGACAGCTTAATTATAGCTGTCCCTATACAAATGACAGCTTAATTATAGCTGTCCCCGTACACATGACAGCTTAATTATAGCTGTCCCAATACACATGACAGCTTAATTATAGCTGTCCCTATACAAATGACTGCTTAATTATAGCTGTCCCCGTACACATGACAGCTTAATTATAGCTGTCCCAATACACATGACAGCTTAATTATAGCTGTCCCTATACAAATGACAGCTTAATTATAGCTGTCCCTATACAAATGACAGCTTAATTATAGCTGTCCCCGTACACATGATAGCTTAATTATAGCTGTCCCCGTACACATGACAGCTTAATTATAGCTGTCCCCATACACAGGACAGCTTAATTATAGGTGTCCCTATACAACTGGTACACTGGTGGTACACTGGTTCGGAATGCCCTTCCTGCCGAGAAGAACCAGCAAGAAACTCGGCGGTTGCTCTTTTCAATAGAAGTTTACAATACAATAGATACTATGCTATGTATGCAGTGATTCCACAATGAGGGGAAGTTCCACAAAAGCATACCTAATTACAATTCGACACATGTTAAAACGGGCAGACAGAAAGCAGCCCCATTCCCACCGACGGCACCCGTTCACGAGCATGACGCATGACCCAGCCATTGCTTCGCTCAACCATATTTGAGGGAACGTAACAGTCAATTGTAACTCTCAGGTGTTGGCGATCGTGCGCGCGTACACGGCGGCGCTTGGCGGCAACGCGTTGACGTCGCTGTACCTCGCGCATCTACTGCTGCATCACAACGCGCACAAAAACCAGGTACGGACCCCTGATGATGGCCCCTTCAAACTACCAGTCATCATCATCATCAACGGCTCACTACTGAGCGCAGATCTCCTCTCAGAGGGTTATAGGCCTTAGTCCACCACGCTGGCCCAATGCGAATTGGCGGATTTCACACACCTTCGAGAGTATAACGGAGAACTCTCAGGCGTGCAGGTTTCCTCACGATGTTTTCCTTCACCGTTGAAGCAAGTGATATTTAATTGCTTAAAAGCACTTGACTCCGAAAAGTCAGAGGTGTATACCCGCATCGATCCTGCGACCCCCCGAATAGGAGACCACAGTCCTAACCACTAGGCTATCACTGCTTCCCTGCTAGGTATGGTTGCCCCTGATAGCCCATTCAAACTATCAGTCATCATCATCATCATCAACCTCACTACTGAGCGCAGGTCTCCTCTCAGAGGGTTATAGGCCTTAGTCTACCACGCTGGCTCAATGCGAATTGGCGGATTTCACACACCTTCGAGAGGATTATGGAGAACACTCAGGTGTGGTCAGGTACCTCGGAGAGCACGTAAAGCCGTCGGTCCTGCGCCTGATCTCTCTCCGGTCGCGTCGGATTTCCGTCCCATCGGACTATGAGAGTGAGGGAATAGAGAGTGCACCTGTGTTTGCGCACACACTTGTGCACTTATATATCTCCCGAGCAGATGGCTAGAAATATTAAAAAAAAATGATTTTCTTTTTTTTCAGAGTCAATGTCTGCTCTCTGTCGGCGGAGACGTAGTTCACATCACGTATTAAGATTTTTTAATGTTTACCACACTTTATAAGACATTAGTTATTTAATTTTTAAGCAGAAATAATTTAAAATGTATTAATATTTGTTCTGTAACTGCCCATGGATTTAACTATTTTCTTGGACTCTCTATATGAAATGTGTTCCTTATGTGTTAATAGATATGTGTGTGTATGTGTGTGTCTGTAGATAAGTTTTTTTCGCTACACAATATAGAAATTGATAGTATGGAATGTACGACTCAAAAACAAGATCCTTTAGATTAATTTTTCTTTGACGTTATTGAGTTTCAAGGCTCAATACCTACAATTACGTTTTGAGTTGTACATCCTGGGCCTTAAAGCAGTATTATTTCAATTACTCATGGAAGTAAGATTGAATGTAGTTTGTCACTAAAATTCCAAGTGAGTAAATAATATGCGACAAAATTAAGGATTAGGAACGACACCTGTAGTTTGACCAGTTGTTAGCCATAGACTCAGAAGCGGAACTTATCACTCAAAAACTAATCACGCCTTAAGAGAATACATCTCTTAAAAGAACTCTGGGCCAGAGACTCATTCGACTAGTAGATGCTTTCGCGTCTAGGTCGTTCTATTTGATATAGCAATCGCTCCCTAATCGAATAAATATTGTCTGTACGTTTAGATTGGTGAAAATGATTAATTAATACTTTGATATTTTTGATAACTACCCTCACGTTTAGATGGTGGTTTGTCTGTCGTGTTGTGGTTAAATTGATTAGATGTGAGGTTCAGGGGCCGTTATAGGGGTGGTTGGAGACGGCTATAGGTAGGGTTTAGCGTTTTTGAGATGTATTCTCTTAAGGCGTGATTAGTTTTTGAGTGATAAGTTCCGCTTCTGAGTCTATGCCTAACACAGGAATGTGGTATTTTAAATTTCACAGTATAAAAGTCGAATGGCGTAATTTGGGTGTCATTTGACATTTTGAACGTAGTGACCAGTTGATAATAATCGAATAAACACAAACAGCGATGTTTTGTTTCACTCACACTTACGTGATGGTAATTCACGAAAATTGGATAAAAAAATGCGTGAGTGTCGTAACGAAGTTCCTTTTAAAACTTTACCTTTTAGATTCAACGCCATCTCTCGCCACATGTCTACACTGTAGAAACGGCAGACGGACGTGACGGTTGTGACGGAAAATTCTTACACTTTTTTCCGCCTAGCGCCATCCGCCAAGTCCGTACCGTTCGATAAGGAACTTCGTTCCAATATTAAGGTATACTTAGTTTTGACGTGATAACGTCTTATAAATCGATGAACACCGGCTGCTCGCATCAAAAAGTGTCACGTTCCGCCTGAGCCTGTGAGTGCAAGCGAGAACGCGGAACAAGCGATAGAGAGGCACGATCAGCCCAAGCGTTGGCTTCTGACTATAGCCCGTCAGTCATAATTGTAATTTTCAATTAACTCCTCCTCTGTATTATACAAAATAAAAAGTGTAAAAAGTGAAAAAAAATTAATTCAATTCATAAAAGAATGAAATTTTTCATCAATGTTTCTTTATGACGTTATCACGTAAAACTATCGTCCGTAAACCGACTTGACAGACAACCAATTTTTTTTTTATTTTAGTTCTTCCATAAAACTATTTCCATGTACTTGCTTTAAAGTTGACATTGTATGACAGCTCAAAACAAAATTGAAATAATACTGCTTTAAGCGTTGGTATTATAGAACCTGTACTGGGCTCAAACTAATTCAAACTAGTTAAGCCGCGGCCGCCACGCTTTTTGTTTGTTCAAGTCTTAAATATAAAGTAGAAATGAAGAGTTTGTACATTTTTTACATTAGATTTTTTTACAGCTTGTACTTAGTAGCATTTTTGCCATAGTTATTTTGTTATTATAAATTAATTTACAGTCACGTGGCGTCTGGTAAAAGTAACCCTGACCTTGAACTTGCGCAGTGAGTGGTTTTTTTTTATTCGATGACAAGCTAGTCCTTGACTGCGATCTCACCTGATGGTAAGTGACGATGTAGTCTAAGATGGTAGCGGGCTAACTTGAAGGGGTATGGCAGTGAACATTCAACCCATACCCCTAATTGGTTTCTACACGCCATCGTGCCGGAACGCTAAATCGCTAAAAAAAAATTAATAAATAAGAAAATCAATAAATAAATAATCTTCGTCGTAAGGGAGGTGAGACATACTGGGCGTGTTGCCGCGCTATTGTTTCGTCAGTCAACCTTTCGCTATCCGCGCTATAGGAAATAGACCGATTTTGAAAAACTGTTGTATGATGTTCGGAAGCATCTACTATTTCGAAAAAATATCTTATTTCAGCAAAAAAAAGTTTGGTAGATAAAATTGCCGTTTCAATTTTAAGTCAAATTGAAGTTGACTAATATTCTCCTATCCCCTCCAACAAAGCGGAAAGCTTGTGCTAGGAGTGGGTACGACAATAGTGCAACGGGTGGGATTCGAACCTGCGACTTTTCAGTTTTCAGTCCGCACCTTTAACCGTTGGGCTATTGAGGCTCTAAAATTCACGCAAAAATGCTCGTTTTTGTCATGGCGTCGTTCGTGACGTCACCTCTACGTTTCGTCAGTTTGAAGATAGATGTGACGTGTCGCTCTAATTGGTTAATTAAATTGTTTTATTTTATCAAAAGGTATGAACAATTTAATACGATAAGTAAAAATAAATTAAAAAATTACTACTAGGTAATTATATTTACAAAAAATACACGCCGTCCAAGTGATCGCTAATGGGCATGGTGCCCAAAACACTGGCGCTATTACCTCTCTGAATAGCGAGGCTAAGCATTTGGGCTAAATAAGCGCCAGCTCTTTGGTCACCGTGACGTGGATCAGTTTTTGGGGCACGACATTTATAAAATTCTTCGTGTCCGATGACTATGGACCCAGAGTCTCAAAAGCAAGCGCCGCAAAAAAGTAATCCTCCAAAAAAGAAATACATAAACAATCTCGCTCAAAATGGAAAAATAAATACGTTTTTTATAATCCATGAAACATATTTCATTAGATAAATTCATAATTTCATTGATGGTTACTGTTAACAAGCCTATTACAGCATCCATTAATTACCGTCCGGAATTCTTTTTACCTGACGCCATGTGAATGTTTATAAGTTTTACGTGAGTTCAAAGTGTATTGGACTTTGGTGCTGAAGCTTTATGACTCAGTTTATTTGTTCATATCAATCATAATTCATAACGTATCTGGACCTGTCACAAATAATAGACAAGTTGATTCTCGCGACTTCGTTCGTATGGAGTTAGGTTATAAAATCCCGCGGGTTGCTGCATGATTGAAGGACAAACCAACAAACATATACACTTTCGCATATTTACAACTAGCTGATGCCTGCTAATTCGTCCGCGTGGATTTAGTTTTTAAAATCCCTCGAGAAATCTTTGATTTTCCGGGATAAATAGTGGCCTAAGTCGCTCTCCAGGTCCTCAACTATACCCTTGCAAAAAATCACGTCGATCCGTGGCTCTGTTGCGGCGTGATTTGAAAGACAAACCAAGAAACCAATGAACAAACACACTTTCGCATTTATAATATTATGATATTATTTTAATTTAATTAATTTTTTTATAATATATTAGTATGATATTATTTTTTATATTATAAAATTTTGAAAAAAATCTTTTTTTTTTTTCGAATTCTTTAATATCTGCGGGACTAAAAGTAACCTCAATGCCAAAAATCAAGATCGGATTATTTCAAAAATGTTCAACGCAAAATTAGTTTGAGGTCGCTTTCGAGTTTTTATTGTTCACAATTTTTAATTTGTTATTTTTTGATTCTAATATTTTTTTTTATGAATAACAACTTACGTGTAGTTCACATGACAAAAATATTTTAGCGTATAGAGTAGGTTTTTTTGCATGTACTTATTATTGAGTTTTTCACAATTTTGCCAGTACCTTTAATATTATAATTATTATGATTGTGTTGAATGTAAATAAAGGAAAATACCATATCTGAAAATATATTTTTTTATTTAGAATTTTCCTTTCGAACTGTCGACCTATTAGTTTCGTCGATCGTCAAATTATAGCAACAATTTTTAGACAATCCCGCAGCAAAAAACTAGTAATATTTAGATGTATAATTAAAAAAAAAACGGCCAAGTGCGAGTCGGGCCTCGCTCTTTTAGGGTTCCGTTAAAAAAAAATTAAATTAAAATATTTTCATGTACCCATGAAATATTTTTATTTAATTTTTTTAATTTAATTTAATTTTTATTATTTGTTGTTATAGCGGCAATAGAAATACATAATATGTGAAAATTTCATCTGTCTATCTATTACGGTTTACGAGATACAGCCCGCTGACAGACGGACGGACGGACGGACGGACAGCGTAGGCTTAGTAATAGGGTCCCGTTGGTACCCTTTGGGTACGGAACCCTAAAAAGGAGTAAAGTAAAAATCATTACGCTTGTCACAAATACGTATTTATTTAAAACATTACAATAATAATATTAATAATATTAATAAATATTCTGCTCTTATCCCAACGAAACGCGAAATGTTTACAAGATAGAATTAATAATAATAGTAATAGTTATATCTTACAACTATTAATACTTTAGATAAGTACGTCTACGGCCTAAAGGAGAGGGGGTGTATTATATTTCGCAGTGTTTGGACATTCGTACCTATTCCTAATTTCCTACTATAATAATTATTATAATTAAAGAATTTTGACATGGACGTAGCCAGGTTTTATCACAGGGGGGTCTACTCTAGGCCTCATGGAATGGGTTTATTTTTAAATTTGTATATTAATCACCCATCGTCACTTTTTCTTCATAGGTTTTTATTTGAGTTTTCCTAAAATACTAAACTTTAAAAAAAATTTACAATTTATATAATTAGGCACATTATATTGCCAGCAAAACAAAATTAGACTTATTCTGGGTAGATTAAAATTATAATAAACTATTTAATAACAAAAGATTATTTCAAAAACTACATTGTTATAATAATTTATTTAATTATTAATTCTGATAATTTAGTAGGTCATTTTAAAGGTCGAACATAAATGTTAAGTAGTATAAAAGCGTAAAGACACCCATAAAGCTTTAAGCTTTAGGCCAAATCAAGTAAGTGGAGTGGCTCTGAGTCTTTTAATGATAGGAGCTTAACTCGGTTTACTTATTTACTTTGATACACGGTTGAACATAAAATACATTGCATTTAGGTTTGCGCGGGCAGCTGATGTGTTTTGTTTTCACTTTATCAATTTTTGAAAAAAATATAACCTTAGTATTGCAAAGTAAATAAAGCTGTAAGTATAAACTTTCTCATAAAAATATGACGTGTCTCTGCGTATCTTGAATGCATGGCTCTCAGTCTTAGAGCATGTCCAGATAATGCGATTCACGCGCGAGTCGAGTCGCGCGTAGCAAATCGCGCGATTGTGAGATACCTACCTAGGTACTAGAGGTTCATACATTCCGTCCGCATGCAGCGACGCGCGTTTTTCTGCTCGCGCCTGAATCACGCATGTGAACGGAATTTACTTATAAAGAGCACCTTTAGTATCTCACAATCGTGCGTTTGGCTACGCGCGACTCGACTCGCGCGTGAATCGAGTCATCTGGACATGGTCTTATTCAGTCTAATAGGTACTAGACCCCCCTGATAAATAGCCTGGCTACGTCCACGATTTAATTTACGCCTTCAAAAAACAATGTTTTGGACAAAGTGTTTACCCAAGGTGTTAGATTATGCTATATACGCGTACGGTCGCAGGTGGTATAATACATTCAGCGGTTGAGGGCGCGGGTAGACGTTAGCGGGCGTGCGGCGGTCAGCGGCGGCCGAAGCGAAGGAACGAGTGCACCACGTCTTGTCGCTTCATGCCCGAGTCCAGCAGCTGCGGGTAGTCCCGCACTAGCGCTGGGGAAAGAGGCAGAGATCAGTAACAACAAATAGATCCTCTTTCACCCTTCTACCACAGAACTGCGGGAAGTCGTGTTCCCCAAAAATGGTCTTAAGCTGACCCCACCTAAACCCCCTTGGCGGTATATATCCAGTAGACATCCATATTATACCCAGTAGACGCCTAATACCTATTGAGTCGCTATGCAAACAATTCATTCAACCAGCTGAGACACGCGGGCCGCGGGAACTGAATGCTTATTGGTCCAGTCAAGGTCAAGATCTGGACTTTCTGGCCGTTAGTAGCCAACGACCTTATATCCAGCCTCCAGGGTATAAGGTCGTTGTTCAAAGTGGGCGTCAATTTATTTAACTTCATGTTGCCTATGTGTTGTCATTGTCGGAAAGCGACAAGCGATATAGCAGGAATAGAAATATTTAAGATCTATTTTTAGTAATATAAGTTGTTTTATCTCCTCAGTATAAGCCGACAAAGACGAGATCGGATTTTCCATAAGATATTAATTGCTGTTCAAAATATTTTTGTATCAATTATAATAAACACAATTTGGGAATTTTCTTAGTAAATAAATAAAAAACTTGAGAGGTGTCAAGGGACACCCGGGTGGAACGTAGTTCCTTTCGATTAATTTTAGTGAAGGAATTGTAATAAACTAGTGGTGTCATCTTTGTGTTCATGGCTTTTTGGAGTCATTAGATGTTACACTAAATACATTGCATAAATATAAGAGCGTTATTTTAATTGGTGACTTCAATATTGATATTAAACTCGAAAGTACAGATGTAAATGCCTCTAGTTACCTTAATATTACTTCATGCCATGGCCTGCTCTCTACGCATTCATTTCCAACTCGATGTAATAGTTGCCTTGATCATGTTTTATATAAGTCTAAGCTATCTTCTACTACACTCATAATTAGGAATAGTGTAACTGACCATGATGCGCTATTTCTGTCATTAAAAATGCAGAATCCAACAAATCTAAGACGTAATGATGATATAATTAGGAAAATTGATTATTCTGGTATAAAAAATGATCTTCTTGGCACTGATTTTCAACATATACTTGATATTACAAATTGTAATATTGCAACTGATATGCTTTTAGACACTGTATCTAAAATCATAAGAAATAACACTAACCAATACAAAACTAAACAACGCAAAACCCCAAGGAAGCCATGGGTAACACCGGGCTTATTAAGATGCTTAAACCATAGAGATAAATTGCATATGAAATTAAGGAAGACCCCTAACGATGAGTTTCTTAAAATTATTTATCGGAGATATAGAAACTTTTGTACAAACCTGTTAAGAAAATTAAAGCGCTTACATGATAAAACACAGTTAGAAGAAGCTAGCCAGACTAGCATCAAGAAGACTTGGAAAGCAATAAATAACATTACAAATCTGAAGTCTGCTAACTCTGATGCTCAGGAATTATTGTCACTTTTTCAGTCTCCAAAACAAACGGTTGCCATAATAAATGAATTCTTTGTCAATATGGGTAAGAATTTAGCAGAAAATATTGAGTTAACAACTTCGAGATTAATACCCCATTCACAACAGTTTCCCTCTCCACCTTCCTCATCCTTTGTTTTGCTCGGAACTGATCTAGATGAAATAGTAAGACTAATAAACTCTCTTAAAAATACTAACTCTGCAGGTCTGGACAATATATCTGCGAAAATAATTAAGCAGAATAAGGAGATTTTTGCGGGTTTGTTGTGTCATATTTGTAATTTGGCTTTCTCTCATGGTGAATTCCCTAATTCATTCAAAAAATCAGTAATAACTCCAGTTTTTAAGAATGGTGACAGAAAAGTAATAAGTAACTACAGGCCAATTTCAATCTTACCCACTTTTTCCAAAATTTTAGAGCGTATAATGAATGATAGATTGGTAAAATATTTGGAATCAAATAATATACTTTCACCAAATCAGTACGGTTTTCGCAAATCTAAATCCACTTCTGATGCGGTATCTAACTTAACAAATACTATCGCTCAAAACTTAGATCGTGGAATGAAGTGCATATCAATATTTTTAGACCTCGCCAAGGCCTTTGACACTGTGTCCATCCCTCTGCTCCTAAAAAAGCTGGAACAGATAGGAATACGTGGTATACAGCTAAAACTGTTCCAGGACTATTTAAGCTATCGAACGCAGTGTGTTAGAATTGGTGAGCATGTAAGTTCATCACTACCAGTTGTTCACGGAGTTCCACAAGGAAGCATTTTAGGTCCGACCCTCTTTCTGATTTACATTAATCAACTTTGCAATTTGGAATTGATTAATGGAAAAATTATAACATTTGCGGATGACACTACACTTTTATTCTGGGGTCCTAATTGGGAAACTGCTTTCCACAATGCCCAAAAAGGTTTTAATCTAGTCATGTCCTGGTTGCATAGTAATCTCTTAAGCATTAATACTGGGAAAACTAAATACTTAACTTTCTCCATTTCCCGGCACACACAACCTTGTCTAGACAGCTTTAACATTAAAGCACATTCTATTTTATGTCCCGTTCTTAGTTCAGTAAGTACATGCAATTGTCCTAATTTAGAAAGACCTGACTGTATAAAATATCTAGGCGTCATCATTGACTATCAACTCTCATTTGATAATCACATAAATATTCTAGCAAATAGAATTCGTAAACTCATAGCTATTTTTAAAAATATCCGCCATGTTGCCGATGAAAAAATATTGAGAATGTTGTACCACACCTTATGTGAATCTTTATTGACATATTGCATTGATAGTTGGGGAGGTGCGGCGAAGACGCGTCTCCTCAAATTGGAGCGGGCACAAAGGGCGGTTCTTAAGGTCAGCTCTTTTCTACCCTACAGATATCCTACTTCATCCCTCTATAAGGAAAGTAAACTACTCACAGTGAGACAATTATTTATCCAAAAAATAATTTTGAAACAACATAAAATCGTAGACCCGGCAAACATACAGAAATTAAAAGATAAACGACGGAAACATTCAGTATGTAATATTCCTAATCATAGCACAGTTTTCTCTAAAAGATTTTCCTCTTTTCTAGGTAGTTTTTTATATAATAAAGCCAACAAAGCTCTCACCATTGACTCACAATCGTCCTATCAATGTAAAAAACTCATCAATAACTGGCTTCTTTCGCATAATTATGATAGCACGGAAGAGTTGCTGATGGTTCATAAATAGCCAATATCATTACAAATTCTTTGTATATGCAATATTAATATTAGGTACTTTATTTCAGTATGTATACGCGTGTCATATATATCCACCATCCATCCACACACACACACACACACACACACACACACACACACACACACACACACACACACACACACACACACACACACACACACACACACACACACACACACACACTTAAGAAGTCTTAAACTAATTATTATGAATGCTTTTTATATTAGACCTAAGAATGTTTGTATGCTTCACTATATCGGGGAAAGCACTGGCAGCTATCATATGAGTATATAAACTCAGTTTAGCTGCCAGGGCCGCATTACGTTTACTGTTTATAATGTACATTCTTTTTTGTGGCAAATAAATCATTATTATTATTATTATTATATTATTATCTAGTATTAAATTGATTAACTACGATGAATTATTTTTAGTTTATTTCTATTGCACTGTTACAAAACCAAAGAGTTACTCTGGTTTTTTAACAGATGGCGTTAGTAGTACAATAACATTTTATCCAATTTATACAGTAAAAAATTAGGGAAAAATTCCACATGTAGAAATTATTTAAAATAAAATTGAAAATAGAAAATTCAGTCTGTCGAGCTGGGATTCGAACCATCGACGTTGAACTTTTAGGCGACTGCCGGAACCACTAGGCCATGCAGACGCCGTGTTATATGGCGAAAATTCCGAACAAAATGCAAAATTCACATTCAACAAAAAAGTGTCGGTTTCAAAAATGTGTCGAGTGTCGGTTCCTTAATTTTTTCCGTCTAGCCCCCTTCCGTACCGCGCGATAAGGAACTACGTTCCAAAAATAAGTGTTTTGGTACACGACGTCCGAGCACCGCGGCGCGGGCGCAGCGCGCGCGCCGCACGCGCACCACAGCGCCACCAACCACAGAGCCACGCGACACATGTCGGGAACTGCCCGTGTTAGCGAGTCGAGTCACCTTGATACTCCGGCACCTGCTCGCCGCCCGCCGCCTCGGCGTACAGCTCGAGGAAGGTGCTGAGCGCCTGACAGAAGCGCGCCGCGCGCGGGTCGTCCTCCGCCGCGTCCGAGCACCGCGGCGCGGGCGCAGCGCGCGCGCCGCACACGCACCACAGCGCCACCACCCACAGAGCCACGCGACACATGTCGGGAACTGCCCGTGTTAGCGAGTCGAGTCACCTTGATACTCCGGCACCTGCTCGCCGCCCGCCGCCTCGGCGTACAGCTCGAGGAAGGTGCTGAGCGCCTGACAGAAGCGCGCCGCGCGCGGATCGTCCTCCGCCGCGTCCGAGCACCGCGGCGCGGGCGCAGCGCGCGCGCCGCACACGCACCACAGCGCCACCACCCACAGAGCCACGCGACACATGTCGGGAACTGCCCGTGTTAGCGAGTCGAGTCACCTTGATACTCCGGCACCTGCTCGCCGCCCGCCGCCTCGGCGTACAGCTCGAGGAAGGTGCTGAGCGCCTGACAGAAGCGCGCCGCGCGCGGGTCGTCCTCCGCCGCGTCCGAGCACCGCGGCGCTGGCGCAGCGCGCGCGCCGCACGCGCACCACAGCGCCACCACCCACAGAGCCACGCGACACATGTCGGGAACTGCCCGTGTTAGCGAGTCGAGTCACCTTGATACTCCGGCACCTGCTCGCCGCCCGCCGCCTCGGCGTACAGCTCGAGGAAGGTGCTGAGCGCCTGACAGAAGCGCGCCGCGCGCGGGTCGTCCTCCGCCGCGTCCGAGCACCGCGGCGCGGGCGCAGCGCGCGCGCCGCACGCGCACCACAGCGCCACCACCCACAGAGCCACGCGACACAGTCATGTCGGGAACTGCCCGTGTTAGCGAGTCGAGTCACCTTGATACTCCGGCACCTGCTCGCCGCCCGCCGCCTCGGCGTACAGCTCGAGGAAGGTGCTGAGCGCCTGACAGAAGCGCGCCGCGCGCGGGTCGTCCTCCGCCGCGTCCGAGCACCGCGGCGCGGGCGCAGCGCGCGCGCCGCACGCGCACCACAGCGCCACCAACCACAGAGCCACGCGACACATGTCGGGAACTGCCCGTGTTAGCGAGTCGAGTCACCTTGATACTCCGGCACCTGCTCGCCGCCCGCCGCCTCGGCGTACAGCTCGAGGAAGGTGCTGAGCGCCTGACAGAAGCGCGCCGCGCGCGGGTCGTCCTCCGCCGCGTCCGAGCACCGCGGCGCGGGCGCAGCGCGCGCGCCGCACGCGCACCACAGCGCCACCACCCACAGAGCCACGCGACACATGTCGGGAACTGCCCGTGTTAGCGAGTCGAGTCACCTTGATACTCCGGCACCTGCTCGCCGCCCGCCGCCTCGGCGTACAGCTCGAGGAAGGTGCTGAGCGCCTGACAGAAGCGCGCCGCGCGCGGGTCGTCCTCCGCCGCGTCCGAGCACCGCGGCGCGGGCGCAGCGCGCGCGCCGCACGCGCACCACAGCGCCACCACCCACAGAGCCACGCGACACATGTCGGGAACTGCCCGTGTTAGCGAGTCGAGTCACCTTGATACTCCGGCACCTGCTCGCCGCCCGCCGCCTCGGCGTACAGCTCGAGGAAGGTGCTGAGCGCCTGACAGAAGCGCGCCGCGCGCGGGTCGTCCTCCGCCGCGTCCGAGCACCGCGGCGCGGGCGCAGCGCGCGCGCCGCACGCGCACCACAGCGCCACCACCCACAGAGCCACGCGACACATGTCGGGAACTGCCCGTGTTAGCGAGTCGAGTCACCTTGATACTCCGGCACCTGCTCGCCGCCCGCCGCCTCGGCGTACAGCTCGAGGAAGGTGCTGAGCGCCTGACAGAAGCGCGCCGCGCGCGGGTCGTCCTCCGCCGCGTCCGAGCACCGCGGCGCGGGCGCAGCGCGCGCGCCGCACGCGCACCACAGCGCCACCACCCACAGAGCCACGCGACACGCCTCCACACTTCTGCAAACATCAGTCATCATATTGGATAGAAGCAGGCGTTACTTTGCGGAAGTTTATGATTAGCAAGAAAAGGTTAGAATAATTTTGCTATAATCCGCCAACAGAAAAAATCTGTATGGTCAAACATGCAATTAAAAGCTGCCACTCACCTACCCAGCCAAGCAAGAAAGCCAAGTTCCCAAGCAAGCAATGCCACCACCACTCACATGCACCACCAGACAAGACTTTTACACTACTCTCAAACAGACAATACAGCATTGTAAAGTCGACATCTCCTGAGGATGCTCCGGTGTCGGGGCGAAACGTGCATCGAGAGTAGTGTAAAAGTCTTGTGTGGTGGTGCATGTGAGTGGTGGTGGCATTGCTTGCTTGGGAACTTGGCTTTCTTGCTTGGCTGGGTAGGTGAGTGGTGCTTAGCTTTTAATTGCATGTTTGACCATACAGATTTTTTCTGTTGGCGGATTAAAGCAAAATAATTCTAACCTTTTCTTGCTACATCAGTCATCATCTTAAGGTCGATTATACGGGTCTGCCCGCGAAATTCAAATTTAATTTGGTTTTTCGCAATTTGTGATCTAATACGACAAAGTAGGCTTATGGCATCTAATTGCGACAATGGCAGTATCATCTTCACAGGTTTATATAAAAATCTTTACTTGAAAGTGTCCAGATTAAGAAATTAATCAAAATATCGAGTTGGACGTGAGTTACTCACAAATTAGCCGATATTCTGACTAATTTCTTAAACTAGACACTTTCAAGTAAAGATTTTTATATAAACCTGTGAAAATAATACTGCTATTGGCACAATTAGAATGCCATAAGCCTACTTTGACGTGTTAATTTACAAATTGCCAAAAACCAAATTAAATTTGAATTTCGCGGGCAGCCCCGTATTATCCACCTTAAGATATATTGCATTGTTAGTAGGCTTGGACTAATAAGAATAGGACTTGCCTTAAGCAGATTTAGTACTAAATAAATTCTGCCACTTTCCGCGGGAGGTGAGGTAAATACGTACAGCACACATTTACTAACTCACTACGTCTCCATGAGCGCACACTAACTCAAAAGCTGTCACACTTACAGAAAATGAGCACACAAGCAAATAATAATTACACGTACGTCGTACATGTACTTACTTCGGCAGAGGAGAATGCGTGCGCTTGGCAAGTCCAATTCTTATTCGTCCAAGTTAGTGAACGGGTTCCACCGGCGGGAAAGGGGCTACTTTCTGTATGCCCGTCTTAACATGTGTTGAATTATAATTAGGTATGCATTTTTGGAACTTCCCCTCATTGTGGAAACACTGCATACATAGCATAGAGATATTGTATTGTAAACTTGTTTTGAAAAGAGCAACCGCCGACTTTCTTGCTGGTTCATTTCGGCAGGAAGGGCGTTCCGAACCAGTGGTAGAGTCAGACGATTCAAAAGCACTTGTAAAAAGTTTATTTGAATAAAAAATATTTCTATTCTATTTCTATTCATCGTCATCATCATCATCGTCATATCATTATCATCACCAACCGAGAAATGGCTCACTACAGAGCGCCGATCTCGTCTCAGAGAAGGGTTATAAAAATAATGTCCTCTCGACCGAATCCGGTCTCGCCGGCAATCTCCTCAGAGATTAGCCATCTGCGCGTGAGATATTATAGTGCACAAGTGTGTGCGCCAAACACAGGGGCACTCTCTATTCCCTCACTGTCATGGTCTAATGGGACGGAAATCCGACACGATCAGGCGCAGGACCGACGGCTTTACGTGCTCTCCGAGGCACCTGACCACACCTGAGTGTTCTCCATAATACTCTCGAAGGTGTGTGAAATCTGCCAATTCGCATTGGGCCAGTGTGTTGGACTAAGGCCTATAACCCTCTGAGAGGAGACCTGCGGTTGATCTCTATTGCTCTCCGAGGCATGGGATTGGGGGGTGACACACCGAAACCCGAAGGCCAGGGCGAAGGGTTATCGGTCATAGTCCAACACGCTAGATGTAAATTTTGACAGATTTCACACACCTTTGAGGACATTATGGAGAGCTCTCAGGCGTGAAGGTTTCCTCACGGTGATTTCCTTCATCTTTGAAGTATGTAGTATTTATCTACTTAATTCTCGGACCAATACCATACGGATACACTACTTGTACTCTACAGCTAATGGTTCAGACACATGAATATATCTGATGTCAGTCTACGTTCTTCAAAATTCGTGTATATGACATGCCCACCCATTCCAACGGCTTTACAACTCGATGAGCTGTGAAAGAAGCTGAGGGTTATTCAGCGCGCGGTAGACAGAGCTATGTTTGTTGAAGTAAGTATGTATATTCTCTGCGAGATTAACTTGAGGATAAGGAGGTCCCTAGAAGAACCAGAGTTACCGAAAATATATCATCGATCAGTAGGTAATAGGTATATAAGTAGTAACCGATAGTTAGAGAAGCAATCAAAGCAATTGGGTCACCACGGAATTAAGATCAATCAGTTAGTTCTATATTGCTTGATACAAAACGCGTGGGTGCAGCCTTTAACTAGGTAAGTATTCATTGCTACTTTATTTGGGACTTTACGATCTTGTAGCGGTGATAGTGTGGTGATAGTCTAGTGGATAAGACATCTTCTTTCCTGGTGGTCCGGGGTTCGAATTCCAGACGTGCATCTCTAATACCTATTCTGAATAATGTGCATTTGCTATTTGTTATTAAATATTATTATCTAACTACCTTACGGATAACATCGTGTGTAAACCTACATGCCTGACAATGTTCTCAAAGGTGTTTGATGTCTGCCGATCCGCACTTAGACAACGTTGTGGACTATGGCCTAAACCTACATGCCTGACATTGTTCTCAAAGGTGTTTGATGTCTGCCAATTCGCACTTAGACAACGTTGTGGACTGTGGCCTAAACCTACATGCCTGACATTGTTCTCAAAGGTGTTTGATGTCTGCCAATTCGCACTTAGACAACGTTGTGGACTGTGGCCTAAACCTACATGCCTGACAATGTTCTCAAAGGTGTTTGATGTCTACTAATCCGCACTTAGACAACGTTGCGGACTGTGGCCTAAACCTACATGCCTGACAATATTCTCAAAGGTGTTTGATGTCTGCCAATCTGCACTTAGACAACGTTGTGGACTGTGGCCTAAACCTACATGCCTGGCAATGTTCTCAAAGGTGTTTGATGTCTGCCAATCTGCACTTAGACAACATTGTGGACTATGGCCTAAACCTACATGCCTGGCAATATTCTCAAAGGTGTTTGATGTCTGCCAATCTGCACTTAGACAACGTTGTGGACTGTGGCCTAAACCTACATGCCTGACAATATTCTCAAAGGTGTTTGATGTCTGCCAATCTGCACTTAGACAACGTTGTGGACTGTGGCCTAAACCTACATGCCTGGCAATGTTCTCAAAGGTGTTTGATGTCTGCCAATCTGCACTTAGACAACGTTGTGGACTGTGGCCTAAACCTACATGCCTGGCAATGTTCTCAAAGGTGTTTGATGTCTGCCAATCTGCACTTAGACAACGTTGTGGACTGTGGCCTAAACCTACATGCCTGACAATGTGGTCAAAGGTGTTTGATGTCTGCCAATTCGCACTTAGACAACGTTGTGGACTGTGACCTCAACCCTACTCATTCTAGGAGGAGACCTGTGCTCAATAGTGAGCAAGCGAAGCTTTACGACGAAGATCTAGATATTAGATAGAACATTGAGATACTCCACTTTTACAATACCTACCTTCTATTAATGAACTTGAGGTAGGTATATTTTGATATCTGATATCTGTGTACAGAACTGAAAATATATCACCTTTGTAAGGCTTCGGATAAACAAGAATTGTTAATTGTTGCAAGAAATCGTATGTTTATTCCTTTACGATTACTACTTTGTTTATCCTATGCGATTAATCTCAATACATTTCTCGCCCGCGATTATGACTACATTATATTACATTATATTATACATTATAGAGCAAGATCCCAGTGCCGCCAGACCTAAGTTATTTTCTCAGCAATTATTTGTGTACGATAGAGCACTGTTCTAATGTCCTTTCAGTACTTATATGCGTACCAGCTAGATTGTGCCGACGGCCAATTTCCAGATACCAGGTGCTAAAGGTAGGTAAAAACTAGAATAACTTATCTTAAATTCTCAGGGCTGATTTTCATATATGTTTTAAAGAATATTGTAAAAATTAATAAATTAATACTGCCAGACGCTTACCGCCGGCGGTTACTTTAGCCAGACGCTTTGAAGCTCCCAAAAAATATATAATTTAAGTTAACTTATATTCTCAGTTCTGATTTTTATACATGATACTCAGGGAACTATTGCGATATTATCTGTAAGCTGCCAGACCTATTGGAAGGGTCAAACATCCCCCCAGACACACATTATGTGTCCCCATATGTATGAGCGCTAGAACATGATTCACTTGTTTAAGTGTGTGAGAGATAATATCATCATACTATAATATTATAAATGCGAAAGTGTTTTTGTTGGTTTGTCCTTCAATCACTCTGCAACAGAGCTACGGATCGACGTGATCTTTTGCCTGGGTAAAGCTTAGGATCTAGAGTGACATAGGCTACTTTTTATCGGGGAAAATCAAAGAGTTCCCGAAGGACTTTAAAACTAAATCTACGTGGACGTGGTCGCGGGCATCAGCTAGTCATCATAATCTTCATCATCAACCCATCAACCGCTCACTTCTGAGCGCAGGTCTCCTCTCAGAGAAGGGTTATAGACCATAGGCCACCACGCTGGCCCAATGCCAATTGGTGGACTTCACACACCTTCGAGAGCATTATGAAGAACACTCAGGTGTGCAGGTTTCCTCACGATGTTTTCCTTCACCGTTGAAGCAAGTGATATTTAATTTCTTAAATGCACTTGACTTCGAGAAGTCAGAGGTGCGTACCCGGGATCGAACCTGCGACTCCCAAATAGGAGACCCCAGTCCAAACCACTAGGCTATCACTGCTTCATCATCACATCAGCTAGTGTCATATACTAATCATACGAATATTATAAATGTGTTTGTTGGTTGGTCCTTCAATCACGCCGCAATAGAGCTACGTATTGACGTGATTTTATGCAAGAGTATAGTTAAGGACCTGGAGAGTGACAAAGGCTACTTTTTATCCCGGAAAATTGAAGAGTTCCTGTGGGATTTCTGTAAGTCAACAAGTACAAAATTCTCATTAAAAATTTAAATATTTTTAATTCCTATAATTATTATGTGAATAAATAATCAAAAGTTCAGACTATTATTTAATTACTAGCTGATGCCCGCGACTTCGTCCGCGTGGATTTAGTTTTTAAAATCCCTCGTGAACACTGATTTTCCGGGATAAAAAGTAGCCTATGTCCTCAACTATAGTACCCATGCAAAAAATCACGTCAATCCGTGGCTCTGTTGTGGCGTGATTGAAGGACAAACCAACAAACAAACACACTTTCGCATTTATAATATTAGTATGATTAGAATATTAAATTGCATAGGAACACTGTAGCATTAAGTCCATACGATGTATTACATCCATACCTACTATTGTAGTATGTAGGTTTAATGATCGTTTGGCAAAATCTAACGCCTTTGGAGTAGTTTGACTTTGACAAAATAGGGCTTATCCACGATGGCTATATACGATAAAGTACGCTTGCCAGCTTAAGATGAGCCGTTCATTCAAAGTATCTTGTAGATTCCGGGGTTCAAGTTATTTGGACCTTATACTGAAGATCGTGATGTCTATAATTTCTGAACTACGAAATTGATGACCTTGAAATAATTACAGGACAATCTCTAAAGAACCTGCTTTCTAACAAAAAAAGAATGGATTAAATCGGAATACGCCTTAATGAATTACAGCGAAATACACATTTTGACTTTCATCCCCTCTCCCAAGGGAACCGTGCTGAATTTCGGGATAAAAAGTATCCTATATTATACCTCGTAGTATTAACTTAAATCGTGCCAAGTTTCATTTAAATCCGTTCAGTAGTTTCGGCGTGATGCGCGGCCAAGATACAGACAGACAGACAGACAGACAGGCAGACAGACAAAAAATTAAAAAAAAATTGTTTTGGCTTCAGTATCGATTATAGAGTGCCCTCAAACAAAAATTTTCAAAATATCTTCAATGTACAGAATTGGACCTGTTACAGTTTTATTATATTTTATAGACTATTTAAGACTTCTATAATACCCGGTATGGAGCGAGCTATGTTGGGAATCTCTCTCAGGGATAAAATCCGGATAATGTCGCAGAACCTAAAGCCGATGGGGCAGACGTGTTCTGGAGTGGAGACCACGTACCGGCAAGCGCAGTGTAGGACGCCCTCCAGCTCGCTCGACCGATGACCTTAAGAAGGTGGCGGGAAGCGGCTGGATGAGGAAAGAGGACCGTGTTTGGTGGCGCGCTCTCGGAAAGGCCTATGTCCAGCAGTGGATGAATACAGGATGATGGATTGGATTGGATAATACCCGCGATAAAGTTTAATAAAGTTATATTATGTATTATAAAACCATCAAATCACTCTCGCACTCATACTCGTAGGGACACTTAATGTGTGGTCTGGGGGTTGTTTGACCCCTCCAATAGGTCTGGCAGCTTGCAGAAGATATTGCAATAGTTCTCTCTCTAGATCCTAAGCTATACCCAGGCAAAAGATCACGTCGATCCGTAGTTCTGTTGCAGAGTGATTGAAGGACAAACCAACAAATACACTTTCGCATTTATAATATTATAGTATGATGATATTATCTCTCACACACTTAAACAAGTGAATCATGTTCTAGCGCTCATACATATGGGGACGCATAATGTGTGTCTGGGGGGATGTTTGACCCTTCCAATAGGTCTGGCAGCTTACAGATAATATCCCAATAGTTCCCTGAGTATCATGTATAAAAATCAGAACTGAGAATATAAGTTAACTTAAATTATATATTTTTTGGGAGCTTCAAAGCGTCTGGCTAAAGTAACCGCCGGCGGTAAGCGTCTGGCAGTATTAATTTATTAATTTTTACAATATTCTTTAAAACATATATGAAAATCAGCCCTGAGAATTTAAGATAAGTTATTCTAGTTTTTACCTACCTTTAGCACCTGGTATCTGGAAATTGGCCGTCGGCACAATCTAGCTGCTACGCATATAAGTACTGAAAAGACATTAGAACAGTGCTCTATCGTACACAAATAATTGCTGAGAAAATAACTTAGGTCTGGCGGCACTGGGATCTTGCTCTATAATGTATAATATAATGTAATATAATGTAGTCATAATCGCGGGCGAGAAATGTATTGAGATTAATCGCATAGGATAAACAAAGTAGTAATCGTAAAGGAATAAACATACGATTTCTTGCAACAATTAACAATTCTTGTTTATTGTCAAGAGCGATGCTTTTTCAATTCGAGTGTCGAAAGTGTCGCTCGCATTCGATAAACTCAACTCCTTGTGTAACTGAACCATAACTCAAGTTCAGTTGGAAGGAACATTGCAGACATTTCCAACTATTTCATATGAAAGCGGGATCGGTGTTCGCTCAGTTTAAGGAATACAAAACTTTAATAATGCAATCCCCGGACCCCGACCGACCCGGTATTTCGATATTGCGGGACACGTTTGACTATTGAATTACGTTTTCAGAGGTTATGTTGTAACATAAATTCGGAGTCATGTATATTGTACTAGGTATTTACTATGGTAGTTATAACCTAAAAATAACTAAAATTAAAGTGTCTGCTGTGATTTCGATACAAATAAAATAAAAATATAAAACCCTTCTCATCACCACAAAAACTAAAATATTACAAACTAAAATTCTTACTTAGCTAAAATTAAAATAATTTATCATCTGATCGTATAGGTAGGTACGTGTGGTATACCTACCTACTTACATAATATAATGCCACAATTCTAATAGAAAGTGAGGTATTATTTTTGGCCTTGGAATATCAAAGCTGCCTTTGTGTCTACACATGTCACTTGGCTCGCGTTACATCCTCTAACGAGATCTGCCTTCTGAGAATGGGGAAAAGTTTCGATAGTACTCGCAACATGTAGATGTGGGTAAGTACATAATATGGAATGATCGATCAAATAAATGGTCTTTCAGACGCATTCGGACGCAGCATCGAGTTACTCTCGTTCGTAATATCGACCAAATCTTAATAACAAGGCAAGTTGCTGCTAAAAGCATCGTGTCTGCCCGGACCATAATAGGCTTATCGTATGGTATAGTATAGTACTTAGTACTAGATGATTCCCGTGACTTCGTCCACGTGGATTAAGGACTTAAAAATATCCGCGGGAAACTTTAATTTTCCGGGTTAGGTATATATTTAATGTAGCCTGTACTTATATGTGTTAATCCTGGGTATGAACTATCTTTCAGACAATCGGCTCATTCGTTCTGGCGTGAAGGGGAACAATCCATCCATCCTCACAAGCATTCACATTTATAATATTAGTAGGATAGTCTATTATAAGTGTACCTACCTACCAAGCTTTAAACTCCCCGAACTTAAAGCCTATTTAATTCGAGGCAATGTTATTAAGCCGAGTATTGTAGCGGCTATGGACACAGCTCGCAAACAGATTACCCGCGGATTTCGCGGATTACCCGCGTATTGCACGGATTCCGCGGATTTCGGACCATCTTGTTTGTCACCCAACAACTTCGTCAAATGCAAGCCTCGTCCAATAAAGCGGATAATGTTGTGGACACTGCGTTGGCGGTTAATCATTGTGGGTAGGTATAGTATATAATTTAGTACCTCGGTAGAGAATACCGCATTTACCTTTATGTTACATTTTTAAGAAATATATTAATCTTCAATATAATATTAGGCAATAATGAAATAATAGTGCAGTGATAGCCTAATGGTTAGGACTGCGGTCTATGCGAGTTATAAGTACCTATGTTTATGATGTGTTTAATCTGTATCATGTATCACATGCTTCAACGGTGAAGGAAAACGTCGTGAGGAATCCCGCACCCTTGAGACTGAGTTTCCACGGCGCGGTTCAGCGCCCGCGCCCGCAGCGGTTGCGAGCCCGCGGCCTCCGTAGAATGCAGATTTGTATGGAAAATGAAGCAGCAATTTCCACGGCGCGGTTTGCGCCCGCGCTCGCTGCGGGCGCGGTAACAGTGATACCGCAACCGGTGCGGGCGCGGGTGCGAACCGCGCCGTGGAAACTCGGTCTGAGAGTTCTCTATAATGTTCTCCAAGGTGTGTGCAGTCTGCCAATTGTCATCGGGCCAGCGTGGGGGACTATGGCTTATTATAATCATTAAATTAAATTAGGTGATTCTTTTTGGGCTAACAAATAATTGTCAACATATTTAATTTTCTTGCCAGCCAAAAAAAAGGATTTTGCGTTTTATGCAGATAGAACCTTGTTTATCCAATGCGACGTTAAAAGTTACCCAGAAGCGTATGAACCGCACCTACATTGTAAAATAAAATGTAAAAATCAGACTGACGATGAATTTGTCATTCTGATTTTTACAAACAATTTTGACCAGACTCAGAATTTTGAGCAGTGGTTGAGTAGAACTGGTTCGGTAGTTTTTTGCGCTCATTTCGAATTCCTCGTCTCGTTCAACAACCCATAATGAGCACTTGAATTTGGCTGCTCTGATTTAAATTGTATGGTGCAACAGACAGGTACCATGATTTTTAGGGTTCCGTATGCAAATGGTGCCAACAGGACCTATTTCTAATCCTCCGCTGTACGTGCGTCCGTCTTTCCGTCTGTCAGAACTCAGAAGTAATGTTATGTAAGAAATAAATAAGTATTTCCTTGTCTACCTTTACTTCTTTCTTGTTTTATATAGGCACTAGCTGATGCCCTCAACTTAGTCCGCCTGGATTTAGTTTTTAAAATCCCTAGGGAACTCTTTGATTTTCCGGGATAAAAAGTCTATGTCACTCTCCAGGTCCTCAACTATACCCATGCCAAAAATCACGTCAATCCGTAGCTTTTTTGCAGCGTGATTGACGGAAAAACCAACAAACCGACAAACACACTTTGGCATTTATAATGATATGTATTAGTAAGGAAAAATTAATCCTACGATAATAAAGGCGATCTAATTAAATTTTAGAACACAAAAGCTACTATTGTGATTTAAATATGATAGTTAGATATTATGTATATTCCCTCGGGGACTTTTTTGTAGAGAATAATGAGTACTTTAATCATTTAGTACATAATTTTTCTTTATCATCAATAGTGTTCTCAGCACACACATTTACATTACATTTACATTATTGCAATTTTCTTAAGGATCTCTAACTTTTTTTTTATAAATTATAGCTTATGTTACTTCCTGATAACTTAGCTTTCTATGGGTGAAAAAATTGTTAAAATCGGTCCAGTAGTTACAGAGCCTATTCGGTGCAAACAAACAAACAAACAAAAAATCTTTCCTCTTTATAATATTAAGTATAGGCATTTGATACATATAATAATAAGGGAAGGTTTGATCATATTGTATCGCCACTATTTAGTATGCAATAAACAAACGTACTCTTATCATAAAACCCAAAGAAAATCTGCGATAAAATCTCGTAAAAGCCACAGAATTTGTCACCGAATATTTGGTTTATTTGCACAAATATTCGGTGCTTGACGCGGGCAGGCAATAATATTCAGATTACGAAAAAGCTCGATAAATTCGACCCTCAAACGCGTTCACACGCATTCTTTAACCCTTGAGCCGAGAATGGGTTCAAGCTTGGACTTGTTACCAAACCTCGATAACCCAATAAGGGTGCGGACTGAAAACTGAAAGGTCGATGGTTCGATCCCCACCAGTTGCACTATTGTCGTACCCACTCCTAACACAACTATCCGCTTAGTTGGAGGGGATAGGAGAATATTAGTCAAGTTCAACTTGGCTTCTTGGAAAAAAATATGTACCTAGGTACCTAATAATAATTATCGTTGCATGTTACCAGTAGAGCAATTACAGAATTTGTTAACATTGACTAGGTAATCTTCAAATTTGAGTTCTTAATACGTTAAACCAGCGTTAAAATATATAAACAGGTAGATAAAACCGCAGATCGAGAACCCTTAAATGCAAATTCAAAATCAAAAGTTACAGTTTATTCATTTCATGTAGGCTAATTTGTGGATCTTATAACAAGTCGAGGCTACCACCAGTCCGGAAAGCACATTCTGCTGAAAAGTGCAGGCAAGAAACAGCAGTTGCTCTTTTATAAATAAAATTTATATGTAGTTCTACATAGTTTATCAATAATAGATAAATAAATATAACAAACTAGATGATGCCCGCGACTTCGTCCGCAAGGATTAAGGTTTGTTTGATTACCTTGAGAAGTCTTTAATTTTCCGGGATAAATTAATGTAGCCTATGTGGACTAGTCTGATATACATATTATAAGCTATTATACTGCGAAGTTTCATCAAAATCCGCACAGTAAGTAGTTTTTGCGTGAAAGAGCAAAAAACATCCTCACAAACTTTCGCATTTATAATATTACTCAGTAGGATTAGTAGAAAGTAGGATAATAATTAATTACACTATTTTGTGGGCAGCTGAATGCAAAGCTGATTGCTCCCATGCAACGTCGTCATAAAGAACTGTGTAATAACCTCGGCTTAATAAATGTGTTCTACTCGTTGTATAATTTGGTGTCATGGTAAATTATGTGACTAATTTTATAAAAGCGTATACTCAACCCCACAAAGCACCTTGGGACCCCAACGAATATGGGTTCTTCGAATTATTTATTGTACGATAAATACATGTTGAAGCAGTGATGGCCTAGTGGTTAGTACTGCGGTCTCCTATTCAGGGGGTCGCGGGTTCGATCCCCGGCACGCACCTCTGGCTTTTCTACAGCTACGTTATGTGCATTTAAGAAATTAAATGTCACATGCTTCAACGGTGAAGGAAAACATTGTGAGGAAGCACAGTGCATACCTGAGAGTTTTCCATAATGTTCACAGACTTGTATGAAGTCTACAATTTGCATTGGGCCAGCATGATTGTTTATAACCCTTCTCTGAGAGGAAACCTGCGCTCAGTAGTGAGCCGTTGATGGTTTGCTGATGATGATGATGAAATACTTGTTACAACCACATGCATCTTATTAAGGACTGAAAATCAATAGATTTTCAGATGCATGTGGTTTCAATTTCAATAAATCGTGATATTATACCTATTATGATAATTGACCGAGCGAAGCGAGGTCTCTGAGTTTACTAGAGCGATTTGCACTTGTCCGTCCGTCCGTCCGTCCGTCCGTCCGTCCGTCTGTCAGAGCCTTATAACTTTTGAATTACTGAACGTAATTACTTCAAATTTAGATATAATATGTAAACCGATGGCCTCCAGCTGAAAATGGCTTAAAAAGTTATAAAAATCTTTATTTCAGGGGGGCTCTCATAGAAGCGAATGCGAAGAAATTTTTTTTTATTTGCGATTCATAGGTTTTCTGTGTATCATTTTAAAGACAATTTGGAACAGAGTACAACCGTATTTTTTTTTTAATTTTTTTCCTAAAATTGACGCAATGGGGGGCTTCCAAAGTGGCGATTTAATACGCTCGCTTGAAGACGCTCTCTGGGAAAATTTTCTATATATTTTCAAGTTGTACTTATTTTCTTACTTCACTTGTATCCTGTACTTGAACAACAAATACTAAAATTATATGAATATTATAAAGAAACGAGATTATTTAATTTTTAATGAGCATCAGTAAATTTCACATAGCTTCACAATAATGCTAATAGATGGCGCAGTCATTAACTATTCCATTGAACTAGGAGTTACGACTACGATTTATCCCAAAAACAGTTTTGCGTCGACCATTATTATTTAGTTACATAATATAATAACATATTATTCAATTAAAATTATTCTTTAGTTAAATATCATTTTGTATATTTTCTATTCGCGTCGATAGATGACGATTTGTACAGATGCCCCTAACCCGTTTTCACTCGTTAGTACCTACATAATAATTCAATGTTTTCACTGACGTTCCCTAACCTTTACGGGCTACCTATGATAAGTTATGTGATGATTACTGTCAACTTCTTTATCACGATCCTGTACGGGACACCTAAAAGGACATTGGGACGGATGTTAGAACTTAGGATTGTGTTTTGGAGCTACCTACGTAAAGAGACTCCTACATAGGGGATGATTTAGGTATGTTTGGTGAAAACGGGCATAATAATAATAATGTCAGTTTTGGTCGTCATGTATCGATTGAATGAATAATCATGGGATACCGTTACCGCGAGGTCTCAGTTCGGGGCGAACCACTAGTAATTATAATTTATATTAGCAAGGCTGACATACCTGCTTGGTAAAAGCCTAAAAATAAGAACAAAAAAAAAGAAACCTACCTAACCCAGAAATAAGGAAACACTACGAAATACAGCACAGAAGAGACAACCTTTATTGGCACAAATAACTGCTATAAAATAATAGGCTAAGTAACGCTTATATTGCCTATGTTGTTAACCTAATAGCTATGCGGTGAATTACTTTGATACACAAACATTTTACGAGACTACCCTAATCCTTGATTTAATACAAATTTTTGCCCGCGCCTTCCACATGGAGTAAATTTTTTTTAAAACCCGCGGGACTTTCTATTTTTTCATCCGTTGCTCCGTTGCTTCGTATACGGTATATTATTATAGACAAACCAACAAACTAGAACACTTTCACAATATTACAATATTAGTAAAGATGTTGTGGTGTAAAATTATACACTAACTAGCTGATGCCCGCGATTTCGTCCGCGTGGATTTGGTTTTTTAAAACTCTGGGGAACCTTTTCAATTTTCCAGGATAAAGTCACTCTCCAGATCCTCAACTATACCCATGCAAAAATTCACGTTGATCCATGGGTCTGTTGCGGCGTGATTGAAGGACAAACCAACAAACACTCTTTCACATTTATACTAGTGGTTCGCCCCGAACTGAGACCTCGCGGTATCCCATAATTCCCATAAGGTAGTTTTAACTATATTATATTGTAATTAAAACGCGCCGAATCTGATGACGTCAATCGTCCTCTGCTTTCGTGGATGGGATGCGTATGCCTACAGTATTTTATTAAAATTCAGCTGGTTCGCTGAACGGGTGTTACGTAGTATACGATTTCATAAATCATAATAAAAAAAAAATATAAAATGCCATGACTGCGCGCTTGCGGCTTCTGCGGCGAGCATGTCTAGATGCGCGCTCATCTTTACATTCATAGACACAGTATTACCATCATACGGTAGTAAATAGGTGCTAACGTCTAATTATTGTAAATAGAAACGGATTTACTTTTTAAAAAACAACGTGATACTTTTATTGATAATAATTTGCTAATTGAATAACATAATTAGTAATAGACAAAATAAGAATAGCTGACGCAAAACTGTATTTACAATATTAAAGACAGCGCCATCTATTAACAGTATAGTGAAGTTTTGTTAAAAACATTGATGTCCATTAAAACTTAAATAATTTCGTTTCTTTTTAATATTTATCTAATCTTAGTATTTGTTGTTCAAGTACAGAATATAACTCAAATTATGTGTAAGTTTCAAGTTTTAAAATAAAGTGGTTTTAGAGATCTAGCCTCGAATTCAATCTCCACTTTGAAAGCCCCCCATTTCGTCAATTTTAGGAAAAAAAAATAAAAAAAAATACTTTTGTACTCTGTTCCAAATTATCTTTAAAATGAGGTACTGCAACCCTATGAAATGCAAAAAAATATATTTTACTTCGCATTCGCTTCTATGAGAGCCCCCCTGAAATAAAGATTTTTATAACTTTTTAAGCCATTTTCGGCTGGAGGCCATCGGTTTACAAATCATATCTAAAATTGAAGTAATTACGTTCAGTGATTCAGAAGTTATAAGGCTCTGACAGACGGACGGACGGACGGACGGACAAGTGCAAATTCACTCAAGTAAACTCAGAGACCTTCGCTTCGCTCGGTCGAATATTAGTATGATATGAAACACTAATTACTAATACTTGACAAACACATAATTATAGCATAAATTTTAATAATCCTAATGAAAGTTTGTGAGGATGGATGTATGAATGGATGGATGTTTGTTACTTTTTAAAGCGACAACGGATGAACCGATTTGGCTAAAATTTGGATTCGAGATAGCTCATACCCAGGAATAGCACATAGGCTACATTTTACTCCGAAAAATTAAAAAGTTCCTGTGGGAATTAAAAAACATTAATCCACGTGGACGAAGTTGCGGGCATTATCTAGTGTTATTTAAATGCAAAAGCGTGTTTGTTGGTTAGTCCTTCAATCACGCAGCTACAGAGCTATGGATCGACGTGATTTTTTCATAATCATAGTTGAGGACCTCAAGAGTGACATATTTTATTTTTACCCCGGAAAAACAAAGAGTTCCCGCGGGATTTTAAAAACTAAATCCAATCGGACGAAGTCGCGGGCATCAGCTACTATTTACATAAATACATATTTATGGAGTGAAAAGTAAGCTACTTTTTATCCCGATAATAATAACCAAAGAGCTCCCACGGGATTTCCTTAAAACCTAAGTCAACACGGGCTAAGTCGCGGGTTTCAGCTTGTATAAAATACAAATTTTTGACGACCTCCCTGGCTCATAACTGGGAGGTCTTATAACTGGGAGGTCTCGGGTTCGATTCCCGGCGGGGTCAATTTGGGAATTTTTAACTTCTGAATTTTCTCTGGTCTGTCTGGTGGGAGGCTTTGGCCGTAGCTAGTTACCACCCTACCGTCAAAGACGTGCCGCCAAGCGATTTAGCGTTCCGGTACGATGACGTGTGCAAACCAATTAGGGGTATGGGTTGAATGTTCACTGCCATACCCCTTCCAAGTTAGCCCGCTACCATCTTAGACTGCATCGTCACTTACCATCAGGTGAGATCGCACTCAAGGACTAGCTTGTCATCGAATAAAAAAAAAACAAAGCATAAGCTTGAAAGCAGAACTGGTCGGACCACAATTGGACAGGTGAATACATAGATCTTGAAGTATGTACCTACTCTTTGTATTTTCCCGGAACTTTCGGGTAAGCCCGAAGACTACGTTAGTCATAAGCTGAGACGAAATATGTTCAGTGCAAAAAAAACGGTCAAGTGCGAGTCGAACTCGTGCGCTGAGGGTTCCGTACCTACCCAATAAACCGCCTTATTATTATTATTATTATATATAATTTTCAACTTTTTTTATTTTTTGGAATTTTTCTTTTATTTGCTGTAAGACCTTGTTTTTGCCTAATTTCGTTATTCTAGGTCAACGGGAACTACCAAATATCGACCCAAAACCTATAGGGTACTTCCGGTTGACCTAGAATTGTCAATTTTTAACCGACTTCAAAAAAGGAGGAGGTTCTCAATTTGTCGGAATCTTTTTTTTTATTTATGTTCACCGATTACTTGAAGATGTGTGGACCGATTTGAAAAATTTTTGCCGAATTTCTTTTGTTGTTTCAAAAGTGCATACTTCACAGGTGGTCCCATATAAATTTTATCGAAATAGGTCGAGCGGTTCTTAAAATATCAACAATAAATTAAATACTTTGTATAGTGTGTGTTTAATGTAGTAAAGCGGGAGTTTGAAGTCGGTTGTTTAAAAAGAATTTTGGTTAAAAGCAAGGTCTTACAGCACAAGTAAAGGGAAAATTCCGAAAAATAAAAATGTAAATTAAGATAAATATTGGTACTTACAAGTTTTCGCGAAAATCAAAATTTCTTTAAATTTTATGTTACTACGTAGGTAACTTAATTAATCTGTAGCCCGTAGGTATAATTAATTAAATAAATTTAGAGTTAATAGAAACAAACAAATGACTATAGGATAGGAACCGAAGCAGCGGTCATAATGATAAATTTAATTGAGTATCAATACTGCTACGATAAAAGTATTGTAAATCAATCATAATTATCCACGCAATTTTACTGCTCGATAAATTGATTTAATATCAGTTTATACTTAGAAGGCACACATACATATAATGCGAAAATTTGTTCATTTGTTCATTCGAGGGATTTTTTTGTAAGGATACTTGTCTAGAGTGACATAGTGGGTGGGTACTTTTATCCCGGAAAAATTATCACGGATTCCCGCGGGAATTTTAATAATTATTATTTTAACATGTGTTTAATAAACACGTATTTTTGTATTTTTTAGAGTACTATAATTACATGTACCGATTAATAATTTGTCAAATAAATAATGTACAAAAATTTCTTACCTAAGCACACTCATGAATGACTTAATCCTTTTCCAAACAAACATAAAAAAATATTATACTTAACACTTTTTAAATTATTATGAAACCCTAATTCACTTTTCATTTTAACGTCTACCAAACAGTAATTATTTTTTTCCGTTTTTATAAAAATTAAAATTAATAAAGTTTTTATTCAAATTAAAACATTTTATCCAATTAATACTAACGATTGACTAAAATAATTACGAAATGAGAACAAAAATTAGTGATGTCCGTCGCTATTTTTAGCTGTTTATCGATTGAATGATATCGATTGTTTTACTACTATATTTATAGCGTGTAGTGACGCGTGCGCATGATCTGGACGCACCGGGCTGACTCCGGGACCCGTATCCATTTATCTTGCGCGTCACCGCCCGTATTTTTTAGGGATGCACTTTTGTTATCGAAGATGCGAATCTATTTCTGATCGATTTTGCATCAGGAAAAACAAAACATTAGGTATTAAGTAGGTATTTAGAGAAACTTGGACTATTGGAGAGACCTAAAACTAAAGCATTATTTTACAAGGAATACATTGATTTTTGACGGTTTGAGGAATACAGTTAGAGCACGAACACCCATAATAAACTGACCAATATTGCCACGCTACATTATACTCTACATTCATTCATTTTTGACGACCTCCCGGCTCAGTGGTGAGCGCTGTTGTCTTATAACTGGGAGGACTCGGGTTCGATTCCCGGCGGGGTCAATTTGGGAATTTATAATTTCTGAATTATCTCTGGTCTGGTCTGGTGGGAGGCTTTGGCCGTGGCTAGTTACCACCCTACCGTCAAAGACGTGCCGCCAAGCGATTTAGCGTTCCGGCATGATGGCGTGTAGAAACCGATTATAGGGGTATGGGTTGAATGTTCACTGCCATACCCCTTCCAAGTTAGCCCGCTACCATCTTACTACTACATCGTCACTTACCATAAGGTGAAATCGCCAGTCAAGGACTAGCTTGTCATCGAATAAAAATAAAATTCACTCACGCCACAATTCTTTTTCTCCTCCGACAATTTTGGCTGAGCTATTGAAGCCAGAAGACAAAAACTAGATTAACTACTACAGGTAGTAATTCCTCAATTCTGTGTTAGGTAGCCCAAAGCTCAATGATAAAGTGTATGCTTGTTAGAGCTATTCCTATGCGTAAATTAAATCAATTAACAATCGGCAAATCCTTATTCCTCTGTCCTCATTCCTCACTGTCTTGCATAGCAGCCAAGACCCAAAATAAGAATAGGACTCATCATAAAATAGCCTAAAACAGTCCACTGCTGGATTAAAAGCCTCTCCCAACGGGAGGGTTTCACCGTGGTTTCACCTCGCTGGGCAGACGGGTTGGTGATCGCAGTACCATATAATGTATGGTAGTAGTAGCACAGAGGACGCTGCTGCCCGTTCTCCGTTATGTTCCCTTAGTCACCTCGTACGAAACGCGGGAAGAGGAGGAGTGGTGAGTGGTGACAACTGTATTCTGATCTGCCGTCACCACACGGGAATAGGACTTGGAGTTAATAAAATGTTTTATTTCTATTTAAACGAAATCCAGTGCAAGAGTTGATTCAGTAAGCTAAAAAATTTAATAAAAATCTTGTAAATTGGAGGTGACTGAAAGTTTAAATGTTGTTTAATTAAAAGAAAATTACCAGCCTGACTTTGAAACTTATATTATGTTTTTAATCCAATGAAAAATTATGTTTTGTTCCCAAATTCTAAAGTATAAACGAAATATTATTATTGTACTTACTTTGTTTATTTAGGACATAAGGCAAAAGCGGTGCTTGGCGAGACATAATAGGTTTTTTAATTTCTGTAATTCCGTCATTCTTTGATGGTATTACAGAAATAATTACAATAATTTATAGTAAGCTTACGCAGGTCCTTTTTTACTTTTTATAATGGTAAAAGTAACATTTCAACATTAAAAAAAATTAAAAAGAACCTATGAAACTCTCGGGCATAGGCAGGTTTGCAGTTTTACCGTAAAACTGCAAACCTGTATGACTGAGAGTTATGGCCTATAATGTTTGCCAATCCGCACTTGGCCAGCGTGTTGGTCTATGGAGTAAGCCCATCTCATTCTGAGAGGAGACCCGTGCCTATTAGTGGTCTGGCGAAGGGTTAAGATGATGATGGTGATGATGATGATGATGATGATGAAAACTGCAAGGCTAAAGTTAATACAAAATTGATACATGAGCATTATGAAAAACCTCTTCAATATTATAAAGCGTTGAAAAAAAATCAAAAAATTCATTGTTATATTTTTATTTTCTGCGCTACTAGGTAGGTACCTACTGAATTAATAAAAGAGATTTTACAGATTTCACTTTTAGAATAGAACTTTTCGAAATCGAATTGTTCCGTTCACGAATAATTGACATTATTTCGATCCGATTGTACATTATCAGTGTTTTATTTAAAAAAATTATCGATACTGAACATCACTAGTGCGTGCATACGTGCGAATCCTCACGCAAATGATCTTTATACGCACAATGCAGTGCTACATCACTATTCTTAACCTCATGAAGAAACAAAAATCATTTTATCCATTATAGACTTTAAGACATTGATATAAGAACCACATTGAAATAGATTTTGAACAAGCTTCTCTATGTATTTTTTATTCTATTTTGAACTGTACCGCTTGAATTGAAAAGGTCAATTTTGTTTGATTCAAACACGCGATCGATTTGCGGTATTATATAGTTCCACTACTTTTATAAGTTTCATCGACAATATTCGTTAGCGCAGATTGATGTAATAAAATAAATCTTTTGTAAAAACTAGTTAAATTCTAATATTTCGTAATGAAAGATTGAAAGATAGCCTATGTCACTCTCCAAGTCCTTTAGGTACTATATTGTTCTTCTTCTTTGTCAACCGATAAACGTCCACTGCTGGACAAAAGTCTCTTGCATGGACTTCCACAGGTCTCGGACTTGCGCCGCCTGAATCCAGTGGCTCCCTGCGACTTTGATGTCGTCGGTTCACACAGTGGGGGGTCTGCCAACAATGCGCTTCCCAGTGCGGGGTCGCCACTCCAGCACCCTGGGACCCCAACGACCATTAACTCTTCGAACTATGTGCCCCGCCCATTTCCACTTCAGTTTCACGACTCGCTGAGGTTTAGTTACCTACATGTAAACGCACGTCGTTACATGCAAAAACACGTCGATCCGTTCTTCCGTTGCTGCGTGATTGAAAGACAAATCAACATAATTTTTTTTTAAAGAATACCTATTAGTCAAATTGAAGTTGACTAATATCCTCTTATCCCCTCCAACTAAGCGGAAAGCTTGTGCTAGGAGTGGGTACGACAATAGCGCAACGGGTGGGATTCGAACCTGCGACCTTTCAGTTTTCAGTCCGCACCTTTAACCGTTGGGCTATTGAGGCTCTAAATGTTTAGTTAGGTTTTCATATAGCCTATATGAAAACCTTACTAAACTTTCACATTTATACTAAACTAGCGTTTGCTCGGTGCGCGAGCTGCTAAAGCAGCTCGCGGGAAGTGTTATTGCTCCAAGTAGGGCGCGTGGGTGCGCGGCCCGCTAAAGCGGACCGCGATTGTTCGGCTTTATTTATTTCGCTCGGTGCGCGAGCTGCTAAAGCAGCTCGCGGGAAGTGTTATTACTACAAGTAGGGCGCGTGGGTGCGCGGCCCGCTAAAGCGGACCGCGATTTTTTTACTCATCAAGTAGCCCTTCGGATTCTGGTCATCTTTTGCCAAAAAATTTGTTCGAGCACACCCCACCTATCTGCAATAACCTGGCCGTGCTCCTCATTCACAAAAGAAAAAGAAAAAAAAATGAAAAAAAAGAAAAAAAAGAAAAAAAGCAAATGTAAAATGAAAAAAAAGAAAAAGAAAAAAAGCCCTATGAACCTATCAAGATCAATGTCTTGCATAGTTCCCAACATCTAGTCCCTTCAATATTCCCCATACATTTTGTATGGGGGGAAAAAAAAATCCGCCATCTTGAATTTTTTTCCTACTCACCAGGTAGACCTCCGGGTTGTGATCATCTTTTGTCGAGAAACCGCTCCTCCATCTTTTATAGTCTCCGAGAGAGAGACGGACAAAATTTGCCGCCATTTTTTGTCCGCCATTTTGGAATTTTTTTTCAACTCACTGGCAACTGCTCGAGGTTTCGAATGACATTTGGTCGAGCACCCTCCACCTATCTTCTATACCCTGGCCGTGCCCCTCGCCCGTCTCCGAACTCCTCACTCATCAGCTCTCTCCACCTTTCTTCGAGTCACATTCTTTGAACTCTATACGACACCATGGGTGAAAAAAAATTTTTTCATACAAAATTTTACAGGAGAGGGGTGGAAATTTGAGACGTCACAACTCGGCCGCCATCTTGTTTTTTTAATTTTTTTCACTTTTTCTGTTAATCGTTTACTAATTTCTACAATAATCCAAAATTTCAAAGAAATCGGTTGGAAAACAAAAGAGTTGCAAGATTCACGTCGGCCGCCATCTTGTTTTTCCGAAATGTCATAATTTTTCCCCACTCGAATCCCCCACCCGAACATATCTCCCGAACATCATTATATCGATTTCCGTCTCCTTCTAGGAGAACAATTATGTCAATCAGTGAGTGAGTGAGTGAGTCAGTGGTAATCGAGCTATATATATTATAACTAGCATTTGCTCGGTGCGCGAGCTGCTAAAGCAGCTCGCGGGAAGTGTTTTACTAAAAGTAAGGCGCGTGGGTGCGCGGCCCGCTAAAGCGGACCGCGATTGTTCGGCTTTATTTATTTCGCTCGGTGCGCGAGCTGCTAAAGCAGCTCGCGGGGAGTGTTATTGCTACAAGTAGGGCGCGTGGGTGCGCGGCCCGCTAAAGCGGACCGCGATTGTTCGGCTTTATTTCTTTCGCTCGGTGCGCGAGCTGCTAAAGCAGCTCGCGGGAAGTGTTATTACTACAAGTAGGGCGCGTGGGTGCGCGGCCCGCTAAAGCGGACCGCGATTTTTTTACTCATCAAGTAGACCTTCGGATTCTGGTCATCTTTTGCCAAAAAATTTGTTCGAGCACACCCCACCTATCTGCAATAACCTGGCCGTGCTCCTCATTCACAAAAGAAAAAGAAAAAAAAAGAAAAAAAAAAGAAAAAAAAAAGAAAAAAAGCAAATGTAAAATGAAAAAAAGAAAAAGAAAAAAAGCCCTATGAACCTATCAAAATCAATGTCTTGCATAGTTCCCAACTTCTAGTCTCTTCAATATTCCCCATACATTTTGTATGGGGGGAAAAAAAATCCGCCATCTTGAATTTTTTTCCTACTCACCAGGTAGACCTCCGGGTTGTGATCATCTTTTGTCGAGAAACCGCTCCTCCATCTTTTATAGTCTCCGAGAGAGAGACGGACAAAATTTGCCGCCATTTTTTTTCCGCCATTTTGGAATTTTTTTTCAACTCACTGGCAACTGCTCGAGGTTTCGAATGACATTTGGTCGAGCACCCTCCACCTATCTTCTATACCTTGGCCGTGCCCCTCGCCCGTCTCCGAACTCCTCACTCATCAGCTCTCTCCACCTTTCTCCGAGTCACATTCTTTGAGCTCTATACGACACCATGGGTGAAAAAAAATTTTTTCATATAAAATTTTACAGGAGAGGGGTCGGAAATTTGAGACGTCACAGCTCGGCCGCCATCTTGTTTTTTTAATTTTTTTCACTTTTTCTGTTAATCGTTTACTAATTTCTACAATAATCCAAAATTTCAAAGAAATCGGTTGGAAAACAAAAGAGTTGCAAGAATCACGTCGGCCACCATCTTGTTTTTCCGAAATGTCATAATTTTTCCCCACTCGAATCCCCCACCCGGACATATCTCCCCTACATCATTGTATCGTTTTTTGTCTCTTTCTAGGAGAACAACCCTGTCAATGAGTGAATCAGTCAGTGAGTGAATCAGTGGTAATCGAGCTATATATATTATAACTAGCATTTGCTCGGTGCGCGAGCTGCTAAAGCAGCTCGCGGGAAGTGTTGTTACTACAAGTAGGGCGCGTGGGTGCGCGGCCCGCTAAAGCGGACCGCGATTGTTCGGCTTTATTTATTTCGCTCGGTGCGCGAGCTGCTAAAGCAGCTCGCGGGAAGTGTTTTTACTACAAGTAGGGCGCGTGGGTGCGCGGCCCGCTAAAGCGGACCGCGATTTTTTTCTCATCAAGTAGACCTTCGGATTCTGGTCATCTTTTGCCAAAAAATTTGTTCGAGCACACCCCACCTATCTGCAATAACCTGGCCGTGCTCCTCATTCACAAAAGAAAAAGAAAAAAAAAGAAAAAAAAAGAAAAAAGAGAAAAAAAGCAAATGTAAAATGAAAAAAAAGAAAAAGAAAAAAAGCCCTATGAACCTATCAAAATCTATATCTTGCATAGTTCCCAACTTCTAGTCCCTTCAATATTCCCCATACATTTTGTATGGGGGGAAAAAAAATCCGCCATCTTGAATTTTTTTCCTACTCACCAGGTAGACCTCCGGGTTTTGATCATCTTTTGTCGAGAAACCGCTCCTCCATCTTTTATAGTCTCCGAGAGAGAGACGGACAAAATTTGCCGCCATTTTTTTTCCGCCATTTTGGATTTTTTTTTCAACTCTCTGGCAACTGCTCGAGGTTTCGAATGACATTTGGTCGAGCACCCTCCACCTATCTTCTATACCCTGGCCGTGCCGCTCGCCCGTCTCCGAACTCCTCACTCATCAGCTCTCACCACCTTTCTCCGAGTCACATTCTTTGAGCTCTATACGACACCATGGGTGAAAAAAATTTTTTTCATACAAAATTTTACAGGAGAGGGGTCGGAAATTTGAGTCGTCACAGCTCGGCCGCCATCTTGTTTTTTAATTTTTTTCAATTTTTCTGTTAATCGTTTACTAATTTCTACAATAATCCAAAATTTCAAAGAAATCGGTTGGAAAACAAAAGAGTTGCAAGATTCACGTCGGCCGCCATCTTGTTTTTCCGAAATGTCATAATTTTCCCCAACTCGAATCCCCCACCTGGACATATCTCCCCTACATCATTGTATCGTTTTCTGTCTCTTTCTAGGAGAACAATCGTGTCAATGAGTCAGTGAATCAGTCAGTCAGTGGTAATCGAGCTATATATATTATAACTAGCGTTTGCTCGGTGCGCGAGCTGCTAAAGCAGCTCGCGGAAAGTGAACTCTTTTTTTGTAGCTCGCGGGAAGTGTACTAAAAGTAGGGCGCGTGGGTGCGCGGCCCGCTAAAGCGGTCCGCGAGTTTTTTACTCATCAAGTAGAGTAGACCTTCGGATTCTGGTCATCTTTTGCCAAAAAATTTGTTCGAGCACACCCCACCTATCTGCAATAACCTGGCCGTGCTCCTCATTCACAAAAGAAAAAGTAAAAGAAAGAAAAAGAAAAACAAAGAAAAAGAAAAAAAAGAAAAAGAAAAAAGAGAAGAAAGAAAAAAGAAAGATAAAAGAGAAAAAAAGAAAAGAAAAAAGAAGAATCAATATTCGCCATATATTTTGTATAGAAAAAAAAATCCGCCATCTTGATTTTTTTTCCTGTTCATCAAGTAGAACTTTGGGTCTTGATCATCTTTTGACCAGAAACTACTCTTCTATCTTGTATACTCTCCGAGATAGACACCAGAGAAAGTTTCTATGGCCGCCATCTTGAATCCGCCATTTTGGAGTTTTTTTTTCAACTTCCTGCTAATTGGATGTGGTTTCGAGTAATTTTTGTTGGAGCACACCCCACCTAGTTGGTCGCGTGGATAGTTGGCAAAAAAGCCACTCTTTCACCTTTTTTAACCCATTTCCAAAAAGGAGGAGGTTCTCAATTCGGCCAGTATATTTTTCTTTTTTAATTCTCCGAGATCTAAGACACCTATGAACCTATCAAAATCAATGTCTTGCATTGTTCCCAACTTCTAGTCCCTTCAATATTCCCCATACATTTTGTATGGGAAAAAAAAAATCCGCCATCTTGAATTTTTTTCCTACTCACCAGGTAGACCTCCGGGTTTTGATCATCTTTTGTCGAGAAACCGCTCCTCCATCTTTTATAGTCTCCGAGAGAGAGACGGACAAAATTTGCCGCCATTTTTTTTCCGCCATTTTGGAATTTTTTTTCAACTCACTGGCAATTGCTCGAGGTTTCGAATGACATTTGGTCGAGCACCCTCCACCTATCTACTATACCCTGGCCGTGCCCCTCGCCCGTCTCCGAACTCCTCACTCATCAGCTCTCGCCACCTTTCTCCGAGTCACATTCCTTGAGCTCTATACGACACCATGGGTGAAAAAAATTTTTTTCATACAAAATTTTACAGGAGAGGGGTCGGAAATTTGAGACGTCACAGCTCGGCCGCCATCTTGTTTTTTTAATTTTTTTCACTTTTTCTGTTAATCGTTTACTAATTTCTACAATAATCCAAAATTTCAAAGAAATCGGTTGGAAAACAAAAGAGTTGCAAGATTCACGTCGGCCGCCATCTTGTTTTTCCGAAATGTCATAATTTTTCCCCACTCGAATCCCCCACCCGAACATATCTTCCGTACATCATTGTATCGTTTTTTGTCTCTTTCTAGGAGAACAATTATGTCAATGAGTCAGTGAGTCAGTGGTAATCGAGCTATATATATTATAACTAGTATTTCGCTCGGTGCGCGAGCTGCTAAAGCAGCTCGCGGGAAGTGTTTTACTAAAAGTAAGGCGCGTGGGTGCGCGGCCCGCTAAAGCGGACCGCGATTGTTCGGCTTTATTTATTTCGCTCGGTGCGCGAGCTGCTAAAGCAGCTCGCGGGAAGTGTTATTACTACAAGTAGGGCGCGTGGGTGCGCGGCCCGCCTAAGCGGACCGCGATTGTTCGGCTTTATTTATTTCGCTCGGTGCGCGAGCTGCTAAAGCAGCTCGCGGGAAGTGTTATTACTACAAGTAGGGCGCGTGGGTGCGCGGCCCGCTAAAGCGGACCGCGATTTTTTTACTCATCAAGTAGACCTTCGGATTCTGGTCATCTTTTGCCAAAAATATTGTTCGAGCACACCCCACCTATCTGCAATAACCTGGCCGTGCTCCTCATTCACAAAAGAAAAAGAAAAAAAAAGAAAAAAATAAATGAAAAAAAAGAAAAAAATAAATAAATGTAAAATGAAAAAAAAGAAAAAGAAAAAAGCCCTATGAACCTATCAAAATCAATGTCTTGCATAGTTCCCAACTTCTAGTCCCTTCAATATTCCCCATACATTTTGTATGAGGGAAAAAAAAAATCCGCCATCTTGAATTTTTTTCCTACTCACCAGGTAGACCTCCGGGTTGTGATCATCTTTTGTCGAGAAACCGCTCCTCCATCTTTTATAGTCTCCGAGAGAGAGACGGACAAAATTTGCCGCCATTTTTTTTACGCCATTTTGGAATTTTTTTTCAACTCACTGGCAACTGCTCGAGGTTTCGAATGACATTTGGTCGAGCACCCTCCACCTATCTTCTATACCCTGGCCGTGCCCCTCGCCCGTCTCCGAACTCCTCACTCATCAGCTCTCTCCACCTTTCTCCAAGTCACATTCTTTGAGTTCTATACGACACCATGGGTGAAAAAAATTTTTTTCATACAAAATTTTACAGGAGAGGGGTCGGAAATTTGAGACGTCACAGCCCGGCCGCCATCTTATTTTTTTAATTTTTTTCACTTTTTCTGTTAATCGTTTACTAATTTCTACAATAATCCAAAATTTCAAAGAAATCGGTTGGAAAACAAAAGAGTTGCAAGATTCACGTCGGCCGCCATCTTGTTTTTCCGAAATGTCATAATTTTTCCCCACTCGAATCCCCCACCCGGACATATCTCCCCTACATCATTGTATCGTTTTCCGTCTCTTTCTAGGAGAACAATCGTGTCAATCAGTCAGTGAGTGAATCAGTCAGTGGTAATCGAGCTATATATATTATAACTAGCGTTTGCTCGGTGCGCGAGCTGCTAAAGCAGCTCGCGGGAAGTGTTATTGCTACAAGTAGGGCGCGTGGGTGCGCGGCCCGCTAAAGCGGACCGCGATTGTTCGGCTTTATTTATTTCGCTCGGTGCGCGAGCTGCTAAAGCAGCTCGCGGGAAGTGTTATTACTACAATTAGGGCGCGTGGGTGCGCGGCCCACTAAAGCGGACCGCGATTTTTTTACTCATCAAGTAGACCTTCGGATTCTGGTCATCTTTTGCCAAAAATTTGTTCGAGCACACCCCACCTATCTGCAATAACCTGGCCGTGCTCCTCATTCACAAAAGAAAAAGAAAAAAAAATGAAAAAAAAGAAAAAAAAAACAAATGTAAAATGAAAAAAAAGAAAAAGAAAAAAAGCCCTATGAACCTATCAAAATCAATGTCTTGCATAGTTCCCAACTTCTAGTCCCTTCAATATTCCCCATACATTTTGTATGGAAAAAAAAATTGCCATCTTGAATATTTTTCCTACTCACCAGGTAGAACTCCGGGTTTTGATCATCTTTTGTCGAGAAACCGCTCCTCCATCTTTTATAGTCTCCGAGAGAGAGACGGACAAAATTTGCCGCCATTTTTTTTCCGCCATTTTGGAATTTTTTTTCAACTCACTGGCAACTGCTCGAGGTTTCGAATGACATTTGGTCGAGCACCCTCCACCTATCTTCTACACCCTGGCCGTGCCCCTCGCCCGTCTCCGAACTCCTCACTCATCAGCTCTCTCCACCTTTTTCCGTGTCACATTCTTTGAGCTCTATACGACACTATGGGTGAAAAAAATTTTTTTCATACAAAATTTTACAGGAGAGGGGTCGGAAATTTGAGACGTCACAGCTCGGCCGCCATCTTGTTTTTTTAATTTTTTTCATTTTTTTGTTAATCGTTTACTAATTTCTACAATAATCCAAAATTTCAAAGAAATCGGTTGGAAAACAAAAGAGTTGCAAGAATCAAGTCGGCCGCCATCTTGTTTTTTCGAAATGTCATAATTTTTCCCCACTCGAATCCCCCACCCGAACATATCTCCCCTACATCATTGTATCGTTTTCTGTCTCTATTTAGGAGAACAACCCTGTCAATGAGTGAATCAGTGAGTGGTAATCGAGCTATATATATTATATACTAGTATTTCGCTCGGTGCGCGAGCTGCTAAAGCAGCTCGCGGGAAGTGTTATTACTACAAGTAGGGCGCGTGGGTGCGCGGCCCGCTAAAGCGGACCGCGATTGTTCGGCTTTATTTATTTCGCTCGGTGCGCGAGCTGCTAAAGCAGCTCGCGGGAAGTGTTATTACTACAAGTAGGGCGCGTGGGTGCGCGGCCCGCTAAAGCGGACCGCGATTTTTTTACTCATCAAGTAGCCCTTCGGATTCTGGTCATCTTTTGCCAAAAAATTTGTTCGAGCACACCCCACCTATCTGCAATGACCTGGCCGTGCTCCTCATTCACAAAATAAAAAGAAAAAAAAATAAAAAAAAAGAAAAAAAAAGAAAAAAACAAATGTCAAATGAAAAAAAGAAAAAGAAAAAAAGCCCTATGAACCTATCAAAATCAATGTCTTGCATAGTTCCCAACTTCTAGTCCCATCAATATTCCCCATACATTTTGTATGGAGAAAAAAAAATCCGCCATCTTGAATTTTTTTCCTACTCACCAGGTAGACCTCCGGGTTTTGATCATCTTTTGTCGAGAAACCGCTCCTCCATCTTTTATAGTCTCCGAGAGAGAGACGGACAAAATTTGCCGCCATTTTTTTTCCGCCATTTTGGAATTTTTTTTCAACTCACTGGCAACTGCTCGAGGTTTCGAATGACATTTGGTCGAGCACCCTCCACCTATCTTCTATACCCTGGCCGTGCCCCTCGCCCGTCTCCGAACTCCTCACTCATCAGCTCTCTCCACCTTTCTCCGAGTCACATTCTTTGAGCTCTACACGACACCATGGGTGAAAAAAATTTTTTTCATACAAAATTTTACAGGAGAGGGGTCGGAAATTTGAGACGTCACAGCTCGGCCGCCATCTTGTTTTTTTTATTTTTTTCACTTTTTCTGTTAATCGTTTACTAATTTCTACAATAATCCAAAATTTCAAAGAAATCGGTTGGAAAACAAAAGAGTTGCAAGATTCACGTCGGCCGCCATCTTGTTTTTCCGAAATGTCATAATTTTCCCCAACTCGAATCCCCAACCCCAACATATCTCCCGAACATCATTATATCGATTTCCGTCTCCTTCTAGGAGAACAATTATGTCAATGAGTGAATCAGTCAGTGAATCAGTCAGTGGTAATCGAGCTATATATATTATAATAATACACTTACCTGAAGTAGAAAATACAATACGTAGGTACATATAAAATAACGTTCCTCAGGGAATTATATGAAAATAATATCTCTTTGGCTTGTCAATTTAGTTTTATGTTCAACAAAATTAAGACTAATAGGTATTCGGAGATGTACCTATACCTAATTTAGTTACAAATTAAACTATAGGTACCAACTTGCTTCGTTTCATTAGTGAAGCCGTCAGGTAACTTAAGCGCTTAAATGCAGTGAAATTCTAGATTAACTGACAAACTAAGCTCTGAATTGTACACTGGTTTATTGCCTAAGTACCAATCTAGTCTATAATTTACAGTTTTGTTCTGGGTGTCTAGAATTAAATAGGTACAAATTCTTTGCACGTTTTCACGAACTCTACCTAAAACACCCCTAAGCCCCTAAAGTAGGAGTCTCTTTACGTAAATACCACCTTACCCTAAATTCACACTTGCCCTAAATAACACCTTTAGGTGTTCCCTAAAAGTTCGTGAAAACGAAATTGACAGAAAGCGTCACCTAAGATAGCTTAGGTAGCCCGTAAGAGTTAGGGAACGATGGTGAAAACGGGCCTTAGAGTTTGTTGTAATTTATGTTTAAAACTAAATCTCGTTGAACTGGTTCTTGGTTTAGTAGCCACCTTGTTTGGCTGCGGACTATAATGTTCTGGGTTCGAGTCCCGATTTGGGCAAAACATATTGTTTTTTTTTTCAGAACACATTCTCAATACATTTATACATTAACCTAGTAACTGGGAGTTGGGTCACCCATGTTTCAAAGAGCATGTAAAGCCGTCGGTTCTGCGCTAGATCTATCTCCGGTTAAGTCTGATCCATCCCATCGGACTATGAGAATGAGGGAATAGAGAGTGCACCTGTTTGCACACACACGAGATGCATTGAACTTCTCGCATCATATACCTAATTCGTTGGCATAACTTACCAGGACTAAATCACTCCAAAGCGCTACAATTAGATCCTTCAATAAGAAGGCTGCCTCTGAGGCACTAGCGCTTAGTAAGAAAAACCTATGCATTCTAGTGCGAGCTTTGACTGCACATGTGGACTAAAAAGACACATGTTCAACCTCAAGCTCCAGGGCTCAGATATGTGCAGGCTATGCCTGGGATCGGCGGAAACGCCGCAGCATATTATCTGTTACTGCCCCGCTTTAATGCATAAACGAAGCATCCTTCTAGGGAACCACATCGCACACCCTGAGGAGGCTACACTCATCCCAGCCAAGAAGATGCTGCTGTTTCTGGCGGCAACAAGTAATGGAAAGGAGCTATAAATAGTGGCGAGCACAATGGACCGGCGACGGTCGACGTGCTACAGGGCATCGGACCTGCATAGCCGCGCATCAGAAGAAGAAGATCATATACCTACCTAACGCCAAGAAGTTAAAACGCGCTTGTTTTGTACGCAAAAAATGCTAATCTTATTTAGTAAATTGGACCTTTTAGCCTGAGGGCGAGCAGTAATTGCCACCTAACTTATGATAATATGAAGAAATTTGCATATGGAACGTTTTTTATGTATATGTACCGTCATAGGCCTATGAAGGTGTCTTATAGACCGCCCTTTGCGCTTAATGCGAGTTTTATACAGAAGTCATCATCCCTACTATTATTATGAATGCGAAAGTGTGTTTGTTGTCAATTCACGCGCACGATTCACGCCCCAACAGAGCTACGGATCGACGTGTTTTTTTGCAGGGATATAGTTGAGGACCTGGAGAGTATTATAGGCTACTATTTATACCGGAAATTCAAAGAGTTAAAAAAATCTATGCGGATGCTAGGATGTCCACTGTCTCTTTAAGATCACCACAGATCACGATATTACCACAGAGTAACGAAGGTAAGGTTCATACAGAGGTTCGACGAAGCCGTCTAGACAGGGCAATCGTGCGGTGGGTGCGGTAAGTGCGGAGCGAGGTACGCTCCCGTGTAAGCCTCAGTTACCTGGGAGCTACAGTAAAGGGTTGACATATTACGCTTGCATAAAATTTTTCATTACTCATACACGGAAAGTAGGTCTGAAGTTGCCTGAGAAGCTGGTTGAAAGTAATACTTTTCAGCCCTAGGGAGAATCGTTTTCAACTGACAGCTGTCAAATAATTAAAAAAAAACTAGTTGTCACATTTTTATTGGAGTTCAAATGAAACACGACATACCCGAGTGCATCCATAGACAAGAAGAAAGATAGACTTTATTCATAAAGTAAAGACAACTGATTCATAGACATTCATAGACAATCATAGACAATACTTGACTATTAAAAAGCTAAATGCATAGCCCGCCGGCTAGGCCAAAGAAAAAAAAAAGGCGGGAAAGTGGCAAGCGGCAATCCGATCTTCATTTGTTTTTCGAGTTGTAGAGTTTTGTTTAGGCTTCTGTTTAACAGTGATTTTTATTGACACAATGAGTTCATCTGATTCAGATATGGATTTAACGCCTGATTTTGTGAGAGAAGAGGCTCAAGCAGTAGTGGAAAACCTTTTACCACCTAAATCAAAACAAAGATACCTAAAATCATACGACGATTTTATGAAATGGCGCGCTGAGAAAAAAGTGAAATCGTTATCAGAAAACGTTTTGCTAATATATTTCAACGAATTATCAAAGACTTATAAACCTTCAACATTATGGAGCGTGTATTCTATGTTAAAGACAACATTAAGTACTAAACACAACGTCCATTTAAAGGATTTTGAGAGACTCACATCATTTCTCAAAAGACAGTCTGATGGGTTTAAATCGAAAAAATCCAAAGTTTTCACTTCTCAAGAGGTAGAAATCTTCTTAAACAAAGCGCCTGATGAAATATACCTAGTAATGAAGGTAAGTTAATCTTTTTATTGTTTACGCACATAAGTAATTTGTATCAAATTGTAACTTTCTATACATATTTTATTTATCTCGTCTCAACCCCTTTTTATGTCCCACTGCTGGGCACGGGTCGACTCCTCTCAGAATGAGAGGGATTTGGCCATAGCCCACCACGCTGGCCAAGTGCGGGTTGGTGGGCTTCGCACACCCTTAAGAACACTTATGTGAACTCTCAGGCATGCAGGTTTCCTCACGATGTTTTCCTTCACCGCTAAGCAAGTAGGTAATATTTGAGTTTTCGAAAACGCACATAACTTCGAAAAGTCAGAGGTGCGTGCCCGGGATTCGAACCCGTGACCTCCTGATGAGAGGCAGAGGACTGAACCACTAGGCTATCACTGCTCTCATATATTTATACATCTATTAGAGAAATATTTTTTTTTGCAGGTAGTGTTAATATTGGCAATAAGTGGCGCTTGCAGAAGTATTGAGCTAGTAAATATGAAGGTTGATGACATTGAAAAACAAGGTGATATAATATTGGTGAATTTACGTGGCACTAAAACCAAAGTTGACCGAACCTTCGTCATTAAAAAAGAATTTGTAAATATAATAGAAAAATACCAAAAGTTACGACCAAGTGGTATAGAAACGAACCGTTTTTTCATAAACTATCATAAAGGGAAGTGTCTTCGGCAAGTAATTGGCAAAAACAAGATGTCGAGTATTCCTAAAGAGATAGCCACATACCTTAATTTGCCAAACTCACATCTATTTTCGGGTCACTGTTTTCGCAGAACATCGGCAACTTTGCTAGCCGATTCTGGTGCCGATTTAACTGTCATTAAAAGACATGGAGGTTGGAAGTCGAGTAAAGTAGCTGAAGGCTACATAGAAGAGTCAGTGGAAAATAAAACTAAGATATCACACAAAGTAACAAAAATGATAAATCTGCACTCCACTGATACCCCACAGCCGAGCACTTCAAAAGATTATCAGGTGGAATCCAACAATATAACTGTAACAGCTGAAGAAAAGACACCAATACCAATGTCGCCAACATTCACCCAAGAATCCCTGGATACTGTAGAAACTCAATTTTCCCAGAAAATATCAAATATCAATATACCCGGCAAAAACCTTTCACTAACTATTACTAATTGTTCTAATTTTAACATAAACTTTAAATAAATATCTCACCAAAGTTGTTGATTTATGTAAAATAAAGTTCACTCAATTTTCTTTAGCTAATTTCTATTTTTATTTTGACTTTCCTTATATTCGTAATGAAAAGCACAGTGTTTACCTCGGGATAAAGACTTATTTAGTCCCTCGAACTATAGGCCCCCTCGCTACGCTCGGGCGCCAAACCCCGTCTCGGGACTAAATAAGTTACTTTCATCCCTAAGGTAACAATGTACTATTTAATAATCCTTCCTTACTCTGCCATAATATTAAAGTTAAATAATTGAAGTGCACATTATTATGTATTATAATTATATTACTTATGAAACGAACTCAGTATGGTACATACAACGTGTGCTGTTGCAAATTGTACTTCATCTTCATACATAAATAAAGAATTACGTTATCATCTGATTCCAATCGGCCGGTTTTTATTTACAATCATTCCTATGTATATATATCTCTTCCTTATACTGTGATATTACGCCACTTGTATACACCAGCCATCATTGTCAGCGACCCGTTTTATATTCAAGTCGTCGCAAGTCCGCCACGCTGTATAAACCGCGTCTAATATTTATTTGCCCCAGATTTAAATTAAGTATAAGCGTTCTTTAACGTAAGCTGAACTCTTTTTTGAGACTTATTTAATGAGAAAAAATGTACACGACTCCTTTTGCAATGCGAAACATTTATTGATGTTAATTTTGTTTGTATTTAGATTTATTAGTTGCTGTAAATAATTGTAGTAATTGTTAATAAGTTTTAAGTAGATGTTAAATTACCTACTCATTTTAGCCATAACGAAAAAGTGGCTATACTTGTACCGACCTAACTTAGTATTAGTCATAGTAAAAAAAAATCTAATAATTAATTTATTTTTGCTAATTTCGCTTTCAAATGACGAAGCTTAATTGAACAAAGGGCACTCAAGACTTCTTATAAGGACAAAGTCAAAGAACTAACTTGCATTGATGCAGTTATAATCTCAATAAGTAATTAAGCACACTTGCAAAGTCTATAAAATACTCTTTTGTTTAAAACTTACGCAATAACTAGGGCGGCAAGGCATTTTATAAAAGAAGAAATGGTAAAGGCTTTTGACTTTTTATACGCGCTTTAGAAAAAAAATATTATATTGAAATACCTAGCTCTTGCCCGCGACTTCGTCCGCGTGGAACTAGGTTTTAAAAAATTCGCGCATCCCTCTGTTTTTCGGGATAAATGGTAGCCCATGTAATTTATCAAGTCCTCAACTATACCCATGTTAAAAATCAGTCGATCCGATGGACTTCCACAGGATTCGGTCTTGCGCCGCTTGTATCCAGGGTCTCCATTCGACTCGTCTAATAACGACGGTCCTTTAGATTGCTTTAAGTATGTACTTAATATAATATTTAGTACCTAAGTATATTATTCAAATCAAATCATTTATTTCATCATTAAAGGTATTACATAATTTGTAGGATAATGATCTAATTAAGAAATGTGTTTTAATAACAAATTGAGACTTAGATCCTCCAAATAAAGATTACTATTATAACAATAATAATTGATTAAAAATACTTAAGTATTATTAGAACTAAAATTAGTAAGGGTCTATATAAATTGCACCCACAAACTTTACCTACCCTAAATGAAATCAGTGATTTGTGTGTAAATGGAAAAGTAGTAGGCTACCTCGGGAAAGGTAATATACTGTCCCGCGGACTGACGTCACAGTGCCCTGCCGGGAGCGTGTAAACAGACACCTGTGGAACTGTAATTGTTACAAATCGTTGGTGTGGTGCGTGACTCCCGACGCGATGTACTCGTAGTCGGAGCTGGCGTCTGAATATAGACCTTTCTGAAGACTACTAGTGGTAACATTTGACGTTTGTGGAAACCAGGACGAGAATATTATCATCAGCAACCCATCAACGGCTCACTACTGAGCGCAGGTCTCCTTTCAGAGAAGTGTTATAAGCCCACACCACGCTGCTGGCACAATGCGACTTAGTGGACTTCACAGATTTTTGAGAACATTTTGGGGAACTGGTGTGCAGGTTTCCTCACCATGTTTTCCTTCACCGTTGAAGCATGTGATATTCAATTGCTTAAAAGCACATAACTTCGAAAAGTCACAGGTACGCCCGGGATCGAACCTGCGACCCCCCAAAAAAAGACCACAGTCCTAACCACTAGGCTATCGCTGTTTACTAGACGAGCTTGTAAACTAAAATTGTAAATTAAAAAGTTTTTATAATTTTGATAAATTTAAAATTAAAATAATAATTAATTTTAAACATATAATATTAAAACTAATAAAAATTTAAAACAACATCGCTGTCACCGCAACGCGATATTTAAATTGTTCAATAGTAAATTGGCCTTGACTATACAAGTTTTAGTGTGGATCCCATCGCGGATAAATATTTATTAACCGTTAGTTGCTTTTGGTTATATATTTTCGTTTTCATTTGTTACTAGCATTTGCTTGCAACTTCGTCTGCGTTGCATAAGATTTCTTGATAATAAACCCCACGCGAACCCTTGTTTTCTGTGTTTAAAAAGTATCCTTTGTGACTTTTTAGCTATCTATTTAAATCGTCACATACAATGTGACGATCGCAATCGCAAACGATGTGTATAGCCAAAATCGACAACTTTTCGGGTTGTGCTAATGCACATGACACATGTGTAGGACTCTTTCAATCTAAATTTTCAAGGTTATAGTGATACAACTTTCAAAAAAATGATTTTTAAGCTATTGCATAGCTTTTATCTATTGCATAGCTTTTATTCACGGGCTTTGAACTAGGACAAACAGTTTGAGCGCGGCGACCGACTCAAGAAATTCCGTACCTAACGAAAATAAAACACCGTCGTTCAGTAAGCGTTCAACATTTTAGAGGTTCACAAGTAGCTCTGTTTAGCGCAGTGGGCGAGCAGCCGCTTTCTTTACCGTATGGTGTATGATGTCACTCGCGAAGTAGTGGCAGTGCCTTGTTTGTTTGTTTTTTAATAATTTTTTTGCATAATTTTTATCATGCATAAAAAAATATTGCATAAATATTATAATTGCATAAGTTGATAAAAAATGCTATGCAATAGCTTTACCGCGGCAGTCCCCGAGTGCCACTTAATTTTATTCTTTCATATTTTTTTGGAGTTCCGTACACAAAGGGTGCCAACGGGACCCTATTACTATGCCTCCGCTGTCCGTCCGTCATTGTCTTGAACTCATTAAGTGGAGTTCAAATATATTTTTTATTATTTCTCAGCTTCAAAAATGAAGAAATGGGGGGCCATCAAAGTTGTGACCAAAACATGTTTTGGTCGTATGTATACGACATTTTTTCTCCATATATACTAATATAGTACTATCTAAGAACTATCTAAATATGTACTTATCTAGTTTTAAAAAAAAGTGATTTGGTCATATGTACGCCTAAAAGAGCGTGGCCCGACTCGCACTTGGCCGATTTTTTCTTTCATATTTTTTTTATCTGTCAGATGGTGGCAAACTTACGGAAAAGCTTAGATTGCAGAAAAGCTGCATCAATGATCCATTGCAACAATCTAAATTAATTGATTGAATTCTAGCTGAATTTTAGCCGATTGTGAAATAGTTTCCTCAATCAGAATTGATTGCGATGGTCAGTACTACGTTGATACGGCGATAATTGAAAAACCGGGACGTGTCCGGAAAAATTTGAAGCTTGGTTCCCCTACAGTTACTGTAGTGCGGAGTTGAATGTGATTTGTTTTACTTTTCGTTTTAGATCGCTTACTATTTCGTAGAGAAAATAAAAGGAGATCGTCACTGAATCATCGAATAGCTTAGAGCTTTATTCACTATCTTCTATTGATAGACAAATACCATAGACGAATGATATTACTACCGTACAAATACAGATCGTGCACTGAATTTACCCACTATATAGGTACTATAAGAACTTAAAACGAGAAGATAAATTATTAATAATATTGTAATATTGTACTATATTTCAGTTTGTAGAAAAAATAATATAAGTAGAACGCAAAAATACTATATTTCAGTTTTATCATAGTTTGATGTATCAATTTTTATTTTGCAACACCGAAGCTTTAGAACGAACAAATTCCTGACTGTTTTAAAATGACCCCGCCGATCTTTCTTTGTACATCGAAATACATATATATATATATATATATATATATATATATATATATATATATATATATATATATATGTATATATATAGGTACCTAGTACATACATAATTATATCGATGTCTTTGTCTATTTTTTACTCTTTCCATAAAATACTACATACCTAATACATTTTTTCAGATATAGAGACTTAATGTTGGCAACCCTCTAGGTACCTACCATTAACTTCTAGAAAGGACGTTCTTAAATATACATATAAAATTAAAAAGTTCGTAAAAAATAATAGTACGGTCAAAATGAAACAACGCTCGTAATTCGGGCGCAAATGAGCGGGAAATATGAAGCGTGTAATTAGTCTGTTGTTGTAATACCTACCGCTCATCTTTACCCGCTCGTCTCCGCAAAGCCGTATGCAAATATGGGGATGATTTCGAGGAGTTTTCAAGCATGTGATGCTTGAAAATTCACATCTATATAAAAGTGTACTTTTAGGCCAGGCGCATATATACCTACTAAATGATGCCTGTGACTTCGTCCGAGTGGATTAACTTTTTTAATTCCCGCGGGAACAATCTTTTATTTTCCGGGATAAAAATAGCTTATGTGTTAATCCTGGGTATGAGCTGTCTCCATTCCAAATTTCAGCCAAATCGACTCATTCGTTGTGGCGTTAAAGAGTAACCAACATCAATCCATCCATACATCCATCCATCCTGACAAACTTTCGCATTTGTAATATTAGTAGGATTAATTATTATATCTAAGAAAATTGCGAATGCGATTTTTTAAAATTTCGTATTTCGTCTTTGTTTTATTGGGAGTACAATTGCACACAAAAACGCACGGGGATTTTTCAACAAGACAATTTGCTCGTCCACAATGTGCGGGACGATATAGTGCAAGTGTATAATAGTGGACTGATTAAATAGCATAATTAGTTAGTAATTAATGTGTCATGTATAGTTTAGCAATTGTTTATAGTTTTAAGTACAGTTTCATGTATTATCTCATAAGTAAATAAGGAAAATAATAAATAAAGATTAAAATAGAAAGCCCATAGGGAAATAGGCCGCGGCTTTCCCTACGGTACAGCTCATAGTAGTAAAGATACCAGATTATGTAATAATACCTATTATTATTACTAAATTGTGATTGGTTTAAGATAATGCGCTCTGATTGGTGCACTGATCGATAGCAAAATTACACCAATCAGAGGGGCTACATTTTTTCTGCTATTTTTGTATAAATACCGGGCTGAATTGTAAGCCGGCACAGTTCCCACCGGCAAGCGGTAGCGGTACCCAAATAAAGAAGAAAAGTTCTTCGAGAGTTTTCCTTGCTACCCAACCAACCCAGCTACAGTGAATGTACAGAAGCGTACATTGAATGGTCCTTCGAGCCGGATCCGTTGGAAAATCGGGAAAATTCTGAAGAAAATTCGTCGGCCCAGCAAGAATGCCAGTGACACGGCAGGAACTCAAGAGCCGTAAGGCATCGTCAGAAGAAACTCCGTCCACGTCAGAGGGTACCGCTACCACCTCCGCGACCGAAACCAGTGCGGAGACCGCTACCGCGTCCGCGTCGACAGCCACGGGGACTGTCACCACCGACACCACGGAGCGCACGACGACCACGGGTACCTCCGCGACGTCGGTGCGCTCTACAGCGCCATCCTCCGCGACAGTGAAGCGGACTGCGGCCGCCACTGCCGGCGCCGCTACCGCCGCCGCTTCCGTCGCCGCCACCGTCGCACGCTCAACTACGCCCGCCGTCGCGCCGACGCTGCCAGCCGCCGCGACACAGATGGAACCCCCCGCCGCCAGGGAGGTTCCCGTTACAGTACAGGGGCGTACACGAGATGCAGACACGTCTACAGTAAGGAGGAAGAAAACAGTCTACACAGAGGAGTCGAAGCAAGTACAGGTGCCCCGCCCCCCTAGCAAGAGGGGGGGTGGATCGACACACAGCAAGGCCAAGGCTCACAAGATAGCTAAGGCCAAAGAAGAGATGCTACGACTGCAGATCGAATTAGCTGCCGCCCGTCTCGCCGCTCTGGAAGCAGACGATACAGAAGATGAATTAGAAGACGACGACGGTGCCTACGTCGAACCCGAAGCCGAAGTGACTGAACGAGTGGACAGCTGGTTGGAGAGTCAACACCCACGCGCCGTGCTAGCGATCACCGATGCACCGCACTACCCAATAGAAGAGCCGGTGGTCAACGACGCGGGACAACAGAAGCAACAGGAAGCAATACTTCAGTCACCGGCGGGAGTACAGCCCGGCTTAACGGAGTTAGCCGAAGCAATTACGCGCGCCGTCAAAGCAGCACAGCGCCCCAAGTTCATAGAGCTGCCAACGTTTGGAGGGTCACATCAAGAGTGGCTACCGTTCCGCGCCGCATACTACGAAACGGAAAGCATGTTCACCACAGTGGAAAATACGAACCGTCTACGAAGAAACCTGAAGGGCAAAGCAAAAGAAGCTGTGGAGGGGCTTCTCATCACCAGCGCGCACCCAACAGAAGTCATGAAAACCCTGGAGTCAAGATTTGGAAGACCGGAGTCAATAGCAATGATGGAAATGGAAACGCTCCGCGGATTGCCACGTCTCACCGAGTCACCGCGCGACATTTGTATTTTTTCGACGAAGGTCTCCAACGTGGTGGCAACACTGAAGACTCTGAGCTGCGTCAACTACATGTACAACCCGGAAGTTTCGAAGACGGTGGTGGACAAGCTCACACCTACGCTGCGCTACAGGTACTACGACTTCGCCGCAGCACAGCCGAAGGAGGATCCAGACCTGCTGAAGATGGAGAATTTCCTCAAGAGAGAAGCGGAGCTATGCGGGCCATACGCGCTGCCGGAACAGGTGGCGCCACCTACATCAGCCACTCAACAGAAGAGACCACAGAAGATACACAACGTTACAGAGAAGACGTACACACCCAAGTGCCCTATATGCGACGAAGAGCATACTTCTACGGAGTGTGAACAATTCAAGAACTCAGATGCGAATGGAAGATGGGATATAGCCAAGTCCAAGCGCCTATGCTTCCGATGTCTTCGATACAGAAATAGAACCCATAGCTGCCGGGCTAAGGCGTGCGGTGTCAACAGCTGCAAGTACTTCCACCACAAGATGCTGCACTACACCAAGGCTCCGGAGAAGAAAGAAGACAAGGAAGCTACAGAAGTAATCAACTCCGCGTGGACTATTAAGAAGAAACAATCCTATCTGAAGATTATTCCAGTTCAAGTTGAGGGGCCCAAGGGAACGTTCAACACTTTCGCCTTGATGGACGACAGGTCAACAGTAACATTGATCGACAACAGCGTAGCCGAGTGCATCGGAGCGACAGGACCCGTCGACCCTTTGAAGATAGAAGCCATCAACGACTTGAAGACATCGGAGTCAGCTTCAAGGAGAGTGAACATCAAGTTAAGAGGTCTCAACGATCATGAAGAGCGTGTACAAGCACGTACAGTGAAGAACCTTCAAGTGGCATCACAACGGGTTTCAAGAGAGTTGGTAGATGGCTGCAAACACCTGGCAGACATCCGCGACTACCTCGTATATGCAGATGTAAAGCCACGAGTGCTGATTGGTCAAGACAATTGGCATCTTCTGCTGACAACAGAAGTGAGAAGAGGAGACAACAACCAACCAGTGGCCTCTCTCACACCGCTGGGGTGGGTGCTACATGGCAGCCAGACTCGTGCCATCGGACGCAGCATCGACTTCGTGTCACACGTCACAGAAGAAACAGAAGATAACTTGGACAGCCTCGTCAAGCAATATTTCGAGATGGACGCGCTCTGCATACAGCCAAAGAAACCGAAGACAGATCCAGAAGAACGAGCACTTCGTATCCTGGAGAAGACCACGACAAGGACAGAAGAAGGAAGATATGAAACAGGACTTCTCTGGCGCAAAGAAGATGTTACGTTCCCTGACAACTACGACAACTCACTGAAGCGACTCTTCAACATCGAAAAGAAGATCGATCGAGACCCCAAGCTAAAACAGAAGTATACAGAACAGATGGAAGCTCTCGTCTCGAAAGGATACGCTGAACTCGCTCCGAAACAGAAGACTGCAAGCAAGACGTGGTACCTGCCACACTTCGCGGTGGTCAACCCAATGAAGCCTGAGAAGCTCCGAGTGGTACATGATGCAGCAGCGAAGACGAAGGGAGTAGCTCTCAACGATATGCTACTCAAAGGACCTGATCTTCTACAGTCTCTACCTGGCGTCGTCATGCGGTTCCGGCAACACGAGATAGCAGTCACAGCAGATATCAAGGAGATGTTCATGCAAGTCAAGCTGCGAGCCGAAGACAGAGATGCACTCCGCTACCTGTGGCGCGGAGAGCGACGAGACGACCAACCACCTGAAGAATATAGGATGACTTCGTTGATCTTCGGTGCATCAAGTTCTCCATCTACAGCAATCTACATCAAGAACTTGAACGCCAAACAGTATGAAGACACCCACCCTGAGGCTGCAGCTGCCATCATACAGAAGCACTACGTTGACGACTACTTGGACAGCTTCAGAAGCCACGAAGACGCAGTGCGCATCACGAAGTCAGTGCGTGAAGTGCACTCAAAGGCCAGCTTTGAACTGAAACAGTGGAAGTCGAACTCACCACATTTATTAGAGGCATTGGGTGAAAGTCAACAGTCAGAAGATTTGGAGCTCTACAAGTCAGAAGAGAAGACAGAACGAGTACTGGGCGTTATCTGGAAACTCAACACGGACGAGCTCACCTTCAACCTCAACCTGGCACGCGTCGCACCAACGCTCATCAATGGGAAGACGCCTACGAAGAGAGAAGCGCTAAGAGTGGTCATGTCACTGTTTGACCCACTCGGTTTCGCATCGCCTGTCACCATAAGGGCGAAACAGCTGCTGCAAGAAGTATGGCGAAGAGGAACATCATGGGACGACGAGCTGGATGAAGACCTTGCTGAACAATGGCAAGACTGGATAGCTCACCTGAAGAATCTCAGCAACGTGACAATCCCGAGAAGATATCTCCAATACAGCGACGCCACTTCGATACAGCTACACGTGTTCACCGACGCCAGCGAAGCAGCCTATTCAGCAATTGTCTTCTGGAGAACAGTGGCGCCAAATGGTGAAGTCAACCTATCTCTCTTCATGGCCAAAGCGAAGGTTGCACCGTTGAAGTTGACATCCATCCCGAGGTTGGAGCTACAAGCGGCAGTCATGGGAACCAGGCTCGCCGAAACAGTTATAGAAGAGCACGAAAGAAAACCGGACAGCAAAGTGTTCTGGACAGACAGCAAGACCGTGCTGACCTGGATAAGAACTGGATCACGCTCATACAAGCCATACGTAGCCCATCGCCTGGCTGCAATTGAAGAGGCCTCCACAGTCACCGAGTGGCGTTGGGTTCCAACGAAGCTGAACGTAGCGGACGACGCCACACGAGACGTCCCAACGTCCTTCGACAAAGATCATCGCTGGTACAAGGGACCGGACTTCCTCTACCAAACAGAAGAGCACTGGCCCGTCGAAGTCACTGCAACAGAAAAAGAAGAACCTTCGGGCGAATAGAAAGTGAATCACATCGCCGACGACAGGAAACAGAAACTCGCAGAAGCCCTACCTGAAGCATCTCGTTTCTCGAATTGGGACAGACTCCGATACGCCACAGCTCGGGTTCTACAGTTCATCCAACTCTGTAGAGCCAAGAAGGAAAGCGTCAATTACAAAAGGACGCGAAAGAACACTGAAAAGGATCCAAGCTGGAAGAAAACAAACAAGCCTGCGACGAAGCAACAGCCAACAGTCAAGAAAACAACGTCGCCTAATAGAAAGTTTCTCCCAGTCACTGCCGAACAGCTCAGAAGAGCGGAAGAGCTTCTGATGCGTGCATCCCAAGAAGATTCCTTCACAGAAGAAATGGAAGACTTAAGAAACAGCAAGACACTCAACAAGGAGAGCCGTCTGTACCAGCTGAGCGTCGAATACGTCAGCAATGCGATCAGGCTAAGAAGCCGCATTCAAGCAACACGAGACGTAACAGAAAACTTCAAGAGCCCCATGGTACTCGACGGTGATCATCCAACAGTCAAGCTCTGGGTGAAGGCTATACATCGTCAGCTGCATCACGCCGGAGTCGAAGCTACAGTCAACGAGTGCAGACAACAGTACTGGGTGCTACGTGTGCGTCCAGTCACAAGAATGATCATAAGAAGATGCCTGTTCTGCAGAATGAAGACACAGAAGCCGCCATACCCCAGAACCGGGGACCTGCCGGAGTGTCGCCTGGCTCATCACAAGCGACCCTTCACCTTCACTGGCATCGACTACTTTGGACCTCTCTCAGTGACCGTCGGCCGAACGCGGCAGAAGAGATATGTGGCCATCTTCACCTGTCTCACCATGAGAGCCATACACCTGGAGATAGCTGGCTCACTCAGCGCTGATTCAGCAGTGATGGCGTTGAGGAGAATGATGGCTCGCCGAGGTTTCCCGACGGAAATTTGGTCAGATAACGGCAGCAACCTGAGAGCTGCAGACAAGGAACTTCGACAGGCGATAGACAGCGCAACAGCAGAAGAAGCAGCGAAGAAGACGATCTCCTGGCGATACATACCACCAGGAGCTCCATTCATGGGCGGAGCTTGGGAACGAATGGTACGCTCCGTGAAGACAGCACTCGCAGCCACGCTACATGAACGGCATCCTACAGAAGAAGTCCTCTCCACCCTACTGGCTGAGGTGGAATATACAGTCAACAGCAGGCCGCTGACACACGTCTCAGTCAGCCCCGAGGATCCTGAAGCACTGACGCCCAACCACTTTCTGTTGGGTGGCCCGGGACGTGTACCGCTGCCAGGTACATTCGACGAGCGGGACGCTGCCTCCAGATCGACTTGGCGAGCCGCGCAGAGATTGGCCGACGTGTTCTGGACGCGCTGGGTGAAGGAGTACCTACCGGAGCTCCAACACCGGCGGGAGCCGCACGGACGAGGACCAGCGATCCAGATTGGCGACCTCGTGCAAGTGGTCGACGCTAACCTACCGCGCAACGTGTGGATCCGAGGAAGAGTCATCGCCACGTACCCGGGACCAGACGACGTCGTGCGAGCAGTGGACATCCAGACCAAGGGAGGAGTGCTGCGACGGCCGGTGAGGAAGCTGGTGGTCCTGCCCCTGTCTACAGACGACGCGCCCGCACCGACAAGTGATGCGACATAGTCGCACGGCGGGAGAGATGTGCGGGACGATATAGTGCAAGTGTATAATAGTGGACTGATTAAATAGGATAATTAGTTAGTAATTAATGTGTCATGTATAGTTTAGCAATTGTTTATAGTTTTAAGTACAGTTTCATGTATTATCTCATAAGTAAATAAGGAAAATAATAAATAAAGATTAAAATAGAAAGCCCATAGGGAAATAGGCCGCGGCTTTCCCTACGGTACAGCTCATAGTAGTAAAGATACCAGATTATGTAATAATACCTATTATTATTACTAAATTGTGATTGGTTTAAGATAATGCGCTCTGATTGGTGCACTGATCGATAGCAAAATTACACCAATCAGAGGGGCTACATTTTTTCTGCTATTTTTGTATAAATACCGGGCTGAATTGTAAGCCGGCACAGTTCCCACCGGCAAGCGGTAGCGGTACCCAATAAAGGAAGAAAAGTTCTTCGAGAGTTTTCCTTGCTACCCATTACCCAACCAACCCAGCTACAGTGAATGTACAGAAGCGTACACACAAGTCGTAAAGGCATTGAAAAACACGTTTTCAACTCTTCAGTCACAAGTCGTAAAGGCAGTGAAAAACACGTTTTCAACTCTTCAGAGGGAAATGTTGCCACACGCCGCATATCACCAGATTGTGCTCTTTCTGATTACGACTAATTTACGAATAAGTATACCCAGAAATGGATCGTGAATTGATCGCTTCAAAAGATGAAAAGTTTTTCAATGATGGAATCCATATTATGTTGCCGGAATAATGGACAAAGTTTGTTGCTAACAATGACAAAAGATTTGATTAAAATAAATTACCTATATTTCTTTACCTACTTAAAAATTTTATTTCTTTAAGTCTCCCTCAAAACTAACCGGAAAACTTAATAATTGAACAAGTGTAAATTAAAATTTTTATTTTTAAAAAACAAGCTTTTAGTAGCTGGATACATCGTCAGGCCTGGATATCATCTAGAACCAGAGTACGTCGTTTCTTTACTGAGTTCCTATGACCACCTTCCAGCTCCATCATCAGATCAGACCCTGGTAACCATCTAAAAACAAAGTACTCAAGACGAATCAAACTAGTCGAAACTCGATGGGATTGCGTCGTTTCATTACAGAGTTCCTATGACCGCCTTCCAGCTCCATCATCAGACCCTGGTTACCATTGAAAAACAAACTACTCGTCAAGACTATACAAACGAGCCCAAACTCGATGACGTTGTATCGTTTCATTGCGAAGTTCCTATGGCCACCTTCCAGCTCCATCATCAGATCAGCACCATGTCCTCATAATGTTGCATTGTCACGCGATTTACACATGTATGCAAAACAGCTCAATCGGTAACCGGGAAGTGGATCAAATTTAATTTGCAAGATTTGATGACAAACATCGTTGATGACAAACATCGGGACAGGAACTATATTATAAACTAGCTGATGCCCGCGACTTCGTCCGCGTGGATTTAGTTTTTAAAATCCCTCGTGAACACTTTGATTTTCCGGGATAAAAAGTAGCCTATGTCCTCAACTATAGTACCCATGCAAAAAATCACGTCGATCCGTGGCTCTGTTGTGGCGTGATTGAAGGACAAACAACAAACAAACACACTTTCGCATTTATAATATTAGTATGATTAGAATATTAAATTGCATAGGAAAACACTGTAGCATTAAGTCTATACGATGTATTACATCCATACCTACTATGTAGTATGTAGGTTTAATGATCGTTTGGCAAAATCTGACGCCTTTGGAGTAGTTTGACTGACAAAATAGGGCTATCCACGATGGCTATATACGATAAAGTAAGCTTGCCAGCTTAAGATGAGCCGTTCATTCAAAGTATCTTGTAGATTCCGGGGTTCAAGTTATTTGGACCTGATACTGAAGATCGTGATGTCTATAATTTCTGAACTACGAAATTGACGACCTTGAAATAATTACAGGACAATCTCTAAAGAACCTGCTTTCTAACAAAAAAAGAATGGATTAAATCGGAATACGCCTTAATGAATTACAGCGAAATACAACTTTTGACTTTCATCCCCTCTCCCAAGGGAACCGTGCTGAATTTCGGGATAAAAATGATCCTATATTATACCTCGTAGTATTAACTTAAATCTTGCCAAGTTTCATTTAAATCCGTCCAGTAGTTTCGGCGTGATGCGCGGCCAAGATACAGACAGACAGACAGACAGACAGACAGACAAAAAATAAAAAAAAAATTGTTTTGGCTTCAGTATCGATTATAGAGTGCCCTCAAACAAAAATTTTCAAAATATCTTCAATGTACAGAATTGGACCTGTTACAGTTTTATTATATTATAGAAGCTTGTAAAAACATTCATAAATAAAACACGCCGTTAATTGCTAGGTACAGCATATTCGTAACACCACATAAGTAAGGTAAACTGGGTAAACTCCAGGCATGACTGTACTTAGAGGCTATAATTTGCTGCTCGCTTTTGTTCGCGCTATTATACCTATTCCTCGTTAAAATTTTACTGTGGGCGCATCTTTCTAGGTGCAAGCCAGGCTTAATCTTTTCTTTATTAAGAATCGCGATGGATCAGTAGTTAAAACTAGGTGAGACACCTAGAATGAAAAAGTTCAAAAAAATTTTTAGGGGCTGTAAATCAAAATATAAGCAAAATAAAACAACAGTAAAATAAAAATTAAAAAAAATATTACATAAGTATCTCTAAAAACACAAAGCTAAAAGTTGATGCGGCGATGTTCAATATTTTTTTTTTCAAGATTTTGGCACCAAAGAGAAAGAAATATTAAATTGCTAGTTGATGGCCGCGACTTCGTCCGCGTGGATTTAGTTTTTTAAATCCCGCGGAAACTCTTTTATTTTTCGGCATAAAAAGTAGCTCATGTCACTCAACTATACCCACGCAATTAATCACGTCGATTCAAAACCATTTTGCAGCGTGATTGAAGGACAAACAAACACACTTTCGCATTTATAATATTATTAATAAGGAGGTAAGTATTAATATAGGAGGTAAGTAGTAGGAGTAACGTATCTCTCTAAACAAAAAAAATTTAAATTTTTTAACTTTAATTATCCATATCCAAAGGATAACTCATGTTACTTATGTAAGTAACTGGAAAAAATCTCGATGATACTACATCTTCTGTTACTTATTTGGAGAATAAGCCCTACTTACACCTAAACTAAAGTAAATTTAGAACAGTAATTGCATACCCTTCGTAGTTAGTAGGTAGGTACATCGTGAATCAGTAAATTACAGGAACACTGCGAGTGTATCAAGTGACGCAAAGCAAACAGTCAGATGAGAACAAATTCGGACAATATCCTGAACCCAATAGCGCCCATAAATAACTAAGCAAGGCGGAAATGTACTACCTACCTACTGCGGGAGGAATTTTTTGTATAAAACTATTGGTTCGCCTAACACATAATATGATCTTTTTGTGCGTCACAATATCAACCGATACACTCCCTATACATACAATATGCTGGACATACAAAGGTCTCTAGCAAATAATATCACAGAACGTACGATTTTGTGTCCATGGGCTTTTCCCGTAAGGATCTGTTTGTAATACGCGCTAACTAGGTATTTAAAGATTTAATTTTAAAGCTTTTACTTTGCAAATTTTGGCACTCTTGCTCTATCTGTAAGTTTAAGCTTCACGATAATTTATTAAAAAAAAATTAGGAAAACATCGTGAGGAAACCTGCACCTGAGAGTTCTTCATAATGTTTTTAAAAGTGTGTGAAGTCTACCAATTAACATTGGGCCAGCGTGATGGATTGTGGCCTGTAACCCTGCTCTGAGAGGAGACATGGGTTACTCATGATAATGATGACGAAGCTTCACGCGTATGAAAGCGCAGGCATAAGCTGGTAAAGACAAAATGAAGCACAAAATCCGGTGTACGTAGTGCAATAAAATTAAAACCACACTCACGACTCATTTGTGCAACAAACGTCCGAAAATTTGATTAAAAGTTGTCGGGAAATGCAAAAAGTGACAGTTGACGGGCGGCCATGACAGATAGTGTCCGTCGGCCATTATGCCGGGCCACGCGCTCAGCCGGGGCAATTACAAGTCTGCTAATTACAGCGCCAAATAAATATGTAAATAAGTCGCTGCGAAGTTGTTGCGAAACGGACGCGGCAACTTCAGTAGAATAAGCAATGAATGACATTTAAAATGATCCCGTGGACTGTTTTTTACTCAATTATTTTATGAAATGGTTATGTTTGTTTGGTTTCTTCCTTTGTTTATTTCTTTTGCGACCCCCAAATTTCTTTTCCGAAATTATTTCAGCGTCAGAGTCTTAAAAGCTCTACGGAATAGATGTTCTACATCTATTCCGTAAATCCGTTCATCTTTTAAAGAAAAACGTAGCTACATATTTTTTTACTAACAATAAAAACTATCCATTAAAATTAACTATTCAATTCGATTCGGGAGAATTTCTTTCACACTTCTTTTGAAGTTTGAAGGGATCGTCTCGTTAACTTGTGAACTTTTCGGATTTCAGCCCGCCCTTTTGAAGTAGGTACCTACTTATGTATCGAAAAGATTACCTACCGTCGCATCTCTAACTTTTCGGAGATAGGTATGTTTAAGCAATTTAATATCACTTGCTTTAATGGTAAAGGAAAGTAGCGTGAGGAAACCTGCATCCCTGGGAGATCTCCGTAATGTTCTCAAAAGTTGTTAAGTCTCTTCAAGTCTGACAATCCGCTCATAGCCAGCGTGGTTAACTATGGCCTTAACTCTTCTGGTTCTAAGAGGAGACCAGTGCCCGATAGTGGGCCGACGATGGGGAGATGATGACACGCTGAACACGTAAGATGTTTCAGAAGAGTGTTTTAGAGTCACCTTATCAAATCTCATAAGTGCGTTATATAGCAAGTGCAAGTGTGCAGAAAATAAATTGACAAACACATAACTGATAATTTTTAATTGAAACCTAAATAGCCTTACGGTTACTGGTGTGGACTGAAAACTGGAAGGTCGCCGGTTCGATTCCCACCTGTTGCAATATTGCCGTAGCAACTCCTAGCACAAGGTTGTCGCTTATTTGGAGGGAAGAGGAGAACATTATTTAAGGTCAACATGGCTAATATTATTTAAACAAATTGGTTGTCTGTAAAGTCGGTTTACGGACGATAGTTTTACGTGATAACGTCTTAAAGAAACATTGACGATGACTGGCGGGCGGCGGCGGGCGCGCTCTCTAAGCCAACGCTTTGGCTGATCGTGCCTCTCTATCGCTTGTTCCGCGCTCTCGCTTGCACTTTTTCGTGCGTGCAGCCGGTGTTCATCGATTTATAAGACGTTATCACGTCAAAAATTGTAAATAACTTACTTTTTGAAAATTTCTAAGAAAAATAATCTAATAATACGACACAATCTACTGTCTATTGTTGTCGATGATAAGAAGCATCAGCAAGGAGCTCGTTCATTCTGGGTTCATAATGATCTATCATTGTTATTTAAATCAATGTATGTTATTGTAGTTTTTGCATTTACGTGTGAACAAGCACGTATGCAACATAATGTTCGTTATTTTGAGAGGCATTAGATTAAATGTCATGTCTTAAAGGTGAATTGGTTGAAATTAAGAACATCTTGATTGCAAGAAATTCAGCAACTGCTGAGTTTCTTGCCGGCTCTTCTCAGCAGAATCAGCTTTCCGATCCGGTGGTAGAGCCACAGGTTGGCCTACGTGAAATAAATAATTTTGAATTTGAATTAAATGTTCAAAGGTGCGTGAAGTCTGCCAGTCCTCACTTGGCCACTCTAAAGTGCAATGGTCTTAACTTTTTTCATTTAACAGAAGTAGGGTGTCGGCGATGAGCTGATATGGAACAATCATACTAATATTATAAATGCGAAAGTGTATTTGTTTGTTGGTTTGTCCTTCAATCACGCTGCAACAGAGCTACGGATCGACGTGATTTTTTTCATGGGTATAGTTGAGGACCTGGAAAGTGACATAGTGACAAACAGACAAACAAACACAATTTCGCATTTATAATATGAAGTTTAGTATGAAGTAATAAAATAAATAACATAGTAATAAATAGTAGATAAGTATTTATAGTATGAAGTATGATGATAATATTAGTATGATATAAGTATACCTGCATAGTTAGGTAGATGGTAAACCTTTAAAGATCAAGAATTTCATGAAAAGTAAAACAATAAGTTACCTACAATAGAAGAAATTGAGCGACGGGAAAATCATGTTACCCTTTCATCTATTGTAAAAATTAATTGAAAATAACCTTTCCACTGCAGCCAAGAGTAAACAATTGGAGTTTTTCCGGGGAAATGAGAGTTTTCTCAGAGAACAAACCCGAGGGGATTTCCCCAGGGACAAAAAGCTAACAGTTAATAATCTATAAGCATAATTACTTATCCCGAATCGAATCGTTTCTAAGCATACATTCGTTCGCTGTTTACTTTCTTAGATTAAAATTAAAGAAATCACTTGCAGTTAATTATTCGAATTGCAACCGGCTTCCAAACAGTGGCGTAACTATACGAGGCCGGTGGCAAATGAATCGGATGGGGCCCTCTCCCACCCTTATAAAGAAGTTCAACAAAAGTTATTTTTTTTTTACAATTTGCCCTCTCGGGCCGTAGGTCCCTTCCAGCTGGGGCCCGTGGCATTTTGCCTAAATGCAACCCTGTAGTAACGCCACTACTTCCGAACCTAATTATATAAAATAAGTAAATAAGTAAATGAAATTAAAAATTTCAAAAACAATCTTTTAGTAGCTGGCTACATCTCATCAGACCCTGGATGTCATCTAGGACCAGAGGAGTATTGTCAAGACAAATCACGAGATCAAACTCGACAATGCTAAGTTATAGAGTTTTCATAGCCACTTTACAGCTCCATCATCAACTCAGCTCCATGTCACAATAATATTGCATTGTCATTTGTCATCCGATTTACATAAACATGCATAACCAATCGGAAACCGGGAAGATGTTCTAATTATTCAGCTTGCAAGATTTGACCTAAGCATACATACCTACATACACATTACATAATATTATATACATTGCAAGCTTCTAAGTAATAGTTAAAGTAGAATATAGTTTTAATTTTAGTAGAAAATTTTTACGTGAGACGAGTAAGTAGGTATATTTTTTTCATAATTTGCCAAAACCTGAACTGCGAAACAGATTTTGAAAATTTATAGACTATCGAGGTAAAGAGATCGCCATAGATCGCAACTTGTAGACTCGGTAACTCGATAACAACACCCTTTTTAGGCTACCCGAATTTGATACTTAGCTCAATTTATCAAGCTTCTTAGGTAAGTAATTTAATTTTTATAAAACCTTTACTTATGTTGGATTTTGATTGTTTGTCCATTTTAAATACCTATTTTAAATAATCCAAAACGACAATCATTTTAAAAACCTATAATTGCAAATGCGTGAACGTGAAAGGGGGTTTTTTCAGATCCATCTCCTAGTTTTCCACCCATGAGGAATATTTTTCAAATTTGAATGGAATTTCTCTAGAAAAAGTGCCTATTCAATAAAAAAAATATCAAAATCAGATAATAATCCACATACACCAAACCAACACCAAACATGACGACCTCTCTGGCCCAGTGCTGAACGCTGTGGTCTTAAAGGTCTTGGAGGTGTCGGGTTCAATTCACAGCGGGGATATTTATATGTAACCGGTCTGATCTTTATGATAAAAATGATCACTTGTGTGGTGTTTATTTTTTGTAAATATTTAGATTATTTTTTTAGATATAATAATATTATTTATACATTTTAATTGTTATATAATTATGTGATATATCTAATACTAGCTGACCCGGCGAACTTCGCACCGCCGCGCCGACTTACCTATATAAATAAAACGAATAAATTATCTTCAGTTTTTCAGTAGTTTAGGAGTCCATCGCGGCCAAACAACGTGACACGTAATTTGTGGTTAAAGAATTTATTTCTCAAAAGAAATTTACAAATTTCACTTAATGAGAAATTATCAACTAAACTTAATAATATTATTAGGCACAGCGGCGAGCAACAACACAATCGTAAAATATACCTACGTAAAAGTGGGTGGAAATAAAAAAAAATAAAAACCTGCCAAGTGCGTGTCGGGCAACGCGCAGTGTAGGGTTCCGTAGTTGAAAGTCTCAACATACATTTTGAGTTCCATGGTTTAAATACTTTAATATACTACAAAATATGCAACTTACACTACGTGTAATATCTAACTTAGAAAAACCGATATAACTCCTTCATTAATGAACCCTACTTAGCCGTGATAGTTTTCCTTTAAAATTCATTATATATACTACTGCCCTGAATTTTTTCTTGTGTCCTATATACAACCATTTAGCTGGCAGAGGGGGGGGGACACTTGACTCTAATAAAATTTAGCACTTTAAAATATCATATTTCACAAACGGATCCCTGAATTGAAAAATGGTGTTCCCACACCCACAACGTTTTTGAAAGACCTATTCAACGACACCCCACACTATGGGATAGACGAGGAAAAAAAATTCATCCCCACTTTACATGTAGGGGAGGTACCCTAAAAAAAATTATTTTTCACAATTTTATTTCACGACTTTGTCGGCGTGATTGATATTTATACTCTTGTCAAATTACAGATTTCTAGTACCAATAGTCTCTGAGCTAAACCGCGGACAGACAGACAGACAGACAGACAGACAGACAGACAGACAGACGGACGGACATGGCGAAACTATAAGGGTTCCTTGTTTACTACGGAACCCTAAAAAAGTACCGTGCAATGTGAATAAATTTCCTGGGCCGGACTCAGAAGTCAGATAATATTATGTATAATGAAATCTTTGAGTCTTTTTTTAAAAATGTTGATCTTCTCAATATTTTTTATTTCTGCTGGTAATTCATTAAACATTTGTGCTCCTTCAAAAGTTATGTTTCTCTTACCGTAATTAGTACGTATTTTTTTTAAAGAGATATTATCAATGTTACGCAGGAGCCTGCAACCCAGTTCTCTTTTAGTTTTAAATGTTAATTGGGAATGAATTTTATTCGATTTTATTTTCTTAATCAAAATACATGTATTGTAGTAATATATTTGTTTAATGTTCATTAATTTGGTTTCCGAATATAAAATTTTCGTGGGGATTAGGAAGTCATAATTGAAAAGAATTTTTATTATTTTATTTTGCATTATTTGTAAACAATTTAAATTAGTTTTGGCAGCACTGCCCCATATTTCTATTAAATAATCAAGGTGAGGTTTCACGAGTGTATTATAAATGTTTTTTCGAACCTTTTGTGGAAGACATTTAACTATACCATAAAGCGATCCCAAAAGAGATGACAATGTAGATTTTACTTTTCTTATGTGTGGTTTCCACGTTAAAATATTGTCAATAATTAGTCCGAGGTATTTTTCTTCGGTAGATTGATTGATTTGAATATTATTTATTGAGAGTGGAGTATGATCGGGAATATTTTTGTTTTTTGCTTTAAAAATAACATAGCTCGTTTTTGATGTATTGACGGTAAGTAAATTATGTTGGAACCAGTCATGCAAAGTGTTAAGATCTTCTTGTGCTAGTTTTAAAATGTTATTTATTGAGCTTCCATAGTAAAATATACACGTATCATCAGCATATAGACTAACTTCCCCGTTCAAAGATATATTACTGATGTCATTTACATATATTAAAAATAAAAGTGGTCCAAGTATGGAGCCCTGAGGAACACCGCAAGTGATTGGCTGAGCAGTGCTTTGATATTTACCAATTTTCACAATTTGGGACCTACTTTCTAAGTATGATTCAAATGTTTTTAAAGCAGTGTCTGTAATTCCTATGATTTGAAGTTTTTTTAATAAAATTGAATGGCTCACGGTGTCGAACGCTTTCTTTAAATCGATAAATATACCAAGAGCAATATTTTTTGAATCAATATTCGTTTTGATTTTAGTAACAAGATCTATTGTAGCTGATAGTGTATTTGATTTTGGACGAAACCCATACTGTCGTTCAAAAATAACATTTTGTTGCTTATACGTAATTTATATATGGTGGTGTTAGTTACACTATTTATAACTCAAGAACGGATGAACCGATTTGGCTGAAAATTGGTGGAGACGTAGCTTAGAACCAGGAGACGGACATAGGATACTTTTTATCCCGTTCGACGGCGTTTCCGTCATGTCACTATAAAACGTGGTATAAGAAAAACGCATCTGACATGGAATAACAAAACGCAAATGACAGTGGAATAACAAAACGTAAATGACAGCTAAACGTAATTTTGTCTTTGGTTAAGTATGGTAAAAAATTTGACAATTATAAAAAGTGTTATAATAAAGCATTACTGATAATATAAATGCGAAAGTGTGTTTGTTGGTTTGTCCTTCAATCACGTCGCAACAGAACAGCGGATTGATGCGATTTTTTGCATGGGTATAGATTACTATACATCCATATAGATACATCCATTAGGATGTAGTAGTGGTTCCTCAGACCGGGAGAGCTACTTTTTATCTCGGATAATGAAAGAGTTCCCGCGGGATTTTTAAAAACTAAATCCATGCGGACGAAGTCGCGAGCATCAGCTAGTTAAGATATAAAATTCTCGTGTCACAATGTTAGTTACCTTACTCCTCCGAAACGGGTGGACCGATTTCTATGAAATTTTGTGTGCATATCGGGTAGGTCTGAGCATCGGCCAACATCTACTTTTCATACCCTTAAATGATAAGGGTGACCAACCACTAAATATTTTTGTTGGCGGTACGTAGTTCGCTGGGTCAGCTAGTATTATATTATACCAAGCCATTTCTTCCATATTGGATTTTCATAGTGTCAGTTACTATATTATGTAGATATTATTACTATAGCCTATGAATCACGGATTGTTAAATAAAAATTCTTTTCAAGAAACCGACTTCTAACGCCACTACAAAGTATAAAAATAATTTTAGTTTACCTCTAAAAACGAGTCTCTCATACTGTGTAGCGTCGCGCATTGGTTTCATAGTTTGTATTTAGGCCCGCCCGACTTGAACAAACGTGGACAAACTAAAATTATCCAAATCACCTCTTAGGTACCTACAAAGAATTTTTAAAACCTTGTATAGGATTTGATCAAGGGAACATGGAAGCATTTGAGGGCCCCCGGACCAAAGGCCCGGGGCGGGCAGCCCCCTCCGCCCCCCACCCTCCTGGACCTAGAGCTCCATGATGTAGTCTATACTAATTGTTACCTACAATATCAATTCGTAATCGAAATTTCCTAAATCTCCATAGTTTAGGTGGGCAATACCCCTGCACCGCCATCAGACTTGAGGTGTTGAAGATGAACATTTTTATAGGACCATTTCGAAAGCATCCTCTGTCGATTAAAAAAAAATCACGCGAATCGGTCCAGAAATCCCAGAAAAAAAAAGATACCGGCTCAATTGAGAACCTCCTCCTTTTTGGAAGTCGGTTAAAAAGCCAATGACACCTCACCTATCGAAAGCTTGACTAATATTAAGTTAACTAATAATAACTTTTTAGCAACTTTGAGGGAACCGATATACCTACCAACACAAACCTGCAATATACTGCCAACACCCAACCCCTCAGTTATGATAGTAGTTGGGTAACAAGATAATATTTTATTCGACAATAACGAGAAACCAATTAAACAAAAAGGATTCATTTAATAATTGGCGAACATCGTGTTTTTCAATTTCAGTTATTTATCAAATCATCACTATTTTTGGTGGACAAGATTTTATTTATTTTATGGCTTGCGGATGAATGAAAATAATAAAATATTATTAAGCTATTGCATAGCTTTTATCGCGGGCTTTGAACTAGGACAAACAGTTTGAGAGCGACGACCGAATAAAGAAATTCCGTAACAAAAAAAAACCTAACACCGTCGTTCAGTAAGCGTTCAAAATTTTAGAGGTTCTCAAGTAGCTCTATTTGGCGCAGTGGGCGAGCGGCCGCTTTCTTTACCGTATGGTGTATGATGTCGCAGGTCCGAATCTCACTCGCGAAGTAGTGACAGTTCGCTTTTCTTGTTTGTTTGTTTTTAATTTTTTTTTGCATAATTTTTACTATGCAAAAAAATATTGCATAAATATTATAATTGCATAAGTTGATAAAAAATGCTATGCAATAAATAGCCTTACCGCAGCAGTCCCCGAGTGCCACTTAATTTTTTTTATATTATGGAAAATATAATACCTACAAGGGTAAATTGAAAATTTAAAACACCCCCGCCTGATGAATCGATGGCCGGACGTACCTGACCTGATACCTAGTTTTCTGCTCCATCATCATATCATCTTCCTCGATCCTCGATCATCATATTTATTTAGTAATATGATGATTGATGGATCGAGGAGGGGAACATAAATGAGAACTCTCCATGATGTTCTCAAAGATGTGTGAAGTCTGCCAAATCGACCTTCAAAACCTCAACGACTATCAGTAAATTTAGCTTTGACCTTGACCAATCGATGAACAATGTCAGTAACACAGGATCTCCTATTGATCTCTCCATTTCTGATATGATCACGCAGGAATACTCCGAGCTTAACTCTTTTCATCGTCCGCTGAGTGACCCTGAGCCTTCTTATGAGGCCCACAGTTAACGATATTATTTGGGGTCCATTAATTATTTATTTATGATAGGAGCACTATTTCGGCTCTTGGTTCAAAACATTTCTCCGGAAAGCTTAGCTTCCGTTTGTTAGGCCTTACGGAGTAACCTCGTCTATTTTAAGACCAAGTACGTGAAATAATGATTTAATTCATAAAAAAAAATTCTTCATGCAAAACCGACTCCAAACTCCCGAGCCGCTATACAAAGTATATAATTTATTGTTGATATTTTAAAAACCGCTCGAGCGATTTTGATAAAATTTATATGGGACCACCTGGGGAGTATACCCTTTCAAACAAAAAAGAATTTTCCAAATCGGTTCAGACATCTTCGAGTAATCGGTGGACATACAATTCCGACGAATTGATAGCCTCCTCCTTTTTTGAAATCGGTTAAAAAGAAACTACACGTACCAACTCACAAAATAAACAATACAAAACAACAAAGTCGGTACAAAATTCAACAATAACAATTTTTGTTTACGATATTGAAAGTTTATTTTTGATAAACGGATTCACGGATTGTAAGAGCCCAGAAAGGTTCGGTTCATATTAGAAATGTGGTTTCAATTATTCAGTTAATACAATATTTAAAAAAACACAAAAAGCATGGTGGAGCTAACACTAAACTGATCCCAGTATCTGAAGTAAGTAAACAATTTAATTTTCACCTCAGTTCACCTCAGCCACTTTGCTGCTTAAATCTAGTGAAACAAAATGCTCGTTTGCTGCAACCATTTTATCTCAAAAATCCCGATTTTGCCAAAATATGTTTATAAATATATAAAAATATACAAAAAAATATCAAAACATAGTTTTTGAAAATTTTATTCTGTGAATTTACTGAAATGAAGATTCCGAGCCGTAATTAGTTTTCAACTAATGTAGTTTTCATAGAGCATGGCCAAAAGGCGCCTTTTCTACATTACTGTAGTTAAAATCACTACTTTTTCGAGGTAAACTAAGTATAGTTGCAGCGCAGCAAACCAGCGAATAGTCTATTTGGCTCACTCAGGAAGAAACAGCCCTTTGAAGAGACTTTCACTTAGTAAATATGCTTTTGGCGTCACTTCAGCTGTTGTATTTAAATAGCACCTGTAATGAAATTTAAAGCCGTGAAGTAATCTTACTTTCCGGGATGGAGCCGTTTGTTGTTCATTATTGGAATTCCGTCGCGAAATATACTGAGCGTTCCAAAATTAAGTGATCCGAATAAATTACAAGCTGGACTTTATTTTGTTTCTTTTTAACCGACTTTAAAGAAGAAGGAGGTTCTCAATTCGTCGGAATCTTTTTATTTTTTTATTTTTTATGTATGTTCACCGATTACTCGAAGACGCCAGGAACCGATTTGGAAAATTCTTATTTGTTTCAAATGGTATACAAAATAAAATGGTATATCAAAGGGACCACCTGGAAAGGTGGTCCCTTTGAAATTTTATCGAAATCGGTCGAGCGGTTTTTAAAATATCAACAATAAATGACAACTAGGTATTACTGACGCGGGCGTTTAAAGTCGGTTTTTTTAAAAAGAATTTTTTATAATAAATTATTGTACATTTTAAAACAAAACGTATAAGCATTTTGCTTACGTTTTGTTTTAAAATGTAAAAAATTGCTACACAAGAGACATCGTAATTTACACGATTTATATTATCAGCAACCTTTCAGCAACCCATCAACGGCTCACTACTGGTCGCAGGTCTCCTCTCAGAGAAGGGTTAGGTATTTAAAGCCATAGTCCAGCACGCTGGCCCACTGAAATTTGGTAGACTTCACACACCATTGAAAACATTAAAGATAACTCTCAGGACGTCAAGTTTTCCTCTCGATGTTTTCCTTCACAGTAGAAAGTATGTAAATATTTAATTGCTTAAACGCACATAACTCCGAATAGTCAGAGGTGCGTGCGTGCGTGCCGGGACCCGCGATCCCCCAAATAGGAGGGCGTAGCCTTAACCACTATGCTATCACTGCTCCGATTTACATCGGAATCGATCTATTATTTTGTGCATTTACAGTTTCATTTTCTTTATGCATATTAGTATGTAACAACACTTCATTGCGGTGTTATATAAAGGACCAAAAGACAAATATCAGCAGGGCTATTCACTAAAATACCATCTCGATATCAAAACTCACTCAAGTGAGATGGCTCACTTTGAAAGAAAACTCACTTCAACTTACACAATAATTTATTTAATTATTATTATTGCAAGCAAAGCTTAGCTTAGTTTGCACTAAGCAAATACCATTTAGATCATCATTAGCAACCCATCAACGGCTCACTACTGAGCGCAGGTCTCCTCTCAGAGAAGGGTTATATAGGCCATAGGCCACCACGCTGGCCCAATGCGAATTGGCGGACTTCACACACCTTCGAGAACATTATAGAGAACTCTCAGATGTGCAGGTTTCCTCACGATGTTTTCCTTCACCGTTGAAGCAAGTGATATTTAATTGCTTAAACGCACTTGACTCTGAAAAGTCCGAGGTGCGTACCCGGGATCGAACCTGCGACCCCCCGAATAGGAGACCACAGTCCTAACCACTAGGCTATCACTGCTTACCATTTAGATATGTCTAAATTATTATTATCGCTTAACCATCCTGAACTAGTATGCAGCGATGTTTATCTCATCGCTGCTTTCGGCAACGCGGCGCCACTTCCACTATTGAGTTTTACAGAATACGAAGTTTTACTGAATTTTCAAACTTGTCGCGAGTTCATTTGTCAATTTACAAAAAACCGGCTAAGTGCGAGTCGGACTCGCACACGAAGGGTTCCGTATTATCGTATAAGATTTAACACTATTGACTTTTTTAGTACCTACTTTCGTAAAGTTTAAAGGTTTTAGACTTTTTTCGTGGTTTAATGACATAATTATAATGTATTTATTATACGAGTACGTATAATTTTTTTAAGAAAGTCGATATTTCAATCCAGTTGCATGGACCGTGGTCACGACTGAGTAAACGGAGGCTTAGTAATAGGGTCTCGTTGGCACCCTTTGGTTACGGAACCTTAAAATTTTTTATAGCCCTATAGAGTTTTTAAACACATAAAGCTCATAAAGAGGTCACAAAAGATAAAGTTTTCAAAAAATTTTGCTCTGTAAGCTAACTATTTTAATAATAAAATTCCATGGCCGTTATCGACAAAGATTAAAACTTAGAACTATTAGCTGTGGCACAACTACCTATACCACTTACACTTTTTAGCATAGTAAAGTTAAATTATTATGCCAGGGCTTTTTGTCAGGTGGGTCTTTCGTTATTACAAGCTTTTATCTAACTTGCAATGTTTGTTTGGGTCAAATCTTGCAAGATGAATTAGACCCACTTCCCGGTTTCTGATCGAGCTGAAATTTTGCATGTATGTGTAAATCGGATGACAATGCAATATTATTGTGACATGGAGCTGATCTGATGATGGAGACGGAAGATGGCTATCGAAACTCTGTAATAAAACGATGTAACCCCATCGAGTTTGGGCTCGTTTGATTCGTCATAACAAGTACTCTGATCCTAGATTATATCCAGAGTCTAATGATGTAGCTACTAAAAGCTTGCATTTGAAAATAAAATTTTTAATTTACACTTGTAGCTATAAGTAGTTGCCACTCACGTCTACGTCGAACCTCAGAGATTTGTTAGCCCGCCCGCCCCAAGTAAGCCTGCTATCAACTTGCTATACTAACTGCATCGTCACTTACCATCAGGTGAGATCAGAGTAAAGTCTATCTTGTCAGCGAATAAAATAAGGGCCAGAGCGTTGACGCTCAAACCGTATAGGGGACATACGTGTGTGGGTTCAAGCACTTGATAAGAAATCATATTATTATCTAAACCATTAAATTACCATAGATGTAAAATTGATAGTTGCTTCGCACGAATTAGCTACCGATCCTAAATCTATGCCATTTATAACATTCACCCATTTAAACAAAATAAATCATAATATTATAACGTCAAAAATATGATTACAATAATAAACTTAACTACCGTAGTAAATATACTAAGGCCCGGTTACGTGAGGCACCGTTATAGTTACGTTATAGTTAAGTTATCGTTAAAGCTAAATGTGCTAAACAGCCGAACCACATGTTTTTCGGCTGTCACATTTTGGCAGTTTTAAATAATTTTTATTTATTGGTTTTTGCCTACGAGTTCGTCCGCGTGAAGTTAGATATTAAATCCCGCGGAAATCATTTTTTTTTGGAATTAATTTACTTAATTTAAACGCTCGATGTGTAACTGGCTCTAAGGCAGCGAGACGCGGAGGCAGATGTGTGATATTTTAGATACAATGTATGATATTCTTAAGTCGTACATTTTAATTTAATTAAAATTAATTTAATTTTTGACGTGACAACGTCTTATAAATCGATGAACACCGGCTGCACGCACGAAAAAGTGTCACGTTCCGCCTGAGCCTGTGCGTGCAAGCGAGAGCGCGGAACAAGCGATAGAGAGGCACGATCGGCCCAAGCGTTGGCTTGTGCCGCCCGCCAGTCATCGTCAATGTTTCTTTATGACGTTATCACGTAAAACTATCGTCCGTAAACCGACTTTACAGATAACCAATTTTTTTAATATCAGAATAGACCCGTGCCTCGGAGAGCAGGTAAAACCGTTGGTCCTACTGCACCTGACCTCATTCCGGTTGAAACTGATAGCCGGACAATGAGAGTAAGGGAATCGAGAGTGAAACTGTGCGTGCGTACCGTGACCTCAAATAGACTCATAAATCTCTATATTTTAGTGCCGCTTTTAGTTAAACTATGTAAATCTTATGTGAGTGTACTTACATAAACTATGTGGATATGTTACGTAGGTACGAGTACGCAACATATTTTCCTAAACATTAAAGTTATGAAGTTTACAGCTAAAATTGCGTGAAATATCTAAGACTCAGTACCTATAATATTTTTGACTTTTTTTGTGATTTCGAAAACGGTATTTCATCAACTAAAAAAATTTATGGGTATTATTTTTTTATTAAAGCGTTTAACCTACAATCAATTTAATATTTATTCGGTTTCCTAGTGTAGTTTAAGTAAAAATATTAAATAGATAGTATACTAAATATAGTTAGTATAATAAAAACGTAAAATTCTTTCATTGAATTCGAACAATTTAATAATAAAATCATTAGGTGCAAAAAGTTTCAAAATATAATGATGAAGAATTCATTTGCAATTTTTTAAGTAATACATATTTTATGGGCGATAAATGCCTATTCTCGTAAACATGAATTAAAAAAAAATACTTTATATATTAAAAATTTTTACAAACGAATGACAAATATGTTATTATTTATAATTATATACCTATAACAAAACATTTTATTTTAAAAGTTGTAAGCTTTGTAAGCGTACACAAGTTAATTAAAAAAAATTACTTATCTATAAGTAATTCGATGAACAAGAAGTTTTAAAAAGTTCAAACTTATTGCAAATAATCGCACAATACAATAAGTCTTTAAACTTGTTACAATGCCAGATTTAAACAAATGAAATAAAAAAGTTTGTAGGTCTACGACTTACCCGAATGCCATTGCTACGGTGTTCTACGGTCGTTCGCTACGAAGCACTGAGGCAGAGTACGGCGTAGCGCCTTCTACCACGTCTTATATGCTGGGCGGTCCCGCCCGCCCTATGGCTACGGACCGCCCAGATGATACGTGAGCATAGCCTTTGGAATTTCGTATATTTAGAAATCGTAGAAGTGATAAGATTAGTAGATTTTAGCCATAAATTAATATAATTTTTTTTTAAACAACCGACTTCAAACTTCAAACTCCCGCTTTACTACATATACACACACACTATACAGAGTATTTAATTTCGATAAAATTTATATGGGACCACCTGGGAAGTATGCCCTTTGAATCAAAAAAAGAACTTTTAAAATCGGTTCACGTTTTCGAGTAATCGGTGAACATACATAAAAAAAAAATCCGACGAATTGAGAACCTCCTCCTTTTTTGAAGTCGGTTAAAAATGTTCTTTAAATTAATTATTAATACGTAATTTTCCTAATGCATAACTTTACCATTGTTTTTGATGGTTATTAACTTTGAAGTACATTGTTTTAAATTTATTTTTGTCTATAAAAATAAATAACACATAAGTCTGTCCTTTATTTCGAAATGGTAGCCTCTTTAAAAGCTCACTTGAATGTTTGAACTCAAACTCAGTTTTAACTTTTTTTTTTCAAAATATGTGTTTGTCCGGAACGGATAAACCGTCTTCGGTCTTTCAAAGGCACACTTCGTTTCTTTTCATCTCGGATATCTTTATGGTTCCTTTGTGAAAAAAATAATAACTGTGGATCTTAGCGAAATTCGGCACAGAGATAAGCAATGAGTGAGAATTGAGTGTTAAAACGTACGACATGTATTAACAAAATAACCATAGATTCAACAAGTGCAACAATTAAAAAGATTTAAAAGCAATGGCGATCTCCGCTGAATATTTGTTCATCATCCAATTATTTCGCCATAATCTCATTTATTTCACATCGAGTGGCCATCAAACCAATTATTTTCTACATATTTAATTAAAAGTGGTCATAAAACAGCATGGTTCTCTTGTTTGTTGTACACAAATAATAATTACTATTATCTATAATCATAATACAGTGCAATATAGAGCAGTGATAGCCTAGTGGTTACGACTGTGGTCTCCTATTCGGGGGGATCGCAGGTTCAATCAAGGGCACCTCTGACTTTTCGAAGTTAAGTGCGTTTAAGAAATTAAATATCACATGCTTTAACGGTGAAGGAAAAAATCGTGAGGAAACCTGCACACCTGAGAGTTCTCCATAATGTTCTCGAAGGTGTGTGAAGTCGGCCAATTCGCATTGGGCCAGCGTGGTGGACTATTGTATGGCCTATAACCCTTCTCTGAGAGGAGACCTCACTCAGTAGTGAGCCGATGACGGGTTGATAATGATAATGATGATGATGATGATAATCATAATAAAACTATAACTCTGCGATTTATCATACACTTTTGAACACACAAAGTACATAGACATAGTATATTAAATAATTTTATGTTTTTTGCAACTCAACTGCTATTTATTATTTTCTTGACATTTTTAGGGTTCCGGAGTAAACAAGAAACCCTTATAGTTTCGCCATGTCCGTCCGTCTGTCTGTCTGTCTGTCTGTCTGTCCGCGGTTTAGCTCAGAGACTATTGGTACTAGAAATCTGTACTTTGACAATTGTATAAATATCAATCACGCCGACAAAGTAGTGAAATAAAATTTTGAAAAATATTTTTTTTAGGGTACCTACCCTACATGTAAAGTGGGGATGAATTTTTTTTCTTGACTATCCCATAGTGTGGGGTATCGATGAATAGGTCTTTTAAAAATATTGTAGGTGTGGGAACACCATTTTTCAATTCAGGGATCCGTTTGTGAAATATGATATTTTAAAGTGCTAAATTTTATTAGAGTCTTAAGTGTCCTCCCCTCTGCCAGCTAAATGGTTGTATATAGGATACAACAAAAAAATCACAGCAGTAGTATATATAATGAATTTTAAAGGGAAACTATCACGGCTAAGTAGGGTTCATTAGTTAAGGAGTTATATCTATTTTTTCTAAGTTAGGTATTACACGTGTTGTAAGTTGCATATTTTGTAGTATATTATAGTATTTAAGCCATGAAACTCAAAATGTATTCAATATTCATAAATAAAATAAAAGCACTATCCTAGGTCAGCACTAATATTTGAGACTTTCAACTACGGAACCCTACACTGCGCGTGGCCCGACACGCACTTGGCCGGTTTTATTTTTTTCATAGTTGCCATATAAGAATTTGTATAGCCTAGAGCCTATGACATTCGAAACCGCTAAATATATTATTTTGAAAATTTTAATTTATTTGAGGAAACTTCATTATCGATATAGAGCCCAAAAAAATAGTCTTATCTTTTTTGTAAAAAATAGTCTTGTCTTATAATTTTTGTCTATCAGTTTGTCTAATACAACTTGAAATACTTAAACTAATACTCTACTAATTAACATTTAGAATATTTTTATCCCAAAAACAGGGTTCGGACTTCAAATTCAAATTCAAATTCAAATTCAAATTATTTATTTGCCAGATTGAGTACATTTAAGATCTTAACAATTATAATACATTCGCTTCAATCCGCCACAGAGTAGCATGCAAATTTGTAATTAGTTACATAGTTAATAGTTGTCCTTATAACTAAGTAATATTATTATTAATTTCAACTACTGAAAAGGTTGCAAGAAATCGTTTATAGTATAAAAATTTTTTTCTTGCAACCATTTCTTAAGTTTATAATTAAATTTTTTCTGTGGGAGCATCCTAATTTCTGCGGGTAGTTTATTAAAAATCTTTATGCACATAACGTAACAATTTTTCCGACACAGTGCCGTTTTTGAAATTCTGTCAAAAATTAATTTATTCAGATTTCTCATAGTTCTCTTTTCAACATTATCATGGCTAAATTTAAATATATGGGGGTTTTCTTTAACGAACTTAGCAATTTCCAAAATGTACATGCAAGGGAGTGGCAATATTTTTAGTTTTCGGAAAACAGGTTTACAAGATTCATATGGTGGCATTCCAAGAATAGCCCTTAGACATTTTTTTTGTACTATGAATGCTTTGTTGAGGTCTGTTGAGTTTCCCCAAATTATAAGGCCATAACGGAGCACTGAAGACACGTACGCATGGTATGCCGTAAGAGCAGTATTTAAACCAGTAGTCTTTACAAGTCTACGCAGCACGTACACAAATCTATTTAGTTTATTACATACGTAATTTATATGGCATTTCCATGAACAATGTTGATCAATTTGTATTCCCAAAAACTTACAATCTGTCACTTCATTTATTTTATTTCCCTTATAGTTAATACTAAAATTTATATGTCTTTTATTGTAATGTCTAAATTGAATAAAATTAGTTTTATTGATGTTAATGCATAGATTATTAAACTCGAGCCATTCAATTATTGATATCAGTGTGTTATTAATGTCGGATTCGAATTTGTTTATGTCATTATTATTACATGTCAACAGAATAGAAATGTCATCAGCAAAAAGAGTCATATTATATTTTGTTATGTCGGGTAAATCATTAATATAGAATAAGAAAAGTAGCGGCCCTAAAACAGTGCCTTGAGGGACTCCGTAATTATTAATTTCAAATGTTGATGTTATTGAAACTATTTCATTATTTTCATTTATATTTTCTATTTCTACACACTGTTTTCTACATTTTAGGAACGATTGTATCCATTCCAGTGCTGGCCCTCTTATACCAAAATCATTTAGTTTGCTCAATAAGATATCGTGTGAGACAAAATCAAACGCCTTTGACATGTCAATAAAAATCGATATCGCTGTTTCTTTTTTATCAATACTCTTTATAATTTTACTTACCAAATTATAGCAAGCCTGTGTTGTTGATTTTTTACTTTGAAATCCATATTGTTCGTTTTTAAATATATTAAATTTATTTGTGAAATCTATAATACGTTTATGCATCGCTTTTTCAAAGATTTTAGACATTACTGGTACAAGTGTAATAGGACGATAATTGCCTAATTGCCTTTTGTCGCCATTTTTATAAAGCGGCTTGACAACAGACAATTTTAGAGCATTCGGAAAGCAACCTTGACAGAACGACAGATTAATTAAGTATGTTAAAATTGGTGCTATTTCATTTTTGCAGTATTTTATTACTTTTGTCAGTATTTCATCATGTCCAGCAGCATTAGTGTTATTTAATGACATTATTATATTCATAATCTCATCGATAGAATAAGGTCTCAGAAAAATAGTGCTAGGTATGTTTGTTTTGTTGGTATTGTAAGGCTTTCCGTTCTCTTTATTGGTTAGTTCTATAAAATATTTATTAAAACTCTCGACAATTTCATTGGGATGAGATGAAATACGCCCTTTTATGTTTATTTCTTTGATATAGTTTTTATCTACCCGTATATTAGAATTTTCTTTAATAATATCCCATGATGCTCGACATTTAATTTTTTGAAAATGCGACATATTTCTCATTACAATTTTTTTCAGCAGTTTTACAACATCGTCTTAGTGTTTTTGAGTAGGTTAAGTATTTAGTTTTACTTTCTAGGGTTTTATGTTTATAAAATTGTCTCTGTAGTACTCTTTTATTTTTACAACTTAGTTTTAAACCCTTTGTTATCCATTTAGGTCTAGAGATTTTGTTTGTAATTCTTATTCTGATCTTTGGAAAACATAAATAATATAATAATGTAAACAGTCGATAGAATTCTTCAAATGCTACATTAAAGTCAGAGTTATTATACGATTCGGAAAATGATAAGCTTTGTAAATGTTTGCGAAACGTTTCCATGTTATCTTTATTGTAATCTCGTCTAAAAATAAAATAGTAATTTACGAGTTCCTTAGGTTTATTCACTGGCACATACAACATTTGTGCGGTGTCATGATCCGACAAACCTAAATTGAGAAGTTCGCCTCGTGCACTGGATATGTTACTCATGATAATGTCTATATACATGTATTTTGCCTTGTTGGTTTATCAATATGAAATGTCAAGTTATGATTTTTTGCAATGTCAAATAGCATACTAGTCTCTGTAGAATTTTTTAAAATATTTATATTTAAGTCACCAGCAATGACAATTTTTTTCTTACTATACTTGGTACAAACATCATGAAGGGTAAGCTCAAGAGTATTCAAGAACGACGATACACTTCGGGATAGAGATGAAATTTTTTGCGATTCTACCCCATATAACTCCTTGAAATCTGATCCAATTTTTAGAGTTCGTCGTATCGGAAACTTTGGAAAGGCATATAAATTATATTCATCGTCGGTAACCAAGACTTCTGCAGGTCCAATATTATTACCAATATTAAGGTAAAAAATTAAAATCTTCAAGGGAAGTATCGCAGTGATCATTCAATGGATCTTATATCAAAAGGGAAAAATTATTATTAAATGAGTTCAAAAAGTTTACGAAAAGAGGTTTTATTTCAGGTTTGTTTACCGCTAACGCCGCTTTGACCTTCGAAGTTAGTCATCCCAGCAAAAAAACAGAGAAGGGACAAGGGTTCAGATGTTTAAGTTTTCTTGTCGAAAGGACATTCCGAACCATTGATCGCGTTGTAGCATTTCACTACCTATTCAATAACACTAGTTAAGAGTGTTTTATGTTCTTACTTATAACTAGTAGCGTAGCGCTAAATTACTGAGCCAATTTCGATAAAAGAGGTGTCAAACGATTCGTTATTAAGGTCCCAGTCAGTTACATAAGTTACATGTAATACGAACAATTTTGATAATATATAGGTACTGAGAGTTTTAGACTTTTGAAAAGTCACGGTAAGTATAATATTTTCCGAGCACCAAACGCTGTAATTAGTCAACTACAGTTTTAGTTTATAAAATACGGCACGTACAACGTGATAAGTTTAAAATTAAATGCACCACAGGGTTGACCTAATGCATAGTAATGTGCCTTAATTTAATACATAACAACCAAATTACTCTCTGTATTAACCTAATCTAATTACTATACAAATCATGCCCGCGTGGAACACTATCAAGAATACTGGCTCTATGCTGCTTGAACAGCCAGGATGATCCTCTGCGCATAAAATTTGCCAGTATCTTCGTCACGTGACGAGGCAACTGTGGTGTTTATATCAAACTAGCTGATGCCCGCGACTTCATCCGCGTGGATTTAGTTTTAAAATCCCTCGGGAACTCTTTGATTTTCCCGGATAAAAAGTTGCCTATGTCACTCTCCTCTGTCATTTATAATATTAAGTATGATTAGCAAATTTTTCACTGTTTGTAATTAGTTTCCAACAACAAAGACAGTTTAGCTAAGGAGATACATTAAATACATAGTAAAATGAATTGTTAAAAAGAAATAAAGAAAGCTTTATTTTGAAAGTTTTATTTTTGTAGATCTTTTGTTTGAATTCACGTTATTTTAATACAATTTACAGTTTTAATCTATGAAATATCCTTTTTTAAGTACTTAACTTATAAGTTTCTCTTCTGTGAACTAGTGCTTAAAGTTAATTTCAATATTTATTTTCATGTAGCACATTATTTTTGTCAAATATTTGATAATCCACGATATTATAAAATCAATAAAAATAATATATTTTTTAAATTTTCGGATTCTAATAACTCTTGAACGGGCAAGTTTGGGTGCGAGCTGATAGCATAGAATTATAGCCAACAAGCCAAATAATAATAATAAAGTAGTTTTAAAGCAAGATCTGTCAAGACTTGGCCAAATTTTAGCAGTTTCTGTTTCATTCCATACAACAAAAACTGAAAATATTTTTTTTCGCTCTTACACTATAAGTTTTAGAAAAAAACGTGTAATAACAATTATTCATCAGAATGACGAGGTCTTTTGATAAGTGTTTTTTAGGGTTCCGTACCAAAATGGTAAAAATGGAACCCTTATGGTGAGACTTTCTCCGTCCGTCCGTCCGTCTGTCACAGTCGATTATTTCAGTAACTATTAAAGCTATCGACATGAAACTTGGCATAGTTGTGTATAATAGTAGCCCAACATCATTAGAATAAAGAAAAATCGAAAATTATTTTTAGTTTTTTTAAAAAAGGGGGGAAATCGGGGGTTTGAAATTTCAAATTAAAATAACTATACCGAATAGGGTATCATATGAAAGGCCTTTACTTGTGCATTCTAAAACAGTCTTTTATTTATTTCTATATATAATAGTTTTTGAGTAATCGGCCAAAATGTCGAAAAAAATACCGTTCCACCCCCCTTATCTCCGAAGTTTACCAATCGAAAAATCTGAAATAATTATGGACAATAGAGGTTTATGTATATTTTACAGGAAACATAAAACCAACGCTCTAACTAGCATAGTTTTTTTTTATATTAACAATAAACCTCTACAAAGCTGTGAAGCAGAGGTCCGTCGTCGCATAGGAATGGCAAAGAGCGCTATGTCCCGGCTCTCTAAACTAGGGAAAAATCGTAACATCTCGCGACGGACGAAAATTCACTTGGTACGCACGCTCATCTTTTCCATCTTTCTTTATGGAGCCGAGACATGGACCTTAAAGGCAGCCGACCGTAAGAGGATAGATGCCTTCGAGATGTGGTGTTGGAGGCGGATGCTGAATATCTCCTGGACCGAACATAGGACCAACGTCTCCATATTAAAAACGCTAGGCGTAAAAACTTGGCTATTATCCATCTGTCTGCGGAAAACACTTGAGTACTTCGGTCACATAGCCCGAAAAGATGCAACCAGCATAGAAAATCTCATGCTCACAGGAAAGATCGAAGGAAAAAGGCCACGCGGACGGAGCCCGAGACGTTGGACGGACCAGGTGAAGGAGGCGCTTGATTCCAGCATCTACTGAGCTTACCACGCGGCGAAGAACCGCCAACGTTGGAAAGAGACAATCAAGAGGGTGTTATCAAGAAGGAGCCACGATCCTCAGTAATGAGGAAGCGACGCAAGGAGGAGGAGGAAACCTCTACAAACAAAGTTAACGATAAATAAGCAAATTAGTATAATATTATCGTTTTACTTTTACTTTTGGAGTACGGAACCCTCGGTGCGCGAGTCCGACTCGCACTTGGCCGGCTTTTTTAAATGGAATTTGTAACCAAAAATCCTATGTCCCTCATATAACCGTTTCGACCCACTGTGCACCGCGGCGGTCGTATGAACGCTCTCATAGTTGGCCATATTATGTTTGAGTATAACGTGCGAGTATAACGCCGCGCCTCGCGCCGCGCCACGCGCCGCGGGTACAAAAACTTACCCTTAGACTGACTTCTTTTTCTTCTTCTTTATCAACCTATAGACGTCCACTGCTGGACAAAGGTCTCCTACATGGACTTCCACAGGCTTCGGTCTTGCGCCGCTTGAATCCAGCGGCTCCCTGCGACTCGTTTGATGTCGTCGGTCCACCTAGTGGGGGGTCTGCCAACACTGCATTTCCCGGTGCGGGGTCCCCCACTCCAGCACCTTGGGACCCCAACGACCATCAGCTCTTCGAGCTATGTGACTGTGATAGAATGACTGCCATGACCGAAATTCGGTCAGCAGAGCATTGTCAGTCACCACACGTTCCACGCCACCTACCTGCAGACCTTTACAAATGTCACCCAACAAATAAAACGGAGGCTCTATTTCAAAATGAATCGAAATTGAAACAAATGGCAGTCGCGTGCGCCCTCGCCGGATTGACTCCGTGCAATAATTGTGTTGTATTATTTACCTACCCTTTGTTTACACCCTGCTTGTGCAACTGATTGTCGGGGACGCTTTGATTACTTTCAAATACAGTTTAATACATGAGAAACTTGACAGTGGTTTCATATTTGCGCCTTTTGGTGTAGAGACCCTGGGGCCGTGGGGCCCGGAGGCTCGCGCACTTTTTTTAGAGATATCAAAAAAGGTGATCGAGTCTACCGGGGATCCAAGAGCTGGCAGCTACCTTGGCCAAAGGATTAGCCTGGCCATCCAAAGAGGTAATGCTGCCAGCATCTTGGGTACTATGCCACACTGCGGTGGCTTGGATGGGGTTTTAGATTTTAATTAGTTTTTATTTTAGTTTTAATTTTAGAATTAAATTTAGGTTTATAGTATTGTATATATGAAATTTTCTATCTATAATAAAAAAATTAACTTAGCGATACAAGTGTAAATAAAATTATTTGACGTGATATAAGGTCTTATAAATCGATGAACGCCGGCTGCACGCAAGAAAAAGTGTCACGTTCCGCCTGAGCGTGCAAGCGAGAGCGCGGAACAAGCGATAGAGAGGCACGATCGGCTCAAGCGTTTTCTGAGAGTAGCCCGGGGCGCCGCCCGCCAGTCATCGTCAATGCTTCTTTATGACGTTATCACGTAAAACTATCATCCGTAAACCGACTTTACAGACAAACAATATTTTTAAACAAACTGTTAGTAGCTGGCTACATCATCTGACCCTGAATATCATCTACTTGTTAAGACTAATCAAACGAGCCCAAACTCGGTGGGGTTACGTCGTTTTATTACAGAGTCTCCATAGCCGTCTTCCAACTTCATCATCAGACCCTGGATACTTTAAAGACAGAGTACTTGTCAAGACGAATCAAACGAGCCCAAACTCGGTGGGGTTACGTCGTTTTATTACAGAGTTTCCATAGCCACCTTCCAACTTCATCATCAGATCAGCTCCATGTTACAATGATAATTGCACTTTACATTGTCATCAGATTTACATACACATTCAAAATTTCAGCTCAATCGGAAACCTAAAGCAAGTTAAATAAAAAAAGTAAAATAGTTAAGAAGTGTAAATTATTAAAAAATATATAATTCTAGCTGACCCGGCGAACTTCGTACCGCCAACTTATCTATATAAATAAAACAAATAAACTATCCTAATCCAAAAAAACATCCTATCTTTCAAGTTGGATCAAACCGCACACGGTGTGCAAATTTGATTAAAATCGGTTAAGTAGTTTAGGAGTCCATCGCGGACAAACAACGTTATATATATTAAGATAAGATAAGATAAGATAAGATAAGATAAGATAAGATAAGAAAGATAAGATAAGATAAGATAACCCAACTGCATTACATAATTAGTACCTAACTGGTAAGTAATTGCTTTAATTTTGCGCATTACTTCCAAAAATCTGACAGTTATTGTATTGAAAATACTGTAAAAATATTTTGACGCTTGCATAAGATTTATTTTACGTTGGGGAAATTATGCAATAGCAAAAATAATAGCTTTATGTCACCACCTTATCGCAGGAAGTGATTATTTTCCTCGCGCGAGTAGGTTGTCCAAGCGACAGTCCACTTGACTTGTCACTGTCACTATTCCATTAACCTGTTAATTGTTATCATTAATTGTTTGTGACAACGTTTTTACCTATTTCCGTTCTAAGTAGCAAAGCTCTCAAAAGTGCTCTTGGTATAACTCTTACCTACTTATGGCTGAAGGGTTTTTCAATTAATCACACATTTGAATAATTACTTATATGTAGTGGACTCCTAAAACATAATAATCTTAATATATATAAATTACGTGTCACGTTGTTTGTCCGCGATGGACTCCTAAACTACTGAACCGATTCTTATCAAACTTCGTAACTATCTGCAATTTGGTCCAACTTAAAAGATAGGATAGTTTTTTTGGATTGGGATAGTTTATTTGTTTTATTTATATAGATAAGTTGGCGGTACGAAGTTCGCTGGGTCAGATAGTAATATACCTCTATAGACCTCTTTTGAGAAAAATTTTGAAACATGAGTACGAGTATGAGACTGACGATTTAATCATCTAATGTACTTATACTTACATAAATAAACAAAATTGAAGTGTATGTATGTTTGTGATTTCGAAATAACTCTCATAACCTCTTAATATGAATAAAATTATGATTATTAAAATTTTTGTCCGTCCTGTTGTACGGCCTACGGGCTAATTTTCGGAACGGCTGAACCGATTTTAACGGAATTTTCAAAGGAAGCTGTAGGGGATTTTACAAAGAATAACCTACCTTATGCTACTTATATCCCGGAAATTATTAGGGTTCCTTAGTAAAAAAAATAGAAACCTGTAATCCTCTTAACCCCGGGAAACTTCAGATATAAGGGCTTAAAAGGACGAAGTTTCACACCAAGGATTTCGTTTTTACCTTTTTTAGGGTTCCGTAGTAAACAAGGAACCCTTATAGTTTCGCCATGTCCGTCCGTCTGTCTGTCCGTCCGCGGTTAAGCTCAGAGACTATTGGTACTAGAAATCTGTAATTTGACAAGGGTATAAATATCAATCACGCCGACAAAGTGGTGAAATAAAATTGTGAAAAATATTTTTTTTAGGGTAGGTACCTCCCCTACATGTAAAGTGGGGATAAATTTTTTTTTTCTCGTCTATCCCATAGTGTGGGCTGTCGTTGAAAAGGTCTTTCAAAAATATTGTGGGTGTGTTAACACCATTTTTCGATTCAGGGATCCGTTTGTGAAATATGATATTTTAAAGTGCCAAATTTTATTAGAGTCAAGTGTCCCCCCCGCTCTGCCAGCTAAATGGTTGTATAAAGGATACATGAAAAAATTCACAGCAGTAGTATATATAATGAATTTTAAAGGAAAACTATCACGGCTAAGTAGAGTTCATTAGTTAATTAGTTATTATCTGTTTTTTCTTTAAGTTAGGTATTACACGTAGTGTAAGTTGCATATTTTTTAGTATGTTATTGTATTTAAACCATGGAACCCAAAATATATTCAAAATTCACAAATAAAATAAAAGCACTATCCTAGGTCAGCAATAATATTTGTGACTTGCAACTACGGAACCCTACACTGCGCGTGGCCCGACACGCACTTGGCCGGTTTTTTGGAAACGGAATTACGTTTAATATTTCTGCGGAATCTGTCGATTGAATTTAATATTGCAAGCGAAGTGATTCCCACGGTGACGGGTGAACTGACGTAGTATGAATGTTGCCAATAAAGTCAGTGGAATACCTGCGCCTCACACTCGATAGTGTATTAAACGCATTCTTGTTGATTTCATACATAGGTATTTATGTTACATAGCAAATAATATCAGATGCTATATCTTTGCTATTATAAAATTGTATAGGAATTCCTGTATGAACAACGGTTTCCTGACCGAATTTGACAATCAGGAAATGTGGGCTGTGTGTGTGGTGCTGGAGTGGCGACCCCGCACCGGGAAGCGCAGTGTTGGCAGACCCCCCACTAGGTGGATCGACGACATCAAACGAGTGGCTTGGAGCCGCTGGATTCAGGAGACCGAGGCCTGTGGAAGTCCATGCAAGACATTTGCCCAGCAGTGGACGTCTATCGCTTGACAAAGAAGAAGCAGAGTGTTTCATTCATTTATTCATGTCAACTCACCGCCCCACAACTGGGCAAAGGTTCTCTGTTCGAATGAGGAGGGTTTAGGTCATAGTCCACCACTCTGGCTAAGTGCAGAATGGTAGATGTGGGAGGTCTCAATTTGGCAAGGACAGTTTGGTTATATTTTTATAATTTTCTAATTGTCTCTGATCGGATGTGGGAGGCTTCGGCTGTGGCTAGTTAACTGCACACCGGCAAAATCGTGTCGCATTAAGATTTATTATAACGGTACGATACAAGTATAAACCGATTAGGGGTTGATGAAATAATCAGCCATACCATCCTTAGTAATAGTATTTTAACTGCGACAATGTGTTCGCTTGTTCTTCAATCACAGGTATAGTTAAGGACCTGGAGAGTGACATATGCCATTGATTATCCCCAAAAAATATAGGGTTTCCACGAGATTTTACTTAACTCCATGCGGTCGAAGCTAGGATTTTATACAAAAATATTCTCAGCAATCTGTTTGTGTAATCGTATGTGATATTTATTCGGTAAACTTGTTGCATATGTAACGAAATCGGCGACAAAACAGTCCCTATATTATCGTATGAATATTATAATCGAAAAGCTACAATTATTATTATAGGTTCTCGTGGTTAGGTTTTTAAAAATATCGCGGGAACCCTCTGCTTTTCCGTGATAGAAGGAAGCCAATGTAATCCTCCAAATTCTCGACTACATAATATAATATAGGTACACCTGCCATGAACATGTAACCGTAAGTGACCGATTGAGAAGAATTTCGAATCACAGACACTTCTATCACAAGTACCTACTGTGTGCTTCTATATAATTATTAGATAAATAACTAGGAGCAGGTATCCTGATAGGAACTATGTCAATAATAGATAATAGATGGCTAGCGAACAGTATAATACCTTTGGGTAATAACTATTATTTTTCCATTTCTTACTCAACAGAAAAACGTATTTAACTTGTTAAAACAGAGCAGGTTGAACTTAATTAATTTTAAATTAATTTCAAAGGAAATGTCTCTAAATTAAAACTCGTGCGCCGAGGGTTCCGTACCTACCCATTATGTTATTATTATTATTATTATATATAATTTTCAACTTTTTTATTTTTTGGAATTTTTCCTTTATTTGTGCTGTAAGACCTTGCTTTTTGCCAAATTTCGTGATTCTAGGTCAACAGGAACTGCCATATAGGTTTTCGACCCAAAACCTATAGGGTAGGTACATCCGGTTGACCTAGAATTGTCAATTTAGGTTACAAGCAAGGTCTTACAGCACAAGTAAAGGGAAAATTCCGAAAAATAAAAAAGTTGAAAATTATGGTAAGTAAATATTATGATACCTACTTACAAGTTTTCGCGATATATCGTGTTGACTCAGGACCTTGATTTTTATACCTACCCAATAGGGACTATAGACCTCAGTATCTGGTATAAATTCCAACTTGATAGGACTCCACCCGTTCCTGAGAAAATCGGTGGTGACACACGGACAGACAGACAGACGGACACACGGACAAGAGTGATCTTATAAGGGTTTCTTTTTAACCTTTGGAGGTACGGAACCCTAAAAACGGAACTGAGCTGTAACTTTTTATTGAGTTGAACTAGAAACTTGAATTTTTTGTACTCAAGCAGTTTCTGAGAAATAGGGCCTTGACATACAAACAGACGGACAACAAAGTGATCCTTGATGGCTGTGCCACAGGTTAATGATTAATCTGTGCTATATGTAAGAGTTCAGTGTTTTATCGGGACCCTAAAAAATTAAAAAATTCTCAATAGCCCAATGGAAAAAGGTACTGAAAACTGAAAGGTCAACGGTTCAATCCCCACCCGTCGCACTATCGTCGTACCCACTCCTAACACAAGCTTTACTCTTTGCTGAGGAGAAGAGAGTATCTATTCAGACTAGTCTAGCAAAGTAGGTATGGCTTATATTTTTTTTATAAAAAAACTAGCTGATGCCCGCGACTTCGTCCACGAGGATTTAGTTATTAACATTCCGCGGGAATTCTTTGATTTTCCGGAATGCCTATGTCACCCTCCAGGTTCTCAACTATACCTATCCAAAAAATCACGTCAATCCGTAGATTTGTTACAGCGTGATTGACGGACAAACCAACAAACAAACACACTTTCACATTTATAATATTTTTATGTATTAGTAAGGAATACTACGTCAAAAAAGGCAATCTAATTAAATTTTAGTACACAAAAGCTACTACTGTGACTTAAATTTGATAGTCAGATATATTCCCTCGGGGACTTTTTTGTGGAAAATAATGAGTACTTTAATCACGTAGTACATAATTTTTATGTACCTATCATCAATAGTTTTCTCAGCACACGCCAAATAATGCATTATACAGGCAAAATTTTGCTACTTTGGGTTACAATACATTATTGCAATTTTCTTAAGGATCTTCGCCCCCCTCCTCCTTCAGCACAGGGTCCTCGAGGTCCAAAACTTGAGATAATGTTATTTAACCATCCCTGAGCAACATTCTAAAGTTTCATTAACTTCCGACCTTTTTCCACCATACCCCACTTTTTCCTACCTGTCGACATAGTCGTAATTCCTACTTCCACGAGAGCACAAATGTAGTTAGACCTTTTAGGTTCTCTGTAATCTAGATCTGTTAAAAATCTGTCACCGTCAATGGCCCAAATACTCTGACGTATAGATAATAGATTATAAACCAGAATGTTCTTGTTCTCTGAGTAGTATGCTTGTTGACATAACCTAAACATACAGTCCTGAATGTTTTCTAAATTATTCGTTATTGGTTGCGCTATTTTGATGATTATTACAGAGACAGCATGCGAGCCAGATCAGCGTGTGCTCACTACGTTGAAGTACTCCAAATACTACGTGAAACCGACCGTAGTGAACGGCGAACCGGCCGCCACGGGGCAAGTGCCTTACCTGGTCTCGATCAAGGAGCCCGCGCAAAGGATCGGCCTTCAGAGAATCGTGTGGAAGAATCTGTGCGGTGGGAGCATCTTATCTGAGCTTAAGGTGTGGTCTTGGTATGGTCTTTCAAATAAAACTAGCAGATTCGTTGGTCCGTGTTAAGGTTTAAAATATATTAAAGTTTTTTAGGGTTCCGTAGTAAACAAGGAACCCTTATAGTTTCGCCATGTCCGTCCGTATGTCCGTCCGTCCGCGGTTTAGCTCAGAGACTATTGGTACTAGAAATCTGTAATTTGACAAGGGTATAAATATCAATCACGCCGATAAAGTGCGGAAATAAAATTGTGAAAAATAACTTTTTTTAGGGTAGCTCCCCTACTTGTAAAGTGGGGATGAATTTTTTTTTCTCGTCTATCCCATAGTGTGGGGTGTCGTTGAATAGGTCTTTCAAAAATATTGTAGGTGTGGGAACGCCATTTTTCAATTCAGGGATCCGTTTGTGAAATATGATATTTTAAAGTGCTAAATTTTATTAGAATCAAGTGTCCCCCCCCTCTGCCAGCTAAATGGTTGTATATAGGATACAAGAAAAAATTCACAGCAGTGGTAAGTATATATAATGAATTTTAAAGGAAAACTATCACGGCTAAGTAGGGTTTCTAAGTCAGGTATTACACGTAGTGTAAGTTGCATATTTTGTAGTTTATTATAGTATTTAAGCCATGGAACTCAAAATATATTCAGTATTCATAAATAAAATAAAAGCACTATCCTAATAGGTCAGCAATAATATTTGAGACTTTCAACTACGGAACCCTACACTGCGCGTGGCCCGACACGCACTTGGCCGGTTTTTTTTATTATAGAATATAATATAGAATAGAATAGAATAGAATAGAAATGTTTTTTATTCAAATAAACTTTTACAAGTACTTTTGAATCGTCAATGAGTCTACCACTGGTTCGGAATGCCGTTCCTGCCGAGAAGAACCAGCAAGAAACTCGGCAGTTGCTCTTTTCAAAATACTTTTACAATATACTTCACAGATATTCTATGTATGCAGAGTTTCCACAATGAGGGAAAGGTCCACAAAAGCATACGTTATAATAATTATTTCTATTTATAATTATACGCATACGCATATTTCTAATTATAATTCAACACATGTCAAGACGGGCAGACAGAAAGTAGCCCCATTGCCGCTGGTGGCACCCGTTCACGAGCATGACGCATGACCCAGCCATTGCTTCGCTCAACCATATTTTAGGGAACGCAACAACCCGCATCACACGACACCACCGCAGAAATGTTAAAGAGAGTGTGACATACTTAGGCTACCCATCTTACACTAGCGGCACGCTATGATGGCCGGTTTGACGTTTGTCCGCTCATGAAGTTCCGTATTAATTGATAACGACTTTGAAGGAAATAATTGTATTACTTTATTGACGATAGTGATGTGCAGAGATTCATAAATTTTATCGAATGTAGTTTTAGGTTTAGGACTCAAAATTTATTTATTAAATTGATTTCTAAAATGTATACAAGTGTAGAAAAATCAGTTTGCACCATTTAAGGGGTGAATGTACTTGTGAATATGAACAATTTTCACTATGTGGACAAACCTCTGAAATCGCAAAAAAATATCAGCTGTTTCATACAAAAGGTAAAATTTTTATTTTTATATGATATATACCACAACTCGGCATTTGGTTTTCTAAATTGAAAATTTTTAAAAATGGAATCTAATACGATCGTCACATAGGATCGCTGGCTAGCACAACTACTACCTCCGGCAAACTCGCGTCAATGCTCAATGCAAAACAAAGCAGTTTCGAATTGACGTTGCTTCGAAAAGTATATCGTCGCATGGCTTCGTAAAAATGGCGTAGATGCAAACATGAATATGTTAAAAGCGGAATTAGTACGTCTTTTAAAAGAAAACAAACCAACCAAGATCCGATACGTCATTGACGAAATAGCATTAGAACATGGGCACAGAGTTATACGGTTACCGCCTTACCATTGTGAGTATAATGCGATTGAGTTGGTGTGGGCTCAAATTAAGGGATATGCTGCAAGACACAATACAGAACCCCCATTTACCACAAAAAAAATGCTAAAATTATTAGAAGAAGCTTGTGAACATGTGACTAAAGGAGACTGGGAAAAGGTTGTGAATAGAACTGTTAAATTAATAAGGGAAGATTATGGAAGAGATGTGAAAATAGATAATATTATAGAAAACGAACATATAATTATTAATGTAGGTGATGATAGCAGTGACGACAGTGAAAATAGTAGTATGGACGAATCTGATTAATTATGGCCTTTTGTGGCACCTTTTTTGGTATCTTTTGTATTCATATGTTTCTTGTGTGCATATAAAGTATGTATATTCATTTTCATTCAAATATTCAGTTCGTTCAAATAAATTAAATAAACATATACATTTTTGTTTTATTAAACCTATTTAATCAGGTACAAAAACAAAACTTAATTGTTTTTTGTTCGAGAATAAATTGACATTCCACATCACTATTGTAATGTGTCAAACCGGCCATCATAGCGTGCCGCTAGTGTAAGGCATCGAATTGAAACTAATATTCAAATACTCATTTTAAAATATGACTTGTACACAAATAAAGTGGAAACTCTGAATATAATAGAATTATTTTGATATACAATTATACAGGTTAATCATTACCTACTGTCTCATGAATCGCTGGAACGAACTACATCCACGCTTTTTTGTCATTTATATAGTCTTCAATCGTATAATATGCTTTTTTCATGAGCGTAGTTTTAATCGATTTCTTAAACTTGTGTAAAGGCAAGTCCAAGATCGACTGTGGAATTTTATTATAGAACGTCACGCCCATTCCCACAAATGTCTTTCGGACCCTCTTGAGGCGCAGTCGAGGAATCACGAGCCTATTTGGATCTCTAACCTGCCTATCTCGTAATTCACCCTTTTTTTTGTAATTCACAATGTTTTGTCTGACAAATATTATATTGTTATAAATATATTGTGAAGCTACTGTAAGAATGCCTATTTCTTTAAATTTTTCTCGAAGCGAATCCCGCGGCTTTAAATTATAGATTGCGCGAATCGCCACCGCTCTTCTGCAATACAAAAATTTTTCCAATATCGGCCGCTTTACCCCATACTAAGATTCCGTATGACATAATACTATGGAAATATACAAAATAAACAATTTTTGCAGTTTCTATGTCAGTTATCTGTCGAATCTTCCTAACAGCGTAAGCAGCAGAGCTGAGCTTGCCAGCAAGTACTGCTATATGGGTGCCCCATTGCAGCTTTGAGTCCAGGGTTAATCCCAAGAACACTGTGGAGTCCTCTGTTTTCAAGGATTCATTACTTATCTTTAAATTTTTACTGACAGTTCTGGTGTTAGGCAATAAAAACTCAACACACTTTGTTTTTTTAGCATTTAAAAGTAGATTATTTGCCGTAAACCATTCAGAAACTTGAGATAATGCATTATTTACATCGTCAAAATTGTCTTTTTTCCTATCGACTTTGAAAATCAAAGACGTATCATCAGCAAATAGTACAATATCGCAAGTATTTTGGACAAAATATGGTAAATCGTTTATGTAAATCAAAAACATGAATGGACCTAGAATAGAACCCTGGGGTACACCCATTACTGAGGCTGATCCGGATGATTTTACATCATTGACACACACTCTTTGAACACGATCCCTTAGATAAGACGCAATGAGGCTAAGTGCAATATCTTTAATACCATAGTGGCTCAGTTTAAGTAAGAGGGTCTTGTGATCAACGCAGTCGAAGGCTTTTGATAAATCACAAAAAATACCAATGGCATTCTGTGAGTTATTCCATGCATCGAAAATGTGTTGTAACAGCGTTGCGGCTGCATCGGTTGTTGATCGACCCTTAGTAAAACCGTACTGCTCAGGGTGAAGAAGTTTATTTAAGTTAAAGTGTAGAAGCAGTTGGTTGAACATTATTTTTTCGAAAATCTTGCTGAGAGTTGGCAAAATTGAAATTGGCCTGTAGTTATTCGGGTCAAATTTGCTTCCCGATTTATAAAGAGGTATTAATTTGCTACATTTCATTAGGTCTGGAAAAGATCCAGTATCTACAGATTTATTAAAAATTAAAGCAAGATAAGGCGCAATAATATCAATGATATTGTGAATTAATTTAACTGATATTCCCCATAGATCTCCTGTTTTTTTATTTTGCAATGATTTAAATGTTTTGATAATATCATATGGGGTAACGTGTTCAAACCTAAATAGTTTATTGCACTCAGAGACATTGCTTCTTAGAAGATTACAGGCTTCTGTTGGCGAGGAATTTAGAGAACTGGTCGTGGTTACTGGTATATTTTTGAAAAAGTTCTCAAATGTATTTGCAATTTCTATATCGGAGTCAATTACAAGGTTATTAAGTTTAAGCTCCAGTTTATTATAATGCATCTTGTTCTTACCCATTTCATCACCAATAATGTCCCATACTGCTTTTATTTTATTATCTGAATTGACAATTTTTTGTTTTATGTGAAGTGACTTTGCTTGTATGCACACGTTTCTAAACAATTTGGAGTAATTTCTTACATATTCTATAAACGCGGGGGTATAATTATATCGTTTTTCTGCATACAAGTCAAACAGCTTATTTCTACTTTTATAGATGCCAACAGTTGCCCAATCACTAAATTTTAAATTTTTAAATAATCTTTTTTCTATTACCTTAAAGATAGAGTTAAATTGAGAGTTTAAAAGATCAAAAAACTCACTATAAATTTCATCCGGACCACCCTGTGCAATATCAAGCGTCGGCAATGCAGCTGCGATATTTTGTTTAAATTGCCTTACTTTTTTTGTGGTAACTGGCCTATATTTTACTACTTTTGTTGTATTCTGCTCACTGCTCGGAATAGATATCATTAATTGTCCGCAATGATCAGATCTTAAATAAGTGATAATCGATTTTTGGATAATTTTACAATCACAGAAGATGTTATCAATACAAGTAGCTGAATTAGCAGTTATTCTCGTAGGTTCAACAAAAACATTTTCCAGGTTAAAACTTTTAAACAAATTAAGTAATCTACCTGTAAAAGGCGTGTGTTGCAGGATATCTATGTTGAAATCTCCACAGATTACTATTTTTTTTGATGTCCTACATAGCCGCCCTAAGGCGTCCTCCATGACCTTCTCAAAATGAACAAAATCGCCCGAGGGGGGTCGGTACACGCAGACTATAATATATCGGTCCAGCTCAACACAAGACAGCTCAATAATGCGTTCCATAGAAAGACTAACAATGTCTTTTCGCTCTTTGCAATTAATATTATTGCGCATTATTATCAAAGAACCCCCGCGTATAGCAGTCTTTCTGGAGAACACACTTGACAGTAAATAACTATCAAAATGCATAACTAACTGATGAGAGTTGAGCCAATGTTCAGTGAGACATAAAATGTCAATATTAAACTCTTTAATAAATAACTCAATCTCATGCTCTTTGCCAGGTAAGCCCTGTATATTTTGGTGTACAAGATTAATTATACATTGCTTATCTGTTGTCTTATTATTTAGTTTAAAATTTTATCACAGGAATTTTTCCTGTTAGAATCTGATGTCAAAAAATCTGAATTAGTACTACTACTAATTATGTCTATATCACTTGTACAACATGTACCTTTGTCGATTGAATTTGAGTCATTACAATTTGAAGTCAAAATACTTGAATTAGTTTTATTACTAACTAAGTCAATATTATATGTACAACATGTACCAGAGCTATTCAAGCTAAAAATAGCTGAATTTTGTATATTGTATGCTACTAATGTAGCAATTTGTTTTTTAAAACTAGAGGGTAGATACATAGTATCTCTTGTCAGTTTAAATTTTTTTACAAATTTATTTGTGTTAAAAAAGTGGAAATAGTCTCTATGACCATAAGTTAAATTATGTATTAACATGTTTAGCTTATAAATATGATTATTTTGTGCAGAGGTCAGTGTGTTTGAGTAGGGAAAAGCACATAGTATAAACTTACAACCTGTCCTTTTTTGTATATTTAATAAATATTCAAAACTTCTTATTACATCTTTTTTAAGAATTTTCAAACTGTCCCCTATCAACAAGACAACTGTACTATGTTCATTTAAGTCAGATTCTTTAATATTTTCAATTATGTAGTTATATGAAGCCCCCGGGTTACATATGTTGAGGACCTGTTGGTGTAATTTATTACTAAGTAAATATCCGAAGTCTTTTCCCATCTCATCGGAAACAACAAATGTTTTTCGCTGTGAATTATATAATGAAGTATTATTTTGTTGGTTCCTGCACTGACCATCTGCGGGCACAACTAAGGGTGTATTATTTGAGCACTGGCATTTATTTACCAGGGAGTCAAAACGATCCATGTTATAGTTACTTATGGCTAAGAGTTCATCAGCAACCAGTATTTGCTCGCCAATCTGTTTTTGTGACAGCTCATACTTATGCGATACACTTTTCAAGGTATTTTCCAATTTCAAAATTTCACTATTAAGGCATTGGACGTCAGACTCATATTGTTGTCTAATTTCTTGTATTGAAGAACAATATGTATTTAATTTATTTAATAATTCAGAGCGTTCTTTCCTTAGTATAATATTCTGACTACTTGCCTTCTGTGTTTTAATTAATTTTTTTGTTTTTGTAATTAATTTGCCAATTTTAATGTATTTTTTTAATTTTTTGTAACTAGTAAATCTAATGTGTTCTGATTGCAGCTTTTTGCTAACACAGGGGCTGTCACAAGTCAGATCAATGGTCACCACTGGTGCTGTAGAGTGTGAAGGGAGCAGTTCATTATATAATTTATTTGTTTGCTGAATTTCATAATTATTCAATTGTGACTGAAGGTCATCAATTGTTTTTTGTGATCTGCTCAATTCATGCTCCAACACAGTAATTCTTCCCAGAGCTTCCTCATAAGTCTGTATGCACTGATTAAATGAGCCGACTGCCTCCTGAAGTTGGTCACGTTCCGCTAGCACCAGATTGTGAGCACTGTTCAGGCTGGCCAACTCGGTCTTCAATTGAGAATTTCTGGCAATAATTTCTTGTATCTCATTCTCATTGTCTTCTTGTTCCTTCAATAGTTGCTTGTTCAGTTGTTTTACCAATTTCAACTCATGTAGGGCATTTTTTAGTTGTTGCATATGTAGGTATATAAGCCATGATGCTTTTCACTAATATTTTCCTCTTCTTCCGATAGGTATAAGCGGAAAGCTTGTGTTAGGAGTAGGTACGAAAATAATACAACGGGTGGGGATCGAACCTGTGGCCTTTTAGTTTTCAGTCCGCGCCTTAACCGTTGGGCTATTGAGATTTGAGGCTTAAACGCTCGCGAAGTTGGTAAGGCAGTGTTGGTAAATGGCAACCTAGTGGATTTGACTTCAGCTTCTTTTTCGGGGGGGTCTGAGTGTCGAATTTTTGGCACGCGCCCGCAACTTTTCACCTTTTAAGCAATTAAATATTTAACTGTGAAGGAATACATCGTAAGGTAGGTAAGTAGCTACAACTAGATTGCTGCGAATTCTCCATAAGCCTCAATAGCCCAACGGTTAGAGGTGCGGAGTGAAAACTGAAAGGTCGTAGGTACGAATCCCACCCGTTGCAGTATTGTCGTACCCACTCCTAACACAAGCTTTCCGCTTATTTGGAGGAGAGAGGAGAATATTAGTCAACTTCAACTTGACTGATATTCTTTAAAAAAAATGTAATCAAAGATGTGTGAAGTCTGCCAACCCGCACTTGGTCAGTGTGGTGACTGGTGGACTATCACTTGAACTCTTCTCGATCTAAGATACCTACCTGTGCCTAGAAATGGATCTGTGATGTGAAAGATTTTTATAATTTTCTATGCCATATTCGGCTGAAGGCCATCAGTTTACATATTATATCTAAATTTGAAGTAATTGCGTTCAGTAATTCAAAAGTTATAAGGCTCTGACAGATTGACGGACGGACGGACAAGTGCAAATTCACTCAAGTAGACTCAGAGACCTCGCTTCGCTCGGTCAATGATGCTAACTGATGAATGGATAATATGAGGAGCTTCTTTTCAAAACTTGACTATTCCACTTTTTGTGTTTTTTCACAATCTGAGAAAATAGTTTTTTAGGTATGCAACTATGTTTTAAAGCCGAAATTTTGATGCATTATTGTAGACAACAACAATAGTCATTATTTGGTTTGGTTTGGTAAGATTCAAAAATTAAGCAATAATATATTTTGAATAAATTCAAAATTTAAAATGGAATAATCTAGTTTTGACGCGGCTGATTGGAATAATCAAGTTTTGTCAATTGACAATGACTGACACTTGACAGTATCTAAACTGTCAAACAAACGCTCTACGCGTACCTACACGAGTGTTGTGCAATCGTTCAAAAACAAAAATTTCAGCTTGCCATAATAAAAAGTAAAGAACATATAGTTCTGACTGAAAAATGTAGGGATAAAACATGTTTTGTTGCAATTTAGATTAAAATAGTTAAATAACTTCTGGATTAATCATATTTTGTTTTAAAAATTTGTATTTGAAATGGGTAATGTCATTTTGACGTGGAATAATCTATTTTTGACGAAATCATGCCTTTTAGATTTTTTTTTCTGGTGTAATTATCAAGTTTTGGCCCAAATTTATTTTCGCGGAGTATAAATTTTAATGTTACCAACCAAAAAAAAAAAAAAAAATCACTTTTATCGAAAGTGGAATAGTCAAGTTTTGAAAAGAACCTCCTCATATGTGAGGGACAGTCAAGATAGGAGAGCCAAAAGCTAGTTTACTACGCATTTCCGCATTGCGTTCTTTTGTACAGATTTTATTTCTAAAAACTATTCTAGGTGCTAACAGCAGCGCACTGTTTCGAAGCCCATAACTTCTACTACAAAAGAAACCCTTCCGTCTTACGAATAGTGGCCGGTAACCTGCGCACCGACGTCACCCATTCAGGGGATACGGAGACCAATGCCATAAACCAGTGGAGGTCCATTAACAAGGTCATCCTCCACAGGAACTTTCATTTCCCGATAAACGACATTGCTCTTGTATTCTTGAACGCACCGCTAAACTTTTCTGAGAACGTCGATTACGTTGTTACCGCATCGAGAAACACAGATTACGGACATGCCTGTATGTCGGCTGGTTTTGGGAGAATTGGGCACGATTTAAACAGCAGAATTTCGCCTATTTTACTGGTAGCAAGGATCAATACTTTGTCCAAATGGAAGTGTTCAATGATATGGGAAATGAATATGAACTCGTTCATTTGCACGGATTCCTCAGTATCGGATGTTTCTAGAGGCGATTCCGGTGGGCCATTAGTTTGCAAGGATACCTCGGATCCAGAGGAAAAACCTAATAGGGATTTGCTAGTCGGTGTTGTGAGCGGGAAGAATTTTGACAAAACATCGATTTATACAAGAGTTTCTGCGTATAAGGATTGGATATCAAGGAATGAGGGGGAAAAGGTGTCATTTGGATGTAGTTTTTTGTCGATTACACTCTTCATTTTAATATATCTGTTGTTTAATTTTAATTAGCTACTATACTAGCTGTTCTTCCCCGGTTTCGCACGGGTGGACTACAGCTTTGTACCTAATACTACCTTTAAAAAAATGCGTCAGTGTCGTGGAACACTCAATCGGAACCAAGTGCCTTTACAACCATTACCTTTTAGAATAAACGCCATCTCTCGCCACATATTAGAACCATATTAGTAAATTTTGCCGCAAATACTTTGTTCCGAAATTCTCTTCTATAAAACTTTGTTCCAAAAATTAGAAATAAGAACATGAGACATGATCTGAAGTCAGGATTCGAACCCCAGAATAAACGAAGCCAACAAGGGTCATGACGAAAAATTCTTACTTTTTTTTCGCGTAGCCTCCATCCGCCAAACCGCCCGAAAAGGAACTTCGTTCCAATAACTGTCGGTTTTCATTTATTTATTTTATTTTCGAAAAATAGATTCTCAGAATAAAATATTTTACGAGTTAGTTTTTCTATCAACAAAAAATAAAATGCTTCCAAACTGCAGTTTTGGAGCCAGCGTACAGAATAGAAACTGAAAGGTCAGCTCAAATAATAACACAGAACTTAAACATTTTCAACGATTTTATTATTTCATAATTTTTATATTGATTTATAAAATGTTTTTAAAACAGCATTTAAATGTCTTAATAAAATAAATTATTCGTAAAATACTTACATTTAGGCAATACCTACAATACAATTTGGTGCCCCTTCAATACCGGAAATCTGAATTCACAACAGGTGCGGGCAGCGGGCGCGTCCTCCTAGCGTTCCTGCCGCTCGGCATCCGCCTTTGATTAGGACACGTCTTCGCGCGTCTTCCTTCCAATTTCTTATAAATCTTAAGGGTTAGGCTGAAACTAGACGGTGCCTTGTTCATCATTCATTTTTGCGAATATTTTTTTGCGAAAATGAACCCTAAGGCTCTTTGCCCTAAAGGCGAATTTAGACGGATGGCTCGCCGATGACCCTCGAAAATGAAAGCAAAAATCTCGAAAAATTAATCGTAGAAAATTCACCCTTAGGGCGAATTAAGACGGTTCATTTTCGAAACGATGAACGAGGTGCCGTCTAATTAGGGCCTTAGTTCTACACGCCGACCGCTCCGTTGCCCACACCTGCTCGCACCTGGGCCGCGACTAAAAGCCCTATTTCACCATGGCCAATTTTAACCAACGAATAAATTTGACATTTTAACAGATACATTTCCAGTACAAATCTGTCAAAATGTCAACTTTATTCGTCGGTTAAAGTTTATATTGCGACAGTGAAATAGGCCCTAAAAGTATTGCTATCTTGATCACAATTTACCCCGCGGAAAAGTACAGCATTACTCTTAGACCTGACAATTCATGGATACGTCCAGCTGAAAAGGCATCAATACATTCTACTTATTACTATAAATATACATTACGTACTATTAATCGTTAATTCCTTATTATGAGGTTTATATTTCATATGTTTCGTCATAAGATTATGGAAAACTAGCTGATGCCCTCGACTTCTTCCGCGTGGATTTAGTTTTTCAAATCCTGCGGAGACTTTGGTTTTTCGGGATAAAAGTAGCTTATATGTCACTCTTCAGATACTTATGCCTATTCAAAATTTGATGTCGATCCGTAGCTCTCTTGCAGCGTGATTGAAGTACAAACCAACGAACACACTTTCCCATTTATAATGTTAGTAAGGCTAGTAAGGACTAGCTTTTAGTTTGTTGGTTTGTCTGTCAATCACGCAGCAACGGAGCAACGGATCGACGTGATTTTTTGCATGAGTATAGTTGAGAGCTTGAAGAGTTACACAGGCTACCTTTTATCCCGAAGAAACAGAAGGCTCCTGCGGGATTTTTAAAACCTATCTCCAAGCGAACAGTCACTGGCAAAAGCTAGTTTTTTTAATAAAAATTGCATGTAGATGTACAAAGGCTCACCACCCCTGACCTAGGTATGCTTATACAAGTAATGTAAGGTGAAGTGGTTTATAGACTTTTGACTATAACAAATACATGAATGTACACACATAAATGAATTCATCTGTAGATATTTCTGATTAAAGCCTCCTGTGAACTCGAGTTCCATACAAACGTAATTTTGCTTTAAATAAACTACTTATTGGATTTATATCGAACTTTGAATATAAAGTGAGATATGTCTAGGTCTAAAGTTAGATTTTATGTTTTTTGTGATTTTATTGTGAAGAAATAAAACAGAAGAAACAGAGTTGTCTTCGGTAAAGAAAGACTGAGAATTAAATTCTCACTACAATATATTTGCAAAGTTTGATAGACTTAATTAAAGCAAAACTACGTTTAATAATAATTAAAATAATAGAGGGCAAATATACAAAAAAATGCTAAATTAATACTTACTTATAAAACTTAAAAATACTTTAGTATGAAAAACATTTTAATTCATGATAGAACATAGGTTTTATCGAATAAAAAATAATTATTATAAGCAGTCACAGTATGGCAGATAGCAATCAATAAAATATATTATTATAAAAAATAATTGAATTCCTATTACACAGCACCAAACTAAATTGAAACCTAAATCTAATGCTCAGCTTTTTCTTGATCAGCTCATATGGTCGATCGAAGCAACGGCTGGATCATGCGTCATGCTCGTGAACGGGTTGGCCTACGTGAAATAAATAATTTTGAATTTTTTGAATTTTGAATCAGTGTAAAAAGGATAGGTAGTCTTATATTTATTAGACATTTCAATTTATTGAATTCCATGATATTTACAGAAAAATTAATATTCTTTGCTTTAATCCGCCAAGCAGAAGAAATTTTTAACATTCGACGCACGTTTCTCTCCGACACCGGAGCATCATCAGGAGATGTTGACTCCACAATTCGCAATTGCAAAGTAAAGTTGCCTCAGTTTACTTTACAGATAGTGTATAAGAGAATCAATAGAATATAAAATAACAGTATACATAAAAATTAAAAAGTTTTAGTCATATGGAAGCCTCCAGTTTTTGACTGTCCCAAGCATAATATTATGTTGGGTAAGTAACTATTTGCCGATCACTATTAATCGACCGAGCGAAGCGAAGGTCTTTGAGTCTACTTGAGTGAATTTGCACTTGTCCGTCCGTCCGTCCGTCCGTCCGTCCGTCCGTCTGTCAGAGCCTTATAACTTCTGAATTACTGAACGTAATTACTTCAATTTTAGATATAATATGTAAACCGATGGCCTCCAGCCGAAAATGGCTTAAAAAGTTATAAAAATCTTTATTTCAGGGGGGCTCTCATAGAAGCGAAAGCGAAGAAAAAAAATTTTTTTTGCTTTTCATAGGGTTACAGTACGTCATTTTAAAGATAATTTGGAACAGAGTACAAAAGTATTTTTTTTTTAATTTTTTTCCTAAAATTGACGAAATGGGGGGCTTTCAAAGTGGAGATTATATTTGACCTCACAACGGAATAACCATTGAGAGCTGGGGCTTGAAAGTTTTATAATTTTAGCGTAATATCATGTACTTGAACAACAAATACTAAAATTAGATAAATGTAATAAGGAAACTAAATTATTTAACTTTTAATGAGCAGCAACAACAGAACTTCACAATGATGTCAATAGATGGCGCTCTCATCTCATATAGCAAATGCAGCTTATATGTAACATAATATATTCAATTAAAATTATTATTTAGTCATTTAGCAAACATCAATAAAACTTCACGTTGCAGTTTGTTTTTACATGTTTTCTGATCGTGTCGACAGTTGACGCTGTGTACAAGTAATTTAATTTGAATGTTCCAAAAAACTATACCTAAGTTTGATTGAGGCCTTGAGGATTTCACTATAACAGTTCCCTAACATTTACGGGCTACATATGTTAAGTTAGTTGACACTTTTGTCAACTTTGTTATTACAAACCTCTACGGGACAACTAAAGGTGAAAATGACATATGGGATGTTAGGATTGTATCTAGGGGCTACCTACGTAAAGAGACTTCTACAAAGGGGATGATTTAGGTATGGTTGGTGAAAACGGGCATAATAATAATGTCAATTTTGATCGTCATGTATCTATTGAATGAATAAGTAATTATGGGAAACCGTTACCGCGAGGTCTCAGTTCGGGGCGAACCACTAGTTATTAACGTTTTGCTGTAACTTATACCAAAGTATAAAAGATATAGCACGATGAAGTAAAGATTGCATTAAACAAAAATTTTCCGTTAAATTAATGGATAACTTACGTCGCTACTTAAATAACTAAGAAATGTGTAAAAGCGGGCTTTAGGCGGTAATAATAAAACATTAATTTATAATCATATGACGTCATTCACACATGTTCTTTCATGTTTATATTATACAGTTTATTTTTTATTGGTTATGTAACAAACGGTCATACAGCCATTTAAAAACATTATTCGGTCAAGTTCATAATAAAGGACGATTCAAATATGACTCAAGGCGTCAAAACGCAGCGGCAATGCAATAAAGAAAATCGAAATGAGTAAGTTCATAATATTTCTATGTGCCACATTATACTTTTTATCTACTCCAACATCGAAAAGTTCCAATTTCGAATTTGACACCTGAATCGAAATGAACCCTCTTTCGGTTTTGCTTCTCATTTCGATGCAGCTCGTTGTATGGGAGCTGAATCGAAATGGTTATCTTCTTAAAATAGGATACCTAAAGCTAAGGCTCTGAGTTCTGGCACTTTTGTACCGTTCATATGACAGAGGCGCCACAGGCGGCTGGTGGCGGCTTACGGAGTTACTTTTTGTTGACAGAGGCGCCACAGGCGGCTGGTGGCGGCTTACGGAGTTACTTTTTGTTACTTTATTGAGCCTACGGCGTATTTTGTTAATGATTTTATTTTCCTTGTCGTAGATAAAATCTTGTATGCAACTGAACGTAATTAGTCATTTTAATTCTCGTACTATCCTATTTTGATACTCGGCAAGCCTCGTATCAAAAACAGCACTCGAATTAAAATGACCCTCATTACGATGCAGTTGCATAAATAGCTATAATGATTCACTAATAATTTTTTTCGTGGATTTAATTCAAGCTAAATTTATTTACATAGGAATATAGTCACGTGGCGTCACACACGCCGACAAAAATTCTGCGTTGAAATACTCAACTCTAATGATATATTTCTCCGTCATATCTTGACAGATTTAATTTTTTTAGCACTGATATTATTAGTTTTGTTCTATATTTTATTGGTATACTAGCTGATGCCCGCGACTTTGTCCGCGTGGATTTAGTTTTTAAAGTCCCTCGGGAACTCCTTGATTTTCCGGGATAAAAAGTAGCCTAGATGTTGACCCGAGTAATAAGCTACCACAGTATAAAATTTTGTAGAAATCTGTGCGGTAGTTTTTACGTGAAAGAAGGACAAACAAACAGACAGACAAACAGACAAAAAAAATTTAGCTTCTGTTTTGATATTTGTATCTTGAACACAATTAGAAGCAAAAACCCTTTTTTGAATCTATTTCATGTACAGAATTGGTTTCGTTTCTGTTTTATTATATGTAGGTATAGATAAGTAGAACTCAATAATAGAAATCAATACTAATGAGATTTATCGCTCAGCGGAATGCTCAAAAGCCGCGGGAATTCCCAAATTTGAACTTTATTAGTCAAACTACATGTTTCAATTTCGGTTATTGCTTAGCTCCTGCGCTCCAACGCCCTACGTTTAATTTGAATCGTACTTTAATTTGCTGTTAACGGTCGTGCTTTGAAAACAGAACATAATGTTCACTATACAGCTTTGTATAACAATTTTTGCCTTTATAAAAATTATTCGGTTAAATAACATCTTAAATTCCTTAAAGTTTCTCCATTCATTTCTTATACTCGTAACAATTAATTTTCAAATAATATTTATAATTTTTTTTAATTTCTCAAAATATTGTATCCACTGTCACAAAGACGGGCATACAACTAAGGAATGTAAGTTATTGAAGTAGTTATTTGTCCTGCAGTTGCACGTAATTGGCCGGGAAGAGCCCGTAAGCGCCTTTACATAGCCCTTGCCACCACCCTTCGTCGATCTGTAGGGAAAACACTAATATAAGACGTGGAACGACGAAAGCGTTTGTCTTTAGTAAGTCTACACTGCTGCGGTGATACAGCGTAGTGGTTATAGCTTCAGCCTCCATTTCGGGGGTCCGGGGTTTGAATCCTACGCACGTCTTAGGCGACGTTTTCGCACAGGCGAATCGCCGCGCGACGCGCGGTGCGTCGCTCGCTCGCTCTCTCTCGCCCCCATACCTTGGCAATATCGCGCGACGGCTCGCGCGACACGCCGAACCGCGCGCCGCGCGGCGATTCGCCTATGCGAAAACGTCGCCTGAGCCTTTCAGAGTTGTGCGAGGCTTAAGCAATTAATCATTTGCTTTGACAGTGAAGGAAAATATCGTGAGGAAACCTGCATACCTGCGAGTTCTTCACAGTGGTTTCAAAGGTGTGTGAAGTCTGTCAATTTTCACTTGGTCAGTGTTGTGGAGTAATCTCCTGAACTCAGCTCGTTCTGGGAGGAGACTCATACCCAGCATCGGGCCGATAATGGGTAAGATGATGAAGAGTCCAGTCTTACTCAGTGTGTACTGAAGTGGAGAGAGAAAACGAAGAGTAGCGGTTGTGGAGATGGTATGGTGGAGTTACTGAACAGAGCCTCATTGCGCCACCGCCGGACTTGGGCGCATTACTTCGCTCCGCAAACTCATCGTTAGATGTGTATCGTACTTTACACTGACCATAACGATGTTAGTGATGAGGTCGTCAGGGTCGAAGGAGATCTCGTCGGGCGCGGCCGCCTGGTAGTCGTAGAGCGCGCGCGCAGTATACCCGTCCTCGTCGTCCGCGTCCGCGTCCGCAGCCATCTCGCTCTCCCACCCCACGGGCGACACCACTATCGTGGGTTGGCGGGTTGTCTAACAAATGATGACTCACCATAACGATGTTAGTGATGAGGTCGTCAGGGTCGAAGGAGATCTCGTCGGGCGCGGCCGCCTGGTAGTCGTAGAGCGCGCGCGCAGTATACCCGTCCTCGTCGTCCGCGTCCGCGTCCGCAGCCATCTCGCTCTCCCACCCCACGGGCGACACCACTATCGTGGGTCGGCGGGTTGTCTAACAAATGATGACTCACCATAACGATGTTAGTGATGAGGTCGTCAGGGTCGAAGGAGATCTCGTCGGGCGCGGCCGCCTGGTAGTCGTAGAGCGCGCGCGCAGTATACCCGTCCTCGTCGTCCGCGTCCGCGTCCGCAGCCATCTCGCTCTCCCACCCCACGGGCGACACTACTATCGTGGGTTGGCGGGTTGTCTAACAAATGATGACTCACCATAACGATGTTAGTGATGAGGTCGTCAGGGTCGAAGGAGATCTCGTCGGGCGCGGCCGCCTGGTAGTCGTAGAGCGCGCGCGCAGTATACCCGTCCTCGTCGTCCGCGTCCGCGTCCGCAGCCATCTCGCTCTCCCACCCCACGGGCGACACCACTATCGTGGGTCGGCGGGTTGTCTAACAAATGATGACTCACCATAACGATGTTAGTGATGAGGTCGTCAGGGTCGAAGGAGATCTCGTCGGGCGCGGCCGCCTGGTAGTCGTAGAGCGCACGCGCAGTATACCCGTCCTCGTCGTCCGCGTCCGCGTCCGCAGCCATCTCGCTCTCCCACCCCACGGGCGACACCACTATCGTGGGTCGGCGGGTTGTCTAACAAATGATGACTCACCATAACGATGTTAGTGATGAGGTCGTCAGGGTCGAAGGAGATCTCGTCGGGCGCGGCCGCCTGGTAGTCGTAGAGCGCGCGCGCAGTATACCCGTCCTCGTCGTCCGCGTCCGCGTCCGCAGCCATCTCGCTCTCCCACCCCACGGGCGACACTACTATCGTGGGTTGGCGGGTTGTCTAACAAATGATGACTCACCATAACGATGTTAGTGATGAGGTCGTCAGGGTCGAAGGAGATCTCGTCGGGCGCGGCCGCCTGGTAGTCGTAGAGCGCGCGCGCAGTATACCCGTCCTCGTCGTCCGCGTCCGCGTCCGCAGCCATCTCGCTCTCCCACCCCACGGGCGACACCACTATCGTGGGTCGGCGGGTTGTCTAACAAATGATGACTCACCATAACGATGTTAGTGATGAGGTCGTCAGGGTCGAAGGAGATCTCGTCGGGCGCGGCCGCCTGGTAGTCGTAGAGCGCGCGCGCAGTATACCCGTCCTCGTCGTCCGCGTCCGCGTCCGCAGCCATCTCGCTCTCCCACCCCACGGGCGACACCACTATCGTGGGTCGGCGGGTTGTATAACAAATGATGACTCACCATAACGATGTTAGTGATGAGGTCGTCAGGGTCGAAGGAGATCTCGTCGGGCGCGGCCGCCTGGTAGTCGTAGAGCGCGCGCGCAGTATACCCGTCCTCGTCGTCCGCGTCCGCGTCCGCAGCCATCTCGCTCTCCCACCCCACGGGCGACACCACTATCGTGGGTCGGCGGGTTGTCTAACAAATGATGACTCACCATAACGATGTTAGTGATGAGGTCGTCAGGGTCGAAGGAGATCTCGTCGGGCGCGGCCGCCTGGTAGTCGTAGAGCGCGCGCGCAGTATACCCGTCCTCGTCGTCCGCGTCCGCGTCCGCAGCCATCTCGCTCTCCCACCCCACGGGCGACACCACTATCGTGGGTCGGCGGGTTGTATAACAAATGATGACTCACCATAACGATGTTAGTGATGAGGTCGTCAGGGTCGAAGGAGATCTCGTCGGGCGCGGCCGCCTGGTAGTCGTAGAGCGCGCGCGCAGTATACCCGTCCTCGTCGTCCGCGTCCGCGTCCGCAGCCATCTCGCTCTCCCACCCCACGGGCGACACCACTATCGTGGGTCGGCGGGTTGTATAACAAATGATGACTCACCATAACGATGTTAGTGATGAGGTCGTCAGGGTCGAAGGAGATCTCGTCGGGCGCGGCCGCCTGGTAGTCGTAGAGCGCGCGCGCAGTATACCCGTCCTCGTCGTCCGCGTCCGCGTCCGCAGCCATCTCGCTCTCCCACCCCACGGGCGACACTACTATCGTGGGTTGGCGGGTTGTCTAACAAATGATGACTCACCATAACGATGTTAGTGATGAGGTCGTCAGGGTCGAAGGAGATCTCGTCGGGCGCGGCCGCCTGGTAGTCGTAGAGCGCGCGCGCAGTATACCCGTCCTCGTCGTCCGCGTCCGCGTCCGCAGCCATCTCGCTCTCCCACCCCACGGGCGACACTACTATCGTGGGTTGGCGGGTTGTCTAACAAATGATGACTCACCATAACGATGTTAGTGATGAGGTCGTCAGGGTCGAAGGAGATCTCGTCGGGCGCGGCCGCCTGGTAGTCGTAGAGCGCGCGCGCAGTATACCCGTCCTCGTCGTCCGCGTCCGCGTCCGCAGCCATCTCGCTCTCCCACCCCACGGGCGACACTACTATCGTGGGTTGGCGGGTTGTCTAACAAATGATGACTCACCATAACGATGTTAGTGATGAGGTCGTCAGGGTCGAAGGAGATCTCGTCGGGCGCGGCCGCCTGGTAGTCGTAGAGCGCGCGCGCAGTATACCCGTCCTCGTCGTCCGCGTCCGCGTCCGCAGCCATCTCGCTCTCCCACCCCACGGGCGACACTACTATCGTGGGTTGGCGGGTTGTCTAACAAATGATGACTCACCATAACGATGTTAGTGATGAGGTCGTCAGGGTCGAAGGAGATCTCGTCGGGCGCGGCCGCCTGGTAGTCGTAGAGCGCGCGCGCAGTATACCCGTCCTCGTCGTCCGCGTCCGCGTCCGCAGCCATCTCGCTCTCCCACCCCACGGGCGACACTACTATCGTGGGTTGGCGGGTTGTCTAACAAATGATGACTCACCATAACGATGTTAGTGATGAGGTCGTCAGGGTCGAAGGAGATCTCGTCGGGCGCGGCCGCCTGGTAGTCGTAGAGCGCGCGCGCAGTATACCCGTCCTCGTCGTCCGCGTCCGCGTCCGCAGCCATCTCGCTCTCCCACCCCACGGGCGACACCACTATCGTGGGTTGGCGGGTTATCTAAAACAACAGATCTCTATATAAGTTAAATTTATTTAAGTGAAAAACTTCTTTAGGCGCATTGAGCACTATTTGAGTGAGCAAAAAATATGGATTTCGCGTCATCGACACCTTCACAATCGTCACCTGGAGATTTCAGTAAGCCTTCGACATTTTAGAAGTTCCCAAGCAACCTCTTACAGCGCAGTCGGCAAGTAGGTGCTTCTATGCAGGTTCGAATCTCACTCACAAAATCATGATTTTTAATTTTATTAGCAAATCTAGTTTCAACTTCCATCGGCAGGCCCTATGACTGCAAATTTTTTTAACTCTATTTATACTAGTGGTTCGCCCCGAACTGAGACCTCGCGGTATCCCATAATTCCCATAAGGTAGTTTTAACTATTATTATATTGTAATTAAAACGCGCCGAATCTGATGACGTCAATCGTCATCTGCTTTCGTGGATGGGATGCATATTTACAATATTAAAGACAGCGCCATCTAGTAACAGTATAGTGAAGTTTTGTTAAAAACATTGATGCCCATTAAAACTCAAATAATTTCGTTTCTTTATAATATTTATCTAATCTTAGTATTTGTTGTTCAAGTACAGAATATAACTCAAATTATGTGTAAGTTTCAAGTTTTAAAACAAAGTGGTTTTAGAAATCTAGCCTCAAATACAATCTCCACTTTGAAAGCCCCCCATTTCGTATGGGAGCCCCCCTGAAATAAAGATTTTTATAACTTTTTAAGCCATTTTCGGCTGGAGGCCATCGGTTTACATATCATATCTAAAATTGAAGTAATTACGTTCAGTAATTCAGAAGTTATAAGGCTGTGACAGACGGACGGACGGACAAGTGCAAATCGCTCTAGTAAACTCAGAGACCTTCGCTTCGCTCGGTCGACTATGCGGGAGATATTGCGTTTATTATGTGCTACACTTGTGCACTGTAATATCTCCTGCACAGATGCACTCTTTATTCCCTCACTCTCATAGTGAGATGGGCGGAAATCAGACACAACCGCAGAGAGATCAGGTGTCCCCTGAAGGTTCGTGAAAACGAAATTGACAGAAAGTGACATCTAACTTAGCTGAGTAACTTAGTTTCTAGGTGTAGGTAGTCCGTAAAAGTTAGGGAATGTTGCTGAAAACGGGCATGACTATTACTTACTTCCTCTTTTTCTTCTTTACTGTTCACCTTCTCCAATTCTTCCTTGCCTTCTCCAACCAACGTGACGTCAGGCAAGATGATCTGCTTCACTTCCTGTACGGGACTCTTTGGCACCTCCATCGTAGACGCCACTACCTCCGCCCGCTCTTCAGTCTTTTTGATTGTGTCTGTATGTGTGATTGTAGGTGTGTTTGTGATTGTGCTCTTAGGTGTGTCTGTGTGTGTTTCCTCGGTTTTGGGTTGTGTGGGTTGTTCTTCTTTGGTGGATACTTTTTCTTTCGCTAAACGCTCTTTTTCCTGTAAGAGGTGTCCATTGTTCATGTACTTGCACGAGATTTTTACAATAGAATAGAATAGAAATAGAATTGAAATGTTTTTTATTCAAATAAACTTTTTTACAAGTGCTTTTGAATGGTCGATGAGTCTACCACTGGTTCGGAATGCCCTTCCTGCCGAGAAGAACCAGCAAGAAACTCGGCGGTTGCTCTTTTCAAAACAAGTTTACAATTATTAGAAGTCTTATGAATCGCTGGAACGAATTATATCCACGCTTTTTTATCATTTATATAGTCTTCAATTCATCAATCATCTATATAAATAAAAATGAATGTTGGTAAGCGCATAACTCAAGAATGGATGGACCAATTTGGTTAATTTATTTTTTTGTATGTTCCTTAAGGTCCACGGAAGGTTTTAATAAAAAAAAAAACAAAAAAAAATTAATTTTTACAGAACGGAGTCTGTCCGGGTAGCTAGTTGAAAATATATTAGAATGTGCGATAGAGAGGAATGCAAAATGTAATAGTCCGCTGAAATAATTTTTTAATAGTTGCAATTTTTGGGAACTACAGGAAAGAGTACAAATCTTTGTCTCACTTTTTCCGACAGACTTTTGTCAAGTTGTTGTCGTTCTTGCCTTATCCTTTGTACAGATTGCTGAGCTTCCTGGAACAAAATAATTAACATATTATTGTTGACTGACTCCCTGATGCTCAGGTAATGTATACAACGTGTTTATGACGAATTCCCATAACTTAGAGGTATTGAACAGACCACTTATAAGAATCGAACTGCATAAGAAATATTTATTTAATTTAAAAAAAAAACAGTTTTCATACAAAGTAATTCAAATATTTCCGACTATCCATGTTAAGACAACGTCGCATTTTAAAACATAAATTATGAATGGTCTTAATTTTACTAATCAATGAACGCTGTCCCTTCTTTGATAAAATCTATGATTAGGCAGTGTTTGTACGGTCAGCAAAAACATTAAGTTTGGCAGCGTCGCAAAAACAAGGATGCGGCATATAGGAAACAATTTTAAATTATTCTCTGAAAATATCCATTTTAGAACACATGTTCCTTAGCCATTTTTGATTACATTTCGTTAAGGAATCTAAACCTTATGTTACAAATTGCGAAAAATCAAATTAAATTTGAATTTCGCGGGCAGACCCGTGTCATCATCATCATCGTTAGCAACCCATCAACGGCTCACTACTGAGCGCAGGTCTCCTCTCAGAGAAGGGTTATAGGCCATAGTCCACCACGCTGGCCCAATGCGAATTGGCGGACTTCACACACCTTCAAGAACATTATGAAGAACTCTCAGGTGTGCAGGTTTCCTCACGATGTTTTCCTTCACCGTTGAAGCAAGTGATATTTAATTGCTTAAACGCACTTGACTCCGAAAAGTCAGAGGTGCGTACCCGGGATCGAACCTGTGACCCCCCGAATAGGAGACCACAGTCCTAACCACGAGGCTATCACTGCTTCAGACCCGTGTAATCAACCTTAACTAAGATTATAGAGTCATACCTGTTCCTTTTCCTTGGCCATGTTCTCGAACTTGGCGCGGATGGAGGAGGGCTTGGCGCCGCCGATGTCGGGCTTGTGCTTGGTGTAGGCGGTGCCGACCTTGCCCACCTCGTCGAACCTGTGCGCGCACTTGTCCACCCTGTCCGTTTCTATGCCGAACTAAGATTATAAAGCCATACCTGTTCCTTCTCCTTGGCCATGTTCTCGAACTTGGCGCGGATGGAGGAGGGCTTGGCGCCGCCGATGTCGGGCTTGTGCTTGGTGTAGGCGGTGCCGACCTTGCCCACCTCGTCGAACCTGTGCGCGCACTTGTCCACCCTGTCCGTTTCTATGCCGAACTAAGATTATAAAGCCATACCTGTTCCTTTTCCTTGGCCATGTTCTCGAACTTGGCGCGGATGGAGGAGGGCTTGGCGCCGCCGATGTCGGGCTTGTGCTTGGTGTAGGCGGTGCCGACCTTGCCCACCTCGTCGAACCTGTGCGCGCACTTGTCCACCCTGTCCGTTTCTATGCCGAACTAAGATTATAAAGCCATACCTGTTCCTTTTCCTTGGCCATGTTCTCGAACTTGGCGCGGATGGAGGAGGGCTTGGCGCCGCCGATGTCGGGCTTGTGCTTGGTGTAGGCGGTGCCGACCTTGCCCACCTCGTCGAACCTGTGCGCGCACTTGTCCACCCTGTCCGTTTCTATGCCGAACTAAGATTATAAAGCCATACCTGTTCCTTCTCCTTGGCCATGTTCTCGAACTTGGCGCGGATGGAGGAGGGCTTGGCGCCGCCGATGTCGGGCTTGTGCTTGGTGTAGGCGGTGCCGACCTTGCCCACCTCGTCGAACCTGTGCGCGCACTTGTCCACCCTGTCCGTTTCTATGCCGAACTAAGATTATAAAGCCATACCTGTTCCTTTTCCTTGGCCATGTTCTCGAACTTGGCGCGGATGGAGGAGGGCTTGGCGCCGCCGATGTCGGGCTTGTGCTTGGTGTAGGCGGTGCCGACCTTGCCCACCTCGTCGAACCTGTGCGCGCACTTGTCCACCCTGTCCGTTTCTATGCCGAACTAAGATTATAAAGCCATACCTGTTCCTTCTCCTTGGCCATGTTCTCGAACTTGGCGCGGATGGAGGAGGGCTTGGCGCCGCCGATGTCGGGCTTGTGCTTGGTGTAGGCGGTGCCGACCTTGCCCACCTCGTCGAACCTGTGCGCGCACTTGTCCACCCTGTCCGTTTCTTTGCCGAACTAAGATTATAAAGCCATACCTGTTCCTTTTCCTTGGCCATGTTCTCGAACTTGGCGCGGATGGAGGAGGGCTTGGCGCCGCCGATGTCGGGCTTGTGCTTGGTGTAGGCGGTGCCGACCTTGCCCACCTCGTCGAACCTGTGCGCGCACTTGTCCACCCTGTCCGTTTCTATGCCGAACTAAGATTATAAAGCCATACCTGTTCCTTTTCCTTGGCCATGTTCTCGAACTTGGCGCGGATGGAGGAGGGCTTGGCGCCGCCGATGTCGGGCTTGTGCTTGGTGTAGGCGGTGCCGACCTTGCCCACCTCGTCGAACCTGTGCGCGCACTTGTCCACCCTGTCCGTTTCTATGCCGAACTTGCCGCCGAAACCCTGGAGAAATAAAGCTTTATTGACGTGAAACATCTATAGCGGCGGGTCAGACCGACTAGGACTGTTGGCGGTTATATTATGTATGTAGTAGTATGTATGTAAGTAGTACGACACAGTGTTGTTTACTACGGTACACGTAACCTGTCTTACTTGAGGTGGATTATACGGGTCTGCCCGCGAAATTCAAATTTAATTTGGTTTTTCGCAATTTGTAAAGTGATACGACAAAATAGGCTTATGACATTCTAATTGCGCCAATAGCAGTATCATCTTCACAGGGTTATATAAAAATCTTTACTTGAAAGTGTCAAAAAAAAGTTTAAGAAATTAGTCAGACTAACGACTAATTTGTGAGTAACTCATGTCCAACTCGATATTTTGAGAAAGAAAACTTTAAGAAATTCGTCAGAATATCGGTTGGACGTGAGTTATTAGTTTACAAATTGCGAAAAACCAAATTAAAAGACATGTCCCAGTTTAGTATGGAGAGTGGTTTTTTATTCTGAGTGTCCATTAACCAGAACCAAACTGCAATCACGTGAAAGAGAAAAAAAAAATTAAACGCCATAAAAATAATAATTTTAGAGTCCTCGGTTTTTTTTAAATTAATTATGAAAAATGTCGTTTGTAGAAAATATTTTTCAATGGATGGTAACACTAAAAAACTTTTATAATCTATAGAACTATCAAATCTGGCACCGGTTACTGTCACGTAATGTCATTTTGAACCAAATAATGTAATTTTGAACCATGGAACTAGGAATCACAGACCAGGAACTAGGAATTACGACTTTTAAACTGCTTATGTTCAAAAAAATTCCTTGTTCCTGACAATCACCTGACATTGACAACTTACTTAGAATAATATTTTTAGTTTTTTACCGGTGTATAAATCACATGGAACTAGGAATCACGACAAATCACAAGCAAAAAATGAGTCAAAACAAAAAAAAAAATTTTATTATCGGAGGCTGTTAAAAATCTGTAAATTATTTTGATAGAAGTCTTTTGGGATCTCTATCCAACTACATTAAAATCATCCTTGTTAATTAAATTCAAATTTAAAAAACCAATTTTGGACAACTCCTTTGAATTTCGCGGGCAGACCCGTATAATCCATCTTAAAAGAAATAATTTTAACAAAATATGTACGATAGTGATAGTTTTGAAAGCGAAAGTGAGCAGCCTCTTGCAAAGAAAGCAAATTATAATTACAGTGTGCATTTATGTGTGTACTAAGCTCAATATTACCTGTACAAAATAATTTCTATGTTTCACATCTGCCGGGAGTCCCGCGACGGCTCACAATTTTTTTTATTTATTTATTATTCTTCTTCTTTATCAAACGATATACGTCCACTGCTGAACAAAGGTCTCCTGCAAGGACTTCCACAAGCTTCGGTCTTGCGCCGCCTGAATCCAGAAGCTCCCTGCGACTCGTCTGATGTTGTCGGTTCACCTAGTACGCAATGCTACGGTAATTATTATTCTTACTAATATATAATGCGAGTGTTTTGGTTGGGTTTTCCTTCAATCACGCAGCAACGGAGCAACGATCGAGGTTAGGTTAATTAGTTAGGTTACTTTTTATTCCGGAAAAACAGAGGGCGGGCAAAAGCTAGTTTTATTTGTGTACCTTTTTATGGTCAACTTGGCTGGCATGCGCGGGAGTTTTCTCCTGGTGGTCCCACCCCACCGCCGACGCGTCCTGTCTGTCTGTCTGTACGCCGAACTTACCCCCGAAACCCTCTTTGTAATCTGTAAAGAAATACCTCAATTTAACCATCCATATTCAAGAAAACACGAATTGCCTAAGTCCCTAATAGGGACTTTACATAGCGACAAAGATTTCAAATCAGACCCATATAATATCTAACTGAAAGATGTCGTGAAAAAATCGGTCGTCCATAAGTATGCAGGGTGGTATGGTATCTGTACAATGCTAACTAGGGATTCAATATGTGGTAGTAAGTCACTCAGCTTTAGAACATTCCAACATTGATCTTTTCCTGACTTTAACAGTGTTTCGTGGTGATAAGTCACTAATCTTTAGAATATTTTATCGATCTTTTCCTGACTATAACATTGTTTTTTTTTATTAATTACAACATGGAGCCGTCTATGAAATCTATCTTAATTTTAAAAACAACAAATGATGTGTTTAACACAATACAGCAATGTACATTTATACTTCCAAGCACACGCGATCAGCTCATTTTAACAAAAGTTCAAAGCAGCTGACTCAGTCTAAGTTCGTACATCAATGTACAAACCGTCACGCTTGCGACGCGCAGTAGGTATCAGCGATCATTAATCGCAGAGCGTGGTGATCGCATTGTTCGCAATACATTGCTTGCCGCGCCAAACCCACGAGTGGTCCTGTGAAGGGTGCTTCTCTATGTACAATGTACACTGTTCTGACGCTACCGTACCTGTCTGCGAGTGGTGCGTGTGGTGCGCCTCGTGGTGGTCCCAGCCGGCGGCGGACGCGTCCTGGCGGTCGGCCTGCACGCCGAACTTGCCCCCGAAACCCACCGAGTAGTCCTTCTGCGAAGGGTGCTTCTCTATTTGCTCCTTGTGTTCCCAGCCCGCAGCGCTCTGACCAACATAAATACTACAAATTATTACAGAAATTCTATAGTATAGTTATACAGCAGTGATAGCCTAGTGGTTACGACTGTGGCCTCCTATTCGGGGGGTCGCAGGTTCGATCCCAGGGAAGACCTGACTTTTCGAAATTAAGTGCGTTTAAGAAATTAAATATCACATACTTTAACGGTGAAGGAAAACATCGTGAGTAAACCTGCACACCTGAGAGTTCTCCACAATGTTCTCGAAGGTGTGTGAAGTCCGCCAATTCACATTGGGCCAGCTTGGTGGACTATGGCCTATAACGCTTCTCTGAGAGGAGACCTCGCTCAGTATAGTGAGCCGATGATGGGTTGATAATGATGATGATGATGATGATAATGATACAACAGTCAGTTATATGTTATAGAAATCCATGCAACTGGATCGAAACGGCAGTTCCAACTGAAACATTTATTATCGTGGCACCTACCCATGTAATACATCATAATTACGTCTTTAAACAACGAAATAAGCCTAAATTCAATATGTTATCAACTCTTTCAGGCTTCACGTCGAACTTACCCACAAAGCCTGCACAGCCTTACCTTATCAACCCTGTCGGTCTGCACGCCGAACTTCCCCCCGAAGCCCTTAGCGTAGTCGGACTGCGAGGCGTGCTTCTCCACCTTACCCACGTAGTCGTGGCCAACCGCGCTCGCGTCCATGCGATCGGTCTGCACGCCGAACTTACCCCCGAAACCTATAGATACAACATTTTATTTTTACTGAAACATAATTCAAAAAAATTCAAAATTATTTATTTCACGTAGGCCAACCTGTGGCTCTCATGACACGTCATGACTCTACCACCGGTTCGGAAAGCGGACTCTGCTGAGAAGAGCCGGCAGGAACCTCAGCAGTTGCTCTTTTCAAAATAATCATTTTACAATGTTTTTTATACTATCTTGTGGGCAGTTGGATGCCAAGCCGATTTATCCCATGCAACTTTGTTAGAATAGAATAGAATCGAATTTTTCCACATTAAGGGAAGTTCCAAAAATGCATACTATAATTCAATACATGTTAAGACGGGCAGAAAGAAAGTAGCCCTATTCCCGTCGATGGCACTCGTTCACGAGCATGACGCATGACCCAGCCGTTGCTGCTTCGCTCAACCATATTTGAGGGAACGTAACAACCATATTTGAGAGAACGTAACAACCATATTTGAGGGAACGTAACAACCATATTTGAGGGAACGTAACAACCCGCACCACACGACACCACCACAGAAATGCTTAGAGAGTGTGACATACTTAGGCTACCCATGTTAATGCATCGAACTGAATCCTAATATTCAAATACTCATTTTAAGATCCCATGCAACTTTGTCATTAAGAAAGTCATTAACTTTGCAATAACCGCGGCTCAATAAGTGAGTTTTAAGTCCATACATTTTTTTTATTGTTGCTAGGTAACTAAAAAGATAGATTGAATATAGGAACCGACCATAAGTGGCCCTGTAGTGTAAATGTCCACCGAATATATTCGCCGAGCGTGAATTACAAAAAAAAAGGATGATTTACACGATAGGCAGGTTAGAGATCCAAACAGGCTCGTGATTCCTCGACTGATCCTCAAGAGGGTCCAAAAGACATTTGTGGGAATGGGCGTGACGTTTTATAATAAAATCGATCACAGTCGATCTTAGACTTGCCTTTACACAAGTTTAAGAAATCAGTTAAAAATAATCTCATGAAAAAAGCATATTATGCAATTGAAGACTATATAAATGATAAAAAAGCGTGGATATAATTCGTTCCAGCGATTCAAGAGACAGTAGGCGGTAATTAAACTGTATAACTATTATATTGAATTGTAAACTTGTTTTGAAAAGAGCAACTGCCGAGTTTCTTGCTGGTTCTTCTCGGCAGGAAGGGCATTCTGAACCAGTGGTAGACTCATCGACGATTCAAAAGCACTTTTAAAAAAGTTTATTTGAATAAAAAACATTTTTATTCTATTCTATTTGTGTTGGGTCAGTTATTATGTACCTCTTCACAGTGTAAGCAAGAGTTATTTATTATACCTTGTGCGTAATCCTTTTGCGAGACATGCTTCTCTGTTTTGCCGATGTAGTCATGCCCTATGGCGGATTTGTCCATTCTGTCCGATTGTACGCCGAATTTACCGCCATATCTGGAAACCAAATAATGGTGAATTGAGAATATCTTACTAATATTATAAATTAGCTGATGCCCGCGACTTCGTCGATTTAGTTTTTAAAATCCCTCGGGAACTCTTTGATTTTCCGGGATAAAATGATGCCTTAGATGTCACTCTCCAGGTAAGATTTTAACTCAAAATCGCTAAAAAGTGAGTTACAATGGTTTCCCTTGCAGGTGTCGATATGTAGACAAAGCTGTAAGGAAGCAGGTATCTTGAAAAGCGGCTGCACAAGATCTTCATCTTACTTATTTATCACCAGCGGACGCCCGCGACCTTATCCGCGGGGATTTAGTTTTTAAAATCCGTCGGGAACTCTTTAATATTCCGGTATTAAAAGTAGCTTTTGTCACTCTACAGATCCTCAACTATACCCATGCAAAAAATCACGTCGATCCGTAGCCCTTGCGGCGTGATTGAAGGACAAACAAACAAACACACTTTCGCATTTATAATATTAGTAAGGATGCGAAAGTGTGTTCGTTGTCCTTCAATGACTTGAGGTAGAGTCATGACTTGTCATAAGAGCCACAGGTTGGCCTACGTGAACTAAATAATTTTGAATTTGAATCATGCAGCAATGGAGCAACGGATCGACGTGATTTTGCATGGCATTTTAGAAATAGAGGGTGCCCGTGGGCTTTTTAAAACCAAAATTCCACGCAAAAGAAGCGCGACAACTTTCAACAAAAGTGTGTGATAAATAGGATAGAAATCATCCAAACTTTGATAAAATTCGAAACTATTAATTTATGCATGCCAACTTGTGGATCTTGCGATGATAAATCAAGACTCATCAATATGATAAGTCATCATATATGCGAAAGTGTGTTTATTTGTTGGTTTGTCCTTCAATCACGTCACAACAGAGCTACGGATCGACGTAATTTTTTGCACGGGTATAGTTGAGGATCTGTAGAGTGACAAAAGCTACTTTTAATACCGGAATATTAAAAAGTTCCCGACGGATTTTAAAAACTAAATCCCCGCGGATAAGGTCGCGGGCGTCCGCTGGTGATAAATAAGTAAGATGAAGATCTTGTGCAGCCGCTTTTCAAGATACCTGCTTCCTTACAGCTTTGTCTACATATCGACACCTGCAAGGGAAACCATTGTAACTCATATTTTAGCGATTTTGAGTTAAAATCTTATTCTTAGTAAATAAAAGATGGTTTATACGCTCAAAGAAAAATGAGATACGATGTTTTTCCTTGCAGGTGTCGATATATTGAGCCATCAGCCAACATGCTTAAGCCCAATTCTAACAATCTTCAAGACTCAATAAACTTCTATTTATTTATTTATTTAATACAAGCTATTTATACCGAGTTTGGGTGTAGCAACACTATGTATTGTCGTAGGGAGACCAATTTTTTTTATGTTTGTCCCTACCATTAAAAAAATTATTAATAGTGTAGTAACACTTTTCGATTAGATAATTTTTTAATGTTTTTATAAACTCTTTTTCTTTTTCAATATTTCTTATGTAGTCAGGTAGATTATTATAAATTTTTATTGTCATTATGTAGGGGCTCGAGCTGTGCAGTACTAATTACTCTACTACTAATCTTACTACTAATTTATCTCTACTCTACTACTAATTTATCTCTACTCTACTACTAATTTATCTACTCACCCAAACGATGGTTTAGGTCCCGCCTCATACTGTTGCTTTTTCACTTGCTTGTCTGCTTCAAATACCTCTTCCCTTAATTTTGCCATACTGCAAAATTATAATCAAAATCAGTATGTTATGAGATCACGATAACATGGCGGTTTTCCAGACTGAGTTTGCTGTTGAATTCTTCTCAGATTGGGGAGCGTTTGGAACCCATCTAGCTTGTTTCTAGTTAACATAGGTACATAATTTATATTTATGAGGAGATCGGACTACCCAATCCAATAATACTATCTGAAGATAATAATATATAAAAATTCTTTAAAATAAAAACCGACTTGAAACACCACTGAAAAGTATAAAATAATTTCAGTTTGTAAACGTATGTTGAAGTCGGGCGGACCTAAATAGAAACGATGAAACGAATGCATCACGCTAGCCTAGCATGTTTGTTACTCTTTCACGACACAAATGAACCGATTTGGCTGAAATTCGGAATGGGGATAGCTCACAGCAATTAAAAAAACCTTAATCCACGCAGATGAAGTCCAAAGTCCATAGATTCAGGATTGGTACGAAGAGAATAGTGACTACCAACCCTAAATCTATGGTCTTTACAAATGTGTAATTTGACCTGTAATGGACATCCCACTACATGACACCAAAGACTGACTGTAGGGAGACTGTAATGTCTCTTTGGGTGTCTTCAAAATTAAAAACAAAATTGGTTGTCTGTAAATACGGTTTACGGACGATAGTTTAACGTGATAGCGTCATAAAGAAACATTGATGAAAAATTGCATACTATTATGAATTGAATTGATTTGTAATCACTGAATTATCATTAATTTGTATAATACAAAGAAGGAGTTAATTGAAAATTACAATTTTCTCTAGTCACAAGCCAATGCTTGGGCCTGTCTATCGCTTGTTCCGCGCTCTCGCTTGCACGCGCAGGCTCAGGCGGAACGTGGCACTTTTTCGTTCGTGCAGCCGTTGTTCATCGATTTATAAGACGTTATCACGTCAAAAATGAGTGTATAATAAAAGTAAGGCAGCCAAAGTTAAAAAAGTGTCACAATAAACAAGAAATGATATCAACTCCCTAAAATTTCAAGTGTTCATAATAATTTGGTTGAATAAGTGATCTTTGACTTTGGCAGCCTAAAAATTGTGCAACTAATTATGAACAATTGATTTATTGATTGAACTGCACTCTACATTGTGATTCATAATGTGTGCGCTACCGTTCAAACACCCACTCTTTTCCTTAACAAGTAAATTGTATTAATAAACACGGTTATTGCTCTTTCAACTGATGCAGGAAAATAAATTGAATATGAAATGTTATTTAACATTTTTTTACTATACATTTCTTATGAATTTTTTAAAGTTAATTCTTTATAATACCAGAGACAAGAATTAGTACTGATTGGAATAATTGGGAGTGAAATTTTTAGACTGTTATAATTATGGCTAGTTTGGTTAACCTGGTTGCTAAATTTTAAGAGATATCTTGCAAGAACTTGATAATAATGCAGGATCATATTCCGTAATTACTGAATCCCACAGTCATATCCATCCTAATGATGTTTGAGGTTGTTCACCCCAAATTGCACTACCTATTCAGATCGATGGTAATGAGCCATTGATTGATTCATCACCATCAGCAACCCATTAATGTCTCACTACTGAGCGCAGGTCTCCTCTCAGAGAAGGGCTATAGGCCATAGACCACCATGCTTGCCCAATGTGAATTGACAGACTTCACACACCTTTCAGAACATTATGGAGAACTCTCAGGTGTGCAGGTTTCCTCACGATGTTTTCCTTCACCTTTGCAACTTGCAGCATGTAATATTTAATTGCTTAAACGCACATATCTCCAAAAAGTCAGAGGTGTGTACCCAGTATCAAACCTGCGACCCCCCGAATAGGAGACCACAGTACTAACCACTAGGTTATCTACTTGATAAACAATTTCGACATATTTATTAATAATATATTATTTTATTAACGATATAATTTAATGTCAAATTGTCCAATTTTTAAATTTAATTTTATAATTTATATTGTCATTGCACACCATTCGATTGTTAATACACCATGTCCTACAATCTATTGTACCTACCACCTCTTATGTGCTGCAAGTGTATAATGCAATAATATGCGGGTTGTTATGTTCCCTCAAATATGGTTGAGCGAAGCAATGGCTGGGTCATGCATCATGCTCGTGAACGGGTGCAGCGGTGGGAATGGGGCTACTTTATGTCTGCCCATCTTAAGATAGAAGTTAGTCTGTATGCATTTTTGGAACTTCCCTCATTGTGGAAACACTGCATATATATAGCATAGTATTTACTGTATTGTAAATTTGTTTTGAAAAGAGCAACTGCTGAGTTTTTTGCTGGTTCTTCTCAGCAGGAAAGGCATTCTGAACCAGTGGTAGATTCATCGACTATTCAAAAGCACTTGTAAAAGTTTATTTGAATATAAAATATTTCTATTCTATTTCTATTCTGATGATGATAATTCTCACTCTATAGCCTCCACGTGTCTGCCTCCAGGCCCCCATCTCTGCTCCTGCTCGGTCACATCGTTCACAAAGTCAGGATCAGTCTCCCAATCGTCTGCCTCCTCAGGTGCTGGAGCAGTGACATCTGTCGATGCTTTCCACATCTATTTAAAATCAAATTATGTTATTACAGCTTTTCTAAAGAGCATAAGTATTATAGATAGATAGATAGTATTATAGTCCTACTTCTTACTTCTTACTAATATTATATAGGGTAATTGTGCCTGTTCGCGTCCGACGCCCAATTCGCGTCCAAACTACGAATCACTGTTTTACAACAGTGAAAAATAACCATACTTGACACACTAATCTAAACACGAGCGCTTCTATGGATTTTTGGACCTATGACCTATGACACACACAAACAAAAGATCTATGCGCGCAACCCAACTTGAATGAAAAATAAACTAGAGATTGAGTGTGCAACCAACGAGTGCCGTCGCGCTAAAGTGTTAGAAAAAAAATAGTGAGCAGCTGCACTTTTCACGGTAAGTATTTAATGGATTTATTCGAAATTGAGAAATCTTTGTTGTTCCTAGACCTTAATTATGAACCACACTATAGGGATAATGGATGTTTGAGCTTTAATTTTTCTACTGAGAGTTTTATATATGGCGGACGCGAACTGCTACATCAAATTTATAAAAATTTCACTTTGCGTCCGCTATGGACGCAGATTATTCTAGCTATTTCCAAGTCGGTTGTTTAATTAAATACGATAAAGTGAGAAAATCAATATAAATTTGATATCAATTTTAACATTATTTACATGCATAATATAATGGCCGATTTGCGTCCATATTATCAAAAATAGCCAAAAGGTAATTAACGTCAAAAATCGCAAAAATCATACTTGGACGCAAACTTTACCTACATTAAAAACCCTATAACATTCTGCGTCCATCTTTTTATTACACGAAAAAAATAGTAAAAGTTATACAATTTTCAGTCCAGTAGTTTAGCGTGATGCGCGGCCAATATATAGACAGACACACAGACAAAAAATTAAAAAAAAAACATTTGGGCTCAGTATGGATAATAAAGCTTCCTTCAATTAAAATTTTCAAAATATATTTAATGTACAGAATTCGTCCAGTTTCGTCCAGGTTTTATTATTATATTATTATAGATGTTTTATTTTCTTTATACTTTTGAACTGATTATTATACACTTACATAGTTTTAATTAATATTGCAAAATATATACAGATTTAAAGATTGCCAATGACTTCAAGTCGAAGTAAAATTTTTTTTACTTTAGTATTTGATCAATGTCCAGAAGAGCAATTTTATTGATGTAAGTAAACGTTTTATTATCAGCAATTGTTAAATAAATGATTTGATTAAAATCACAAGCTTTTCTTTACAGTTATAAAACTTATTTCCCCTATTTCCCCCTTCTAAACTGGTGGACGCCAACTGGTCCACAGGCGGACGCAATCTGGATTTTGCGGACGCAAAATGGGCAAATCGCCTGTTTCAGCTATTTTTAGCTGTGTAGAATAAAACATCAGATGTGATGTCCAAAACTGAGCATCAAACTTGACAAGACTATATAGGGACTACATTACATCCATTTTTAATTGAAAACTACCACTCGACCATTTTTTTTTTCATGTTCAAACTTAACAACTACACTAAGTGGACGCAAACAGGCGAAATGACCCTAAATGCGAAAGTTTGTGTGGATGGATGGATGTTTGTTACTCTTTAAAGCCACAATAAATGAACCAATTTGGCTGGATATAGAGAAAGATTATACCCAGGATTGTCACATAGGCTACATTTTATCCCAGAAAAGAGTTCCTGTGGGAATTAATAAATTTCAATCCACACGAACAAAGTCACAGGCAACATCTAGTTTAATATAAAAATAATATTAAAAAAAAAATTTTATTCAATTAAAAAATAGCCTGAAGATTACAATTAGATTTCTCATCAAATAAAAAAATAAATATAGTTTTACTTTAGACATAGTGAGGAATTCACTATTTGTAAAGGAAGACTTTTTATTCAAATCAAAGTAGTCATCAGCCAAAAAAATGTGTTTTTGCTCTGATCAGATTTTTATCATGTTTTCGTAATCAATTTTAATAAAACAGAACTATGCATAATATATTAAATGTGAGTAATGTGAGTAATAATCAACTTATTATTTATTTTAAAAACAATTGCAAAACTTGAAAGGTGAAATATTTAACTTTATTTGCAAAAAAATAAACAGAACTTTTATCTCTATAAAGTACATACATTTCAGCAAATAGTAACTCCTACTTTTAGTTCATCACCTTTTTTCTATTCTAACTTTCTATGAGTAACATATCGTGTAAACATGCACACATCATGTCATAAAATAGTCCCAATGTAGAGTAATAAGAAATCAAGTATTCAGCTTGTTAATTCACTGTTACGGAACTTATTTGGACTAAAGGGAAGTGGAGAATGTTAGTTTAAATTAAAGATACCTTACCTTAGCCGGTTTTTGATTAAAATTCAAGAGAAAAAGTAGTTTTTTTACGCGTAGATGAATATCTTTTAGCTAGCACAATTTAACACAAAACTGACTACACACATTAGCAAAAATGTAACACTCAGTTTAATAAATGTTTTATCATCAGAAAAGGGCTTGGTTTGAGTCTTTAGATAGTAAAAATTTAAATTATCAGCGATTTTATTATCTCCGTTCGTTCGCTGGATTGACCGATGCATCCACAGAACAACATATACTCAGGGGAGGATGCATCATACGTAGTATCCTGTAATCTGTGGATGCATCGATGTAATTGACTGGTAATTGACGATTCATGCGATGCGTCATTAGTTTGACAAATGACAGAAATTTGACAGTGACATGACAGTAACACTTGTGTCTGACATTTGAGACGCATTTGTTGAGTCATGAAACCTAACAAATACCATGGAGCTAGGAATTACGACTACGTGCAAATACATTCCTATAAAACTAGTGGTTCGCCCCGAACTGAGACCTCGCGGTAACGGCTTCCCATAATTACTTATTCATTCAATAGATACATGACGATCAAAATTGACATTATTATAATGCCCGTTTTCACCAACCATACCTGAATCATCCCCTTTGTAGAAGTCTCTTTACGTAGGTAGCCCCTAAATACAATCCTAACATCCCAATGTCATTTTCACCTTTAGTTGTCCCGTAGAGGTTCGTAATAACAAAGTTGACAGAAAGTGTCAACTAACTTAACATAGGTAGCCCGTAAAGGTTAGGGAACTGTTATAGTGAAATCCTCAAGGCATCAATCAAACTTAGGTATAGTTTTTTGGAACATTCAAATTAAATTACCTACTTGTACACAGCGTCATATATCGACACGATCAGAAAACATGTAAAAACATACTGCAACGTGAAGTTTTATTGATGTTTGCTAAATGACTAAATAATAATTTTAATTGAATAATATGTTACATATAGCTGCATTTGCTATATGAGATGAGAGCGCCATCTATTGACATCATTGTGAAGTTCTGTTGTTGCTGCTCATTAAAAGTTAAACTAGTGGTTCGCCCCGAACTGAGACCTCGCGGTAACGGTATCCCATGATTATTCATTCAATCGATACATGATAACCAAAACTGACATTATTATTATGCCCGTTTTCACCAAACATACCTAAATCATCCCCTAAGTAGGAGTCTCTTAACGTAGGTAGCTCCTAAATACAATCCTAAGTCCTAACATCCGTCCCAATATCCTTTTAGGTGTCCCGTACAGGATCGTGATAAATAAGTTGACAGAAAACATCAATCACCTAACTTATAGGTAGCCCGTAAAGGTTAGGGAACGTTAGTGAAAACATTGAATTATTTATCAAACATTGAATTTAACTCGTAGTTCCATGGGAATAGTTACTGACTGCGCCATCTATTAGCATTATTGTGAAGCTATGTTGATGCTATATGAATTACTGACGCCCATTAAAAATTAAATAATCTCGTTTCTTTATAATATTCATATAATTTTAGTATTTGTTGTTCAAGTACAGGATATAAGTGACCTAAAAACATAAAATCAGTTTGAAAATCCATAGCGGATTTTTCTAGAGAGCGTCTTCAAGCGAGCGTATAAAATCGCCACTTTGAAAGCCCCCCATTTCGTCAATTTTAAGGGAAAAATTAAAAAAAAATTATTTTTGTACTCAGTTCAAAATTATCTTTAAAATGATACGTAACAATTTTATGTAACGCGATATTTTTTTTTTTACTTCGCATTCGCTTCTATGAGAGCCCCCCTGAAATAAAGATTTTTATAACTTTTTAAGCCATTTTCGGCTGGAGGCCATCGGTTTACATATTATATCTAAATTTGAAGTAATTACGTTCAGTAATTCAAAAGTTATAAGGCTCTGACAGACGGACGGACGGACGGACGGACGGACGGACAAGTGCAAATCGCCCTAGTTAACTCAAAGACCTTCGCTTCGCTCGGTCGATAATTTAGTTTCCTTATTACATTTATCTAATTTTAGTATTTGTTGTTCAAGTACATGATATTACGCTAAAATTATAAAACTTGCAAGCCCCAGCTTTCAATGGTTATTCCGTTATGAGGTCAAATATAATCTCCACTTTGAAAGCCCCCCATTTCGTCAATTTTAGGAAAAAAATTAAAAAAAAAAATACTTTTGTACTCTGTTCCAAATTATCTTTAAAATGAGGTACTGTAACCCTTTGAAACGCAAAATTTTATTTTTTTCTTCGCATTCGCTTCTATGAGAGCCCCCCTGAAATAAAGATTTTTATAACTTTTTAAGCCATTTTCGGCTGGAGGCCATCGGTTTACATATTATATCTAAAATTGAAGTAATTACGTTCAGTAATTCAGAAGTTATAAGGCTCTGACAGACGGACGGACGGACGGACGGACGGACGGACGGACAAGTGCAAATTCACTCAAGTAGACTCAAAGACCTTCGCTTCGCTCGGTCGATAAATATCTGCCATTATGAAGCACAAAGTACATTTATGAAGTCACAACCAAGAAGCATAAATACCTACAACACGTAAGTACCTACTAGTCGTAATTCCTAGTTCCATGTACCTACCACCACCTAAACCCTTTGACAATTCAACCATACCTACAACCTTCACATCTGACGTAGAGTATAGCCAAAGCCATGGAAACATCGTTGTCGTAATTCCTAGTTCCATGTGATTGTGCGTGGTGCACGTTTGCTTAGGCTTAGATCATAGACCAAGACTACGATAGACCCACGATAGACTGTATGACCCATGAAGGTAGCAATGGTATGACCAAGTCCATAGAAGTATTAGACGTAGTCGTAATTCTTAATTCCATGCATGGAAAGCAGTTTGTGTTCGTCATGCGTAAATCATAATAATATATTATTGTATTAGATCAAGCCCACAGACCGGAAATAAGTAGGGCCATGATTTTCATGTACACAATCTAATATAATATGTAGGTATGGCTATGGTATAGAAGTGTGCGCTACCAAGGCGCTACCGTTCAAATTACTGCAGTTCAAATTAAAATATCAGTATTCAGTATATCAGTATTTTAATCATCAAATATTATACCAATGATAGTATGATCGTATTAGGTAGAACTACACATCCCCCGCTCAAAATACTACATCATTATTTTGATTAGTTTAAAAATTAAAATGATGATGATATTATACTTAATTTTTTTTAATTTCCTACCCACAAGTACTAACATTTCTTTAGAAAAAAAATTAGTTAAGTTCATATTTATTATTATTTAAAAACCGTAAATAAATAATTAATATAGAGAAAATACAATGTACATAATTTAATAAAAATAATTATTATTCTATCTAGCGTATATCTAGCGTTTGTTCAGTCGTTTCACTTATTAACAGGACGAATGGAATTTGGTTATATACTCAAAGAATGGAATGGAAGCTTCACTGCAAAATACCTACTAACTGGCTGAATTTAAAATGTTTACTAAGTCTTAGCGATTGAATATTTTAAATTTTAAATGGATAGGTAGGTTAAGTAGGTACTTATTTGGCAAAAAACATGTACCGCTGTTAAGTAGGTATTAAGTTCCGTTTCAGGGTTCACACTTAGGCTTGGACAAAGCACCTAAGTAAACCTAATCAATAAAAATAAGCACCTAAATTAGGTATCACACCTATTAATACATAATAAAATCGACTGAACTTACGATTTAACCTATTATTCAAAGTATTTACATTAAAAAAATACAGCATTATTACCTACTTCACATTATATCATTCAGTCAGTAATAAAATATGCGCAAATATATATATAAACTTGAAAAAAATCACATTTCCGGATCCGGTGCGTCAATAGCGTAGCCGAATTTCTGTAAAGCGATCTTAATTTCGCCGAAAACACTGGGGTCTTCAATAGTTGCGGGTAGTTTCACACGTTGGTTCCGCGCCATATTGGAAATGGCTTTACGCAAGGTTTTTCCTGAACGCGTGCGCGGTAACGCCGGGACTGCAACGGCTTTTCTGAACGCTGCGATTGGCCCGATCAGGTGTCGTACTAGAGCGATTAGTTCTTGTGTTATTGTACTTTCGGATACGATTTCTTCATCTGAAAAAGAAATTCGTTGTCTGTAAAGTCGGTTTACGGACGATAGTTTTACGTGATAACGTCTTAAAGAAACATTGACAACCTAATATTTATATATGTTACGGTAAATGTGATAAATGTGATAATTATTAATAATTTTCGGTAATTATTAATAATTACCTCACCATTTGGTAAATTTGATAAATACTATGAATTTCATCACTTTTATCGGTTATTATTAATAATTCACTGTTGTCTTTGGTAAAAGTAGTAAAACAAACGAAAAATAGTCTGACAACCCCTCGAAACCCCACCCGACTCCTTTCTCCAACCATCTTTAACCTCACCAACAGTAAGGATTTTCGGTTGCAAGTATTCCTACGTTGTCATAAAAAAATAACAACGAAAGCTGTGATGAACCTAACTAACAGTAAGGATTTCCAGGTAAAAGCATTTCTGGGTGGTTATAAAAGTGACCAACCGTGCCAACAGTAAGGATTTCTAGATGCAGGACGGTTGGTCCTAATGATGCCGCCCAAAGGCAATATTTTAATTCCTCGTACCTAGACCTATTAGAAATACCAGCGATATTTCGGATAGGGACCAAGCCACTAAGCATAAACTACATCATGGAGCTCTAGGTTATAGCTCCTCAATCCTGATGCTGCATGGTACTGCCCACCTTAACTGCGGGGATTAAGGAATTGTCGATTACGAATTGATATTGTAGCCACTAAGCATAGACTACATCATGGAGCTCTAGGTTATAGCTCCTCAATCCTGATGCTGTAGGGTACTGCCCACCCAAACTGCGGGGATTTAGGAATAGTCGATTACGAATTGATATTGTAGCCAGTAAGCATAGAATACATCATGGAGTTCTAGGTTATAGCTCCTCAACCCTGATGCTGCAGGGTACTGCCCACCCAAACTGCGGGGATTTAGGAGTTGTCGATTACGAATTGATATTGCAGCCACTAAGCATAGACTACATCATGGAGCTCTAGATTATCACAAATCCACAAGTTTTATTCACGGAAACAACACCACTTTGCACACGTGCTTTCAAAACAAATGAATGGTAACAAATGACGCGTTATTGCCTTGCCCCCGCAAGTTGTCACAATCCCTTCCCGCCTCTGCTTATCGAAACAAACAAAATAATGCTCAGTATAAGTAGTAGGTAAACCACTGTAAACTTGGCTTTCCTGATGATCTGCGGGACGCGGGGTGAGAGCGCGCTCAACCAATCAGGAATTCTGCCGCTGTCCGCTGGCAGTGACTGACTTGTGATATATTTCCTAGCGACAGCTGAACATGTTATTTTAATATTTAACAATCGCATGATACATCATAGGAATGTTGGCATAAAAAAATGTTCTGATAATACAGAAAGTTCAGATTAATGTTAATGTGTGTTTTTGTATTGTCTGCTTTCAATTATGTATGCGAATAATAAATAAAAAATAATAAGGACCCTTGTTTTTTTAGTTTGTTCATTAGATCACTGCATTAGAATATAATACTCGGGTAAGTTTTAATACATAGGTATATGTAGTTCTAATAGAATAAAATAATGCATTTGTTTAAAAATATCATGTATGTATTCGATCTTAAGTCGGTAATTCCGTCGTATCGTGTATACCCGAACACATCACCCGCTCCAAACCCTATTAGACCATCGCGATGGCCAAGTTTACGACGGTTTACCTATAAGCGAATGTTATTTTTAAAAATTTATTAAAGTTACCAAGAGTAAGGTGTAATTATTAATAATCACCGAAAAAAGTGAATAATTTATTACTTTTACCATCAATCTTGTTAATTACTAATAATGATCGGTAATTATTAATAATTTTCAATTAATCACATTTACCGTAACATATACACTAATAACTAACATTGAAAGTTAAAAACTAGATCGCGCCTGATGAACAGCGTGCTGCTAGAACTAGCTCGCGACACATCCGCTAACCACAGCGCGCAGTCACAAGCCAACGCTTGGGCCGATCGTGCCTCTCTATCGCTTGTTACGCACTCTCGCTTGCACGCGCAGGCTCAGGCGGAACGTGACACTTTGCGTGCGTGCAGCCGGTGTTCATCGATTTATAAGACGTTATCACGTCAAAATTATTTTTCACAATTTTATTTCACCACCTTGATGGCGTGATTAATATTTATACCTACCCTTGTCAAATTAATTACAGTTTTCTAGTACCAATAGTCTCTGAGCTTAACCGCGGACAGACGGACGGAGTAGACGGATGGACATGGCGAAACTATAAGAGTTCCTTGTTTACTACGGGACCCTAAAAAGGTCACGTTAGTTTAGACTTTAGACAGCCTACCGTCCTGTGGAGGTCGCATCACATACAGACACAAAGGCACGTCGCCCTTTGTCGGGTCGGGAGCCCCCACCACCACAGCGTCGGCGACCCTCGCGTGCTTCAATACCACGTCCTCTATCGCAGCTGTGGAGAGTCTGTGGCCGGCCACGTTGATGACGTCATCCGCTCTAGCTACCACCCACACCGCGTTTTCAGCACTGATCCATCCCACATCTTGTGTGTCGTAGAATCCCTGGAAATTCCAAAGTTAGTTATTATAGTGTTTTAAGAGCAACTGCTGAGTTTCTTGCTGGCTCTTCTCAGGCATAATTCGCTTTACGAACCGTTGGTAGAGTGTCAGATTTATCATAAATTCATAAGAGCCACAGGTTGGCCAATGAAATAAATAATTTAGACTTTAGATTTTTATTTAATTTTATTCAAATTCTAATTACACAGGCTGCGTTACGATACTGCGAGCAGTGCTCAGAGTTCTCACTGGTGAAAAATTCGTTCCGTTATAGACTGCCAGTACACTGCCGCAGTACCTTAAGGAAATATATGACGTCATAACTCGCTGCTATTTTTGTACTGTGAGCACTGGCGCTTTCAAGATAAGGTGCTCTCAGTACTTTGATCACGTGATCAAAAAATAGAACAGCGCCTAGAGATTTGAAATAATGGGGATGACAGTATAATGGACTGCGTTCCGTTTTAAGAAGTAACCAGTTTAGCAAACTAAAAAGGAACGGCTTTACAGTACCTATACTGGATTGAAGTCACACCTTACAGTGTTCGCAGTCTATATCGGAACATACCCTGTATTATGCTAGAAAAAAAAAATATTGTTGATGTCTGTGCTATTTTATCTAGGGCATATTTATATTCTCTTTGATCTAGGGTGTCTATAAACTGCACTCTTACTCCATCTTACTCGGCTCATCAGACTCAGGACTGAGTTTAATATATGAGACAGATTCCTCAATCCTCAGGACATATTCTTGTCTCGTTTTAACTCAAATACATACAGTACTCTACAGTAGATTTGAGGCTTAGTCTCTACCGAATACATTCACATTGCAAAGATTATTACAGAGCACGATCACTTACCAAGCTTGACAAGTATCCTACCGACTGCGCCACTAATTTATTTAAGCAAACATATGACAGCGAGCAGTCATAGCCTAGTGGTGAGGACTGTGGTCTCCTATTCGGGGGGTCGCAGGTTCGATCCCGGGTACGCACCTCAGACTTTTCGGAGTCAAGTGCGCTACCGACTGCGCCACTTGGGATATCTATAATATAATAAAACTGTAACAGGTCCAATTCTGTACATTGAAGATATTTTGAAAATTTTTGTTTGAGGGCACTCTATAATCGATACTGAAGCCAAAACAATTTTTTTTTAATTTTTTGTCTGTCTGTCTGTCTGTCTGTCTGTCTGTCTGTCTGTCTGTCTGTATCTTGGCCGCGCATCACGCCGAAACTACTGGACGGATTTAAATGAAACTTGGCACGATTTAAGTTAATACTACGAGGTATAATATAGGATACTTTTTATCCCGAAATTCAGCACGGTTCCCTTGGGAGAGGGGATGAAAGTCAAAATGTGTATTTCGCTGTAATTCATTAAGGCGTATTCCGATTTAATCCATTCTTTTTTTGTTAGAAAGCAGGTTCTTTAGAGATTGTCCTGTAATTATTTCAAGGTCGTCAATTTCGTAGTTCAGAAATTATAGACATCACGATCTTCAGTATAAGGTCCAAATAACTTGAACCCCGGAATCTACAAGATACTTTGAATGAACGGCTCATCTTAAGCTGCCAAGCGTACTTTATCGTATATAGCCATCGTGGATAGCCCTATTTTGTCAAAGTCAAACTACTCCAAAGGCGTCAGATATTGCCAAACGATCATTATACCTACATACTACATAGTAGGTATGGATGTAATACAGCTTAATGCTACAGTGTTTTCCAATGCAATTTAATATTCTAATCATACTAATATTATAAATGCGAAAGTGTGTTTGTTTGTTGGTTTGTCCTTCAATCACGCCACAACAGAGCCACGGATCGACGTGATTTTTTGCATGGGTACTATAGTTGAGGACATAGGCTACTTTTTATCCCGGAAAATCAAAGTGTTCACGAGGGATTTTAAAAACTAAATCCACGCGGACGAAGTCGCGGGCATCAGCTAGTCGGGATTAAATAGAAAGATGTCACGCGCAAGACTAATTTATTTAAGCAAACATATGACAGCGAGCAGTCATAGCCTAGTGGTTAGGACTGTGGTCTCCTATTCGGGGGGTCGCAGGTTCGATCCCGGGTACGCACCTCAGACTTTTCGGAGTCAAGTGCGTTTAAGCAATTAAATATCACTTGCTTCAACGGTGAAGGAAAACATCGTGAGGAAACCTGCACACCTGAGAGTTCTTCATAATGTTCTTGAAGGTGTGTGAAGTCCGCCAATTTGCATTGGGCCAGCGTGGTGGACTAGGGCCTAAACCCATCTCTGAGAGATCTGCGCTCAGTAGTGAGCCGTTGATGTGATGATGATGATGACAGCGAGCGGTGTTAGTATTATTTAACCTTCAACACAGTCGTCAATGCTATGAAATAAGACAAGTGCTAACCGGATATGCATCAAAATAGACTTTCTTGAACCTTTCATCAGATCGCCACAGTGTTGAAGCGAAGCCTGGGGGCAGGGGAAGCTTAGCTACCAGACGCCCCACTTCTCCCGAATGACATTCAGACCCATCTTCTCTCAATGCTCTTACTATAAATTACAACATACATAAATATTAAATGAGTATACACAAGGAAAGTTATTTTTCGACCGAGCGAAGCGAAGGTCTCTGAGTTTACTAGAGCGATTTGCACTTGTCCGTCCGTCCGTCTGTCACAGCCTTATAACTTCTGAATTACTGAACGGAATTACTTCAATTTTAGATATGATATTATGTAAACCGATGGCCTCCAGCCGAAAATGGCTTAAAAAGTTATAAAAATCTTTATTTCAGGGGGGCTCCCATACGAAATGGGGGGCTTTCAAAGTGGAGATTGTATTCGAGGCTAGATTTCTAAAACCACTTTGTATTAAAACTTGAAACTTACACATAATTTGAATTATATTCTGTACTTGAACAACAAATACTAAGATTAGATAAATATTATAAAGAAACGAAATTATTTGAGTTTTAATGGGCATCAATGTTTTTAACAAAACTTCACTATACTGTTACTAGATGGCGCTGTCTTTAATATTGTAAATATGCATCCCATCCACGAAAGCAGATGACGATTGACGTCATCAGATTCGGCGCGTTTTAATTACAATATAATATAGTTAAAACTACCTTATGGGAATTATGGGATACCGCGAGGTCTCAGTTCGGGGCGAACCACTAGTATACCTATAGTCCGCCAAATTAAAAACTTCCATCATGAACGTGTATCACGCGCTATGTAGTGTAGGCTCTGCCTCGAATCTTGCGGGCAGCGGGGCGGCGGCGGCGGCGCCGCTGTCACCGTTTGTATGGAGTGCACCGCTACGTTGCCCGCCCCGCGCCGCTATTTTCGAGGGCCGGCCGATCCATTTGATTTTACGCCAATTTTACGCATTAGATCCTGCCGCTCCCGCGCCGCCGCCGCCACCGCCCCGCTGCCCGCAAGATTCGAGGCAGAGGCCTAAAACCTACACTAGACTCTACAGCCTACCCTCCCGTCCGCCACTAGAAAGACAATAATTTAATATTATAAAAAATAAATTAAAAAAAACCGGTTTCTAAGTCCCGCGCCACTATACAAAGTATTTAGACCACTTGGGAAGTAGGTATACCCTTTACTATTTTTTATATTACTTTACTATTAATTAATTTTTTATATTACTTTACTATTAATTAATTACTTTACTATTTTTTATAACTTATAATTTATAAAAAATTAGGGAAAAATTCCACATGTAGAAATTATTTGAAATAAAATAGAAAATAGAAAATTCAGTCTGTCGAGCTGGGATTCGAACCATCGACTTTGAACTGTTAAGCGAATGCCGGAGCCACTAAGCTACGGAGACCCAATGTTGTATCGCGAAAATATCGAACACAATGCAAAATTCACATTCAACAAAAAAGTGTCGGTTTCAAAAATGTGTCGAGTGTCGGTTCCTTAATTTTTCCGTCTAGCCCCCTTCCGCACCGCGCGATAAGGAACTTACGTTCCAAAAGATTCCGATGAATTGAGAACCTCCTTTTTTGAAGTCGGTTAAGAAGAAAAAGCAACCGTTCAAGGAACACGCGACACCAAAAACTCATTATAATACACTCTAAGCACGTTTCACTCCGATACCGGAGCATTTTTAAATGTTGACTGAACAGTGTAGGTACAATCATACTAATATTATAAATGCGAAAGTGTGTTTGTTTGTTGGTTTGTTAGTTTGTTGGTTTGTGCTTCAATCACGCCGCAAAAGAGCTACGGATCGACGTGATTTTTTGCATGGGTATAGTTGAGGACCTGGCGAGTGACATAGGCTAATTTTTATCTCGGAAAATCAAAGAGTTTGCGAGGGATTTTAAAACTAAACTCACGCGTGCGAAGTCGTGGGCATCAGCTAGTGCACAATAAAATTGCAACTGCTGTGATAGAAAAATCTTGTTGTCTCTCAGGTAACTAATCTAAAAGGTAACATATAAAAATATTACAGTAGGTACAAGGTGAGGGGCTCCCATACATGAAAAAGGAGTCGAAATAAAATTTTATTTTTTTACCCTGGCATGTGGGGTGTCATTGAATGTCTAGAGCTCATTAAGTGGAGTTCAAATATATTTTTTATTATTTTTTAGCTTCAAAAATGAAGAAATGGGGGGCCTCAAAGTTGTGACCAAAACAAACGAGCATTTTCCCCCCTAAGCTAATTTAGTACTATCTAAGAGGTTCTTAGTAAGTACAAAGATATCGATAAGTATGTAGGGTAAGCCGTAGTAATCTTGGCCACCCTTCAATCATTGGCCTTTCGACTTTAAAATTGATTTATTATCGGTTTTATTTGCGCAAAAGATATAAAAAAATATTTAAATTTTTCTACGTTGACATCACTCCTAAATAAAACTGGCAGTTATTAAAATAATTAATAAGTAAACCTTGAACAAAAAAGTTTTGCGACGAGGACAATGCCAGTGTAGATTAGGTATCTAGTTTTAAAAAAGTGATTTGGTCATACATACGGAACCCTAAAAAAGCGCGCCCGACTCGCACTTGGCCGATTTTTTAAGGAAGCGCTAGGAATAACACTTATAATATGTATAACTGTTCTCTTCTGACCCGAACGGAAAATACAGTCGGTAAACTTTCCTTACACCTGAAGAATAAAATACTCACAATCATATCCAGGAACGGGGTAGCCAGTCGAGTGTGGTCTGACGCCCTTCACTCCGTAGCCGAGAAAAGCGGAGCAGATCGGCGACCCCGTCTCCGTCTGCCACCAGTGGTTCAGTACAGGGACCCCGAATATCCTCTCGCCCCAATGCTGCAAATAATGTTTGATTATTCGATAAAGTTTGGTTTTCAATAAAGATGAGCAGTGATGAGCCTGGTGGTTAGGACCAGGCGCGCGCAACTTCGAAGATAAATTTTTTTTGTATGAAACGTGCGCTAATTTTAATGGCGGCTCCTATTTATCTTACTCTAAAGTGTTTTTCTTTGTCGCACATACCGAGTTCGCCTCCAGTCTTTGAGTATTAAATGGTTTAATACTCAATCCAGTCCTTGAGAGTTAACAGAAAATTAGTTTTTTATGTTGGTGCTGTTCGCTAGCGCACGTTGATTTCTTTATACGGGAGTCCCGAGTTCCGACTCTTAAAACGTAGTGAAACTTAGTGATTACATTCTCTTTGGTTAGGACTGCGGTCTCCTGTTCGGGACGTCGCAGGTTCGATCCCGGGCACGCCTCACACCTCTGGCTCTTCGGAGTTATGTGCGTTTAAGCAATTTAATATCACATGCTTTGACAATGAAGGAAAACATCGTGAGGAAACCTGCACGCCTGGGAGTTCTCCATGGTGTTTTCAACGGTTCGCATTTGGCCAGCGTGGTGGACTCAGTAGTGAGACGTTAATGATTTTGATCCGATAAGTATCAATAGATAAGCATAAGTTGGATAGGTGGACTTTTAGTGGTGGATTTTAGAGCTTGCCTTCCCCTCTCATCGTCATCTGAACACATAAATTATATCAAGCCCACTACAGTTACCGGACACGAGTCTTTTCTCCGAAAGAGAGTTTAAAAGCCATAGACGCTAGCAAAGTGAGGTTTGAGTTACATAACCTATCCGATAGAAAACCAATGGTCAGTCGGAGTCAAATCTTATATTATGTAGTAAGTACCTACCTATAATATACTAGTGGTTCGCCCCGAACTGAGACCTCGCGGTAACGGTATCCCATGATTATTCATTCAATCGATACATGATAACCAAAACTGACATTATTATTATGCCCGTTTTCACCAAACATACCTAAATCATCCCCTAAGTAGGAGTCTCTTAACGTAGGTAGCTCCTAAATACAATCCTAAGTCCTAACATCCGTCCCAATATCCTTTTAGGTGTCCCGTACAGGATCGTGATAAATAAGTTGACAGAAAACATCACCTAACTTATAGGTAGCCCGTAAAGGTTAGGGAACGTTAGTGAAAACATTGAATTATTATGTAGGTACTAACGAGTGAAACCGGGTTACGGGCATCTGTACAAATCGTCATCTATCGACGCAAATAGAAAATATACAATATTTAACTAAAATTTAACTAAAAAATAATTTTAATTGAATAATATGGTACATACAAAAAAAATTACAATACATTATATATTTAGTTACATAATATAATATAATTAAATATTGTATTATATTATGTAACTAAATAATAATGGTCGACGCAAAACTGTTTTTGGGATAGGTCGTAGTCGTAACTCGTAGTTCCATGGGAATAGTTACTGACTGCGCCATCTATTAGCATTATTGTGAAGCTATGTTGATGCTATATGAATTACTGATGCCCATTAAAAATTAAATAATCTCGTTTCTTTATAATATTCATATAATTTTAGTATTTGTTGTTCAAGTACAGGATATAAGTGACCTAAAAAAATAAAATCAGTTTGAAAATCCATAGCGGATTTTCCTAGAGAGCGTCTTCAAGCGAGCGTATAAAATCGCCACTTTGAAAGCCCCCCATTTCGTCAATTTTAAGGGAAAAATTAAAAAAAATATATTTTTGTACTCGGTTCAAAATTATCTTTAAAATGATACGTAACAATTTTATGTAACGCGATAAAAATTTTTTTACTTCGCATTCACTTCTATGAGAGCCCCCCTGAAATAAAGGTTTTTATAATTTTTTATCCAATATTCGGCTGAAGGCCATCAGTTTACATATGATATCTAAATTTGAAGTAATTACGTTCAGTAATTCAAAAGTTATAAGGCTCTGACAGACGGACGGACGGACGGACGGACGGTCGGACGGACGGACGGACGGACGGACGGACGGACAAGTGCAAATTCACTCTAGTAGACTCAGAGACCTCGCTTCGCTCGGTCAATTATTTTGTAAATACACTTTGTTGACACCAAAAATTAGGAAAGTAAACACGTAGGTAGGTACTTACCTAATTTACCTTTGTGCCAAAAGCATCAATTTAAAAACATAATTTATTAAGTATGTACCTATAAATATTTCATGAGTAATTTATGTATCTTGTTTAAGTAATTTTAAATTTTAAAAACTCTTATAATACCTACCTACATCTAGGTACCTATGTCAAGAGTCTATAAGTCATTGATTTGCATATTGTTTAATGCACTTACCAAAAATAATAAATAAATACCTAGGTACTTAATTGTAAATTGTGCGATTCACTTCATTATGTCAAACCTTAAATAAACTTTAAACTAAAAGCGTAGGTATTAACATAGTTTTTCACCTTTAGACCTCTGATAAATCTAATTAATTAAAGATTAATAATGCTACTACTAGCAGTTCACTTCGAGTTGGCCGTCGTCGAATGTTGACAAAAATTATTAAAAAATAGATACATTATAATAATTGTATCTATTTTTTACTGTAACCACGATTGTGATGGTCTATTTAATACCTATCTGGCAATTCTTTTCATGGCTTATGCCGTCTTGAATGTCGAAGGGCGTGATCGTTAATTTCTTCGAAAGATCGAAGAAGAAAGAGAAGAAGAACACGCCTTCTCTTTTAAGCTATTGCATAGCTTTTATCGCGGGCTTTAAACTAGTTACTAGGACAAACAGTTTGAGCGCGGCGACCGAAACAATAAATTCCGTAACGAAAATAAACCTAACACCGTCGTTCAGTAAGCGTTCAACATTTTAGAGGTTCTCAAGTAGCTCTATTTGGCGCAGTGGGCGAGCGACCGCTTTCTTTGATGATGTCGCAGGTTCTTCACTCGCGAAGTAGTGACAGTTCGCTTTTCTTGTTTGTTAGTTTTTTATTTTTTTTGCATAATTTTTATTATGCAAAAAAAAAAAATATTGCATAAATATTATAATTGCATAAAGTGATAAAAAATAATAATAATAATAATAATAACCGCCGCGTGGCACCGGCAGAATAGAATGTTGCCACCCCTTCCTATCCCATGGGTGTCGTAAGAGGCGACTAAGGGAACTGGGGAACCAAATGACATCTAGGTTCCCCCAAACCGAGCGAGCTGGCTCTAAAACAGCCTCCTTGGGGACCTGAGTGGACCCCGAGTGACGTAACTGCCACTCACCCCCCACCCCCCTTTTATGATGATGGAAAATAATGAGAATGCGCGAATAGGGCCGCTGCCTGGGGGGCGCCAGGGCGCGTCTGGGACTGGCGCTGGACGTGACAGCATGCGGACCGCCAGTCACACCAGCCGGCCGCCACTGCCATCTCGGCGGCCGGCCAATCCATCATCCCCACCAGAGGGCTTGGCACCGACAGGGTCCTCAAGGACCCAATCTTCGGAGCCCGCCGCTGGTGGAGTGCGCCGCATGAGATGGACATCTCAAATGAACGAGAATGTCATGCGTGCGTACTACAGGGCGACGGGAGGGGAAACCGGACGGACTGGCTACCGAGCGGCAATGTACCGCGAGTTCTTGCTGCTTGAGCCGAATCTCACTGTCACGGAACAAAACCTGGCAGACCGGGCTCGGTATATTCAGCGCTCGAACATCTTTAGCGCTACCGAGCTCGAACGGTTACGACGTGAGGCTGTTCCCGAGGTGACAACCCCAACCACAGAGCAAATTGTCTCTCTGGCGGAACCTGTCCGCGAAGAGACCGACGCTATCGCGCAAGATTTGCCTGTGGAGGAGGACACGGAGGAAACAGTCTCCCTTGACATAGAGCGGATGAGAAGGATTTTAGAAGAGGCGATTTCGGAGATCCGGAGTGCTCCTCTAGAGATCCGTCCGCGGCTCTCCCGACTCACATTAAATGTAGCGACGCGGGATGTCATTGAGGCCATAAACCAAATGCTGCCTCAATACCTTGAGCGCAGCACTGGCCTGGATGATACGGCTTCTATTCTCTTTGGTGCGGCCTTAGCTGTTCACCGTTTCATGGGTGGCAAGACCCAGGAACGTGGACGTGCTACTCTAAGGCGCAGCACGGAACCAGCCTGGAAAAGGAGAATAGAACACCGTATCACCCTGGCCAGAGCTCTCATTGGCAGACTGCAGAGTTTCAGATCGGGCAACACTAGGCCAAGGATTGTGCGCTCCGTTAGAATAGCCTTCAATGGGCTCGGGGTGCGGCTAGATCAGCCCGATATAGCCCAAAAACTAACGGAGCGCATCGACGACCTGAAGCAGAAAATCGCTGCATGGGGGAACCGCATCCGACGATACTCGGAAAGAGTCGAGCGCTTTCAGCAAAATCGCCTCTTCTCGAGTGATCAGAAAAGGTTCTATAAAAAACTGGAGTGCCCAACAGTCTGTTCTACCTCTCAGCGGCCGAGCCCGGCTGACCTCGTCACCTTTTGGCGAAGTATATGGTCAAGAGAGGTGGAGCATGAGGAGGGCCCTTGGATTGCGGCGGTAGAGGAAGCATGTGCCTCAATAGAGCCGATGAACCCCGTCACCATCTCTTCGGAGGATGTAGCCGGTGCGGTGCGCCGGGCCCCGAACTGGAAAAGTCCGGGACCCGATGGGCTGCATCACTACTGGTTGAAGGGTTTTTCGCTCTGCCATGCTACTTTGGCTCGACAATTCCAAGATGCTCTCGAGCAAAGGGCACTCCCGAGCCTTTTCACCACCGGGATCACTCATTTAGCTCCTAAGTCAACTGATACCGCTGACCCAGCTAAGTACCGCCCCATCACATGTCTTACTACCATCTATAAGACATTGACATCCGTTCTGAGCCTTAAGATTTCCCGTCACGTAGACGAGAACAACATCATGTCTGAGGCTCAGAACGGATGTCGGGGCGGTGGTCGTGGTACTAAGGAGCTCCTTCTCATAGACTCCGTCGCGGGCCAACTGGTCAAACGCAATCGCCGGAATTTCTCTGCCGCCTGGATTGACTATAAGAAGGCATTCGACTCGGTGCCCCATTCATGGCTCTTGAGGGTCCTTGAGCTGTACAAAGTCGATAGTACAGTTCGAGACTTCCTCGGAGAGTGTATGGGGCAATGGAGTACGATCCTTTGTCTCCATGGCGAGCGGTTGGCGGCTGCGGGTGACCGGATCAAGATACGGCGGGGTATCTTCCAGGGCGATTGTCTGAGTCCATTATGGTTTTGTCTGTCGCTGAACCCTCTCAGCTCTTTGCTGGAGAGATCAGGGACAGGCTTTCAGTTTCGGAGAGGAGGGACAAAAGTGCCTCACCTTCTCTACATGGATGACCTCAAGCTGCTAGCACCCAATGCCACCCGCGTGAGGGAGTTGCTGAATATCACCACTGAGTTCAGTAACTCCATCAGGATGGAGCTTGGACTAGACAAGTGTGCGGTCTTACATGTGGAGAGGGGACAGGTTACTCATTCGGCCGAGATCAATCTCGAGCCATCCAACATCAGGACCCTCTCTGAAGCTGAGTCATACCGGTATCTGGGTATGTCACAATCCGTGGGGGTAAAGGAGGTGGACGTGAAACAGTCAGTTTGCGAGGTCTTTTTTGGCCGCCTGACAAAAGTTTGTAAAAGCTATTTGTCGGGCGCCAATAAGGTCCGAGCATATAACGGCTGGGTCATGCCCGTTCTCATGTACACCTTTGGCGTACTCAGATGGACTCAGACCGAACTAGACGCACTGGATAGAAAAGTCCGCACGACTATGACTCTCTACCGCATGCACCACCCCAAATCGTCTGTTATGAGGTTGTATATACCCCGAAAATGTGGTGGTCGAGGCGTATTAAGCGTCAAGACCATGCATAATCGGGAGATATCCAGCCTCAGAACCTACTTTGAGACGAAATGGGAGTGTCCAATGCATAGAGATGTCATAGAATGTGATAAAGGACTCACTCCCCTATCTTTGGCCAAACTCGAGTGGCAGAAACCGGTGGTACTAAGCACCTCTGACCGGGAGACCGTATGGAAGGAGAGGGAGTTGCATGGACGCTTTTTTAAAGCTCTTAATGAGCCTCACGTAGATAAAAAAGCGTCCGTGCAATGGCTGCGCTTCGGTGACCTCTTTGGGGAAACCGAAGGTTTTGTGTGTGCAATACAAGATCAGGTGGTTAAGACGCGGAACTACCGAAAGTACATCCTGAAGGATGGCACTCACGACATCTGTCGAGCGTGTCGCCATCCCGGTGAGTCACTCAGGCATGTGCTCTCGGGATGTTCCGCTCTTGCTAACACTGAGTATCTGCACAGACACAACCAAGCGGCCAAAATCCTTCACCAAGAGCTTGCTCTGAAGTACGGTCTCCTGGATGAGAGAGTGCCGTACTATAGGTACACACCGGTGCCGGTACTTGAGCGTGACGGAGTCCGGCTCTATTGGGACCGGTCCATCATCACGGACAGGACGATTCTGGCGAATAAGCCTGACATCGTGCTGATGGACCGGGCACAGTCGAGGGTGTTTTTAGTGGACATCACCATCCCACATGACGAGAACCTCGTGAGAGCGGAGACACAGAAAAAACGAAAGTATCTAGATCTGGCTCACGAGGTTACTGGCATGTGGCATGTGGAGTCCACTGAAACCATCCCAATCGTCATTTCTGCGAATGGGTTGATCCCAGTCAGCCTCGCTCACCATCTGAGGCGACTGGGGTTCCGTGGCAGTTCGCTCGCGGCCAAGATGCAGAAAGCGGTGTTGCTAGACTCGGCTAGGATAGTCCGTCGGTTTCTCAGCCTGTCGCCCTGACCCCCGGCCGTCTGGTCTCCCCTGCCGGGGCGTAATCCTCCGCCCGCTACAAGTATTTATTTATGTAATCTATATGTAAGTTTATTATATGTATATATTATATTTATGTTTATTATATTTCTACTTTGGCTTAATATATATTTATTTTGTACGCGGGTGTGAGAGTCGAAATAAATAGCAAAATAATAATAATAATAATATCATTTATTTAATCCAATATCATGATTTTACAAAATGGGTTTTGCCAGCAGCTAACCTAAAATCCTTACGATTTTGTGGTTTAGCTGTTGGACCTCTTCCTGATCGAAGGTTCAGTTTTACTTATACTATATTATACAGATCAATAATAACAAAAATAAATTAGAAATTATACAATAAATTATACAATAAATTTTTTTGGAACTTTTGACTTCTTGAACAATATTTAACTGAAATATACTTAATATTTAGATAAAAATTATTGTTAGGTTAAGGATTATTGATTGCTTGTTAATTTTTACTACTAATATATATGTTTGTTGTGTACACATTTGACATGTGTGTGTGTGTGTGTGTGTGTGTATGTATGTATGTATGTATGTGTGTGTGTGTGTGTGTGTGTGTGTGTGTGTGTGTGTGTGTGTGTGTGTATGTGTGTGTGTGTGTGTGTGTGTGTGTGTGTGTGTGTGTGTGTGTGTGTGTGTGTGTGTGTGTGTGTGTTACTATAGGTGCTTGTGAATCTATCTGGTAATTTTTAGCAACTTTTCCGTATTTTCATAATCAAGCGTCTGGAGCCAGGCTTTCACCTTTGTTTTACAATCATGTCTTGACAAACAATGAATCTTTATAAACTTAAACTATAAATGTTTGCCAAGAAAAGATTGGTGCTTCTGAGCAAACCTACTTCTGCAAGGTGTGACACCACAAATCTTATCTTGTCTTCTTTTTTCTAAATAATTTTCTTTAAATTTGTTTTTTGCATGTTGATGCATTATAGTATTATAAATGAAATGTTGCCTAACTGTCAGTACATTACACTGTTGATACAGATCGCGAGTTGGGTGGTCGAATGGCCTACAAGTAGCAACTTTCAGAACCAACCTTTGGGCCCTTTCTAGTGGAAGCATGTGTGAGGTACATGCTCCTCCCCAAGCTGTAATGCAATATGTTATAATTGATTCACAGATAGCGCTATACACACATTTTAGGGTCTTAGCATCAACTACATGCCTAATGTTTTTAAAGATAGTTGACAGTTTGCGAACACGTTGCGTAACTGCATTAATATGTGGCTGAAAAGTCATTTGGCTGTCTATAATAACACCTAAACTATAAACCTATCTTAAACTATGGACTTTTTCTAAAGGCGGACAACAGCAGTATTTATCTTGAGCTATCAGGCACGAGGCCGAGTGGGCGGATAGTCTAAATGCGTCTGTATTGGTATTTAAAGTTTTTTTAATGCTGAAAATTATATATTTAGTTTTAGGAACATTAAGAGTCAACTTATTTTCTGAAAGCCATATACAAACTTTATTGAAACCCGTTTGTGCATTAACAAATACTTTTTCCCAGGAGTTGGCCTTAAAAATAATTACTGTATCATCAGCAAATGTTATTATTTTTCCGTTTTCTAGATACATGTCACATAGATCATTAATAAATGTCAAAAATAATGTTGGGCCAAGAATACTACCCTGGGGAACTCCTAGGGGAAAAATGCTATGCAATTGCTTTACCGCGGCAGTCCCCGAGTGCCACTTAAGTTTTTTCGACCGAGCGAAGCGAAGGTCTTTGAGTTAACTAGGGCGATTTGCACTTGTCCGTCCGTCCGTCCGTCCGTCCGTCCGTCTGTCAGAGCCTTATAACTTTTGAATTACTGAACGTAATTACTTCAAATTTAGATATAATATGTAAACCGATGGCCTCCAGCCGAAAATGGCTTAAAAAGTTATAAAAATCTTTATTTCAGGGGGGCTCTCATAGAAGCGAATGCGAAGTAAAAAAAAAAATATCGCGTTACATAAAATTGTTACGTATCATTTTAAAGATAATTTTGAACTGAGTACAAAAATAATTTTTTTTTAATTTTTCCCTTAAAATTGACGAAATGGGGGGCTTTCAAAGTGGCGATTTTATACGCTCGCTTGAAGACGCTCTCTAGAAAAATCCGCTATGGATTTTCAAACTGATTTTATGTTTTTAGGTCACTTATATCCTGTACTTGAACAACAAATACTAAAATTATATGAATATTATAAAGAAACGAGATTATTTAATTTTTAATGGGCGTCAGTAATTCATATAGCATCAACATAGCTTCACAATAATGCTAATAGATGGCGCAGTCAGTAACTATTCCCATGGAACTACGAGTTAAATTCAATGTTTGATAAATAATTCAATGTTTTCACTAACGTTCCCTAACCTTTACGGGCTACCTATAAGTTAGGTGATTGATGTTTTCTGTCAACTTATTTATCACGATCCTGTACGGGACACCTAAAAGGATATTGGGACGGATGTTAGGACTTAGGATTGTATTTAGGAGCTACCTACGTTAAGAGACTCCTACTTAGGGGATGATTTAGGTATGTTTGGTGAAAACGGGCATAATAATAATGTCAGTTTTGGTTATCATGTATCGATTGAATGAATAATCATGGGATACCGTTACCGCGAGGTCTCAGTTCGGGGCGAACCACTAGTTTTAGTAGAATAGGAGAATACCGCACCGGGAAGCACATTGTTGGCAGACCCCCCACTAAGTGGATACAGGTGGCGCAAGACTGAAGCCTGTGGAAGTCCATGCAATCGGTTGATAAAGAAGAAGAAGAGGAAAGGAGAATACAAAAAAAAATATCTCACCCGAGACTCTTGATCACAATGTTCTCCAGCAATGAAGATGGTTTTTAGAGAATTGCCGCAATATCGTCTTGCGTACTTGCCAGCGGGATCCGCTCTCTTTAGCACGCGCAACGCAGTTGGAATCGTGAACAGAGCGTTCACACGGTGTTGCTCTATGATCCTAAAATTCGTTAAGTTTTACAGTTTTTGCAATTCACGAAGGCGAGTGAGCTTTACTTGTGGTTACTTCGTGTACATTCACATTGCATTTAAAGTGTGCGTGCCTGTCAAAGCTTAGGTGGGAGCGGGCAGGCGCGAGCATTGCGCTCGCTCATACTGATACAGATACGACACACACACAACCATAAGTCAGTCGCCCTCGCAAGAACTTATAAACTATTAGTACTGAACTAAAAAATTATACGTAATGAATTAAACGTAAAGTTTTAAACTCATTCTTACGTACCTACCGAACTTAAAAAATTGTACGTAAAGAATTTTTACCGTCCTGCAGGCCTAGCAAGAATTTTCTTTCCACTCCTTTGCTCGTATTATCTATAGGTATATCTCTATCGAAACTAACATGGTGTGACACCATGATTCGTCTCGTTCCGTCAAAAGTAGAGACAAAATTATTTTCTCTACGAACTCTAACATGGCGAGTGGCGACGTCATTTTCTCGAATTTTGTAGTTTAAAAGAGTAAACGAGAAATCAGTCTACATCGACGATATCTCTCTCTCATCGCGAGATATCACTTCGACGTGCACGTTAGGCCTGGTCGAGGACCGCACTTGCATCTCATTTCTCTCCCCTAGGAGCATATGTACTAGTCTAGGCAATGAAGCTAGTGGACCCCAACATCAATTCCTCAGGCGACGAAACTTTACAGAATGATAAAGTATCAGTAGTTAAACGTATTTTATAAATATCCAAAAAAAAATTAGAACGGAAGTTAGGTATTTTTACCTAAACTCTTTTATGCTTAATATCTCAGTTCGGCAAAATGCTCGGTCAAAACTTTCTTCACCTGAAACATTCATGTAAAGTCTAGAAACAAAATATAAAATATCCAAAATATACTCATAGTCGAAACCACCAAATTTTGAAAAATACGTTTTTTCAATGTAACTTGCAGCGAAAAATTGCTCTGTGAATTTTTTTCACTGGAATGTCCTTTTATAGCCGTTTTGTACCTACAACTTGAAAATCCAAACAATATAACAAGAGACTATATTTTTTTCAAAAACTACCCTTTTACTCACAGTGCAAAATTTCTCCATCCATTTTTTTTATTGATATGATTACAATTATTTTTTTTGTATCAAGTATCAAAATATCCAAAAAAATAATCAAGCGCATTAAAAACTATAAAATTTTAGAAAGAAATATTTTATATATTTTAATCCATCAAGGGAAGCAGGAGCGTGGTGAGTTGACGTAATGGTCCGGGAGCCAGTGACAGATTTTCATGACCAAGTCCCTCCCAATTAAAACTTCGTGAAATGCATTAGGGATTTATATTATGAATATTCGCGACCGTCAGCTGCGACTCCGTGGGTGGGGCGGGCAGTGGCAGCCTCCAACGCATGGAGAAAAAAAAAGTTTTTTAGTCATTTCCTCCCATTTGAAAATTTGTCAGATATATAGAAAAGAAATAAAGTCAGCTGACCATAACATGGTCCACCATGTTATGGTTAGTTTTCCTTCAAAATATTAGGTAAACTATAATCTGTTACCGTACCGTGGCTATTCAAATAGTTTACACATAAGCCGAAAGATGGCGCTGATCTACATGTGAACGAAAGCCAACCTTGTTTACTCAACGTTAGGGGTGGAGATTTGCATCGTTGTGAAAGGCGTAGCGCGGGCATTCGACAACTCAAGCGAAGACCAACCTTATTTACTCAACGTTAGGGTAGAAATTTCAACGTTGAGTATGAAGTAAACTCCAGTTGTGCGTCGTGAGCTGACTCACACAATTTTTTTTTCACTTACAATTAAGACGGAAGTTCGAGAAAATTTTGTTAGTTAACAATTGTTTAACTTATTGAAAAATTAACTTTAAGTAAAATTTCCAACGAGAATAAATTATTTATAGTGTTCAAAAAACACCATAATTTTTTCAAATTTTTAAAAAAATATTCAATACCTTAAATAAATTAATTAATGTGCCGTACTCGCTTTTGACGCCGCGCGCGCAACCTAAAAATGTCGCGCGCAGACCTATTTTCAGCGTTAAATTAAAATTATAAATAATGGAGATAGAGTTCCGGGAGTTCGGAGTTTTTTATTGAAAATTTCCTCTTCTTTTAGAATCTTTTTTTGAAATTTCTTAAATATTAATAGTTTATGAAATATTGGCAAAAAACGAAATGCCATTTTTTTAATCTTTAATTGTTTATAACTTTTGCAATTTTTTATGTGCTAATACACGCTTTTGGAACATTTTTCTAGGCGTCATTCCGGATCCAATGAGCTATCGAACATAATTTTAAGACCAGTATCTCTATTTTGTACCATTTTGAACTTGTCAACTAGACTATTAGAGCCACTTTATGAGCAAGTGTGTTGAAAAAAAGTTTTTAGTTTCTACACATTATGTTGACATTGGGCGTGTTTTTATGCTCGCCCGACTTCAGAATGAGGCATTAGAATTGAAAAGTTGGATCCAGAAAGTATTGGAGAACCATCTCGAGAATTTCTTCTAGCAAGTGAAATAAAAATTATCCAAATCGGTTCAGAAATCTCGAAGAAACCGCTGTACATACAACACACGGTGTTTGAGGATCCCTAAAAAGTGTCATGCTCTTTTTATTTATTGTATTGTATTCATTCATAATACAGGAATCTTGAATAAAAACAGTATGTCACTTTTTTAGGGTTCTCCTTAAATACCGTGCATAAGTTAAAAAAATAAGTGCTGAATTGAGAGCCACTTCCTTTTTGGAAGTCGGTTAAAAAGGTTTTGGTAACAAAGTAATCAATGAAGCTTTTGCCAAAAAACAATTGTTTTTAAACATTATAGAGCTTCATAATTTTTTATACTTTTTCAAAATAAAGATGTTATTTTTTGGTTGTTTGAAGCAGATACATATTATTTTATTTTCAGTGAAGGAAATGAATATTAGTTAATATAAGCTGTTATGGCAATTTTATGTTGTTTTTGTTTAAATTTTCCCAAAATAAACTAATTCGGAGAAACAAATTATGTTTAAGGGCCCTTAATTAAACTATTGAAAAGCTCATTCATTATCTGGAAGCTAAGTCGCTACAATTAGTGGTTGTATAAATAAATTAATGTTGAGGTACACATTTATGTTTATTATTTAGCATCGTAGAAGGCATGTAGTAATATATTATTTGTGAAGTCGCTTCGCTCGCGCACGCTAAACTATACCCAATGATTCAAGCATTAAGGTACATTATCGCGAAAATTTTTTTTGGATATTTAGGATAAGTGTGTAAATGTGACTACCTACTATGTTAAAAAAAAGAAATTGGATAGAGAAATTTTTCATTCCGACTTATAAACAATTTTCAGTTGAAGTAAGATAAATAGATTTTGGTATGGATTTTTTTTTGGATTTTCTTACACGTTATGCTAAATTACATTTTAAGGACATTTGAAAATAAAAAATTGACTGAGCAATTTTCTGGTCGAAATTACGGACAAAAAAAGGAAACCTCTTTAAAAAATGACAGTTCCGTTTGAAAAAAGTTTTGGATTTTTATCAAGTACCTTTTATTACGGCTAATAATTAGTTTGGTAAAAAAAAAATTGGACGGAGAAATTATTCTGTTCAAAATATTAAGCTATTTGTACTTTTAGGTATAAATACCCAACTTCCGCATGGATTTTTTTTTGGATATTTTTGTGTAAATTTTGGGTCATCCCATACTACAACCTCGCCAAATTTCATCGACTGAGGATTTGATGTGGGGGTCTCCATACAACAGACCGCCCCATTGCCTAGGCTATACGGTCTATGTCGAAACCATACAATTGGTACAGTCCAGTTATTCTGATATTTCCTTGAGTGTAGAATAACACTTTAATAAAAAATAATAATAAAAAAGCAATGTGGCATCTCTAGTTTCTAAAGAGTTCCATTGTAATATGGAGTCTTAGAAAAACGTAGTTCAACAACTGTAACGTGTTGCTACTAGATGTCGCTAACAGTTGCTTAAACTGAAAAAAGTAGACACATATCACTAATTTCGATGCTGACGTGTGTGCGGCCATGGTGTAGCGATAACACACTCGGGCGCGATTCCTAAGAGACGTGGGTTCGAATCCCGCTGGCCTTGGAATTTTTTTATTTATTTATTTATTTATTTATTCATTTTAGTTGCAGATAGTTTACACATACCCCGTTAGGGTGTAGCAACTTGGTCTGAAATCGACCGTAGTAGAGAGACCGATTTTATTTATTAATATTATTTGTATCGTCAAAATAATCATTTATTTTGTAGTAACATTTTTCCAATAAAAAGTTTTTTAATGTTTTATAAAATTTATTATCTTTTTCTATGTTTCGAATGCTGTCTGGCAAATTATTATATATTTTTATGGACATTACGAAGGGACTCGAGGTGTAAAGTTTTAGTTTTGATGGTGGTAGGGTTAGTTTATTTTCATGTCTTTCGGGAAATCGACGAGGTTTGTCTTCTTTTTTTTTATAACAGTGTAGATTTTTTCTAACAAATTTACATATTTCATAGATATAGATGGAAGGTAGTGTTAAAATTTTTAATTCTTTAAAATGAGGTAGACATGAGTCTGTAGTTCTTATGTTTGATAATATGCGTATGCACTTTTTTTGTTGTCTGAAAAGGTCCAGGGCATCGGTGCTATTGCCCCAGAGAATAACACCATATTTCAAAAATGCGTACCCATAGGCATAATACGCAGCTAGTGCAGTTTTTAAGTTGGTGGTTCGTTTTAATTGTCTGAGTCCGTAAATAAATTTACTTAATTTAGTTTTTGTTTTTTCGATATGGTCCTTCCAATTTAAATTTGTGTCGATTTCAATGCCTAAAAACGTTAGGCTGTCGGCGCATTCAATGTCTGTTTTATTATAAGTATATTTAATATGTAATTGTTTTTTTTGGTGAGGTCGAAATTGGATTATTTTGGTTTTATTGTAATTTATTTCTAATTTATGGTCATTCATCCAGTCAGTAATGTTGTTTAACAGTCGAGTCATCGTATCATGGAGGTTATCATTATTTGATAGAGGAAATAATAAAGAAATGTCATCCGCAAATAATATACAATATTCGTCAAAAATTTTTGGTAGGTCATTTATATAAATTAAAAACAAAATACACCCAAGGACACTTCCTTGGGGTATTGAGTTAGTCATGATTGTTACGTCCGATCTGATAAAGTTTACTAGTCCTGTTTCTTGGTCACAATTTTCAATGTCAACATATTGTTCGCGGTTTCCTAAATACGATTTGAACCATTCGTGTGGTGTACCTCGTATGCCTATGCCGTATAATTTATTTAATAGAATGTCATATTGGACTTTGTCATACGCCTTCGACATGTCTAACATGATCCCAATTGCATATTTTTTGTCATTTAGAATGTTGTATACTTCTTGAATGTATTTGTATACTGCCAATGTTGTACTGCGATTTTTTCGAAAGCCGTGTTGGCTTTCATCAAAGATTTTAAACTTTTCACAAAACGAATTTAATTGCCGACACATAGCTGTTTCAAAGATTTTTGACGCTGCAGGGAATAAGGCTATTGGGCGATAATTGCTTGGATCACTTTTTTCTCCTTTTTTTTTGTATATCGGCCTTATAACGGATTTTTTAAGGAGGTCTGGAAATACGCCATCAGTAAAAGATTGGTTAACAAGTAGGTATAATGGTAGTGTCAGCTCTTTTGCACATTTTCTTAGCAGAGAGGGTGGTACTTCGTCAATTCCGCAGCTGTTTTTGTTTTTTAGCGAGCGTATAATATCGTACATTTCACGCGGCTCCACTAGGCGCAAGAACATACTATTTTCGATTGGATTGTTTATTGGACGACCGGTCGAGTGATTGGTCGAGCAACTGGTGCATGTGCCCCCTCCAACGGAAGCAAAATAGGTATTGAATGCGTTTGCTATCTGCTTTGGTTTCGAAGTAAGTTTATTGTGGATCTTTAATGTAATGTTAGACCGGGGCCTTATTGTGTTTTTATTTGTACTGTTTCTTATTATTTGCCACATAGACTTTGAGATGTTGTTTGACCGCGCCATTATCCTAATATTATCGATCTTTTTGGATTGTATTACTGTTTGTTTCAGTAGCTTAGTGTATTTCTTATAGTCATCTTTGAGAATTTTATTTTTAGAGCTTACTACGAGAATTTTTAATAGTCTTTTATTTTTACACGAAATTTTTATACCTTTTGTTAAGTAGGTTTTCTTTTTCGTATTTATTCTAATTTTTTTGATAGGTATACACTGATTTAAGAGATCTGTAATTATTGAATGAAATAAGTTGTAGTTATCATTTAGTGTTTTATTAATTGTTATTATTTTATTCAAATCAATTTTAGCTAGCTCTGATTTAAAATATTTTATGTTTCTTTCGCAGTAGATTCTTTTCTTTATAATTAATTTATTTGTTTCTTTATTTTTTAACCCTTTTTTTTTATATATTGTTCCCTTGTGGTCTGAAAATCCGTAGTCGTGTACATAGGTACTTTGGTTATCGTCTTTGAAGTTTGTAAATATGAGGTCTAAGCAGGTTGAAGTAGTTTTAGTAACACGGGTAGGTTCGGTAATGTGTTGGGCGAAGTTGTATTCTAACATGAGGTTAATTAAAGTATTTGATTTATTTGAATTTTCCATGACATTTATGTTAAAATCGCCGCCGAATATAATTTGTTTTTTAGCATATTTTTTAGTAATTAATTCTAGTATTTTTTTTAATTGGGTTAACATAATATCGGTCTCTCTACCATTACAATACACACATATTACAAGAGTATTTAAATAAATTAGTTCTACTGCGCAAACTTCAATAATATATTCAATTGTCAAGTCTATGATGTCCTTTCGTTCAGTAAATTCTATGTTGTTTTGCAGTAGTATTAGAACCCCGCCTCCTTCGTAATTCTTACGACAGTATGATGTCGCAATTGAATAGTCACAGAACTGGATTTGGTCAATTTTTACATTCGATAGCCATGTTTCTGATACGCAGATGCATTGATATAGGTTTTCTTGTAAAAAATCTTCAAGGACGTGTAGTTTGTTATTAATGCTTTGCATGTTTTGGTAAAGTATGCTCAGTTCAGTCGCGAAATGTATTATTATCTGGGGGTTTTGAGTTATTTTGCTTCGGCTTAGTACTGAGGCTATCTGTAGGTATCATTGTTTCAGATTGGTTCATATTCCATAGTGTGCTATTTATACCTACATTTGATATTCTCCCGTCTACAATAAGCTTGTTTCCGCGTATAATTGCGTGTTTTCCATTTTTCCTAGCGATTTCTAAGCTTTTTCTCATCATATTTCTCTCTCGTAAGGAATTCCCAGTTAAATACTCCGAGATGGCGAAACCTGTATTTTTAAAATATCGACCGTTGCTTAAAATATATTTCGTCATTCTTTTACTAATCAGCTCAATCATTATAGGCCGTCGGGCTCCTTTTTTCCCTATCCGAGTTGTTTCTTCGATATATCCTACTAGGTTAATGTTTAGGATGTGGCCAAAAGTACTTATTATTCTCTGATGTAGTTCAAATTCTGTTTCGTTGTGTATTTCAGTTAAGCCGTACAGCACGATTTTTTTACTGTTGTCGTATTCAATGCTGGGTGTAGGTTCTTGGGTATTTAGCTGCTTTTTTAAGTAGTTCACTTCATTTTTTAAATCTTCCCGCTCTTTTTCCATATCTAATATCTTATCATTAAGCGTTTGCAATTCCTTCCTTATGTTTGATTGTTCTGCGGAAAGCGTGCTTGTTTTTTGTGTGAGTTCGACCTGTAGTTTGTGAATTGACTGGTTTATTTCGCTTTGGATTGTCATTTTAATTTCAGTTAAGATGGAGATTTTGTTGCTTTCTAGTTTCTCGTCAAGTAGTTTGCTGATTTGCTTTAAAGTGCAAGGTCCAGAGTCCGTTGTAATGGCGCCTATTCCATTTTTTTCTGGTGTTATACACGCAGGTTCGCTGGCCTGAATCGTATCAATAAAGATGCTGCTGTTTTGTAGCAGGGGCTCGTCTTTAGACATGTTCGTTTCATTTATTAGGGACGGCTCTGTTTGGCAGCGTATTGGGGTGTTATCATTTCTTTTGCGTCGTGTTATTAGCGCGCATTGTGTGCATTTCCAGTTTTGCTTTAAATCGGCCGAGAGGGCGGCGTAGCAAGCCTTTTTGATGTTTACACATTCTAGATGGAAGTTTCCTTTGCAGCTGCAGCATTTTAGAACATTATTTACTCCTGTAATTTGTTTTTCACAGTGTATACAGTTCATCCTTTTTGCATTCGAGCTAATGTCCGTTAGGTGTCTATTTGAATAGGCGAGGTATAAGTGATTTGAATCACCTGCTTACTGAACAAGATAAGGATGCAATTAGTATATATCAATTGGTGCAAACGGGACGGGCGTATACCTTACCTACCTTTTATATGCCTTTTTTATACCTTTTATATGTGTTTATAAATTTATTCTGGTACAGTCCACTTACGCATTATTATAAAAATACGCCTTTCGTTTATTCATACATCAGTGCACATACCATCGATCGCGCTCACATTACTGTAATGAGGTTAATTAGCCTAAGTAGGGGTTAATAAAATTGAACCTCTATTTCAAGCAGTTTTTATTACTGTGCGGTCCTGGACCGTACAAAATGATCCGTAAAGTTTTAGTCATTCTTATACGTACCGAACTGTTATAATATCTAATCGTCTAAACATGTCATTACAAAATCATATCGTCTGTGCTAGTCTTAAGATGGTCTATGTCATGTCTATGTAGTAATTTGTCTATTGTCTGTTGTCTTCGTCTAATGGTCGTCCATTAAAGTGATTATAAAACATGGTGTCAGAAGTTTAAGTGAAATTAATAAATATAATCAGTCTTCATAAAGTCATATAAATTCTAAAATATTAAAATCTAATAGTCACGTCAGCAAATAAATACAATATTTACACTATTTATCGTCATGTCGTATCAAGAAAAAAAGGTCAAGCCGGAAACAGAAACGTGCTCATTCAACAGAATTCCCGTGCTGAACATATCAAAAGCTGATAGTCTTGGCAATGCTGCAGCCTGGAAGAAGTGGTGGCAGAGTTTTCAAGTTTTTCTTTTGGCCACAGACCTCGAGAACGCGTCTGAAAAACGCAAAGTCGCGATATTTTTGAACACGGTGGGAGAAAATGGCGTCGAAATTTTCAACTCGTTTTCTATTGAACTTGAAAAAATAACATTGAACGAGTTAAAGATAAAATTTGACAATTATTTTGAGCCTCAAAAAAGTTTAACAATGTTACGTCATTCATTTTTCACTAGAGGTATGAAACCCGATGAAACATTGGACAACTTCATTACCGACTTGCAAAATTTATCAAATAAATGCGAGTTTGGATCGCTTAAAGACTCACTGATAAGGGATATATTCATCGCAAATATGAGTTCAAAGTTTACAAATGTCAAGCAAAGATTGCTTCAAGAAAATAACCCTTCTTTGGAAAGGACAATTTCTCTCGCAAAGACAGTCATCATGGCGCAAGAAAACGCACAAAAAATGGACAATACACAGAGTCAAGATAATATAATGTATGTACAAAGGTCAAGGTCCAGAGGTCCAGTCAGTAAAAGTATGTCACAACGTCAAAGTTCAAGTCAACGCAGTCAGAGTCCATTCAGTCAACGGAATGTCAACAATAAAATCTGTGGTCGGTGTGGTCAGCGTCATCGTTTCAAATGTCCAGCACAGGGAGTTAAGTGTAACTTATGTCATCGCTATAATCATTTTTCCAAATTTTGCTTTCTTAACAAAAACAATGTCAGAAATTTAGAGTCAACAGTCAATTCGGAGGAGCAGACATCCGATATACAAAATCAATTCATAGGAATGGTGAAACTTAACAATAATTATTCAAACAGTGAAACGTCTTGGCATCTTAGTATGTACATAAACAGTGTCGAAGTGAAATGCATCTTAGACTCGGGTGCTGATATTAATATTATGTCATATTTTACATTTAATAAATTAAACTTGTCTCAGTCATTAATTAAAAAATGTCAAGCCCAGGTTAAAAGTTTTGATGGCTCAACAATCAAAATATTAGGTCAATGTGATTTAATTTGTCATTTCAATAACTGTCAAAAGTATATAACATTTTATATTGCAGATATTCAATGTGCTACAGTCCTAGGTCTACCTACATGTATTAGTATAGGTGTCTTAAAAAGAGTGTTTGCAATGAGCAACAAAAACATGTCTCAATGTGAGATTTTAAAAGAATTTAATGATGTTTTCCAGGGTCTCGGATGTCTACCACCTGTCTGTCACTTGAAGCTTCAGCAAAATGCAGTACCATGTGTTGATCCACCTAGAAAAGTTCCATTTGGATTGTATAATAAATTAAAAGAAGAATTGGATCGCATGTCAGAGATGAACGTCATAGAAAAAGTCACATATCCTACCGAGTGGGTAAATTCAGTTGTTGTCACTGTCAAAAAGTCAGGTCTGTTAAGAATTTGTCTTGATCCTAGGAATCTTAATAAATATATAATCAGAGAGCATTATCCTCTAAAAATTATAGATGAGATTAGGTCAATATTAAAAGGTGCGTCCTACTTTTCACATCTTGATGCTTTTTCTGGTTTTTGGATGTTGAAATTAGATAGTGCTAGTTCAGATCTGTGCACATTTCAAACTCCTTTTGGTCGCTATCGTTATTTAAGATTGCCTTACGGTATTAATGCTGCGTCAGAGATTTTTCATAGAGTAATGACCGATATTTTTGCTGATATTGAAGGAGTGCTAGTTTTTGTCGATGATATTTTAGTATACGGAGAGACAGAAGAAATTCACAATGAAAGGTTGTATAAAGTCATGCAGAGAGCAAGAGAAGTCAATTTAAAATTAAACAAAGAAAAATGCAAATTTTCAGTCAAAGAAGTATGTTTTTTAGGTTATGTCTTTAGTAGAGAAGGTGCTAAGGTCGATCAGGAAAAAGTCAAGGCAATTGTCAATATGCCATCGCCAACAAATGTCAAAGAACTACAAAGAGTCTTAGGTATGATAAACTATTTAGGTCCTTTTATTCAAAATATGTCAGAAAAAACTCAAATTTTGAGAAATCTTCTAAAAAAAGACTCAGTATGGGTCTGGGATGAAAATTGTGAAAAAAGTTTTCAATCTTTAAAAAATTATATTACAAATACACCTGTCTTGGCACACTATAACCCAAATATACCTATAGTTTTGTCAGTAGATTCATCAAAGTCAGCATTAGGAGCAGTGCTCATGCAAAATAAACAACCTATAGCCTATAGTTCTAAAACTTTAACTACCACTCAAGAAAGATACGCTCAAATTGAAAAAGAATTGTTTGCAATTCAGTTTGGTTGTGAAAAATTTCACCAATATGTGTATGGTAACCGCATCACTGTACACACAGACCATAAACCATTAGTCTATTTGTTCAAGAAACCTTTACATGATGTACCAGCCCGTCTACAAAGAATGATGCTTGCACTACAAGCTTATGATTTAAATGTAATTCATGTGCCTGGTAAAGAAATGTACATATCAGACACATTGTCAAGGGCAGCTTTAAAAGAAACTTATATTCCGAAGTATGAGTCAGACTTGTCTTATCATGTAAATGCTTTATATTCTAACTTAGCCATTAGTGAGGAATACAAAAATAAAATTTTATTGGCTACTAACGCAGATAGTGAGCTGCAAACATTAAAAAAATATTGTCAAGATGGATGGCCTACTAGTAAAAATCAAGTTGATCCTTTATTAAAGTCATATTGGAATATTCAGGCTGAAATACATGTAATTAACAATTTATTATTCAAAAATGATAAATTAATCATTCCAAAGTCGATGCAAAATGAAATGTTAAGAAAAGTTCATGAAGGTCATCAAGGCATAAGCAAATGTCTAAATCTAGCAAGAAATATTATCTTTTGGCCTAACATGAGTGCAGATATAAAAAATTTAGTTGATCAATGTCTTATTTGTGCTAAATTTAAGCCTAATAATCAACCTGAACCGTTGCAAAGCCACAGTATTAGCAGTTTTCCATGGCAACGAGTAGGTATTGACTTAATGCATTTTAATAATAATACATATCTAGTAGTCACTGATTATTATTCAAAATTCATAGAATTAGCATTACTGAACAATAAATATACAGCAGCCAATGTGGTAATTCATTTAAAGTCCATCTTTGCCCGCCATGGTATTCCCGTCTGTTTGGTCTCAGATGGAGGTCCGCCTTTCAATTCGGTGGAGTTCAAATCATTTTTATATAATTGGGATATTGAACATATACTTAGCAGTCCCTATCATCCAAAGTCAAATGGACAAGCTGAAAGTTCTGTTAAAATTATGAAAAATATGTTAAAAAAATGTTTGGAATCTAATAAAGATCCATACATGGCTCTATTACAGTATAGGAACACACCTAAAGCTAATTTTCCGTCTCCAGCTCAGTTGTTAATGTCAAGAAATTTGAGAATGCATATACCAGTTACTAATAAAAAGTTGAAACCTAAAGTAGTTACTTTCAGTGAATACAAGAAAAGTTTTGAAAAAGATAAGGCACAAAGTAAATATTATTATAATAGGAATAAAAAACCTTTACCACTTTTACATCCTGGTGATTTTGTTAGTTTTAAAAAAATGCCTAATTCAGACTGGCTTCCAGCTGTTGTCAAAGAAAGATTAAAATGTCAAAGGTCATACATAATTGAGGATAGTAAGGGAAATAGATATAGAAGGAATAGAATTCATTTAAGGTTTTTGTCAAACGAAAGTTGTAATAAGTTTGATGAGGTGCAATCCAATGGTTCTCCAAAAGCCCAAAGTCCAGTCCAAAGGGAAAATGAAACAAGAGTTGACAGACAGATGGAGGCAAACAGAGATTCATTGATGGATTCATTTAGTAACGAACAAGAATATTACAAGTATGTAACAAGGTCTGGAAGAGAAGTTAAATTGCCTAAACGAATTGATTAAGTGTAAAATTTAATGTCTATTGTTAAGTAAGTCATTGTCCAACTCACATCTTGTTTTCTATTAATTTTTATTTTCTTATGTATGTCAACTAAAAATTTAATTTGTAATTTCCATTTTATATGTAAATTTCTTTGTCAAAAAAGGGAGATGTTATAATATCTAATCGTCTAAACATGTCATTACAAAATCATATCGTCTGTGCTAGTCTTAAGATGGTCTATGTCATGTCTATGTAGTAATTTGTCTATTTTCTGTTGTCTTCGTCTAATGGTCGTCCATTAAAGTGATTATAAAACACGAACTAAAAAATTATACATAAAGATCTGGTCTTAGAGCGAGGGCAGACACGATGCTTTCAGCAGCGGCGATCAACGTTTTTGATATTTATAATCGTTTTTCGGAAGCCCGATATCACGTCCGATGGCAAAAACAATTGCTATGCCCCAACGGGGTTGCAATGTAAAATATATGATCAGTAATTTTTTTATTTTTAAGAATCATTTTAAATAGAACGGAATGCATTTAATAACTGAAACTGAATATGAATATGACTACTTAAATGATCGTGTCTGCCCGGTCCCTTAAATATTTCAATTATAATATTTTTATTAGAAACAAGATAAATCACCAAAATCACTTAATTATCCTGCGTGTATTCTCTTCATAAGATGGAGAATAATTTAATAAAAAAAACTATTTTTAAAAAACCGACTTCAAATGCCCGTACCACTACAAAGTATATAATTTATTATTGATATTTTAAAAACCACTCGACCGATTTCGATTAAATTTCAATGGAAGTATACCCTTCCTAGGAAGTATACCCTTTGAAACAAAAAAAATTCCCAAATCGTTTCAGGCGTCTTCGAGTAATCGGTGAACATACAATAAAAAAAAAGATTCCGACGAATTGATAACTTCCTTTTTTGAAGTCGGTTAAAAAGAGCGTGAAAAGGATATACCTACACCTACTTATGACGAAAATGTGAAAAGTTTCTCTCGAAATAAATGCCTTTATTACCTGAAATACTGTCCAGGATCGGGAGTCCTATCCGGTTTTCCCTCGTACAGCACTGTTGTCAAGCCAGCCAGCAGCGGCCCGTAGCATATATAGGAATGTCCAACCACCCAGCCGAGGTCTGATGCCGCCCACCACACTCCTCGATTCAATCCATATATAGTATGCATCGACCAGCATAAGGTGGCCGCGTGGCCGCACGGGCGTTGTATGCCTTTTGGATCGTCGGTAGTGCCTGAATTTTTGAAAAAAAGTTTGTGAGTGTCGTGGAAGTTGGAACACTGGATTTGAACGAAGTTCCTTGTAATAATAAATTAATAATAAAAATAAATAAAATGGAAAATAATAATCTAGAGTCAGGATTCGAACCTCCGAACCGATAGTTTCACTCCTTCGTTTAGCCGCTACGCCACCAACGCTATGACGAAACGTGTGTGATAAACGAAAGAAACACACAAAGGTCGTGACGGTAAAATTCTTTCACTTTGTTTCGCTTAGGCCTCATCCGCCAAGTCCGTACTGTTCGCTAAGGAACATCGTTCCAAAAAACTCGACTGCGCTAAATATATCAACTGAAAATTCAAATAAATTCAATGGTTTTGTTGGAGTTATGTATTGGAGTTTACTCCTTAAGAATCGATTTTAGGCGCCCGGTATGAGAAAAATTTGAGGTGTAAAATCTACTTATGAATGACCTTGTTACGTTTTTATGACAGCGTTACTACAAACACGTAGATCAGCGCCATCTTTCGGCTTATGTGTAAACTATTTCGAATAGCAACTCTGGTGTACGCCCTAAAACCCTGCGACAGCACTGCTAACATAATAGTTCGAGCTATTTACAATAGATGGCCGTATTTGATATTAACTAGCACAAATACTATAAAGTAAACTCCAGTCGTGCGTCGCAGCTGACACACACACTTTTTTTTTCTTAAGATCCCGCAGGAAATATAACATGCCGTATGGCGCATAACTGGTATAACCCTCCAGGTTCTCAACTAGGTAGGAACATAGAAAAAATCACGTTAATCCGTTGCTATGCGTTGCTGCGAGATTGAAGGACATAATATTATATAGTTTGTCCTTCAATCACAAGCCATCAAAATGTATTATTCGCATTTTATAAATGTTAGTAAGGTGATAAGTTAGGTGATGCTTTCTCAACTTCTTTATCACGAACCTGTACGGGGCACCTAAAAGGACATTGGGAGTTGGGACGGATGTTAGGACTTAGGATTGTATTTAGGGGCTACCTACGTAAAGAGACTCCTACTTAGGGGATGATTTAGGTATGTTTGGTGAAAACGGGCATAATAATAATTAATAATGTCACTTTTGGTCGTCATGTATCGATTGAATGAATAATAATTATGGGATACCGTTACCGCGAGGTCTCAGTTCAGTTGAGTGAGTTTAAGTTTCTAGATTCCCATGGAACAAAACATTTGGATTGGTATGGCCAGTCCAAAATGTAAAGATTGGACGAGGCAGATGTCTGGCTTATTTCAAAAGAGCTTGTAAAAGAATATTCAAATAAATCATGTATGGCATTTGAATACGGTGAAATTATGCTGCAATAAGAATAATTTAAATATTTTTTGATATATAAATATGCAGGTTGCAGTTAGTTAGGTATTTAAATATTCGGAACTTTTCATTTTATGATCTTCTTTACCAACTGATAGACGTCCACTGCAGGACAAGGGTCTCTTGCATGGATATTCACAGATCACTGTGACTCGTCTGATGTCACATTGTCACATCGTCATTTTATGATAATAATATGCAAAATTTTTATTTAGTCATTCGACGTTTTTTGGCAATACATAATTATTCAGTATATTTTTTAGACACATATGTCGATCGATACGATGCCCCTAGAGTTCAGATATTAGTGCATTGTTCCAATGCACATACTAATGATATTATATCCGGACACGTGTCTCAAAGTGGCATTTTGTTTTATATGAGACACACACGCGTGGATTTAGATTTAGAAAAAATTCAGCTTCATAGAAACTACCACCTTTTTCACAAAAAAAAGTGTGTGTGTCAGCTCCGACGCACGACTGGAGTTTACTCCTTAAGTACGATTGTCTAAACATCGGTCGTAATGCATTCGCGGCGCTCGCTGCGTCTCGGCGCCGCTCGGACCCGATCGGTACGCGCTCGGCTTCCCTCGGAAAGCTCTTTCGCACGAAAACCAACCTTATTTACTCAACGTTAGGGTAGAAATTTGCATCGTTGTGAAAAACGTAACGAGGAAAGCTCTTTCGCACGAAAACCAACCTTATTTACTCAACGTTAGGGTAGAAATTTGCATCGTTGTGAAAAACGTAACGAGGTCATTCATAAGTAGATTTTACTCCTCGAATTTTTCTCATACCGGGCGCCTTATATATGAAAATCGATTCTTAAGGAGTAAATTCCAAAAATCCTTTGTGCCTGGCCTGTAGGGTTCGTAAACTTCATTCTACAGGTATGTACCTACAGTCCGTTCACTATAAGAAGTCCCTGTAGTGTGGTGTCACTTTTAGATACATGTCAGTAGGTAGGTACCTACAGGGGCTATGTGTGTTTTAAACAATTAATATCATTATTACTTTACGAAGAAAACCTACATGATGATACTATTGATTATGAGATTAATGATTAAGGAGATTGTATTGTTTCACGCGGGAATTTTTTAATTTTCCGGGATAAAATGTAGCCTACGTGCTATTCTGATGTAAGTATAAGCTATTACATTGTGAAGTTTCATCAAAATCCGTTAAAGCAGGTAGTTTTTACGTGAAAGAGTAACAAACATCTATCCATCCATCCTCTACCGACTTTCGCTATACATCGATGATTTAAGTATAATATTAATAGGACAATATAAAGAATTAGTTAGCTGAACTGAAAAGATCTGGAAGAAGAAGAATATCCTGGCTCAATAAACTTCGTCAGTGGTTCAACATGAGCTCCAAGTCTGTGTTCAAAGCCGCAGTAAGCAAAGTCCAACTAGCCTTGATTCATTCATCATTCAATAGCAACCCAGCAACGGCTCACTACTGAGTGCAGGTCTCCTCTCAGAGAGGGGCTATAGGCCATAGTCCACCACGCTGGCCCAATGCGAATTGGTGGACTTCACACACCTTCGAAAACATTATGGAGAACTCTCAGATGTGCAGGTTACCTCACGATGTTTTCCTTCACCGTTGAAGCAAGTGATATTTAATTGCTTAAACGCACTTGACTCCGAAAAGTCAGAGGTGCGTACCCGGGATCGAACCTGCGACCCCCTGAATAGGAGACCACAGTCGTAACCTGCGTAAGGCTATCACTGCGTCTCAACCTACACTAGGAGATAAGTCTAGAAGAAGAAGACATACCAGATGTGTAGAGAATATACATCGGGTCGTTGGCCTCGCTGGGCACGCAGGGGACCGGATCTGACTCCATGGCCTCGTCCCAGGAGATGTCCCGGCTCCGGTCCAGGCTGCACTCCAGCACGCGCCGCCGCTGGTATATGATGCACTTGAGGGGCTGGTGGGAGCTCTGGCAGAGAGCCTCGTCCAAAATGTCCTTGTATCTACAGTACAGAACAATGATTCGTTAGTAAAGGAGAGGGCAGGGCTTTTTTGGCGTTTTGCGACTTTTTAAACGCTGACCTTCGCTACTTTTAGCATCGTATCGAACGCTTTTGCGTCGCGAAAAGTAGCCAGTCTGCACTCTCCCTAAATAAGGGTTTTTTCATTGTTTTGCAAAAGTCAAAGACGAGCCTTAGTTAGGAATATTCTAAATAGTTTAACTCGATGAAAAATTACAGCTTTACAAAGCGTATTTATAACATTTTCAGTGACATTCATTAAATCTAGGCGGTTTTACCATAAATCATTATACCTACCTAATTTTGTAATGGTATTTTAAGATGTAAAAAATACATATTTTCGTGATGAAAATTACACAATATGTATTCCCTTTTAAATAATTGCATAATCATACTTTATATAAAAGTGATGAGTAACTACGATTAATTAAATAATTAAAATAAATAGGTAAGCATTATTCATATTACTTAGGTACGGTTTAGGTATCTATTACCTACTTGGAAAAATTATTTAATATTTAACTAAGTATATAGTCTTAATATATATAAATTACGTGTCACGTTGTTTGTCCGCGATGGACTCCTAAACTACTTAACCGATTTTGATCAAACTTCGTAGCTATCTGTAGTTTGGTCCAACTTGAAAGATAGGATAGTTTTAGTAGTTATTTGTTTTATATAAATAGGTAAGTTGGCGGTACGAAGTTCGCCGAGTCAGCTAGTAATTAATATTCTTTTAAATCCTGATTTTTTTATAGATATTGCGTGATATTACATGTCCAAAGATCATCATCATCATCATCATCATCATTAGCAATCCATCAACGGCTCACTACTGAGCGAGATCTCCTCTCAGAGAAGGGTTATAGGCCATAGTCCACCACGCTGGCCCAATGTGAATTGGCGGACTTATATAATTTCCAAAGATAACACCTACTAACTGTCAATTGGAAAATAAAGGTACACACCACATACTAGTCCGGTCAAATTAGACCAAAAAATGAGAGTGAAGGTACATAAAGTCCCAACAAGCTGAAAATCAGTAAAAATGTTCCAAACATAATTATAAATAATATTTAAAAGTTCCCCATCATTCCCGTGTATGGAAATTTTTTATTCAAGGTCAAAGGTAAAAAAAAAGTGTGTGTGTCAGCTCCGACGCACGACTGGAGTTTACTTCATACTTCAATAGTATTTGTGCTAGTTAATATCAAATACGGCCATCTATTGTAAATAGCTCGAACTATTATGTTAGCAGTGCTGTTATCGCAGGGTTTTAGGGCGTACAACAGAGTTGCTATTCGAAATAGTTTACACATAAGCCGAAAGATGGCGCTGATCTACATGTGAGTAGATAATCTTGAATTAAAAAATGAAAGGTGCGCAGAATAGGTTGCGCACCAAAAACGTAACGCTGTCATAAAAACGTAACAAGGTCATTCATAAGTAGATTTTACACCTCGAATTTTTCTCATACCAGGCGCCTAAAATCGATTCTTAAGGAGTAAACTCCAAAAATGAGTTTTTTGCGATTTTCAGCAAAACGGTAAGTTCTGTCATAAAAGTACCTCAGACAAAAATTGTAGATCATAAAATTATCTATAAAAAATGTATCAATACTTTTTTTCCTACGAGCCACTGTTTCTGAGATATAACGATTCAAAAAGTTATAAAAGTTGTTATCGTCATAATATGCATGAGTACGCCACGTATATACATCTCTAGAGTTGTATATTAGTTGTTGTTCAAAATGTTTGAAAAACAAGATTTTATTCAATGTGCTGAAGTTTTTAAAAAGAGTAAATCAACTCAACAAGAACTTATCACCAACGGCATCCGCTTTCTTCTTTCTATGTACGGAGCTCCTAAAAAAACTATCTGTTTAGATAAGCATCGATATAAATGGTTCGTTAAAAATACTGAAAATAAAAAACAAGTTCAATTAGCTTGTCTTCCTCCAACCTCAGTTGCTGCTCATCAACAGACAACATCTTTTTCGGGTGTATTACCAAGTTCAAGTGTGGCTTCGTAATCAGCTAGACCCTACAGACTGGGGTTGGAAGTTGGTCAACAATATATTAGAACCAGTTCAAACTTTACTCCCACCTGCGCCGGAAAAACTGCTGAACACAATTTTTTGCAACTGCAAAAAGGGATGCAGTGCTAAATGTGGTTGCAAAAAAGTCGGACTGTTTTGTTCTCTGGCATAAACAAATTGTCAAGGCCGGTCGTGCTCTAATGTTGAATCACAAACAATCGAGGATTCGTTTGATTCCGACGAAGTGTCATGCGATACATCGCTATTGACGCAATTTACTTGCATCCAAAATGAAGATGAAGAAGAAGCAGAAGAAGAAGAAGAAAAAGAAGAAGATCAAGAAGAAGAACAAGAAGAATTTGAAAGATTTACGAATCAGGCGAAGAATCAGGCGAATGAACTTCACCACTTTTTTTTAATTTACATCGCTTTTATCTTTTCCAATCGTTGAAAATTTCCGTTATTTTGCAATAGTTTCACATTAAACAGGATCACAACTGACCCGTGGAGTAGGCCTACTGTAGAAACCACGTTAAAAAACGCGCTAAGTACACTACCTCATAGGTGGCGTGGAAACGTGTGCATATTATGACGATAACAACTTTTATAACTTTTTGAATCATTATATCTCAGAAACGGTGGCTCGTAAGAAAAAAAGTATTGATACATTTTTTATAGATAATTTTATGATCTACAATTTTGTCTGAGGTACTTTTATAATAAAACTTACCGTTTTGCTGAAAATCGTGAAAAACTCATTTTTTTGACCTTTGACCTTGAATAAATTTTTTTCCATACACGGGAATGATGGGGAACTTTTAAATATTATTTCTACTTATGTTTTGAACAATTTTACTGATTTTCAGCTTGTTGGGACTTTATGTACCTTCGAATGTCTAAATTGACCGGACTATAACTTAGTTTAAAAATAAAAGACAAACCTGACTATTTTGTTCGGTTCCACGCCACAACTTGCAGCGATGATGACAGTTGGTTCAGCGTGCTCGATCCGAGTTCTTAGTTCTCTCGCAGCGAAACCTTTCAATAATCAAGATGTATATCTTCTATCTAAGTATTTATCATATCATCATCATCATGAGCAACCCATTAACTGCTCACTACTGAGCGCAGGTCTCCTCTCAGGGAAGGGTTATAGACCATAGTCCACTACGATGCCCCAATGCGAATTGGCGGACTTCACACACCTTTGAGAACATTATGGAGAACTCATAGAATGTGCAGGTTTCCTCACTATGTTTTTCTTCACCGTCGAAGCGTGTGATATATTTTAATTGCTAAAACGCAGTTTTTGAACACAGATATACAGACGTCAAGCTTATATATCATCCCTGTTTTTGTCGGAGGTTAAAAATAGGAGTTTGTAGGAAAAATAACGGTACCTACATCTATTTTTAACCGACTTAAAAAAGGAGGAGGTTCTCAATTCGTCGGAATCTTAATTTTTTTTTTATGCACTATGTTCACCAATTACTCGAAGACGCCTGAACCGATTTGGAAAATTGTTTTTTTGTTTGAAAGTGTACACTTTCCGTAGACCCATTTTTTAATCGAAATCGGTCGAGCAGTTTCAAAAAATCCACAATAAATTATTAATTTTGTAGTGGCGCTGGCGTGTGAAGTCGGTTTTTTAAAAAGAATTTTTTATATTCATGCAAACACAACAAACACTTTCATGCAAACAACGTATACGTAACATATTGGCAGGGTTGCTGACGCACAACGTATTATCACGTCCAGCGAAAACTTGGTTTATTGAGCACAACGTTGTGGTGCGGCGTCTGGCCATACGAATAGCTAAGAAGAGCAGGGCTGCTGTGCCACGACATAGCGAACTCTCAAAATTCAAGCTATTAGCTTTACAAGCTATTATTTACTATTACAAGCTATTAGCAAAACGTCATTAAACGCCGCTCATGAAAAAAAGATGTGCGAAATCGCATAGAGCTACATTTTTGATTGCTCGCATTCGAACGTTTTAAATTATAGTCAGTCAAATAATCAGTCTGTCAGTCAACCTTCGGCTTAAGATTTCGCAAAAGTTCTCTTTACCACCGACCTCCGAAAACAACGGAATGTATGGCGCCGATCCTGTTGGTGGCCAGCATGGCGATCACGGCTTCCGGCACCAGCGGCATGTAGATGACGACGCGGGAGCCGCGGGCCACGCCTAGCGACGATAGCTTCCCGGCCAGCCTTGACACCTGACAGGATAAATCGTCATCATCATCAGCAACTCGTCAACGGATCACTACTGGGTCTCCTGCCGCTGGCTGGCTTGACAACAGTGCTGTATGAGGAAAAGCCGGGTGGGACTCCCGATCCTGGACAGTATTTCAGGTATTATAAAGGCATTTATTACTAGAAAACTTCTCTCATTTTCTTCACTAGACCTATACCTACCCTTTTCACTTGCGTCTTTTTCTCCATCTTTTGAAGAGAATACGTACAGGATAATTAAGTGATTTTGGCGTTTTATCATGATCATCAGCAACTCATAAACGGCTCAACACTAAGCGCAGGTCTCCTCTCAGAGAAGGGTTATAGTATAGGGCATAGGCCATAGTCCACCACGCTAGCCCAATACAAATTGGCTGGCTTCACAGACCTTTGAGAATATTATGAAAAACTCTCAGGTGTGCTGGTTTCCTTACGACGTTTTTCTTCACCGCTGAAGCAAGTGATAGTTAATTGCTTAAACGCACTTTACTCCGAAAAGTCAGAGGTGCGTACCTGGGATCGAACCTGCGACCCCCTGAATAGGAGACCACGGTCCTAACCACTAGGCTATCACTACTCAATGAATATGTATAATGAATTGAATATAATAATATTCAATTCATATTTACAATATTATTCTCTTTTTACCCTGCTCTTTTGCACACCTACAAGTGTTGTCTCACATTTCAACGTTGACTGGTAGAAAATGTAATTAAGTCCGCCTTTGTAATCGACCGAGCGAAGCGAAGGTCTCTGAGTTTACTTGAGTGAATTTGCATTTGTCCGTCCGTCCGTCCGTCCGTCTGTCAGAGCCTTATAACTTCTGAATTACTGAACGTAATTACTTCAGTTGCAGTACCTCATTTTAAAGATAATTTGGAACAGAGTACAAATGTATTTTTTTTATATTTTTTTTCCTAAAATTGACGAAATGGGGTGCTTTCAAAGTGGAGATTTTATTCGAGGCTAGATCTCTAAAACCACTTTTTTTTTAAACTTGAAACTTACACATAATTTCAGTTATATTCTGTACTTGAACAACAAATACTAAGATTAGATAAATTACTATATAGAAACGAAATTATTAAGTTTTAAGCATCAATGTTTTTAACAAAACTTCACTATACTGTTAATAGATGGCGCTGTCTTTAATTGACCGAGCGAAGCGAGGTCTCTGAGTTTACTAGAGCGATTTGCACTTGTCCGTCCGTCCGTCCGTCCGTCCGTCCGTCCGTCCGTCCGTCCGTCCGTCTGTCAGAGCCTTATAACTTTTGAATTACTGAACGTAATTAATTCAAATTTAGATATAATATGTAAACCGATGGCCTCCAGCCGAAAATGGCTTAAAAAGTTATAAAAATCGGCCAAGTGCGAGTCGGGCCTCGCTCTTTTAGGGTTCCGTTAAAAAAATTACATTAAAATATTTTCATGTACCCATGGAAACATTTTAATTTAATTTTTTTAATTTAATTTAATTTTTATTATTTGTTGTTATAGCGGCAATAGAAATACATAATATGTGAAAATTTCATCTGTTTATCTATTACTGTTTACGAGATACAGCCCGCTGACAGACGGACGGACGGACAGCGTAGGCTTAGTAATAGGGTCCCGTTGGTACCCTTTGGGTACGGAACCCTAAAAATCTTTATTTCAGGGGGGCTCTCATAGAAGCGAATGCGAAGAAATTTTTTTTTATTTGCGATTCATAGGTTTTCTGTGTATCATTTTAAAGACAATTTGAAACAGAGTACAACTGTATTTTTTTTTTTTTTTTTTTCCTAAAATTGACGAAATGGGGGGCTTCCAAAGTGGCGATTTAATACGCTCGCTTGAAGACGCTCTCTGGGAAAATTTTCTATATATTTTCAAGTTGTACTTATTTTCTTACTTCACTTGTATCCTGTACTTGAACAACAAATACTAAAATTATATGAATATTATAAAGAAACGAGATTATTTAATTTTTAATGAGCATCAGTAAATTTCACATAGCTTCACAATAATGCTAATAGATGGCGCAGTCATTAACTATTCCATTGAACTAGGAGTTACGACTACGATTTATCCCAAAAACAGTTTTGCGTCGACCATTATTATTTAGGTACATAATACAATAACATATTATACAATTAAAATTATTCTTTAGTTAAATATCATTTTGTATATTTTCTATTCGCGTCGATAGATGACGATTTGTACAGATGCCCCTAACCCGTTTTCACTCGTTAGTACCTACATAATAATTCAATGTTTTCACTGACGTTCCCTAACCTTTACGGGCTACCTATGATAAGTTATGTGATGATTACTGTCAACTTCTTTATCACGATCCTGTACGGGTCACATAAAAGGACATTGGGACGGATGTTAGGACTTAGGATTGTGTTTTGGAGCTACCTATATATATGTATGTATATATGTATGTATATATATGTATGTATATTATATGTATAGTCGTATGTATGTGTATTATATTTATTTTGTATATATTAGTGTGTTAATATGTTATTATTATTATATTATATGGTTTAGTTTATTTACCTATTAGTATTTAGGTATATTATATACACCACCTCCCACTGTCTATTTGTTCATTTTCTCTCTAGCGTTAAGGTTGTCTGGAAGAGATCGCTATTTAGCGATAAGACCGCCTTTTTGTACTTACATTTTAAGTTTTCTTTTTTGTAACCTGTAATTCATTTGTGTTTTGTGGTGCAATAAAGTATATACATACATACATACATACCTACGTAAAGATACTCCTACATAGGGGATGATTTAGGTATGTTTGGTGAAAACGGGCATAATAATAATAATGACAGTTTTGGTCGTCATGTATCGATTGAATGAATAATCATGGGATACCGTTACCGCGAGGTCTCAGTTCGGGGCGAACCACTAGTATTATAAATACGCATCCCATCCACGAAAGCAGATGACGATTGACGTCATCAGATTCGGCGCGTTTTAATTACAATATAATATAGTTAAAACTACCTTATGGGAATTATGGGATACCGCGAGGTCTCAGTTCGGGGCGAACCACTAGTATTTATGCAATAAAGTGAATGAAGCAATTGCGCATCAGGTTATGTTCCAAAATGAATTAGATATTATCATAATGTTATGACGAACTATTTTGACATATGAATGACTTCCAATCTGTTAATGAATAATATTAATTTCCTCTATTCTTTCCTCATGTAATCTAACAATATATGTAATTAAGTGGATATACATGAATGCAAATAATAATAATAAATAATCTATATATATAAAAGAAAGTGGTGTTAGTTACACTATTTATAACTCAAGAACGGATGAACCGATTTGGCTCAAAATTGGTGGAGAGGTAGCTTAGAACCAGGAGACGGACATAGGATACTTTTTATCCCGTTCGACCGCGTTTCCGTCAAGTCAATATAAAACCTGGTATAACAAAAATGCATCCGACATGGAATAAAAAAACGAAAATGACAGTGGAAGAACAAAACGTAAGTGACAGCTAAACGTAATTTTGTATTTGGTTAATTATGGTAAAAAATTATGGTAAAAACAATTATAAAATTATAGTTTAACATAATTGATAATATCATCAGTAATATGTTTTCTCTTTGAATCATCATTAACAATGCCGCGAGCAAGATGATCAAATGTTTCCTGCTACAAAGCTACGGATTGACGTGATTTATTGGATAGGTATAGTTGAGAACCTGGAGGGTGACAAAGATTTCCCGCGGGATTCTATGAACTAAATCCACGCAGACGAAGTCGCGGGCATCAGCTAGTAAATAAATAAAAAGCAACCAACAAGCAGCTTCGGATCCTCACCTGATTCTGTAGCTCGGAGTAGGTGATCCTCTTGACGGTGTCGGTGAGCGGCGAGTCGTACACCAGTGCCACCTGGTCCCCGCGCCCGCGCGCCACGTGCCGGTCTACCGCGTTGTAGCACACGGACAGTTCCCCCCCAACCCACCTGGGAATAAGGCACCATAAAATTCAAAATTATTTATTTCACGTAGACCAACCTGTGGCTCTTATGACAAGTCATGATTCTACCACCGGTTCGGAAAGCGGATTCTGCTGAGAAGAGCCGGCAAGAAACTCAGCAGTTGCTCTTTTCAAAATAATCATTTTACAATATTATTATGAAACTATTACAAACATTGTAATAAGTTTTTATACTATCTTGTGGGCAGCTGGATGCCAAGCCGATTTAACCTATGTAACTTTGTTAGAATATAATATAATATTTCCACAATGAGGGGAATAGTTTCAGTATCGGCCACGGGGAGTTTTAGACGTGATAACGACTTATAAATCGATAAACACGTCGAAAAAGCGTCACATTCCGCCTGAGCCTGCGCGTGCAAGCGAGAGCGCGGAACAAGCGATAGAGAGGCACGATCGGCCCCAACGTTGGCTTCTGACACATTTATTCATCAATGTTTCTTTATTCACGTAAAACACGTAAAACTATCGTCCGTAAACCGACTTTACGGACGCCTGAACCGATTTACAAAATAAATTTTTTGTTTGAAAGGCTATACTACCCAGGTGGTCGCATATAAATTTTATCGAAATCAGTCGAGCGGTTTTTAAAATATCAAAAATAAATTATATACTTTGTATAGCGGCGCGGGAGTTTGAAGTCGTTTTTTAATTTTTTTATAAAAAGAATTTTTTATATTATTTTTATCAGATGACAAGATAATCCTTGTCTGCGATCTCACCTGATTGTAAGTGACGATGCAGTCTAAGATGGTAGCGGGTTATCTTGGAAGGGGTATGGCAGTGTACATTCATACCCCTAATCGGTTTCAACATGCCATCGTGCCGGAACGCTAAATCGCTTGGCGGCACGTCTTTGACGGTAGGGTGGTAACTAACCACAGCCAAAGCCAGACCAGACCAGAGACAATTCAGAAATTATAAATTCCCAAATTGACCCCGCCGGGAATCGAACCCGAGACCTCCCAGTTAAAAGACCACAGCGCTCAACACTGTGCCAGGGAGGTCGTCAAAAAGAGTGGAGAAATAATGCGTGAAGAATAAAGGTCACATACACGTCATCGCTTCTACCCAGCTCCAACATGGCTCCATTTATAGCGACAGCGGTATTCTGGTACATTAAGGGCCTGTTTCACCACCTTCGAGTAAACTTTAACTCACAACAGATTGCCCATACAATAACTGACAAAACGTCATCTTTACTTGTCGGTTAAAGTTTCCTTGAAGTTGGTGAAACACGCTTTAAGTATGCTAAATGTACCTAATCTTTTTTTTAATTGACAAAAAAATATTTTTCTATGTTTTAAAAAGGCTCGCCTGTAAATGCATCTTTGCAGATTCGTAAGTTTGCACTAGATGGGACGATATTATACTCGTATTATTACTAGCTGACCCAGCGAACTTCGTACCGCCACTACTTATAAATGAAAAATTAGTTAAATAAACATTTTCCAGTGGACCAAATTGTGAATCTAAACCATCCTCGGATCCCCTTGAACTCACACAAAAAATTTAATCATAATCGGTCCAGCCGTCAAGGAGGAGTTCAGTGACATACACACGCACACAAGAAATATATATATTAAAAAGAAATAAAAGAAGAAGAAGATGTAGAGAGATAGGTAGATGTGATGTAGCCATAGGAACTGTATCGAATTTCCAAAACGGAGATTTTTGTATGTAGCTAAAATTAATTTACCATTTCGTAAACGGCGTGTTGCTGTCGTCTAGGACTCGGTCCCACGGTCGAGTCCACTCCAGCTCTTTACCAACCTCGCCCCAAAAACTCTCCGGGTCCTTCAGTGAGTGGGCGTAGGCCTTTAGATATTCTTCTGTTACAGTGCCGTCGTCTATTGTAAAAGTAAACAAGCTATAATTTAGGAAAAATTAAACTGACTTCAATATTATACGTACCGAAATAAAGAATAACTGAAAAGTGAACTTATCTTGAACACTACTGAACCGATTTTGATGAAACATTTACTGTTCCCTAAGTTGAAGTAAATGTTAGCAAATAAAAACAAGAATGTTCACAATCCGATTAAAAGTTTCGGAGAAATGCGCGGACAAATATACATACTTACATGCATCTATAAAATTTTGTATTATATTTGTTTGGAAGCCTTAATAGATTTTATCAGTCACATATTAGGTATTTCTGAATATTTTGCAGTCCCGATAATATTAAATACATACTTTATTTACTTACATACGTGTCGAATTAATAACCACCTTCAATTTTGAAGTCGTAAAAATATAACCTAACTAGCTTTTGCCCGCGACTTCATACGCGTAAAGTATTTTTTAAATCCCCATGTTTTTCCGGGCAGCCATGCCAATCTCCAAGTCCTACACCTATAACTATATACAAAAATCACGTCGATCCGTCGATCACGTCGTCCGTCAAATCCCGCTGGCGAGCGTCGTCGTCTCTATCGTCCGAGGTAAAAATCAAAAATCGGCCAAGTGCGAGTCGGGCCTCGCTCTTTTAGGGTTCCGTATATATAACCAAATCATTTTTTTAATACTATATACATATTTAAATATCTTAGTTCTTAGAAAGTACTAAATTAGCATATGGGGAAAAATGCTCGTTTGTTTTGGTCACAACTTACAAACCGCATTATAAATCAGTGTTTTTAGTATTTGTTGTTTAAATACACAATATAGTACATAATATACCAAAATTTCAAATTCCTAACTAGTTTAGTTTTTGAGATAGACCCCCTAACAAAAGTCTAAAACCGAAAACTTTGACGGCCTGCCATTTCTACATTTTTGTAGCTAAAAAATAAAGATTTGAACTCCACTTAAAGAACTCTAGACAATGACACCCCACATGCTAGGGTAAAAAAATAAAATTTTATTTCGACTCCTTTTCGATGTATGGGAGCCCCCTTTATTTTATTTTTATTATTCGTTGTTATAGCGGCAATAGAAATACACAATATGTGAAAATTTCAACTGTCTATCTATTACGGTTTACGAGATACAGCCCGCTGACAGACGGACGGACGGACGGACAGCGGAGGCTTAGTAATAAGGTCCCGTTGGCACACTTTGGGTACGGAACCCTAAAAGCCAGTCAAGTGCGTGTCGAGCCACGTGCAGTGTAGCGTTCCGTAGTGACAAGTCACAAATATTATTGCTGACCTAGGATAGTGCTTTTATTAATTTTATTTATGAATATTGAATAATATATTTTGAGTTCCATGTTTTAAATACTATAATATACCACAAAATATGCAACTTACACTACGTGTAATACCTAACCTAGAAAAAATAGATATTTAACTCCTTAACTTATGAACCTTTAGCCGTGATAGTTTTCCTATAAAATTCTTTATATAAACAACCATTTAGCTAGCATAGGGGGGGGGACACTTGACTCTACCCACAATACACACACACAATATTTTTAAAGACCTATTCAACGACACCCCACGCTATGGGATAGACGAGAAAAAAGAAGTGTGTGTGTCAGCTCCGACGCACGACTGGAGTTTACTCCTTACAACGTCGTAATGCATTCGCGGCGCTCGCTGTTTCTAGGCGCCGCTCGGACCCGATCGGTACGCGCTCGGCTTCCCTCGGAAAGCTCTTTCGCATGAAAACCAACCTTATTTACTCTACGTTAGGGTAGAAATTTGCATCGTTGTGAAAAACGTAACGAGGTCATTGATAAGTAGATTTTACTCCTCGAATTTTTCTCACACCGGGCGCCTAAAATCGATTCTTAAGGAGTAAAGTCCAAAAAAATTATCCCCAATTTACATGTAGGGGAGGTACCCTAAAAAAAAAATATTTTTCACAATTTTATTTCACCACTTTTTGGCGTGATTAATATTTTATACCCTTGTCAAATTACAGTTTTTTTTCTTTATAAAATTAAGAATTAGTGTGTGAAAGTGTTACCCAAGTTATTAATATCAGCAGAATTGAAATATTCAACATTTCATGTTACGTTACCTAGTGCTACAAAAACAGATCATAAACTCATAACATATTCCACAACTATTTTATCATACAGAATACAGAAGTATAGTGAAACTAATACTTTTACACAAAAGTTATATTATCTAATCATCGCATTATAACGAATTCTATGAAGTGCACTTAGTCATCCACGAAGAAAGTTATTGATAAAGGTTTTCCTACATCTCAACCAAACGCGGGTGGATTTAAAACTGTGATAAAAGCAACGAATGTTTGTCAGCGAACGTTTGACTGCGGGTGCGTCGTACTTACCTACCTATTTTCTACATGCATGAAACTTGAATCGAATTTACGGTGTCTTGAGTTCGATTCTGGCTAAGCTAACTTTTTAATATTGTTTGCTGGTTGCTAAAAAATGGAAGAAGCTATTTTATCAGCCTTGAAACAAATACAGAACAAAATGGAAAGTAACAAAAAAGAACTACAGGGACTGAAGCATAGCATAATTAAAACTATAAATGAGACTTTTATGGAAAAGCTGGAGATAATTGAATCAAAATTTATAGACTTATCCCAAAAAATTTAAAAGCAAGAAATAAAAATTAACAATTTAGAAAGAATTACTCGAAGAAAAAATCTCGTATTTTGGGTGTAGAAGAAACAGAACAGAGCTATAAACATTAAAAAAAAATGTGCTTGATTTGATTATAATAACAAAATGCAAATAAAGTGCCAAAGCAACGCAGTAGAATACATAAGAATAAGAATAATAGGTAATAAGGATTCAAAATTAAGGCCGGTTGTAGTCACATTTGTGACTTTGGGGATAAAGATTGAAATTTTGTGGAATAAAAATGTTTTAAATAAAACTAAAAATTACATTAAAGAAGATTTCCCACGAGATATTTTAAATAAAGGAAAGAACTTACAAGAACAATTAAAACATGAGAAGATGCAAGGAAAAAATGCAATTATTAAATATGATAAAATTATAATACTACCAGATAACAATAAATAAACTTAGTACACAGAAATGCAGGCAGGTAAAGAAAACAAGGAAAATGCAGCACTCATAAAGAAGAAAAATAAACCAAGAATAACTCATTCAAAACAGTAGCTGCATCACAAAAGTATCATAGTACCTAAATTATATTCAATTATATTCCCTCGCCGCCGCGGGAGAATATGACCATAGCCCTACACATATTATGTTTACTGGAATTAAAATAAGAATATTATTATTACTAGCTGATGCCCGCGACTTCGTCTGCGTGAACTTAGCCTTTAAAATGCCTTGGGAACTCTGACTTTGCGGGATAAAAAGTAGCCTGTCACTCTCCAGGTCCTCAACTATAGGTACACTGCAAAAATCACGTCGATCCGTAGCTCTGTTGGGGCGTGATTGAAGGACAAACCAACGCACTTTCGCAGTTATAATATTTCACCATATAAAGTGTAAGTGCATATAGTCAACGTGGTTTTTAGGGTTCCGTACCCAAAGGGTGCCAACGGGACCCTATTACTAAGCCTCCGCTGTCCGTTCGTCCGTCTGTCAGCGGCCTGTATCTCGTAAGCCGTAATAGGTAGACAGTTGAAATTTTCACATATTTTGTATTTCTATTGCCGCTATAACAACAAATAATAAAAATTAAATTAAATTATATTGATTAACCCCTATCTCAGAGAACATACATCCATCCATCCGTATAACGACATAGCTATACAAACATACATACGTATACATCCATCCTCACAAACTTTCACATTAATAATATTAGTGGGATAGTATGAGTAATAATTAGTAGGATAGGATATAGTTAATAATATGTATACATGCATACATACATACATGCATGCATACATGCATACATGCATACATACATAATACATACATTCATGCATACATACATACATACATACATACATGCATGCATATTGGCGCATAATAGAAGGATAAGTAATTGAAGGATAAGTATGTGAAAAGTAACATACGAATATCCCGCGGGAACTGTTTGTTTTCCCGGGATAAAAAGTAGCCTTTTCACTTTTCAGGTCCTCAACTATGCCTATCAAAAAAACCACGACAATCTGTAACTTCGTTGGCGCATAATTGAAAGATTAATATAAGAAAAGTAGCATACGAATATCCCGCGGGAACTGTTTGTTTTCCTGGGATTAAAAGTAGCCTTTGTCACTTTTCAAGTCCTTAACTATGCCTATCCAATAAACCACGTCAATCTGTAACTCCGTTGGCGCCTAATTTAAGGATAAATATGTGAAAAGTAGAACACTAATATCCCGCGGGAACTGTTTGCTTTCCCAGGATAAAAAGTAGCCTTTGTCACTTTTCAAGTCATCAACTATGCCAATACAAAAAACCACGTCAATCTGTAACTCCGTTGGCGCATAATTGAAAGATGAATGTGTGAAAAGTAGTATACTAATATCCCGCAGGAACCGTTTGTTTTCCCGAGATAAAAAGTAGCCTTTGTCATTTTTCAGGCTCTTAACTTTACCTGTGCAAAAAAATCACGTTAATCTAAAACTCCATTGCGCGTATTTTGAAGGACAAATGCGTAAAAAATAGCGATGCTATCCCGCAGGAACTGTTTGCTTTTCCGGGATAAAAAGTAGCCTATGTGCTATTCCAGACTATATTCTATGTCTGTGCCAAATTTCAGCAAAATCGGTTCATTAGTTGTCGCGTTAAAGAGTAACAAACATCCATCCATCCAAACATCCATCCTCACAAACTTTCGCATTTATAATATTATAATAGGATAATAGGATTAGTACCAATAGTCTCTGAGCTACACCGCGGACGGACGGACGGACAGACGGACGAACGGACAGACGGACGGACATGGCGAAACTATAAGGGTTACTAAGGAACCCTAAAAATGTGGAGTTCCTAATGATAGGTACGTCGTACCTACCTACGCAATACTACTATATACTCGCATAATGAAGCTGAAAATATTATGAAATCTCGCTAACACATCGATTCATTCAAAATCGTTACTGAATAGCTGAATAGCATAGGTGGTACGCTTATAACGATAAAATCATGACTATAACTGACGATGATTATGCACACAGATTTCTCGCATCCTGGGGACGAAGATGTTATCATTATGTACGAGTATCTTAGTTTCATCATCATCATCAGCAACCCATCAACGGCTCACTACTGAGCGCAGGTCTCTTCTCAGAGAAGTGTTATAGGCCATAGACCACCACGCTGGCCCAATGCGAATTGGCAGACTTCACACACCTTTGAGAACATTATGAAGAACACTCAGTTATGCAGGTTTCCTCACAATGTTTTCCTTCAGCGTTGAAGCTTTTGATATTTAATTTCTTAAACGCCTTAACTTACAAAAGTCAGAGGTGCGTCCCCGGGATCGAACCTGCGACCCCCCGAATAGGAGACCACAGTCCTAACTACTGCTGTAAGTGATATTCTTAAAATTCACCATTACCTCACTTCCATAATAAACTTGTAGGTAAATATTGACATTCAGAAAGTGTGCATACTACCCTACCTACTACCAATTTTGAAAAGTAATAAATAATAGGTAAGTTTTAAATGTTTACTTTTCTCCTCTTCTAAAGACTCTTTCTCTCTTCTATCATATTCTGAGGGTCGTCTCGTAGTTTAGGTACGACTCTATTTACTTCTTTATTCTTATTAGAGTCGTATGTTAGGTTTAACAATTATCTTCTTCTTCTTTTTTTATCAACCGATAGACGTCCACTGCTAGACAAAGGTCTCCTACATGGATTTTCACATGCTTCGGTCTTGCGCCGCCTGAATCCAGCGGCTCCCTGCGACTCGATTGATATCGTCGTTCCATCTAGTGGGGGGTCTGCCAACACTGCGCTTCCCGGTGCGGGGTCCCCACTCCAGGACCCCCCCCCCCCCCACCCGTCTATCAGCTCTTCGAACTATGTGTTAATTAACAATAATAATTTATATTTATTACCAGTAGTGCGCGTATACTATCGTACTGTTCAAGTCACGGAGAAAACTAAGGACACATCACACACATCCAGTTACCGTCTTATGTCAAATAACTTGAGTTTTGTTCAAAATGTGAAAGTTATCCCTTACTAATATTATAACCGCGAAAGAGTGTTTATTTGTTGGGTTGTCCTTCGATCACGCAGCAATGTAGCGACGAAACGACGTGATTTTTGCATGCGTATACTTGAGGACCTGGAGAGTGACAGGCTCTTTTTATCCCGGAAAATCAAAGAGTTCACGTGGGATTTTAAAAAGTAAATCTACGCGGACGACGTCGCGGGCATCAGCTAGTCAGCTATAATATTACGAAAAAAATCTCACCATAGTTCACCATATCAGCCGGAGTAACGAAAGTCTTCGTTTTCAGCTCACTTATGGACGTTTCGAACCTTTTCTTGTCCATTTTGGACTTCATTTCCGCTTCCGTGTTTTGACTCATTTTTTTAAACTCACTCACAGACTATTGCTACAACGACAATAATAAAATTAATCGTTACATTCGCCTTAAATGGGTAAATAGAGATCAGATTTGACGTTTACCCTCCTACACCTAAGAAATGACAAAAATAAGGGCAAAAGGTCACCTCATATTTAATATGGGTGGTTTACCACCCTAAAAAAGACAGGCCTCATCTAATTGCGCCAGCCCAGGGCTCAGAAAAGCTCGGGCTATCGCAAAGACCCCCAAATAGGCAGAAAGAAACCTTATGTTTCATTTCATATACCTAAGTTTCACATTTTGTCCATAAAGCAAATGTTAAATAGCAATGACTAAATATTTAAGGAGCCCTAAAGCACTGGGTCTATTCCGCCTGGAAAGATTTAAACTCAGGAAGACCCAGGTGGGACTCTTAACGGGGCTCATCCCATTAAACAAACACCTTTTTATTATGCAGGCGGATGAAACACCAACGCTAGTACTCTTGGAGTGCACGGGCGTGGAGGACCAACGTAAGAACCATCTCTGCAGATCTCCAGCAACACTTCAGGAATTCCTCGGCAACAGAAGGGCCTAATAAACTTCTGGAAAGAGCTTCGGCGGGAGTGCATCACACACAAAAGGTACACAAAAAAGGTAAAGACCGGCCCAGTAAGAAGAAAGGTTAAGAGACCCATTCGGTCGTTAGAAAACTTAATTAAGTCAAACTTGGTAATTTTCGCGGGATACCTACTTACTTATAACTTTAAGCCCGTCCGTCCCGTTTTAAAGTATTTCGAACATTGTACTGCAACACGCTTGTTATGAATTAAATATTGTTAACGTTCCCGTGTATTATGAATGTGAATGAAGCACCTTCGAACCCTCTGAATTATGTATGTGTTACTGGTAGTAGGCGGAATGCATCCATGTGCGGAATCTGCAGCTAGATATGGGATTATTTATTTAACTGCCGCACTCAGAGTCATTCATTAAATTAAGATTAATTAATCATTGACTTGTGATTAACTCCCGCACTCAGCCGCATGTATTAAATTATATTATTTAATGATTAATAATTAATTCATCATTCATCATCATTAACAACTCATCAACGGCTCACTACTGAGCGCAGGTCTCCTTTCAGAGAAGGGTTATATTTATATGCCATGGTCCACCACGCTGACCCAATGCGAATTGGCGGACTTTACACATCTTCGAGAACATTATGAAGAACTCTCAGATGTGCAGGTTTCCTCACGATGTTTTCCTTCACCGTTGAAGCAAGTGATATTTAATTGCTTAAACGCACTTGACTCCGAAAAGTCAGAGGTACCCGGGATCGAACCTGCGACCCCCCGAATAGGAGACCACAGTCCGAATCACTAGGCTATCACTGCTTCAGTTGCAATTATATTATTTAATGATTAATTAAGTAATTATCATTAAATCTATTACTGAATTGTCATTAATGTGCAAACGAAGCGTTAACTTCTGAGAATGAAACTTTTTGAAATCCAAGATCCAATTTCGTTAAGTAACGATTAGCGACTCTGAGTGCGGCAGTAAGAGTGATTGCTATAGTGTAACGATCGCCATAGTTGCCATAGCAAACTGTGACTGCCTAGGTTAGGACTGTGGTATCCTAATCGGGAGGGTCGCAGGTTTGATCCCGGGCACGCACCTCTGATTTTTCGGAGTTATGTGCGATAAAGCAATAAAATAAACATCATCATCATCATTATCTAATGATAACGATGTTCTCAGTAGTGTAGTAGTAGTAGTACTGAGAAAGGTCTCCTCTCAGAGAAGGATTATGGCCTTATGGGCCATAGTCCACCACGCTAGGCTCAATACGAATTGGCAGACCTCACACACCTTTGAGAACATAATATGAAGAACTCTCAGGCGTGCAGGTTTCCTGACGAGATTTCAATTGCTCTTAATCATCCGATCGAGCTTAATCCCCCCGAATAGGAGACCGTAGTCCTAACCACTAGGTTATCACTGCTTTTACTAAGGAACTGTACTAAGGGATTATTCATACAAAGAACTTTTTTTCATCTTCACAAACGCATAGCTGCAGATTACCTGGACTATCCCCTGGTTAACTAGATTAATACCTAGTGGTTAATCTGATGATCACAACGAATTTTCGCAACCTATTTGAGCAAGGTAATCTGCAGATTTAACGGACAACCTGCACTTTTACTGGTTTATGCACATTAACAGTAACGAGTTTTAGAAACTGAAAATATTAGGCAAAACCCGATGCGATGAAAAACATTGATGTAGACTATTGCCCCCTCCAAATTGGACTGGTAGGTATTTCACTAGGTAGGTACTCGTTGACGTGATAACGTCTTATAAATCGATGAACACCGGCTGCACGTACGAAAAAGTGTCACGTTCCGCCTGAGCCTGAGCGTGCAAGCGAGAGCGCGGAACAAGCGATAGAGAGGCACGATCAGCCCAAGCGTTGACTAGAGAAAATTACAATTTTCTATTAACTCCTTCTTTGTATTATACAAAAAATTTAATTCAATTCAATTCATAAAAGTATGCAATTTTTCATCAATGTTTCTTTATGAGCACGTAAAACTATCGTCCGTAAACAGACTAAGTATACGGATTTTTTTTTTAAATTGAAAAATAGGCCCTCTTCTCATCTTACCTTGCGCGATTGCTTGAGTCGAGAAGCTGAAGTGGAAATGGGCGTGGCACATAGTTCAAAGAACTGGTCGTTCGGGTCTCAAAGTGCTGGAGTGGCGACCCTGCACTGGAAAGCGAAGTGTTGGCGGGTCCTACGATACGATAGGTAGATCGACGAACTGCCTCGTTAGTCTAGTGGTTAGCATGTTCCACTGCGTATTACGAGGTCCCGGGTTCGATTCCCGAGTCAGACCAAAAAAGTGTTTTTAAGCTATTGCATAGCTTTTATCGCGGGCTTTGAACTAGGACCAACAGTTTGAGTGCGGCGACCGAATAAAGAAATTCCGTAACGAAAAAACCTAACACCGTCGTTCAGTAAGCGTTCAACATTTTAGAGGTTCTCAAGTAGCTCTATTTGGCGAAGTGGGCTAGCGACCGCTTTCTTTGTATGATGTCGTAGGTTCGAATCTCACTCGCGAAGTAGTGACAGTTCGCTTTTCTTGATTGTTTGTTTTTTAATTATTTTTTGCGTAATTTTTATTATGCAAAAAAATATTGCATAAATATTATAATTGCATAAGTTGATAAAAAATGCTATGCAATAGCTTTACCGCGGCAGTCCCCAAGTGCCACTTAAGTTTTTTTTTTAGTTTTTCTGTCAAAAAGTTCTCAGTATCTAGTGTTACTTAACTCCAGGTTAGTGCCTGGAGTTAAAAAGTTGGCGGTGAGTCACCTCCCTTCCTCGGGAAGCACTTAAGCCGTGCGCCTGATCTTGGCCGGGTTTTTTTAAGCCACTGAGTTAAAGAATAGGGGGCTGAGCACGGGTCCACCCTCGAATGAGAAGGGTTAGGCCATAGTCCACCACGCTGCCATGTGCGGACTGTAACATTGCGACTTGCGAGTGTATTGACTCCCGGTAGCAGTATGTAGGTACTACTATATTACGTACTAGGTGATGCCCGCGACTTCGTTCGCGTGGATTTAGTTTTTAAAATCCCGCGGGAACTCTTAGATTTTCCGGGATGCCTGTCACCCTCCAGGTTCTCAACTATACCTATCCAAAAAATCACGTCCTCCGTAGCTTTGTTGCAGCGTGATTGACGGACAAACCAACAAACAAACACACTTTCGCATTTATAATATTACTCGCGGCATTGTTAATGATGATTCAAAGAGAAAACATATTACTGATGATATTATCAATTATGTTTAGCTATCATTTTTATAACTGTCAAATTTTTTACCATACTTAACCAAAGACAAAATTACGTTTAGCTGTCATTTACGTTTTGTTATTCCACTGTCATTTGCGTTTTGGAACGTAGTTCCTTATCGCGCGGTACGGAAGGGGGCTAGACGGAAAAAATTAAGGAAACCGACAGGACACATTTTTGAAACGTCATTTTTTGTTGAATGTGTATTTTGCATTGTATTCGGTATTTTCGCCTTAGAACTTGGCGTCTGCATGGCCTAGTGGTTAGGAGAGTCGCCTATAAATTCAACGTCGATGGTTCGAATCCCAGCTCGACAGACTGAATTTTATATTTTCAATTTTATTTTAAATAATTTCTAAATGTGGAATTTTTCCCTAATTTTTTATTGTATAAATTGGATAACGCCATCTGTGAAAAAACAGTAACTCCACCAGAGTAACTCTTTGGTGTTGTATCAGTGTGAGGGAATTGGATGCTAAAACCCAACAAATAAACACTCCGTACAGTGTAGTATAGTTTATTTTCACTATTTGACAACTTTGGTTGAGATTTACAAGGCTTCAAGTCGGTATTCGTAACTCGCGTTTTATCGGCGGTGCGCAAAAGTGGCGTGGACTCGCGCGGTAACGTTCGAATGCAACTGATGCAAGTAAAAACCGAATGCAGGCGGCGGGCCGCGCTCGCTGATAACGGGACCTGCGTCCGCGCCCCGCGCCGCCGCCGCCTACCGTGAGCGCCCGGGCATTCAAAAGAAATGCATATAAAAATGCATAATGAAATGAAAATGTGTAATCTACAGTGTATATTATGTTCCCCACATCGCTCCCCCCAAGAGACCGTGTTACGGGCGAAAGTAGTCTGGGAATCGGACTCGTCTTCCAGATCGCGTGGTCTTGATATTTAGGGTAGGAGTTGGTGGTGGTTCAGCTTGAATTGGTTCAGGCGTGTTATTCGTATCTGACAGTATGTATGCTGGTTTTAATCGGTCTACCGATACCGTAACAGACTTGCCCTTTACCCGAATCTTAAAAACCTTTGCACCTCTCTCGATCACCTCATGGGGACCAGTGTATGCCGGTTGTAATGCGCTTCTCAAAGAATCATCCCGTAAGAAGACGTGTGAGCAAGAAGTTAAGTCTTTATATATAAATATCTTGTCTTTTGCGTGATTACTAGCTGGTGTTGGGCGCAGATTGTTGGCAAATGATCTGATACGGGCTGAAAATTCTGTTACATCAGTCGTGCACTTGTCAACCTGATGCCCAAAAAATTCACCAGGGAGCCGTAGGGGTTCTCCGTAAACTAGCTCTGCTGAGGAAGTCTGAAGGTCTTCCTTAAAAGAACTTCGTATGCCGAGTAAAATGAATGGCAATGATTCGGACCAACTACTGTCGGCATGGCACATGATTGCCGCTTTCAATTGCCGATGAAATCTCTCGACTATACCATTACACTGGGCGTGGTACGCGGTTGTTTTGCGATGTGTAAAGCCGAGAGTTGTGGAGAGTTGCGTGAAGAGTGCTGAGCAGAATTGTCGGCCTCGGTCCGTTACGACGATGATTGGACAACCAAAAGAAGCGACCCATCCGGACAAGAACGCTTTGGCCACAGACTCTGCCGTGATATCGGTCAGAGGGACAACTTCAACCCATCGCGTGAAGCGATCGATTGCTGTCAAGCAGTACCGATATTCGGCAGATGGGGGTAATGGTCCGATGAGGTCCAAATGCACATGTTTGAAACGCGCTGAAGGTAAACCGAAACTTCCCAAGGGTGTTGAAACGTGTCGGTTCACCTTAGCGCGCTGACATGCCAAACATGCCTTGGACCAATCGCGACAGTCCTTCCTCATCTGTGGCCATACGTAGCGTTGCGCTACGAGCTTAGCGCTAGCGTTAGCGCCAGGGTGGCTCAGCGAATGCAAGCTTTCAAAGACCTGTCTGCGTAGGGTTCGGGGTATGAAAGGCCTGGGAGTCGTTGTGCTGACATCGCAGTACAATTCTATGTGACTTCCAGGTATAGTCAACCTCTCTATACGCAGTGAGGAATGCCCTTCGAGGTGTTCAGCGAGCTCATTATCTGAGTTTTGGGCCTTAGCTATTACTGCTAGATCTACGGGACTCTGCAATTCTTCAACGCGGGAGAGTGTGTCCGCAACGACATTATCTTGACCAGCGATGTGCCTTATGTCCGTCGAGAATTGGGCTATGTAGTCTAGGTATCTGTATTGACGCGGTGAGCAGTTATTTTTACGCTCGGTGAACGCGTAACACAGGGGCTTATGATCCGTGTATATGGTGAAGCTTGTAGCCTCTAGCCAGTGTCGGAAGTATTTAACATTCTCGTAGATGGCGAGGAGCTCCCTGTCGTACGGTGAGTATTTTCGTTGCGACGGGCTCAACTTGCGGGAGAAAAAGGCTAGAGGTTCCCAATAACCATCTCTGAACTGCTGCAAAACTCCACCGATGGCAAGATCAGACGCATCGGTGACTAATCCTAATTTACACGTCGTATCCGGGTGTGCCAATAAGGCTGCGGTGCAGAGGCTGTCCTTGCAGTCCTCGAATGCTTTCATCGAGTCTCCTTCTATGTCAACAGGCTGCGAGGCTTTTATGGAGCCAGTCAACAAGGCATTTAGGGGAGCCTGGATCTGGGCGGCATGGGGAATAAATCTCCTATAAAAATTTACCATCCCCAAAAATCTTCTGAGCTGCCTAGCGGTTTTAGGGACTGGGAAATCCTTTATAGCTTGCACTTTTCTTTCCAGAGGTTTAGTGCCATGCTGAGATATGTGGTAGCCTAGAAATGTCACCTCCGTCGCACCGAAGACGCACTTATTGGTATTAATGAGAATGCCGTAGTCCTTCATCCTGGTGAAAAGCTGGCGAAGGTGCTGCTCATGCTCATCCTCATTTTTGGAGAACACCAAGAAGTCGTCCAGGTATGGGTAACAGAAATCTAGGCCACGGGTCAATTCGTCAACAAACCTCTGGAAAGTTTGGCCTGCGTTACGCAGACCAAAGGTCATGTATGGGAACTCATAGAGCCCGAAAGGTGTTGATATGGCTGTTTTAGGTATGTCTTGTTCGTTAACTGGTATCTGGTTGTAAGCTTTAACTAAATCAATCGTGGAAAAGATCTTACAACCAGATAGGTTATGTGCAAAGTCGTGAATGTGTCTGATAGGGTATCTATCAGGTATGGTCCTCGCATTAAGCATCCGGTAGTCACCACATGGTCGCCAGCCGTTGTCCTTTTTAGGGGCTAGGTGAAGCGGTGACGACCAGGGGCTTTCCGATGGCCTAGCTGTACCACTCGCCAATATCGCCTCGAGCTCAGACTTTGCTATCCTTAGTTTGTCTGGGGCAAGTCGGCGCGGAGTGCACGATACCGGCGGGCCTGGCGTGGTTCGAATGTGGTGTGTGGTATTATGTTTTGGTGTGCGTGGAGCGCCTGTGGGTCGTGTAATTTCCTGAAATTCTAAAAGTAATTTATTGTATTTTGACTCACCAATCATGACCTTCACGCTTGAGATTAAACTATTAGGTTCGGCCACGGCGGCTATGGCAGATAGGCCGGTCGCACCGTCGATCAATCGCTGATTACGAATATCCACAATTAAACAATAGTGTGACAAAAAATCAACACCTATAATAGGTCTTGTGACGTCAGCCACCGTAAAACGCCATACAAAATTTCTACGCAAACCTAAATTGAGATTAAAGTCAACAAAACCGTACGTATCGATTGTAGTACCATTTGCCGCACACAACTGATAATCTGTTCTCACACGCCGTTGTTTGAGCACAGTTCGCGGGAAGACACTTAAATCACTACCGGTGTCCACCAAAAATTGAATTTTCGAACTGCGGTCGGTCACGAACAGGCGACCTGGGGTGGAGGGGCAATCGTCAGCCGCCATTATCGACTGCCCTGCGCGTTTCCCGTCTTGTAATCACAGGGTGCAAGGCACTTCTTCGCCTGATTACCGAATCTATAATGGTACCAGCACACGGGAAATTTTCTATAATTAGATTGAGATCTCGTGTCAGAAGATCCGGTTTCTTTGACGTGACGTCCGACGGTGGCGAGCGCGCTTACTTGTTTGGTCAGCTCGGTGATCTGCCTGGCCATGGTTTCTATCGTTGACTCCAGCCTTGACACGGATGTCGCTGCCACTTGTGGAGACGCCGGTGCGATGTCATGTACTCTGTCCGCTAAATCCGCTAGCTCTTGAAGTGCCAAGTTAGTCTGCGACGCTATTATGGTTTGAAGGTTGTGCGGTAGTCGGCTTGTCCATACGTCCGTGATAAAATCATCTGGCATGTTAGGCCCTGCTAGTTGCTGCAGGTGTCGCAGGAACTGGGACGGCTTGCGGTCGCCCAGCTCCTCGGATTGCAACAGCTGTTTCACTTTTTTTTGTCTGGACAGGGAAAGTCGCTTGACGAGTTCTGTTTTTAGCTTTTCAAACTTCCCTGATGTCGGGGGATTTTCAATTATATCCTCCACGATGGCCGAGTATTTCCCATCCAGGTGTGAGAGCACATAATAAAATTTAGTGTTATCGTCGCTAATCCGGGCTATATTAAATTGCGCCTCGATTTGAGCGAACCATATTGACGGTTTTTCAGCCCAAAATGGAGGGACGCGAACGCCGACACGACAGAGTTCGGCTAAAGGATCTCGATCATTCGCTTTCTTGGTGCTCTTTTTGATGGCCGCCTTCTGCGAGTGTTCAGAATGCTCCGCGTCACTGTTGTCACTGCTCATGTTCAAAAATAAAGGGTCACCACTGAGGGAATTGGATGCTAAAACCCAACAAATAAACACTCCGTACAGTGTAGTATAGTTTATTTTCACTATTTGACAACTTTGGTTGAGATTTACAAGGCTTCAAGTCGGTATTCGTAACTCGCGTTTTATCGGCGGTGCGCAAAAGTGGCGTGGACTCGCGCGGTAACGTTCGAATGCAACTGATGCAAGTAAAAACCGAATGCAGGCGGCGGGCCGCGCTCGCTGATAACGGGACCTGCGTCCGCGCCCCGCGCCGCCGCCGCCTACCGTGAGCGCCCGGGCATTCAAAAGAAATGCATATAAAAATGCATAATGAAATGAAAATGTGTAATCTACAGTGTATATTATGTTCCCCACAAGTGCAATAGAAATAAACTAAAAATAATTCATCGTAGTTAATCAATTTAATACTAGATGACACCACTAGTTTATTACAATTCCTTCACTAAAATACTACTACTAAGGTACTACGTTCCATCCGGGTGTCCCTTGACACGTCTCTTTTTGTTATTCCATGTCAGATGCGTTTTTGTTATACCACGTTTTATAGTGACTTGACGGAAACGCGGTCGAACGGGATAAAAAGTATCCTATGTCCGTCTCCTGGTTCTAAGCTACCTCTCCACCAATTTTCAGTCAAATCGGTTCATCCGTTCTTGAGTTATAAATAGTGTAACTAACACCACTTTCTTTTATATATGTGTTAGTCTTTGATTATATAAACTCGTTAGTTAACTCCAGGTTAGTGCCTGGAGTTAAAAAGTTGGCGGTGAGTCACCTCCCTTCCTCGGAAAGCACTTAAGCCGTGCGCCTGATCTTGGCCGGGTTTTTTTAAGCCACTGAGTTAAAGAATAGGGGGCTGAGCACGGGTCCACCCTCGAATGAGTAGGGTTAGGCCATAGTCCACCACGCTGCCATGTGCGGATTGCCAAACTTCACATACCTTTGAGGATTTTATGAGGAGCTCTCACGATGTTTTCCTTCGCCCTATGACTAATTTATTTTTACAGCACTACGCCGAACACTACGTAATTTCCGTTCTTGCGTCATAGCCCATAGGGTAATCAAAAACATTGCGACTTGCGAGTGTATTGACTCCCGGTAGCAGTATGTAGGTACTACTATATTACGTACTAGGTGATGCCCGCGACTTCGCGTGGATTTAGTTTTTAAAATCCCGCGGGAACTCTTAGATTTTCCGGGATGCCTGGCACCCTCCAGGTTCTCAACTATACCTATCCAAAAAATCACGTCCTCCGTAGCTTTGTTGCAGCGTGATTGACGGACAAACCAACAAACAAACACACTTTCGCATTTATAATATTACTCGCGGTATTGTTAATGATGATTCAAAGAGAAAACATATTACTGATGATATTATCAATTATGTTTAGCTATCATTTTTATAACTGTCAAATTTTTTACCATACTTAACCAAAGACAAAATTACTGTAGCGGATAGTTTCAATAAAAAGTCAAGCTTTTCTTCAGGATTATAATTTGCAGCGGAAAAATTTTCTCACATAATGACATCTGTCTACATTTATTTATTAATAGGTATTTTTTCTTATAAATATGTGACACTACAAAAAGGTTTATCTTCGCGTCGCTAACATAGCCCGCCCCAGTGCTGGGTTCAGCACTCTTCTCCAACTGGCAGCACTGCGACGCGTGCCATCAGTCTTCTTAGCAGTCCCGACTTCGGCGCCTCGTCCACGACTCGTAGGCGCCCGTCCTTGTCTGGCAGCACCGCTTCGATGACGCCTCGAGGCCACGCCCCTCGAGGCATGTTGGGGTCGACAATAACGACCTGTACGCCACGGTAGGTGTGTTGCAGGACCCAGCTGCGCTGGAACTGGCTGACATAAAGCTGCGAAGTGGGCCACTGCTTCCTCAGGAACAGGTTGGAGTCCACAAATGCTCCGACCAACGTGAGGTTTGAGGAAGTACCTAAAACAAACTGATTAGGAGTTATGGCTTCTGTGGTTGAGAGTTCCACAGATACATGAATAAGTGGACGGCTTTTGACCATCTGTTCCACTTTTGATATCAAAGTGATCAACATTTCTTTTCTTGGTGCTCGTTCTTTCATTTTAATCCTCTTGTAGCTTCTAATTAACCTTTTCCATGGCCCGCCCCAGTGCGGACTACCCGGAGGTTTCTTCCTCTCTTTCTTGATTTCAGTTGCAGCGTCGATGCGGCCCCCAACCCGAAGAATTCCATGCTCGTCTAGGAACGGTGTTAAGGTAAGTAACTTACTCTTCTTATCTAATGGTTTTTCTTTTTTCAGGCGTTCGAGTTCTTCAGTAAATGATTGCGTCTGTGCGTATCTCATTAACAGTTGTTCCGCGCGTTTCATCATAACACCATTAATTTCACCGGTAGGCTTCTTACATTTCTTATCCACAAATGATAACACTACGCAAGTAGATTTCAGTAGACGTAGCCATGACGAGAATCTCACAGGGTCCGGACAGGCAGGTAAGCATACAGCAGTGCTTTCTATTATAGCCACACATTCTGTGATATCTTGATTTGACGTAGATACTCTTAACATGTCCTCAGGCCATTCATTCTCGTCGCGTGAAAGAAACGACGGTCCGTATAGCCATTCGCCGCTGAAAATCTTCATATCGCAAACTTCTCTAGTCGCGGCATCTGCGATGTTCAATTTAGTAGGTACGTAGCGCCATTCATTCGAACAGGTAAGTTCATCAATTTCCCCTAGTCGATGAGCTACGAACGTTTGATAATTTCGCGCGTTATTTTTTATCCAGTGCAGCACAGTAGTCGACTCGCACCAAAAATATTTTCTCTGTGGTTTGATTCTATGTTGCTTGATTATAGTGTCCGCTAACCTAGCCCCCAATACAGCTGCTTGAAGTTCAAGCCGTGGCACCGATAGCGATTGTTTTACAGGCGCCACTTTGCACTTGCTTGCAACAAACGCGACGCTCCTATGTTTGTCATTACAGCGCCAGTAAGCGACGGCGCACATAGCTTTCGGCGAAGCGTCACAGAAAACATGCAATTCTAATTGTTCGTACACGCCTGCCAGTAGATTCGGTGCATCCACTGCATCTTCTTGACGATCGTTTACACGCGTGGCTGCTAGATAATGACGCGGTAGGCTAACTTGATCAATATCCATAAGCAATTTTAACCACTCAGTCCACATAACATAAAGTTCACTTGTAAGTGATTCGTCCCAGTCGATACCAGTTTGCCATGTTTCTTGTAATAATATCTTGCCTTTAATGGTAAATGGCGACAAAAATCCTAACACATCAAATATCGACATTATAACTCGTAGCATTTCTCGTTTCGTAGGTATCTTCTCGCCCGAGACTATAGTAGCGGGAATGCGCTTGAATGATACATCGAAACTTAGAACATCTTTTTTAGGGAACCATATTAAACCTAAAGTACGTTCTGAGTTCTGTTCAATATTGAACCTTACTGTTGTAGGTCCTAAAGCTTCTGTTGGGAGGGACGCCAAGATTTCCTCGCGATTGCTAGTCCAATTTCTTATCTCGAAACCGCCTTGACCGTGAATGAATGAAATATCTTTCACTATTTCTCTCGCCTCGTCTACGCTATGAAGGCTGTCGATATAATCATCCATGTAGTGCTGCTCACAGATCGCTCGTACGGCGGCCGCGTTTGATGACTCAAATCTCTGTGCGTTTTTGTTTTTAATGAACTGAGCAATAAAAGGTGAACAGTTCGCGCCGAAAATTAAGGATGTCATAGCACAGATTTTTAATCTTTCCTTAGGGTTGTCACGCCACAGAAAACGTAAAGCGTCTTGATCTTCGGGTAGAATCTTTATCCTTAGGAACATGTCTTTTATATCGCCTGATATCCCAATTCTCTGTTCTCGAAATCGCATCAAAATACCTAGAAGTGAAACGAGTAGATCTGGGCCCTTTAGCAGGTAATCATTAAGGCTTAAATTCTGGTATTTAGCGGCTGCATCAAACACCAAGCGTAGCTTCTTTTTGTTTGGGTTATCGACGCCGAAATGAGGTAAGTACCAGGTTCTTGGACTCGTAGATACGTCTGATATCTCTTTAGCAAAATCGTTCTGAAATAAGTGATCGATCCTCTCTTTATATCGCATAGCATATCCATTGTCAGCCTGCATCTTTCTTTCTACACCTTTCAACCTCGACATTGCGGAAGGAAAAGAGTTAGGCATCTTAGCATCGCAATTTTTCCATGTTAGACCAACGTGCCACCTTCCGTTTATTAATTTACTTGTTTTTTCCAAGTGAGCCTTAGCTTGCAGGTCATCGGCGTTCTCTCGAGGTGCAGCAGTAACACCTAGGGAATCAACAGCGAAAGAACGTTGGACTTCTTCATGCATCTCTCGGAGTAAGCACTCGCTCTCGATATCCAAGTCGTGGTGGTTAGTGCTGAGCAGCAGGGTGGAGCGCAATAGACTACGAGAAGCGTGCGCTCTGGTACAACCATGAAGACACCATCCAAGTGGAGTAAGAGTAGCAAACGGTTCCCCTGGTTTACCTTCAAGTACTTGTAGTGGTAACAATAAATGGTAGTTGTCCTGCCCTATCAATATCTGCGGCTTAGAGTATTGACGAGTTATTTTATTTTCAATTTCAGAAATATGCCTATATCGTTCCGTGCATAAATTGGAAGTATCCTGCGCTGGCAGCTCTAAGTTTTCAACGCTGTACGCTTCAAACGTAAACGGCTGCCCATCTCTGTTAGTTACAGTTAATTCTACAACTTCGCAATAACGCTCGACCACGTGTCCACTCCAGGCGCCGCATACTCGCATACATTTCTTAGAACCATGTAGGCCGACTCGAGCGGCGAGTTCTGAACTAACCAGAGTAATAGTCGATCCATCATCAAGCAACGCTGAAGTTGTCTCGATTCCTTGCGGCCCGTGTACTTGTACCTTTATCATTTTTAGAAGTACTCGGCTGCAGTCATCTTTAATATGAGTTATTTGTTGCGTTTCCGCGATCGGTTGTTGTTCAATCGATTCAGACGCGGGGGTATTATTTTCCTGTAGCGAACTATTGCGATTAAACTCATAGTGCAAAAGTTCGTGATGTGCTAATTCACACCCGTTTTTTCCACACTTCTTCGCAGGGCAAGTTTCACGGCTGTGACTCGTTCGTGGTACCTTCAAACATTGAAAACAGATACCGTACCTCTTTGCATGACTCCAACGGTCTTTTCGAAGCGCTTTCTTGAATACCTTACAATCCGGTAAAACGTGTTTCGGCCCGCGGCGGCAAAATCGACATTTCGTATCTTCCGTGCTTAATTCGCTTTGTAGTAATACGTTGTGGGATCTATTCGCGTAGTTTTCATTGTACTTACGCTTAAAACTACTTTGTTCGGGCTTAGCACAATTAATGTTCACCGCGGTTTTTGTTGTTTTAACGGCTTCTTCCCTTAAAAAGTCTGAAAGTATAACCAGTTTAGCCTTAGAGCCTTCAATTATAAGAGGATAACTGTAGTCCGTCCATTTTGAAAGTAAAACCGTGGGGAATTTAGACAATATAACCGACATAATGTTCATGTTTTTTAGGTACTCATCTTCGCCGATTGAAATAACTGCTGCTACGAAGTTCTGAACTTTGACTGAGAACTTAACTATATCTTTATGATATTCCTGTGACATAGCAGGTAGCTTCTGAATATCATGCACTATTCTGGAAATAATTACGTCCGGATTTCCAAACTGTAGCTCAAGTGCAGACATTACCGTGTCGGGAGTGGTGGCGCTAATTAATAGAGCTGTTACAGCTTCCTTCGCCGGTCCACGTAGGCAGCTACGCAGCCTCCACAGATTTTCTCTAGGTGTAAAGTTACATACGTCTGTAGACTCAGTGTAGGCCTGTTTAAATTGTAGCCACTCTAGTGGGTCACCCGCAAATACCGGTAGATCCTTCTGAGTGGTGATACGGCTAAGCAATCTGGTATTTGGTGTGTTGCTTTTGGAGATAGCTGCAATATCTTTCAGTGCGCTAGCCATCATTTGAACAGTGCTTACAGTGCCACCGCCTCCAGCGGCGGGCGGGCACAGCTCGCCTAAATCGTGACCATCTTGCTGGACGGGCTGTGCTAAACTTTCGTGGTGGCTGCGCTCCAACCATCTCTCTACTTCACTATTAGTGCTACGCACCTCACCTTCATCCGCTTGAGAACAATGTTCCTCATCGAGTGCCGCTATATCCGCTTGGAGCTTCTTATCTATAAGCTGCTTATCTATAAGTGCTTTTGCTTCCGCTGCCGCTAGTTCCAGTTGTCTCTTTCTAGCTATAATAGATGATGAGCTTGACTTTCTAGACTTACTCTTATGTGTAGACATCTTACTCGGCGACACTACGTGGCTGCCAATACACTGTCCACTAGTGCCAGGTTCTACATTGTGGAATTGCTGATTCTGTTCCTCCCGCTTCCTAGCGAAACTACGCGTAATCATTGGTGGAGGAGTCTTAAACATTACCAGATCCGCGCTCGAATGGACCACTCTGTAGCGGATAGTTTCAATAAAAAGTCAAGCTTTTCTTCAGGATTATAATTTGCAGCGGAAAAATTTTTCTCACATAATGACATCTGTCTACATTTATTTATTAATAGGTATTTTTTCTTATAAATATGTGACACTACAAAAAGGTTTATCTTCGCGTCGCTAACAATTACGTTTAGCTGTCATTTACGTTGTGTTATTCCACTGTCATTTGCGTTTTGGAACGTAGTTCCTTATCGCGCGGTACGGAAGGGGGCTAGACGGAAAAAATTAAGGAAACCGACACGACACATTTTTGAAACGTCATTTTTTGTTGAATGTGAATTTTGCATTGTATTCGGTATTTTCGCCTTAGAACTCGGCGTCTGCATGGCCTAGTGGTTAGGAGAGTCGCCTATAAATTCAACGTCGATGGTTCGAATCCCAGCTCGACAGACTGAATTTTATATTTTCAATTTTATTTTAAATAATTTCTAAATGTGGAATTTTTCCCTAATTTTTTATTGTATAAATTGGATAACGCCATCTGTGAAAAAACAGTAACTCCACCAGAGTAACTCTTTGGTGTTGTATCAGTGCAATAGAAATAAACTAAAAATAATTCATCGTAGTTAATCAATTTAATACTAGATGACACCACTAGTTTATTACAATTCCTTCACTAAAATACTACTACTAAGGTACTACGTTCCATCCGGGTGTCCCTTGACACGTCTCTTTTTGTTATTCCATGTCAGATGCGTTTTTGTTATACCACGTTTTATAGTGACTTGACGGAAACGCGGTCGAACGGGATAAAAAGTATCCTATGTCCGTCTCCTGGTTCTAAGCTACCTCTCCACCAATTTTCAGTCAAATCGGTTCATCCGTTCTTGAGTTATAAATAGTGTAACTAACACCACTTTCTTTTATATATGTGTTAGTCTTTGATTATATAAACTCGTTAGTTAACTCCAGGTTAGTGCCTGGAGTTAAAAAGTTGGCGGTGAGTCACCTCCCTTCCTCGGAAAGCACTTAAGCCGTGCGCCTGATCTTGGCCGGGTTTTTTTAAGCCACTGAGTTAAAGAATAGGGGGCTGAGCACGGGTCCACCCTCGAATGAGTAGGGTTAGGCCATAGTCCACCACGCTGCCATGTGCGGATTGCCAAACTTCACATACCTTTGAGGATTTTATGAGGAGCTCTCACGATGTTTTCCTTCGCGCTATGACTAATTTATTTTTACAGCACTACGCCGAACACTACGTAATTTCCGTTCTTGCGTCATAGCCCATAGGGTAATCAAAAACATTGCGACTTGCGAGTGTATTGACTCCCGGTAGCAGTATGTAGGTACTACTATATTACGTACTAGGTGATGCCCGCGACTTCGCGTGGATTTAGTTTTTAAAATCCCGCGGGAACTCTTAGATTTTCCGGGATGCCTGTCACCCTCCAGGTTCTCAACTATACCTATCCAAAAAATCACGTCCTCCGTAGCTTTGTTGCAGCGTGATTGACGGACAAACCAACAAACAAACACACTTTCGCATTTATAATATTACTCGCGGCATTGTTAATGATGATTCAAAGAGAAAACATATTACTGATGATATTATCAATTATGTTTAGCTATCATTTTTATAACTGTCAAATTTTTTACCATACTTAACCAAAGACAAAATTACGTTTAGCTGTCATTTACGTTTTGTTATTCCACTGTCATTTGCGTTTTGTTATTCCATGTCAGATGCGTTTTTGTTATACCACGTTTTATAGTGACTTGACGGAAACGCGGTCGAACGGGATAAAAAGTATCCTATGTCCGTCTCCTGGTTCTAAGCTACCTCTCCACCAATTTTCAGTCAAATCGGTTCATCCGTTCTTGAGTTATAAATAGTGTAACTAACACCACTTTCTTTTATATATATAATGTACTATTATACCCGCGACTTTGTCAGCGTAGATTAAGGTTATTTAATTCCCGCGGGAACTCTAATTTTACGGGGTAAAAAGTAGCCTATGTTTTAATTCTGGGTATGAACTATCTCCATTCCAAGCAGCCAAATCGATTCATTAGTTGTGGCGTGAAAGATTAACAAGCATCCATTAAGTACATTCATCCTCACAAACTTTCACATTTATAATATTATGTAGGATTTATAGTATTAGTAGGTAGGTTTTAAAATATTAGTGGGATTCTGTGCCGAAGGAATCTTATGTTTAGGTATACGTTCACTTACGTCACCGAAATCTCAGCGACGCAAATGAACGCAGGAGTGTTGCGTAGACGCGAAAAATGAAAGAAAAGAAAGGATGTTTTTTTAACAGAACTTAGTCGACTAGGTGAAGATGAACGAAGGGGCGACGGAGCGAGTCTTCTGGCGTAGCCCATTTGATTTTTGCTGTACACTACTAGTACTGTGTTGCAACTTGCATTACAAATACAGTTAAGTATTTACAAATCAAATGGGCTTCGTCAGAAGACTCGCTCCGTCGCCCCTTCATTCAACTTCACCTAGTCGACATTCGTTTCGCTACGGAGGTCGCCGGCTCGCTTCGCTCGCCACCTTCCCCCTTCACTCCACTCGGCCTTGTAGGCTCGCTTCATTCAGGGCCTCCTTCGCGAGCTTCTGGCTCCGCGCTTTAAAAAGACTCCGGGGTAGGGCAGAAAAGACTGCGTGGAATTCGTTTTTAGGTAATATTCGAAATTATGATTTTTAGTAGTAAAACATTATTTACAACATATCTTATTATTATTGTACCCAATAGGTGATAGTCATAATGTATACCTAATGCTCGGGCAATATCATCGCAGTCCAGAACTCATGGTCACACGAGCTTAGATACAGTTCACAATCTTGCGCCAGTTTACAATCTGACAAGCTTCTTACTAGTTTGTTTATAAACTTACGATTTTCACAATCTTACGGTGACATATCCATAAGCACCGGGTAATAGCCTACTAAAATTTAAATTGGTTTTTTAATTAGATAAGTATACTTTAGCGATTACTTCCTATCACAAATCTCCCACATGTAAAAAGTTTTTGATATAATAATTTTATAGGTATCTGAAATGTTTTTCCTGATAATATTAGGTGAGTAATAGGTACTAGTGAGAGTAAACTAATTCTGTAACTAGGTACCTACTAGCGAGTAGATAAACCAAATACCTATAATTAATTATTATAATCTATTTTACGAAGCTGTTTTAAATGGTAACAAGTCGCAGAAAACCTTATTGGGGGTGCTGGAGTGGCAACCCCGCACTCGATTCAGGCGGCGCAAGACAGAGTTCTATGGAAGTCCATGCAAGAGACCTTTGTCCAGCAGTGGACGTCTGTCGGTTGATGAAGAAGTGTTTATTTGAATGTTGGTCTCATCAAAACCAGAGGGCGATGGAGAGAGGTACGCTCGGAACATAATGTACCTACCTACCTGCGAGATCAAATCAGGAATGAGGAAATCTGTAGGAGAATCAGTCATCGAGTCGCGAAACTGAAGTGACAATGGGCAGGGACATAATATAGTTCGAAGAATTATGTAATGGTCTTTGGAGTCCCAAGGTACTGGAATGGGAAGCTCGCACCGGAAACCTTATTAAACCCGATTTTTCAAAAAAAAAATGCCCTTATTTCAGTATTGCCAGCTATATGCCATCAGCACACCATAAAGATAAAAGGGAAAATCGACATGGGGGACGAGGTTGCCAGCATTTTGAAATCTCTCTACAGCCAACTCTCCCCAGACGGTACGAACTTTGTATCACTGGTACAGAATATAGACTTCGGAGGTGACACAGTACATTCAAGCGATAGAAAAGGTTTGGCACAAGCCAAGCCTTTCTTGGAAGAAGTTATGGAAAAAAATCAAATAGGTCATATTTATGGGCTTCATGACGAAAATGGAATACGGAATCAGAAAGATTTTAATAATATACATGTCTAAAATAAAAATATAAAGCTATCTCTATACATGCAAATAAATAAAATGTAAATGGGTCTGTAATTTCAATGTGGCTGTAGCATAAAGCTCATAGTTATAAAAATACCTACTAGCTGATGCCCGCGACTTTGCAATTTAGTAGATATTAAAAATCCCTCGAGGAGTTTTTTTTATTTTTCCGGATAAAAAGTATAATAAAAAAATTATAAGCCCATGTCACTCTCCAGGCCCTCAACTATACCCATGTAAAAAATCGCGTCGATCTGTAGTTCTTTTACGGCGTGATCGAAGGATCAATCCACACACTTTCGCATTTATAATATTAGTAAGATCTTATTCATAAGTTTACAAACACATGTTTTCAATACTTTCACATGTCTTTTTTTGCGAGATATGCTTTGCGCCTGACAACAATCATGTCCGATTGAAGTCAATGATGAGGAGCTACGCTGGAGCGCGCTTGCCTAGATTCCGATCCACTTACCTATTGCCTGTTACCTGGGCACAAGGTACTTTTGATCGTAGAAAAATTCAGGGTTAAAAATTTTCACCCCAACCAATCTTGGAGATAGCTTGCATCCCGCTGGTTGATCGTAGAAAAGCTATAAGAATCATTGCTGCAATCTCGATTGCGGTGATTGACTGAACTGGTATTCTTGCTGCCTCAGCAACCCTTAGGATAAGGGTTATAGGCCATAGTCCACCACGTTGGCCCAATGCGAATTGGTAGACTTCACGCTCCTTTAAAAACATTAACAGAACTCTCAGGCGTGCAGGTTTCCTCACGATGTTTTCCTTCACCATTGAAGCATGTGATATTCAATTGCATAAACGAATTTAACTCCAAAAAGTCAGAGATGCGTGCCCGGGATCGAACCTGCGACCCCCCGAATAGAAGACCGCAGTACTAACCACTGGGCTATCACTGCTACCTGTTATGTATTCCGGTAATGAAACAACATAATTAATAGGTAAGTATTAACATTTTATTCAATCATTGTAGGTACGTTAACGTACATTCAGTGCCGATACATAAGGAATCACTGTTTTGGCTATTCGATACGTTTAAAATCGGAAAACACTAATCTATTTCAGCAAACAAAATTGTCAGTTGCACGTAGTTTCGATCCAATAGGTATATTTAAATAGTGGTAATTCCTAGTTCCATGTTTAAATCTCACAAAAACATTGCCAGTACCTATGATACAAATATTACCTACTTAGGCTCGCTTGCAGAGACGCCGAGTTAGTTAACTCAGGAATAAATTTGTAATTTTGACAGAATTTTTAAACGAGATCTGTTAAATCTGTCTATTTAACCCAGAGTTAGCTGCTAACTGTGGGCTAAAACGTTTCTGCAAGCGCGCCTAAATATAGACGCTTATGAAGCAGGGCTATTCTGTAAAGCCATTTTTGTAATTTGACAAAATAAATTCGCGATGAGTTTGTAAATTAGTATTTTGTAAAACTCGATAGCGCAGGTGGCGCCACATTGACGAATGCGGCGGCGAGTTAAACTACTTGGTCAGGTTGAATGAGGAATATTTTGAAATAATTGGAATTTGCATAAAGAATACCAAATACATACCAAGGTGAAGTGAGCTATCCATGTAGTATTACTTAGGGCAAGTGCAGACTGTCTACTATTGATTGCATCGCGTTTTCGCGACTCAAAAGCGTTCGATACGAAGCTAAAATGCGAAGGTCAGCGTTAAAAAATCGTGAAACGCCGATGCTAAAAAACGCAACACGATCGCTGCGACTGGCGTTTGTTGTAACCCACGTTAGCGTTCGGATGCGGAATCGAGCCTCCGAATAGCGATTGAAACCCATAAATATGCCGAACGCTGCCGCTAAATGGAGATAGTCTGCCCTCTCCTTAAGTAATACTATGTAGGAATGTCTCACTTGAGTGAGTTTTGATATCGAGACAGTATTTAGTGAATAGCCCTGCTGATCACTCGCGTTTCGCGGGTTGAATTGTGAACGTAAATGTAAGGCTGCGAGTCACTTGCAGGTGTAGCGAGCTTTAAAAAAACACAAAACAACAGGAAACTTAACATAAAAATAAAAACAAATAAATAAACAAAAATATATTTAATCCATAACGAAACACATTCATTAAATTATTAAAAAAATAACGTACATATTTACAACAACATATTAATAATAATTACACAATTTTAATCCTAGGAATAAGTAGGAATTCCTTTATTTTAACGGAAACTAACTTTTGTGAAATGAATAATGACCAATTTTTCATATAGCAACAATATTTTTTTACGGTATAATTATTTATAGATCGTTTTCAAATGAGATACATACGTTTTGACTATTCAATTATTTAAAAGATCTTAAAAGCTTACGAGTAAAATCATTTTTTGTGGTCGAAGTATAGTTTGGGCCTATATTTTATACAGTCAGTTAAAATTTTTCTTTAAGCAATATTATTTTGATTAAGCCCATATAATTTTCCTGATAACCCACATTTAAAATTGGGCACAAGCATAGTATGAACATAAAAAATTTCTTTACTCCGAAATCAAGTGTCTTATGCCTAAAAAATGCATTGTTATTAAGTGTTGCCATAATGTAAGATTTTTATATAATTCTTGTGTACTTATACATATGGAATATTCTTGTAGTGCATCGCTTATTAGTCATGATCCTTAGAAAATCTTCCACTTAACCGCTACATTGTAATAACTATTTTTCGAATACTAAATCATTGGGTTACACTATTGGACAAAAATTTCACAGATCTAGTGTGTGTACTAATTATTTAAATTCAAAAACTGTAAGAAAGATAATGATAACTCCTTTATTCATGGCGTAGGTCAAGAAAAAATGCAATTTATTCTATTAATTTAATAAAGTTTACATAAAATAATAAAGAATAATTAATTTATGTCTCGTTCAGACTAAAAGAACATATTCGATGTATTTATAGATTCTACACTTATCTTAATAAGAACCTGATTCACAACAAGAATAGAACAAAAAATGGTATCTAATTAAACATTAGAAATACAGAAAAATTTTATTAATGTACCAATTAAATTAGATATCAAGCTGGGGTTCGAATGACTCTCATAATGGCAGGTTGCCTCAGATATTTTTGACAAAATGTGGTCAATTGAAAAAAGGACGAAAACTACTATTAACTTTTATCGCTCTTATTCTCTATCAAAAACTAGGTATATAATAATAAAAATATGTTTAAAATATCCGTAATTTAATTGTCTAAGATAATTGACCACATTATCCGAGATATTTACAATCATTGAAAATAATAAAATTATCATTGAAAATAATAAAATTAAAATAAAATCGAGAGAGGGATGCGAAATTTAATAGTCTCTTAAAGAAAACAGTGTCAATATTTCAATCTATCTTCCGAGGTTTAAGCTGTCAGTCAGTCACCTAACGCTGCGATGCTCAGATTATAGCTGCGTACTGTTACTTTATCAGTAATCAGTCAGCTTAGGGTTTAGCACATATTTCATCATAGTTAAGTCAACTTGACGAAATTTTGCGTTCTGACAGATTGCCAATACAAAAACTCAACAATTTGTTCGTTTGGTTAAACAATTATGAAAACGACCTTTAAAATAACAACGAAAAGTAGGCCTGATCAATTATATTGATATAACATTTTTCTGGCCAGTAGTGTAACCTCACGAGCCTAACCACAATCAAATGTAATGTTATAGGCAATTAATATGCTACAAGAGTTGAAATGGAAATAATATTTAGCCACACCGTCCCTATAAAACTTTGAGCTTCGCTTCTTAGATAAGTTTATATTGCCTAACGTGATTTCAATACAGAATGGGGTATAGCTATAGTACTTTTATTTCACGAAGTGACGCACGCTTTACTGGTGGTAACCAAGTGTACAAACACGCTGTAGATGTGTGCGTAAGCGCGGTAGTACTGAGAGTACCGTCTACTCGTCTTCACGCACACATTCGTACCGTGTTGTATACTTGGTTACACAAGTAAAGCGCGCGTCGCTTCGTGAGATAAAAGTACTATCATTTAGACAGACGATATGTCACTAGTATAATTATATGGGTCTGTTCTATTCGAAAGCCAGTATGCAATGATATAATCGAATTTCGAGCTAATTAAGAAGAGTGTCATGTGTCAAATGTCAAGAATTGACAACTTGACACAAGCACAATCGCACGTCATAAACTCATAATTTTTTTATATCTAGGGTAAATGTAACTTCATCAAAAATGACGAATATATATAACTGAGACGATCACAATGATCTCTGATTGGCTGAATTTATGAAGTTCTAGCTGCATCAATGCATTTTAACCAATGGCGAGTTTACTCCACAGTGTAACCAGCTAATCAGAGGTGATTTCAATCGCTAGACTGTAGCAATAATTTTTGGACAGTGATCACACAGCTGAACTATTATCTCAGTGGACAATGGATTGTATTGTATAATTCTTGAAATACCCTCGATTTAACATTATTTAAGTAATAAAACAGAACCAAAAATTACCTTTTAGGCTTTTTCTTTATACAAACCACTAAATCGACTAGAATCATGTGGATTTACGTCGGAGTATGCCTAACTAGTTGGAAATACTTCTGGTACCCTCATTCAAGAGATTATTCCGCTGATACAGCATAGATCATACTGGGGTGAGCTGAGCTTAAAGGTAAATATGAAAGAGTAGAATAAAGATATTATACTTATTTCGTGGTTTAATGACATAATTATGATGTATTAAACGAGTATGTACCACGTTAAATGTTTTAATATGAACTGTGTTTGAAGTGTAAACTATTCGATTATTATTATGTATATTTCGATTCAGTTGTATGGACCTTGGTCACGCCGGGAATGTCTGAACTCCCATTGAGTATGTCGATTGTCTAAAAGTTATTCCATTGATCGTATTCTGTCACGTCAAAGTAAAATAATTCTTGATTGCATTGATTTAGAGTCACAAATTCAGTACAATCGATTTTAATATGGAGCGTATCGTGAACGTAAAAACGTATAAGAATGCATACACGAAATTGAGCTCTAATTCAATGATGTTATTGATTTATTTTACTTTGACGCTAACGTCATCGAATACGAATACGATCAATGGAATAACTTTTAGACATGCCCTGTTGTTTGTACGGTTCCAAATAAAGTATTTACCGTGGTACAGTTTTTGCAATTCACGAAGGCGAGTGCTTTTTACTCATAGTTACTTCGTGTACATGCACATTGCACAAGTGTGCGTGCCTGTCAAAGCCTAGGTGGGAGCGGGCAGGCGCGAGCATTGCGCTCGCTCACACTTATACAGATACGACACACACACAACCATAAGTCAGTCGCCCTCGTGAATTGCAAGAACTATAATACTCATATAATACTCATAATCAGTATAATAGTAGAGTAGCCCGCAGTTTGACGGTAGTATGGATACCATTGCCCGACGTAAGTACACGTAAGTGTAGCCGTTTTCAGTTTGCCGTTAGTTTAATTTTTTTTAATTTCCCTAACCACAGACAACAAAGCGACTTACAGAGACGGGTGGCTGTGCGGAGCGCGTTCAGCGAAGGTCGGGATTGTCGTTGATCTGCTTCTTGATGCGCACCAACATGGTGGTGTACCACTGGTCGAGGCGCGATATGCTGTCGTAGTTCTTCACCGCCTCGGTGTAAGCGTCCACGTTCTGGTCTTCCAGGTGCTCGATCAGCTCCTGATGATGAGAAATTAAATAAATATCATCATCAACCCTTCAACGGCTCACTACTGAGCGCAGGTCTCCTCTCATAGGGCTATAGGCCTTAGTCTGCCACGCTGGCCCGATGCGAATTGGCAGATTTCACACACCTTCAAGAGTATTATGGAGAACTCTCAGGTGTGCAGGTTTCCTCACGATGTTTTCCGTCAATTCAAATTCAAAATTATTTATTTCACGTAGGCCAACCTGTGGCTCTTATGACACGTCGTGATTCTACCACCGGTTCGGAAAGCGGATTCTGCTGAGAAGAGCCGGCAAGACACTCAGCAGTTACTCTTTTCAAAATAATCATTTTACAATAATTATTATCAAGCTTTTACATTGTAAGAAGTTTTTTATACTATCCGTGGGCAGCTGGATGCCAAGCCGATTTAACCCATGCAACTTTGTTAGATGACCGTTCACCGTTAAAGCATGTGATATTTAATTTCTTATACGCCAAAACTTCGAAAAGTCAGAGGTGCGTACCTGCGACCCCCCGAATAGGAGACCACAGTCCTAACTACTAGGCTATCACTGCTTAAATAAATTAAATATAATTCAATAGAAATAGTGTAAACCTAACAATAGGCCTATTGTTAGGTTTCCCACGGTTGTTTACAACACGAGGAGAGAATAATAATTTTGATAATTGCCCCGCCGGCCTCGGAATTTTCGGTATGTACTTAATAAAAATTTATTCGAATATTTCCTTTAAGTGTCGGTTTATCACTTTTTTAAAAACGAGTAGAGAAATCTCATCATCATCATCATCATTATCAGCCCATCAACGGCTCACTACTGAGCAAGGTCTCCTCTCAGAGAAAGGTTATAGGCCATAGTCCACCACGCTGGCCCAATGCGAATTGGAGGACTTCACACACCTTCGAGAACATCATGGAGAACTCTCAGGTGTGCAGTTTCCTCACGATGTTTTCCTTCACCGTTAAAGCATGTGATATTTAATTTCTTAACCGCACTTAACTTCGAAAAGTGAGAGGTGCGTACCTGGGATCGAACCTGCGACACCCCGAATAGGAAATCTAGAAATCTAGATGTTCGCTTTAACATCAGAGTCATATTCATACTGGCGTCAAGGCGCCGCGAGCAGTCAGTCAGTGGATCTAATTCGAAGAGATGAAGTGCGAAATATTGATTGAGAATAAGTAAGCGTATATGATTGTGCGATTAGTGAATAAACGTTCTTCTGTTTGCAACTGGCATTTTACTCAAATCCTGACACTTGCACCTTATGCACAAGCGAAAGGTGACTGACTGACTGATCTGTCAACGCACACAGATCAGGCTGAAAGTTAGCACACATGTAACTATTATGACGTAGGCATCCGCCGCGCGAAACATGTACTGTATACGTACATACGCACGGTACGGGTGGGCTCACCTTGATGAGCTTGTACTCCCTGGTGTCGGCGAAGGCGGGGTACAGGCCGCAGTACTTCTCCAGCGCGTGCTGCGCGTTGAGGATGTTCACGCACAGGTGGCACAGCGCCGCGCGGAATATGTACAGACTGTATACGTACATACGCACGGTACGGGTGGGCTCACCTTGATGAGCTTGTACTCCCTGGTGTCGGCGAAGGCGGGGTACAGGCCGCAGTACTTCTCCAGCGCGTGCTGCGCGTTGAGGATGTTCACGCACAGGTGGCACAGCGCCGCGCGGAATATGTACAGACTGTATACGTACATACGCACGGTACGGGTGGGCTCACCTTGATGAGCTTGTACTCCCTGGTGTCGGCGAAGGCGGGGTACAGGCCGCAGTACTTCTCCAGCGCGTGCTGCGCGTTGAGGATGTTCACGCACAGGTGGCACAGCGCCGCGCGGAATATGTACAGACTGTATACGTACATACGCACGGTACGGGTGGGCTCACCTTGATGAGCTTGTACTCCCTGGTGTCGGCGAAGGCGGGGTACAGGCCGCAGTACTTCTCCAGCGCGTGCTGCGCGTTGAGGATGTCCACACACAGGTGGCACAGCGCCGCGCGGAATATGTACAGACTGTATACGTACATACGCACGGTACGGGTGGGCTCACCTTGATGAGCTTGTACTCCCTGGTGTCGGCGAAGGCGGGGTACAGGCCGCAGTACTTCTCCAGCGCGTGCTGCGCGTTGAGGATGTCCACACACAGGTGGCACAGCGCCGCGCGGAATATGTACAGACTGTATACGTACATACGCACGGTACGGGTGGGCTCACCTTGATGAGCTTGTACTCCCTGGTGTCGGCGAAGGCGGGGTACAGGCCGCAGTACTTCTCCAGCGCGTGCTGCGCGTTGAGGATGTCCACACACAGGTGGCACAGCGCCGCGCGGAATATGTACAGACTGTATACGTACATACGCACGGTACGGGTGGGCTCACCTTGATGAGCTTGTACTCCCTGGTGTCGGCGAAGGCGGGGTACAGGCCGCAGTACTTCTCCAGCGCGTGCTGCGCGTTGAGGATGTCCACACACAGGTGGCACAGCGCCGCGCGGAATATGTACAGACTGTATACGTACATACGCACGGTACGGGTGGGCTCACCTTGATGAGCTTGTACTCCCTGGTGTCGGCGAAGGCAGGGTACAGGCCGCAGTACTTCTCCAGCGCGTGCTGCGCGTTGAGGATGTTCACACACAGGTGGCACAGCGCCGCGCGGAACATGTACTGTATACGTACATACGCACGGTACGGGTGGGCTCACCTTGATGAGCTTGTACTCTCTGGTGTCGGCGAAGGCAGGGTACAGGCCGCAGTACTTCTCCAGCGCGTGCTGCGCGTTGAGGATGTTCACACACAGGTGGCACAGCGCCGCGCGGAACATGTACTGTATACGTACATACGCACGGTACGGGTGGGCTCACCTTGATGAGCTTGTACTCCCTGGTGTCGGCGAAGGCAGGGTACAGGCCGCAGTACTTCTCCAGCGCGTGCTGCGCGTTGAGGATGTTCACGCACAGGTGGCACAGCGCCGCGCGGAACATGTACTGTATACGTACATACGCACGGTACGGGTGGGCTCACCTTGATGAGCTTGTACTCCCTGGTGTCGGCGAAGGCGGGGTACAGGCCGCAGTACTTCTCCAGCGCGTGCTGCGCGTTGAGGATGTCCACACACAGGTGGCACAGCGCCGCGCGGAATATGTACAGACTGTATACGTACATACGCACGGTACGGGTGGGCTCACCTTGATGAGCTTGTACTCCCTGGTGTCGGCGAAGGCAGGGTACAGGCCGCAGTACTTCTCCAGCGCGTGCTGCGCGTTGAGGATGTTCACACACAGGTGGCACAGCGCCGCGCGGAACATGTACTGTATACGTACATACGCACGGTACGGGTGGGCTCACCTTGATGAGCTTGTACTCTCTGGTGTCGGCGAAGGCAGGGTACAGGCCGCAGTACTTCTCCAGCGCGTGCTGCGCGTTGAGGATGTTCACACACAGGTGGCACAGCGCCGCGCGGAACATGTACTGTATACGTACATACGCACGGTACGGGTGGGCTCACCTTGATGAGCTTGTACTCCCTGGTGTCGGCGAAGGCGGGGTACAGGCCGCAGTACTTCTCCAGCGCGTGCTGCGCGTTGAGGATGTTCACGCACAGGTGGCACAGCGCCACGCGGAACATGTACTGTATACGTACATACGCACGGTACGGGTGGGCTCACCTTGATGAGCTTGTACTCCCTGGTGTCGGCGAAGGCGGGGTACAGGCCGCAGTACTTCTCCAGCGCGTGCTGCGCGTTGAGGATGTTCACGCACAGGTGGCACAGCGCCGCGCGGAACATGTACTGTATACGTACATACGCACGGTACGGGTGGGCTCACCTTGATGAGCTTGTACTCTCTGGTGTCGGCGAAGGCAGGGTACAGGCCGCAGTACTTCTCCAGCGCGTGCTGCGCGTTGAGGATGTTCACGCACAGGTGGCACAGCGCCGCGCGGAACATGTACTGTATACGTACATACGCACGGTACGGGTGGGCTCACCTTGATGAGCTTGTACTCCCTGGTGTCGGCGAAGGCGGGGTACAGGCCGCAGTACTTCTCCAGCGCGTGCTGCGCGTTGAGGATGTCCACGCACAGGTGGCACAGCGCCGCGCGGAACATGTACTGTATACGTACATACGCACGGTACGGGTGGGCTCACCTTGATGAGCTTGTACTCCCTGGTGTCGGCGAAGGCGGGGTACAGGCCGCAGTACTTCTCCAGCGCGTGCTGCGCGTTGAGGATGTCCACACACAGGTGGCACAGCGCCGCGCGGAATATGTACAGACTGTATACGTACATACGCACGGTACGGGTGGGCTCACCTTGATGAGCTTGTACTCCCTGGTGTCGGCGAAGGCGGGGTACAGGCCGCAGTACTTCTCCAGCGCGTGCTGCGCGTTGAGGATGTCCACACACAGGTGGCACAGCGCCGCGCGGAATATGTACAGACTGTATACGTACATACGCACGGTACGGGTGGGCTCACCTTGATGAGCTTGTACTCCCTGGTGTCGGCGAAGGCGGGGTACAGGCCGCAGTACTTCTCCAGCGCGTGCTGCGCGTTGAGGATGTCCACACACAGGTGGCACAGCGCCGCGCGGAATATGTACAGACTGTATACGTACATACGCACGGTACGGGTGGGCTCACCTTGATGAGCTTGTACTCCCTGGTGTCGGCGAAGGCAGGGTACAGGCCGCAGTACTTCTCCAGCGCGTGCTGCGAGTTGAGGATGTCCACACACAGGTGGCACAGCGCCGCGCGGAATATGTACAGACTGTATACGTACATACGCACGGTACGGGTGGGCTCACCTTGATGAGCTTGTACTCCCTGGTGTCGGCGAAGGCGGGGTACAGGCCGCAGTACTTCTCCAGCGCGTGCTGCGCGTTGAGGATGTCCACACACAGGTGGCACAGCGCCGCGCGGAATATGTACAGACTGTATACGTACATACGCACGGTACGGGTGGGCTCACCTTGATGAGCTTGTACTCCCTGGTGTCGGCGAAGGCGGGGTACAGGCCGCAGTACTTCTCCAGCGCGTGCTGCGCGTTGAGGATGTCCACACACAGGTGGCACAGCGCCGCGCGGAATATGTACAGACTGTATACGTACATACGCACGGTACGGGTGGGCTCACCTTGATGAGCTTGTACTCCCTGGTGTCGGCGAAGGCGGGGTACAGGCCGCAGTACTTCTCCAGCGCATGCTGCGCGTTGAGGATGTCCACACACAGGTGGCACAGCGCCGCGCGGAATATGTACAGACTGTATACGTACATACGCACGGTACGGGTGGGCTCACCTTGATGAGCTTGTACTCCCTGGTGTCGGCGAAGGCGGGGTACAGGCCGCAGTACTTCTCCAGCGCGTGCTGCGCGTTGAGGATGTCCACACACAGGTGGCACAGCGCCCCGCGGAATATGTACAGACTGTATACGTACATACGCACGGTACGGGTGGGCTCACCTTGATGAGCTTGTACTCCCTGGTGTCGGCGAAGGCGGGGTACAGGCCGCAGTACTTCTCCAGCGCGTGCTGCGCGTTGAGGATGTCCACACACAGGTGGCACAGCGCCGCGCGGAATATGTACAGACTGTATACGTACATACGCACGGTACGGGTGGGCTCACCTCGATGAGCTTGTACTCCCTGGTGTCGGCGAAGGCGGGGTACAGGCCGCAGTACTTCTCCAGCGCGTGCTGCGCGTTGAGGATGTTCACGCACAGGTGGCACAGCGCCGCGCGGAACATGTACTGTATACGAACATACGCACGGTACGGGTGGGCTCACCTTGATGAGCTTGTACTCCCTGGTGTCGGCGAAGGCGGGGTACAGGCCGCAGTACTTCTCCAGCGCGTGCTGCGCGTTGAGGATGTCCACACACAGGTGGCACAGCGCCGCGCGGAATATGTACAGACTGTATACGTACATACGCACGGTACGGGTGGGCTCACCTTGATGAGCTTGTACTCCCTGGTGTCGGCGAAGGCGGGGTACAGGCCGCAGTACTTCTCCAGCGCGTGCTGCGCGTTGAGGATGTCCACACACAGGTGGCACAGCGCCGCGCGGAATATGTACAGACTGTATACGTACATACGCACGGTACGGGTGGGCTCACCTTGATGAGCTTGTACTCCCTGGTGTCGGCGAAGGCGGGGTACAGGCCGCAGTACTTCTCCAGCGCGTGCTGCGCGTTGAGGATGTCCACACACAGGTGGCAAAGCGCCGCGCGGAATATGTACAGACTGTATACGTACATACGCACGGTACGGGTGGGCTCACCTTGATGAGCTTGTACTCCCTGGTGTCGGCGAAGGCGGGGTACAGGCCGCAGTACTTCTCCAGCGCGTGCTGCGCGTTGAGGATGTCCACACACAGGTGGCACAGCGCCGCGCGGAATATGTACAGACTGTATAGGTACATACGCACGGTACGGGTGGGCTCACCTTGATGAGCTTGTACTCCCTGGTGTCGGCGAAGGCGGGGTACAGGCCGCAGTACTTCTCCAGCGCGTGCTGCGCGTTGAGGATGTCCACACACAGGTGGCACAGCGCCGCGCGGAATATGTACAGACTGTATACGTACATACGCACGGTACGGGTGGGCTCACCTTGATGAGCTTGTACTCCCTGGTGTCGGCGAAGGCGGGGTACAGGCCGCAGTACTTCTCAAGCGCGTGCTGCGCGTTGAGGATGTCCACACACAGGTGGCACAGCGCCGCGCGGAATATGTACAGACTGTATACGTACATACGCACGGTACGGGTGGGCTCACCTTGATGAGCTTGTACTCCCTGGTGTCGGCGAAGGCGGGGTACAGGCCGCAGTACTTCTCCAGCGCGTGCTGCGCGTTGAGGATGTCCACACACAGGTGGCACAGCGCCGCGCGGAATATGTACAGACTGTATACGTACATACGCACGGTACGGGTGGGCTCACCTTGATGAGCTTGTACTCCCTGGTGTCGGCGAAGGCAGGGTACAGGCCGCAGTACTTCTCCAGCGCGTGCTGCGCGTTGAGGATGTCCACACACAGGTGGCACAGCGCCGCGCGGAATATGTACAGACTGTATACGTACATACGCACGGTACGGGTGGGCTCACCTTGATGAGCTTGTACTCCCTGGTGTCGGCGAAGGCGGGGTACAGGCCGCAGTACTTCTCCAGCGCGTGCTGCGCGTTGAGGATGTCCACACACAGGTGGCACAGCGCCGCGCGGAATATGTACAGACTGTATACGTACATACGCACGGTACGGGTGGGCTCACCTTGATGAGCTTGTACTCCCTGGTGTCGGCGAAGGCGGGGTACAGGCCGCAGTACTTCTCCAGCGCGTGCTGCGCGTTGAGGATGTCCACACACAGGTGGCACAGCGCCGCGCGGAATATGTACAGACTGTATACGTACATACGCACGGTACGGGTGGGCTCACCTTGATGAGCTTGTACTCCCTGGTGTCGGCGAAGGCGGGGTACAGGCCGCAGTACTTCTCCAGCGCATGCTGCGCGTTGAGGATGTCCACACACAGGTGGCACAGCGCCGCGCGGAATATGTACAGACTGTATACGTACATACGCACGGTACGGGTGGGCTCACCTTGATGAGCTTGTACTCCCTGGTGTCGGCGAAGGCGGGGTACAGGCCGCAGTACTTCTCCAGCGCGTGCTGCGCGTTGAGGATGTCCACACACAGGTGGCACAGCGCCCCGCGGAATATGTACAGACTGTATACGTACATACGCACGGTACGGGTGGGCTCACCTTGATGAGCTTGTACTCCCTGGTGTCGGCGAAGGCGGGGTACAGGCCGCAGTACTTCTCCAGCGCGTGCTGCGCGTTGAGGATGTCCACACACAGGTGGCACAGCGCCGCGCGGAATATGTACAGACTGTATACGTACATACGCACGGTACGGGTGGGCTCACCTCGATGAGCTTGTACTCCCTGGTGTCGGCGAAGGCGGGGTACAGGCCGCAGTACTTCTCCAGCGCGTGCTGCGCGTTGAGGATGTTCACGCACAGGTGGCACAGCGCTGCGCGGAACATGTACTGTATACGAACATACGCACGGTACGGGTGGGCTCACCTTGATGAGCTTGTACTCCCTGGTGTCGGCGAAGGCGGGGTACAGGCCGCAGTACTTCTCCAGCGCGTGCTGCGCGTTGAGGATGTCCACACACAGGTGGCACAGCGCCGCGCGGAATATGTACAGACTGTATACGTACATACGCACGGTACGGGTGGGCTCACCTTGATGAGCTTGTACTCCCTGGTGTCGGCGAAGGCGGGGTACAGGCCGCAGTACTTCTCCAGCGCGTGCTGCGCGTTGAGGATGTCCACACACAGGTGGCACAGCGCCGCGCGGAATATGTACAGACTGTATACGTACATACGCACGGTACGGGTGGGCTCACCTTGATGAGCTTGTACTCCCTGGTGTCGGCGAAGGCGGGGTACAGGCCGCAGTACTTCTCCAGCGCGTGCTGCGCGTTGAGGATGTCCACACACAGGTGGCACAGCGCCGCGCGGAATATGTACAGACTGTATACGTACATACGCACGGTACGGGTGGGCTCACCTTGATGAGCTTGTACTCCCTGGTGTCGGCGAAGGCGGGGTACAGGCCGCAGTACTTCTCCAGCGCGTGCTGCGCGTTGAGGATGTCCACACACAGGTGGCACAGCGCCGCGCGGAATATGTACAGACTGTATAGGTACATACGCACGGTACGGGTGGGCTCACCTTGATGAGCTTGTACTCCCTGGTGTCGGCGAAGGCGGGGTACAGGCCGCAGTACTTCTCCAGCGCGTGCTGCGCGTTGAGGATGTCCACACACAGGTGGCACAGCGCCGCGCGGAATATGTACAGACTGTATACGTACATACGCACGGTACGGGTGGGCTCACCTTGATGAGCTTGTACTCCCTGGTGTCGGCGAAGGCGGGGTACAGGCCGCAGTACTTCTCAAGCGCGTGCTGCGCGTTGAGGATGTCCACACACAGGTGGCACAGCGCCGCGCGGAATATGTACAGACTGTATACGTACATACGCACGGTACGGGTGGGCTCACCTTGATGAGCTTGTACTCCCTGGTGTCGGCGAAGGCGGGGTACAGGCCGCAGTACTTCTCCAGCGCGTGCTGCGCGTTGAGGATGTCCACACACAGGTGGCACAGCGCCGCGCGGAATATGTACAGACTGTATACGTACATACGCACGGTACGGGTGGGCTCACCTTGATGAGCTTGTACTCCCTGGTGTCGGCGAAGGCAGGGTACAGGCCGCAGTACTTCTCCAGCGCGTGCTGCGCGTTGAGGATGTCCACACACAGGTGGCACAGCGCCGCGCGGAATATGTACAGACTGTATACGTACATACGCACGGTACGGGTGGGCTCACCTTGATGAGCTTGTACTCCCTGGTGTCGGCGAAGGCGGGGTACAGGCCGCAGTACTTCTCCAGCGCGTGCTGCGCGTTGAGGATGTCCACGCACAGGTGGCACAGCGCCGCGCGGAACATGTACTCCTTGGCGCTGTACTTGAGCAGGCTATTGTCGAGGGACGACTTCGCGATCTGCGAACAAACACGAGAAAATTATAATACATAATATATAAAAACTAGTAGGGCGCGTGGGTGCGCGGCCCACTAAAGTGGACCGCGGTTTTTCTGTTCATCAATTAGAGTTTCAGGTCTTGATCATTTTTTACCTAAACCCACTCTTTCATCTTTTATACTCTCCAAGATGGACACCTATGAAATTTGTATAGCCGCCATCTTGGTTTTTTTTTCAGCTCACTGCCAATTGGATGAGGTTTCGAGTTTTTTTTCTTTTATTAGCCCCCGCCTATATTTAATAACCTGGCTGTGCTCCTCACTCACCTTCCAAACCCTCAATCATCATAATATCTCGTAATTTGTCAGAATGAGAATTCTTTTATAAAAACAAATTTTGAAAAGAAACCGTATCAAAGTCTTGCAGTTTCCAATTTCCTCTTCAATATTCGCCATATATTTTATATGGAAAAAATCCGCCATCTTGATTTTTTTTCTGTTCATCAAGTAGACTTTCGGGTCTTGATCATCTTTTTTCAAGAAACCACTCTTCCATCTTGTATACTCTCCGAGATAGACACCGACGAAGTTTGTATGGCCGCCATCTTGAATCCGCCATTTCGGAATTTTTTTTCAGCTCACTGCCAATTAGATGAGGTTTCGAGTGACTTTTGTTCTAACACCCCCCCACCTATCTTCGATACCCTGGCCATGCTCTTTACCCGTCTTCCAAACCCTCAATCATCAGCTCTCTCCATATTTTTTCTCCAAATAATTTGTCAGAATGAGAATTCTTCTATAAAAAAATATTTTGAAAAGGATACTTCAAGCTCTTCAATCAATATTCGCCATATATTTTGTATCGAAAAAAAATTCCGCCATCTCGGTTTTTTTTTCAATTCATCAAACATACCTTCTAGCCCTGATCATCTTTTTCCAAGAAACCACTCTTCCATCTTTTATACTCTCTGAGATAGACACCGACGAAATTTGTATGACCGCCATCTAGAATCCGCCATTTTGGAATTTTTTCAACTCACTGGCAATTGGATGAGGTTTCGAGTGACATTTGTTCGAGCACCCCCCACCTATCTTCAATACCCTGGCCGTGCTCCACACCAGTCTGCGAAATCCACAATCATCAGCTCTCTCTCCATATTTTTCCTCCGAATGAATTTTTGTCCTCTATACGAAACCATCAGTGAAAAAAAATTTTTCATACAAAATTTTACAGGAGAGGTGATCAATGAGTCAGTCAGTCAGTCAGTGAATCAGCCCCAGCAGCTATATATATATAGTAATTCTTTTTAATCAACTTCAAAAAGTAAGAGGTTCTCAATTCGTCGGAATCTCTCTTGTTTATTTTATTTTTTTATGTATAGGATTACTCGAAGACGCCTGACTTTTGTGTGAAAGGGTGATACTTCCCAGGTGATCCCATTTAAATTTCATCGAAATTGGTCGAGTGGTGTTAAAAAAATCAACAATAAACTAGTGGTTCGCCCCGAACTGAGACCTCGCGGTATCCCATAATTCCCATAAGGTAGTTTTAACTATATTATATTATTGTAATTAAAACGCGCCGAATCTGATGACGTCAATCGTCATCTGCTTTCGTGGATGGGATGCGTATTTACAATATTAAAGACAGCGCCATCTATTAACAGTATAGTGAAGTTTTCTTAAAAACATTGATGCCCATTAAAACTTAAATAATTTCGTTTCTTTATAATATTTATCTAATCTTAGTATTTGTTGTTCAAGTACAGAATATAACTCAAATTATGTGTAAGTTTCAATTTTTAAAATAAAGTGGTTTTAGAGATCTAGCCTCGAATAAAATCTCCACTTTGAAAGCCCCCCATTTCGTCAATTTTAGGAAAAAAAATAAAAAAAAATACTTTTGTACTCTGTTCCAAATTATCTTTAAAATGAGGTACTGCAACCCTATGAAATGCAAAAATTTTTATTTTACTTCGCATTCGCTTCTATGAGAGCCCCCCTGAAATAAAGATTTTTATAACTTTTTAAGCCATTTTCGGCTGGAGGCCATCGGTTTGTACATATCATATCTAAAATTGAAGTAATTACGTTCAGTAATTCAGAAGTTATAAGGCTCTGACAGACGGACTTTGTAGTGGCGCGGGCATTTGAAGTCTGTTTAAAAAAAATGTTTTATAATAAAATACTAGCGACCCACCCCAGCTTCGCACGGGTAGTAGAGCATATTATTACGCCTATGCATTGCAAACTCCTTGAAATGTTCATATCGCTCGGCTTATAATAATATAGCAACAATGCGGCGCGCGCGGGGGTGGTCACTGGACGCATGACTCATGAGCGAGTCCCGCCATCGCCATCGTCGGGTTGAAATCCGCGTATTTATATTGGCGCGCGTTCGTTAAAATATTCATTTAAATTGTATGGTGTAACCGTAAGGGATTATCATCATGTGCATGAAATGCTTATAGTAACTAACGTATTTAAAAAAGGTTGATAAGGATTAATACTGTTTCCATCTAAATAGGTTTCCAATTACCGCATAGTATATGACCATTTTTAACAGACTTCCAAAAAGGAGGAGGTTCTCAATTCGGCTGGTATCTTTTTTTTTTTCTATGTATGTCCACGGATTTCTCCGGGATTACTGGACCGATTCGCGTGATTTTTGTTTTAATCGACAGAGGATGTTTGCGAAATGGTCCCATAAAAATGTTAACCTTCAACTCCTCAAGCCTGATGCTGCAGGAATATTGCTCACCTAAAATAAAGAGATTTTGGAAATTTCGATTACGAATTGATATTGTAGGTATGGACTACATCATGGATCTCCAGGTCCTAGCTCCTCAATCATAGGATACTACACTTAAAAGCTTAAAATAAAAATTCTTTTCAAAAAACCGACTTCTAACGCCACTACAAAGTATAAAAATAATTTTAGTTTGTCCACGTTTGTTGAAGTCGGGCGGGCCTAAAATACAAACTATGAAACCGACTCGCGATGCTCGCTCGACTTCTACAAACGAGTCTCTCATATTGTGTAGCGTCGCGCATCGGTTTCATAGTTTGTATATAGGCCCGCCCGACTTCAACAAACGTGGACAAACTAAAATTATTTTTATACTTTGTAGTGGCGTTAGAAGTCGGTTTTTTGAAAAGAATTTTTTTTTAGAAGTTAAAATGGGTATAGTTAGCTATCCTTAAAAGATAGATATATGCCATCGCGGAATTTTCTGTAAAGACTTATCCCACCATACCACCGCCATAAATTGTTTTGTTATATCTCAAAGGGATTAGGCAGCGTTTTCGATGAAAGCTCCCAAGCGGCTTGAATTTTTCAGACATTGTCAACAATTATCGTCATATTTCAACTAATTTACACAAAACCTTAACAAATTATACACTAAAACCTTCCTCATGAATCACCCTATCTATTGGTGAAAACCGCATGAAAATCCGTTCGGTAGTTTTTGAGTGTATCGTGATCAGACAGATAGACAAACAGACGCGGCGGGGGACTTTGTTTTATAATATTACGTGTACAAACTAAAATTATTTTATAGTTTGACTTGGCGTTTAAAGTCAGTTTTTTTTAAAATCACTACATAATATGTTGAAATCGGTCGGACCTTAATGGAAACGATGAAACCAATGCTCGAAGCTACCCCGAAATGAAATGGGCTAGGTGAAATTGGCCATTTATCATATTAATCATACAATTTAACTTTGATATTTTATGTTTGTAATTTTTTCAGCACTAAATACACACATCAAAAGTGTCTAGGGATCAAGCATTTTTATGCGGATTTCTTGAGATTGAGATGTGGCTTTGTAATAAATTTATGATTTTATAAATTTATATGGATCCTTTTTGGTGCATTTCATAATTTGAATCAGGAACTGTCAATCAAATTCGAGTAAAAGATGAAAATCAGCTGTCAATATTTTCCCTATAAAAACATACAACGCATTGAAGACATTATTAGTGCTACTGTTATTAGTACTGATTAAAACCAACGTTATTATGGAGCGGCGAAGTCATTTAAGCAGGGAAGAAATGCTCAGAGCCGTGGGAATGATAGAAGCTGGTTCCCGGCAACGTACTGTGGCTTTAGCTCTGAATACAAGTCAGAGTGTTATCAGTCGACTTTGGACACGTTACCGAAGCACTGGTACCGTGGCTGAGCGCCATGGAGGACGGTATCGCTGCACCACACGGAGACAAGACCGATACATTCAAATCTTAACTCGAAGAGCTCCAACAATAACCGCCATGATGTTAGCCGTGAGGCTTCATAACTCTTCAGGGAACTTAATTAGCGACCAAACAGTCAGAAACCGCTTGCATGAAGTGAACCTTCATTCCCGAAGACCGCTACGGGTACCACCTATAGCAATGCACAATCGTAGGATTCGATATCAATGGGCTCTTGAACACAGAAATTGGGCAGAAGAACAATGGCGTTTCGTGTGCTTTTCTGATGAGTCTCGTTTTGGTATGAGACCGGATACAAGACGTATACGACACTGGAGAACCCCTGGACGCCAACAGCGATTAAAATCCTGCCAGGAAGTCCATCCTTATAGTGGTGGAACCATCATGGTATGGGCGGGTATTTGGATCGGCGGAAGAACTGAGTTGATTTGGATCAGAGGCAACCTCAACGCTCAAATTTATGCTGAGACGATTGTATCAGACGTCATCGTTCCTCTACAAGTGCAAATCGGTCCCTTATTTCAGTTAATGCATGATAATGCACGACCGCACACCGCAAGAGTTGTAAGACAGACTCTCGCCGCAGCTAACATCAATGTCCTGCCCTGGCCTGCTCAGTCGCCAGACTTGAACCCGATTGAGCATGCATGGGATATGCTACAGAGAAGAGCTCTGCCGAATATGGAGGGTATCCAGTGGCAAGAAGACCTTTTTTTGTTGTTGCAACGAACATGGGCGGCCATTCCACAGCGTGATTTGGATGAACTCATTTTGAGTATGCCAAACCGATGTTCTTGTGTTGTTAGTGTTCGCGGTAGAAACACGGATTATTAATTGTTTAAGTTACCCAATAAAATTTTAAAGAAAACTGTTATTTCAGTCTTTTTTTCGAACTTTAATGTTAGTGGTTCAAATGTCAAAAATCCCTTTATTAGGAAAATGGCAAATTTCTTTATTAATGCAGAAAAGTTATTGCAAAAATATATGTTGATCCCTAGACATTTTTGATGTGTGTAGTTAAAGAATTGTCCCAATTTGATTGAATAACAAATCAAAGATACACTTATCCATTATGCATTCAATGAGTTTAACTTAATTTTCAATAGAGGCTCAACGTGATTGTTTTACATAGGTATACTTAGTTAAAGAGCTGGAGAATGACGTATGCTACTTTCAAACGATTGGGTATTTGACTTATATATTTTTTTATTTATTTAAAATAACGTTTTTTAAATATTATAACACAATGCCATTTGTCTTTTTATATATCTTAACTAGTCCGCGAAATATAAAGCTTTAAAGTTTCCTGTTAGACAGAGAGAGCGCTACTGAATTGTGATGTCACAAGATATCAGCTCCATACACGCTCCATAAGAAATTTCGTTTTAGGTAGAGAGTAGAGACAGATACAGTCATAGCAAAACAGCTTATAACTTACTAGCTGATGCCCGCGACTTCGTCCGCGTGGATTTAGTTTTTAAAAATCCCGCGGGAACTTTCATTATCTGTACGCTTCTGTACATTCGCTGTAGCTGGGTTGGTTGGGTAGCAAGGAAAACTCTCGAAGAACTTTTCTTCTTTATTTGGTACCGCTACCGCTTGCCGGTGGGAACTGTGCCGGCTTACAATTCAGCCCGGTATTTATACAAATTTTGCCAAAAAATGTAGGCCCTCTCATTGGTGTAATTTTGCTATCGATCAGTGCACCAATCAGAGCGCATTATTTTAAACCAATCACAATTTAGTAATAATAATAGGTATTATTACATAATTAGGTATCTTTACTACTATGAGCTGTACCGTAGGGAAAGCCGCGGCATTTCTTGGAATTACAGAGGTGTCTTTACGGTTCCTAGCTGTACCGTTGGGAGAGCCGCGGTCTATTTCTAGGAATTAATAAGGTATCTTTTCGGCTCGTAGCTGTACCGTAAGGAGAGCCGCGGCCTATTTCCCTATGGGTTTTCTATTTTCATCTTTATTTATTATTTTCCCTATTTACTTATGAGATAATACATGAAACTTATGTACTTAAAACTATAAACAATTGCTAAACTATACATGACACATTAATTACTAACTAATTATGCTATTTAATCAGTCCACTATTATACACTTGCACTATATCGTCCCGCACATTATCCGAGATAAAAAGTAGCTCTCCCGGTCTGAGGAACCAGTACTACATCCATTACTATACCCATGCAAAAAATCGCATCAATCCGCTGTTCTGTTGCGACGTGATTGAAGGACAAACAAACACTCTTTCGCATTTATAATATCAGTAAAGCTTTAGTATAACACTTTTTATAATTTTTTACCATACCTACTAAACCAAAGACAAAATTACGCTTAGTCATTTACGCTTTGTTATTCCACTGTCATTTGCGTTTTGTTATTCCATGTCAGATGCGTTTTTGTTATACCACGTTTTATAGTGACTTGACGGAAACGCGGTCGAACGGGATAAAAAATATCCTATGTCCGTCTCCTGGTTCTAAGCTACCTCTCCACCAATTTTCAGCCAAATCGGTTCATCCGTTCTTGAGTTATAAATAGTGTAACTAACACCACTTTCTTATATATATAATCTATATATATATATATATATATATATATATATATATATATATATATATATATATATATATATAGATAGATATATAGATATAGATTTATAATACAATTAATAAAATACCCAATTTCCCTGGGGTTTTTAAAAGTCTAAGGCTACGATCTATAGATGGCACTCTCACCCAGCTCACACTCAAGACTGAGTTAAAACGAGACAGATTTATGTCGCAACATATTTGTGTCTCATTTAAACTCTATCTTGAGTCTCAAGCAGAGCCAGAGTATGGTCTATTTAGATCTCAGCCTAAGTCCCTGACTTCATCATCATCATTAAAATGAAATGAAATGAAACTTTATTTGCTGAATATGAGTACAGTATAGTTAGATGTTATCAACAATGTCTTAAAATTTCCTCCATATTCTGCTAAATAGCATGCAAATGTTTAAATTAGGTACTCATCATAATTTTGAAAAGTTCGATGAGCTCAATTAATTAAAATGAATCTAAAGTGTCAATTACGTTAGTTAAAATGTCAATTAGGTCAGTATATAATGTCAATAATTTTTATTAATTTCACTGTTAATAAGATAGGTATTCTGGTACGGAATAAAAAGTTTTCTTACACAGCCAACGAAAGAGATTTTTTTTAAATGGCCTGTAGGCAAATTTTTTAGGCTTGCATCAAGTTTGTTATAAATTTTTATGCACATGGCATGCGGAGATTTTGATGTTTGTCTTAAGTTATATTTTGTGGTACAGTCATAATTGAGTACATAATTAGCAACCCATCAACGGTTCACTACTGAGCGCAGGTCTCCTCTCAGAGAAGGGTTATAGGCCACAGTCCACCACACTGGACAAATGCGAATTGGCGGCAGTCCCTGACTTAATGATGTAATTTTGTTTAAGTTACCTGCTCGTAGATCTGTATAGCCTTGTCGTAGTGCTCGAGCTGCGCGGCGTACTGCGCCAACTTCAGCATGCACTTGTTGGCCGAAGAAGTAGATTCTTCTCCGCGGAAGTAGTCGGCGGCTTGCTCGTAGTGCTGCATCGCGCGCGCCAGGTCCACGCACTCGGTCTCGTACAGTTCGGCTATGTTCTGTAAAAAAAAAAAAAAAAATTGGCTGTCTGTAAAGCGGGTTTATGGACGATAGTTTTACGTGATAACGTCATATAGAAACATTGATGAAAAATTGCATACTTTTTTTTTTCATTTATTTACAGTTCGAAATAATTGTATTTTCACAAAAAATATTCGAGGGCATTGAAAAAAACCACAGAGGTTTGACCTCAATGCCGTCCGCACCCAGCGCCTTACATCGTACTTAATTACATACTCACTTACACAATAATAGGTAGGTACATACAAAAAACGCTTATTACTATTAAGCCAGAGATATAGGCTATTTCCAAGGCACCAAAAAACATAGCAAAATACATGGGTAGGTAGCTAAGAAAGTTAATAAATAAATAATTATCGTCATCAAAGTTTGCCTAGGAAATAGTCCTTCAGCTTCCGCTTAATATTATTTCGCGTCACAGCTCCGGACAGAGCGGGGGGGCAGCTTATGAATTGAATTGAATTATTATCACTGAATTATCATTATTTTGTATGATACAAAGAAGTTCATTGAAAATTACAATTTTCTCTAGTCACAAGCCAACGCTTGGGCCGATCGTGCCTCTCTCTATCGCTTGTTCCGCGCTCTCGCTTGCACGCAGACTCAGGCGGAACGTGGCACATTTTCGTGCGTGCAGCAGGCAGATTTATAAGACGAAAAAAAAACGAAAAATGGACAACATAAGTCAGTGTTCTACAAAAAGAGCCTGTTTTTTTAAACAAAGTTCCTTATCGGACGGTACGGACTTAGATGGGGGCTAGGCGAAAAAAGTGTAAGAATTTTCCGTCGCGAGTAGTGTAGAGTATGCTATATTACGAGATGGTTTTAACGTGTGGTTGATTCTAAAAGGTAATGTTGTCATTCTAATTTTTAACTTTAAGCTCTTCATATTTTGAATTAAAAATATTGAATCGTCGATGAGTCTACCACTGGTTCAGAATGCCCTTCCTGCTGAGAAGAACCAGCAAGAAACTCGGCGGTTGCTCTTTTTAAAACAACATACAATTTACTAGATACTATGCTATGTATGCACTGTTTCCACAATGAGTTCCACAAAAGCATACCTAATTATAATTCAACACATGTTAAGACGGGCAGACAGAAAGTAGCCCCATTCCCGCTGGTGGCACCCGTTCATGAGCATGACGCATGATCCAGCCATTGCTTCGCTCAACCATTAGGACCGGTGACATCAGGGCAGGTATGCCATGCTGTGATAGCCTGCTGCGAGCTATGATAATTTCAAAGTAATTTATATTATTACCTGATGTTGTTTAGCGGCTACAGTGAATCTGCCCATGTCAGTGTAGATCTCTATTGCTTTCAGGAGGCACGAGACGGCCTCTGAAACAATAATTGCCATTAGAATTGATACAGTTGCGTAGTGTGTGGACATGGCACTTCATACTTATACTAACTAACAAGTGTAAATTAAAAATTTTATTTTTAAATGCAAGCTTTTAGCTACATCATTAGACTCTGTATATCATCTAGGATCAGAGTGCATGTTATGACGAATCAAACGAGCCCAAACTCGATGGGTTTAAGTACGTCGTTTTATTACAGAGTCCCGATAGCTATCTTCCGTCTCCATCATCAGATCAGCTCTATGTCACAATATTGCATTGTCATCTGATTTACACATAAATGCAAAATTTCAGCTCGATCAGAAACCGGGAAGTGGGTCTAATTCATCTTGCAAGATTTGACCCAAACAAACAAATAAATAAATAAACTGGTCAAGCTAAATAAAAGCTTGTAAAAACTTTATAGCCTGTGTCACCACTTGCTGATAAAGTGCCTGATATATATCTAACAGATATATATCAGGCACTTTTTGATAGACTTTGATTAATTTTTTGTTAGTCTGGTTTACTAGAACAAGTATGAGATGTTTGATTCGTGAACGTATGCGTTCAGTGTTCAGTTCAGTTCTTCTGGGTCAGAAACTCTATGGAATTCGCCAATATCCTTTAAACGCTATCTGTCAGATAAGTTGTGGATAGGCTATCAAACCTTTATCAGCAAGTGGTGAAACAGGCCCTTAGTGTGCCAATTTCACGATCGTCGAGAATCGTTTAACCAACACCTAAGATGTTGTCAATGCAAAATAATAATAATTGATTTTAATTTATAATTTTTATAATTTATTTTTGACGCCTTACAATCACAGTAGTTACATGTTATTTATTGTATCCTTACTATTATAAATGGGAAAGTGAGTTTGTTTGTATGTTTGTTCCGCTTTCACGCCGTAACTACTGAACCAATTTTGCTGAAATTTGGCACAGACATAGATTATAGTCAGGAATAGCACATAGGCTACTTTTTATCCCGGAAAAGCAAACGGTTCCTGCGGGATAGCATCGCTATTTTTTACGCATTTGTCCTTCAAAATACGCCCAATGGAGTTTATATTGACGTGATTTTTTTGCACAGGTAAAGTTAAGGGCCTGAAAAATGACAAAAGCTACTTTTTATCCTGGGAAAACAAACGGTTCCTGCGGGATATTAGTATACTACTTTTCACATATTTATCCTTCAATTATACACCAACGGAGTTACAGATTGACGTGGGTTTTTGGATATGCATAGTTGATGACTTGAAAAGTGACAAAGGCTACTTTTTATCCCGGGAAAACAAACAGTTCCCGCGGGATATTTGTGTGCTACTTTTCACTTATTTATCCTTCAATTATGCGCCAACGGAGTTATAGATTGAAGGGGGTTTTTTGGATAGGCATAGTTGAGGACCGGAAAAGTAATAAAGGCTACTTTTTATCCCGGGAAAACAAACAGTTCCCGCGGGATATTAGTGTGCTACTTTTCACATATTTATCCTTTAATTATGCGCCAACGGAGTTACAGATTGACGTGGTTTATTGGATAGGCATAGTTGAGGACTTTAAAAGTGACAAAGGCTACTTTTAATCCCGGGAAACAAACAATTCCCGCGGGATATTTGTATGCTACTTTTCATATATTTATCATTCAATTATGTGCCAAGGGAGTTACAGATTGACGTGATTTTTTGGATAGGCATAGTTGAGGGCCGGAAAAGTAACAACAGCTACTTTTTATCCCGGGAAAACAAACAGTTCCCGCGGGATATTCGAAATGCTACTTTTCACGTATTTATTCTTAAATTATGCGCCAATATGCATGCATGCATACATGTATGTATGTATGTATGTATGTATGTATGTACGTATGCATGTTTGTATGGATGTATGCATGCATGTATGTATGTATGTGTGTATGTATGTTGTATCCTCCTGTTACTAACTTTAACTACATTAACTATATCCTATGCTACTTATCCCACTAATATTATTAATGTGAAAGTTTGTGAGGATGGATTGGATTGGATGGATAGATGTACTTAGCATACGGATGGATGGACGGGATGTATGGATGCATGGGATGGGATAGGGATTTAAAAAACTAAACCCACGCGGACGAAGTCGCGGGTATCAGCTAGTATATGGTATAAGAAAAAGGCAGGTCAACCCCTGAACTAGTCAAAACTGTATCACAGTGGATTGACCTTCCCCATGCCAAAGTATTCAGTAGGTAAGTAGTACTGCGAGGTCCGACGTTCACGACGACGTGTGTGTGTGTGTGTGTGTGTGTGTGTGTGTGTGTGTGTGTGTATGTGTGCGTGTGCGTGTTTGTGTGTGTGTGTGTGAGTGTGTGTGTGTGTGTGTGTGTGTGTGTGTGTGTGTGTGTGTGTGTGTGTGTGTGTGTGTGTGTGTGTGTGTGTGTGTGTGTGTGTGTGTGTGTATGTGTTGAGAGAGAGAGCATTAAATATATTTTTTTAATTGTGTTCTCAATTTATAACTTGTAAAATATTTTAGCATTACCTTCCTGCTTATTGCATTGTATAGTTTAGGACCAAGATAATTTATGAATTTCTGAGCAAAAACTGTTTTTTGTTTTGGGATAATATACACTTTATATTTACTAATATTATTCTACGCCTTGTTGTCAAATCCGGTTGATTTGTATGTTGCGTAATAATCGCATAGTTTATAAATAATTGACGTACTGTAAGTACCCCCAGTTCAGAATATAAAAGGTGTGTAAGGTAAGTAAATTTTTTGTAAGCCATTACTTTTAGTACAGCGCGCTGCGCTCTTTCTACTGTTAACAAGGTGGTTTTGGAAGTACCTCCCCAAGCTTTTATCCCATAAATAATTATAGACTGACATAGAGCATAGTAGGTGTTTAAGAGTAAGGTGGCTTGGAGCATAGTCATACATAGTCCAGCTACAGATTCCACATGTCAGGGGTGTTTTAAATTTTTAATTTACATGTCAATACAAAAGCTGTCAGAGTTTCATATTTACTTCTCAGTTTAACGGTTTACTCTATGATGAAAAATTGGCAATAAATGAAATTAGTAGTGTGCGATTTTTAACTAATGAAAAGGTATTAAAATAAAATTAATATTCACCACTTGCCGATAAAGTGCTTGATAGCCTATCCTACATCTTAATCTGACAGATAGCGTTTAAATTTGTTTCACAATTGTCCGTTCAGACAATCTAGCAGATAGACACTTTAACGGATAGTGGTGAAACATGCCCTAAATCTTACAAACAGTCGACGTCCGTTTCGCTCATAGAGGAGCCCAGGACGATCAGACCTTCGTCATTTTTAGGGTTCCGTACCCAAAGGGTGCCAACGGGACCCTATTACTAAGCCTCCTCTGTCCGTCCGTCCGTCTGTCAGCTGGCTGTATCTCGTAAACCGTAATAGCTAGATAGTTGAAATTTTCACATATTGTGTATTTCTTTTGCCGCTAAAACAACAAATAATATAGCTATTTATGCAACTGCATCGTAATGAGGGTCATTTTAATTCGAGTGCTGTTTTTTGATACGAGGCTTGCCGAGTATCAAAATAGGATAGTACGAGAATTAAAATGACTAATTACGTTCAGTTGCATACAAGATTTTATCTACGACAAGGAAAATAAAATCATTAACAAAATACGCCGTAGGCTCAATAAAGTAACAAAAAGTTACTCCGTAAGCCGCCACCAGCTGCCTGTGGCGCCTCTGTCAACAAAAAGTAACTCCGTAAGCCGCCACCAGCCGCCTGTGGCGCCTCTGTCATATGAACGGTACAAAAGTGCCAGAACTCAGAGCCTTAGCTTTAGGTATCCTATTTTAAGAAGATAACCATTTCGATTCAGCTCCCATACAACGAGCTGCATCGAAATGAGAAGCAAAACCGAAAGAGGGTTCATTTCGATTCAGCTGTCAAATTCGAAATTGGAACTTTTCGATGCTGGAGTAGATAAAAAATTAAATTAAATTCAAAAATAAAGGGGGCTCCCATACATGGAAAAGGAGTAGAAATAAAATTTTATTTTTTTACCCTGGCATGTGGGGTTTCATTGTCTAAAGCTCATTAAGTGGAGTTCAAATAATATATATTTTTTTATTATTTAGCTACAAAAATGAAGAAATGGGAGTTTTCGGTTTTAGACCAATTTTGTTAGGGGGTCTATCTCAAAAAATAAACTAGTTAGGAATTCGTGAGACACTTAGCATGGTTGCAATCCCCTGTCAGACACCCTTAAACTATCGTAAATTGTGAGTATATTTTCGTCATAGTATAAAAGCTGAATTTTATATTTATATTACTTGGGGAACGATCAAAAGATGTTTCCTCACCAGTCACACTTTCGAAGGTTCTTATGCCTTGTCAGACTCTGAAAATCTGCCGTAGGTAGGTAGGTAGGTAGGTAGGCGAACTGTGATGAAACCATGGATTTTTACGGGATAAAAAGTAGCCTCTGTGTTAATCCAGGCTATACATAATCTATCACTATTCCAAATTTCAGCCAAATCGGTTCATTAGTTGTGGCGTGAAGAAGTAATATGTGAATTTCGGGTTTTCAAAATCCTACGGGAACCATGGATTTTTATGGAATAAAAAGTAGCTTATATATTAATCCAGGGTATAATCTATCTCTGTTCGAAATTTCAGCCAAATCAGTTCATTAATTGTGGCGTGAAGTGGATCTGATCCTATATTGTCAAATAAATCACAGTATCACTCCAGATCATGACAGAACAATCAGCTACAGAGAGGAAGTCGGATTAGCAAGAAAAGGTTAGAATTATTTTGCTATAATCCGCCAACAGAAAAAATCTGTTTGGTCAAACATGCAGTTACAAGCTAAGCACCGCTTACCTTCCCAACCAAGCAAAAAAGCGATGGTCCCAAGCAAGCAATGCCACCACCACTCACATGCACCACCAGACAAGACTTTTATACTACTCTCAACGCACGTTTCGCCCCGACACCGGAGCATCATCAGGAGATGTTGACTTTACAATGCAATGTTTTTTAGGATTCCGTACCCAAAGGGTGCCAACGGGACCCTATTACTAAACCTCCGCTGTCCGTCCGTCCGTCTGTCAGCAATATTGTGTATTTCTATTGCCGCTATAACAACAAATAATAAAAATTAAATTAAATTAAAAATAAATACATGGAAAAGGAGTCGACATTTTATTTTTTACCCTGGCATGTGGGGTGTCATTGTCTAAAGCTCATTAAGTGGAGTTCAAATATTATTATTTTAATTTTTAGCTACAAAAATGAATAAATGGGGGCCGTCAAAGTTGTCGGTTTTAGATCAATTTTGTTAGGGGGTCTATCTCAAAAACTAAACTACATAGTTAGGAATTAAAAATTTTGGTATATTATGTACTATTATACTGTATTTAAACAACAAATACTGAAACACCGATTTATAATGCGGTTTGTAAGTTGTGACCAAAACAAACGAGCATTTTTTGCCCATATGCTATTTTAGTACTTTCTAAGAACTAAGATATCTAAATAATTATGTATCTAGTTTAAAAAAAAATGATAAATGGTCATATGTACGGACCCCTAAAAGAGCGAGGCCCGACTCGGCCGATTTTTTTACCCCCACCTCTGTTTCCCCGCCCATTACCCCCGATTAGAGGAAGTGGGATTGTTTATGAATACAGACAAAACAAAAAATAGAATAGAATAGAAATGTTTTTTATTCAAATAAACTTTTTTACAAGTGCGTCGAATCGTCGATGAGTCTACCACTACACACACACAAAGGTTATGACTAACTCCCAAGAAACAATTAAACTACAATGAAAACTCTGGAGTATGTAGATGAATATGTCTACCTGGGGCAAATAATATCACCAATATGTCTGACATCAAAGGAATCCTATCCTCCTATCTAGGAGAATAAGTAATACTTGGAAACGCTATTGGTCTCTTAAAGAAATTATGAAAAATAAAGATATGCCTATGGCAGAGGAAGCTGAGATGTTTAATGTATGTATCATGCCTTGCCTAACCTATGGCTGTCAAACTTGGGGGCTAACTAATACTAAAGTGGAGATGGACATGCCACTTGAGAGACAAAATGGATAAATGGACGAAAGAAATCACAGAATGGTAGGTCGCCCATGCCAGAGATGGGAGGACGACATAATAGGCACAGCAGGAAGTAATATGGCAAATAACAGCAAAGGATATGTAGCTATGGATAGCCCTGGTCCTCTAGGGCATGGGCATGCCCATGGAAATAGGCCTCCTGGCCTATGCCCATGGGCAAACTGAATAAATAAAACAGATTTACTAGTGTCAAAATTTAATTTAATTTAACAATAATGAACTAAACAATTATAATTAATTTAATTTAACAATGATTTGTATAATGACATGTAAACAATTGTTCAGTACTAAAGGCTAAGGATAAGTCTATTACCTATGAAATTGGAGATTTTTTAAAACCAGCATTTTCAGATTTAATTTTATGTGGATTGGCACACAATTCAAAATTCAAATAAATTTTATTCGAAAGCCATGTTTTTCAGTCATTTGTTTTTAGTTGTTGTTTTGTTTTTGTGAAATTGTGGTAGTTTTTGGCCCCATGGATAAACTGAAAATTCGTACAATTTCGAATAATGAGTTCCTACTTGGAAATACCGCTGCACAAACACGAAACGTTAACTATGTGTACGGGCCTAACACTGCTTTGCTAACGGTTCAATATTGGTTCAATCATTTTAGATCTGAAAACTGCCATCAAAATGTCAAAATTGTATAGATAATTTGGACCAGTACTTTGATTAGCTAAAATAAAAAAACAAATTTTTATCTATTATATTATAATAAAATCTCCGGTTTCATAGGTAAAGACCTAATATTATTATTATTATTATAAGGGTGTCTGACAGGGGGTTGCAACCGTGCTAAGTGTCTGACAATGGATGACATGATTTCTAATACTTACTATTCAAAATCAAATATATAAAAACTGAGCTTTATACTCAAACAAATTTGAGGTGCAATTTTATACACCTTTGCTAGCTGATATCTCCCAAAATCACCATGATCCAAACTTCTTATTGTTCTTACCTCTATTTGGAGCATACACAGAGAAACTTTCCGCTTTTATAAAATAACGAAGTTCTGATCGTCCTGGGCTCCTATCTCAGCCAACACTGGAGCAATTGTGCATGCAAATCTTTGCAATTGTACATTATGGAGTCATCATCTCCTGATGATGCTCCAGTGTCAGAGAGAAGCAGATATCAATTGTTTATAAGATTAACCAAACCTATTAGAAATTTATTCTATACCATGGTATTGTGTAATTTAATGACTATGTAATTATTGATATATTGGTTTAATAACATTGATGATATTTTCAGACATAATACTTATCCCTTATATTAAAATCGGCCAAGTACGAGTCGGGCCTCACTCTTTTAGGGTTCCATACATATGAACGAATAATTTTTTTAAACTAGATAATATTATGAAGATATCTTAGTGCTTGGATAGTACTAAATTAGTGTATGGGAAAAAAATGCTTGTTTGTTTTGGTCACAACTTACAAACTGCATTGTAAATTAGTGTTTTCAGTATTTGTTGTTTAAATACACTATATAGTACATAATATACAGAAATTTCAAATTCCTAAATAGTTTAGATTATGAGATAGACCCTGTAACAGAAATGGTCCAAAAGGCCATTTCTTCATTTTTGAAGCTAAAAAAATAATAAAAAATATATTTGAACTCCACTTAATGAGATCTAGACAATGACACCCCACATGTCGGGGTAAAAAAATAAAATTTGATTTGGACTACTTTTCCCCCTTTATTTTTTTTTAATTTAATTTAATTTTTATTATTTGTTGTTATAGGGGCAATAGAAATACACAATCTGTGAAAAAGTCAACTGTCTACCTATTACGGTTTACAGCCCACTGACAGATACAGACAAACAGGCAGATGGACAGATGGACAGACGGATGGACAGTGGAGACTTAGTAACAGGGTCCCGTTGGCACCTTTTGGGTACGGAACCCTAAAAAGTAAAAATAAAGACAATGTAAATCATTGTTTTTATTACTAAAAAGAAACATGATAAGAGTGCATATACATGCAACTTGAATTTGTCTTATCATAATTCAGGTGGGAACTATTAATTAGTGGCCTTGATATGATTTAGCAGAATGACACATAATACATGGCTACTTTGCAATAGCAATTAGAAAAGTACAAGAGAATAGGGTATTTGACTATAATAAAAATATTGTTTCAACTGGTGTCATCCTAAAAGATTATTATCTAAAAACATTATTCCATACGACAAAACTAAAAAATAAAGCTTTATTTAATTAGAAAACATTAATTAAAATTGCTATAATTCTGGCCATGGTCACGTGATCGAAAACGTTCCGTGATCTCGAATGACGTCACAGTCCACACCACCTATGGAATTCTCATTTTGTCAATACATTTCGACGTGTTTGTGCGGCGTAATAGGCTAATTTCGTCTGTTTTTCATCGTTACTATTTTATTAAATACCAAATAGTATGCGACACGCGGCCTAAACACATATTATAAAATTGTCATTGTTTGAAATGTGAACTGTTACGTCATGAGAGCAAATGGAACGTTTCGGCGGCAATTTATTTTTTTGAATTTATTTCTCGATTTTTATGAAAAATAATGAAAATTATGCCGAAATATATGTTTTGTTAGCTTCAGCATAGCATTATTAACAATTTAAGATGATTTTCTAAAAGTAGTCAAATAGCCTATTGGCAATGTTTGACTTAATCTAATTTTATATTCAAACCTATAAGTACCTATATTTACCAAACTCAAAAATACCTAACCAGTCATCATTCTATTACTAAAAGATGATTAAAAGTTAAGTAGTAGAGTAAATAAGAAAGTGAGTTAAAATTTAAAAAGCGGGTTTAGGAAAAATAAAATAAAAAGAAAGAAGAAACAGAGAGAAAGAAAAATAAGAAAAAAAAGCACTGGTTTGAAAAGGAGCTCACCATTAGGATCACACTTCTTATAGCAGTTAGATGCGTCCACAAAGTTGGTGGCTGCATCGTGTCGGACGCCCGCCTTGAGGTGCAGTTGTGCTGCGGTGCAGAAGGCCTGCCCGGCTTGAGACCATTTCTTCGCCATCTTGAACAGGTTGGCTGCACGGAGATAGCAGTCCACCGCCTCCTCAACTTTAGATGATCCTCTGATATGAAAGGAAATAATGACGATAGTTTGTAGAACATCCTACTAATGCTACTACAGCAGGACCTCTTTAATCAGAACTCTGAAAATTTACCTCCCCTTCGGATTTGTGGAGCATTCGGATTATAGTACAGAGAATTTATAGGGTATATTTTATGAAGTAAAACTGTGAGATGAGAGAGCATGAGAGCCGTGACGAGATGCACGAGCAACGCAATAGCAACTCGAATTGGCTAACGAGTAACAATAACAAATATTATGCATGACACCTACTCGACATTCGGTAAGCAACAGCTGGCGAGACGGCGAATGACAAAGCGGCGGGGCATTCGGATTACAGAGGTGTTCAGATTAGAAGGTTTTCGGACTAAAGAGGTCCTGCTGTAATACTATAAATGCAAAAGTTTGTGGGGATGGACGTTTGTTACTCTTTCACGCCAGAACCAATGAACTGATTTGGCTGAAATTTGAAATGGACATAGTTCACACCCAAGATACAAACACATAGGCAACTTTTTATCCCTGAAAATTACAGAGTTCTCATGGGAATTAAAAACCTTAATCCATGTGAATGTAGGTGCTGGCATCATCTAGTGAAAGAATAAGGTGTACTTTGTTCAATGTATGAAGGTGTGCCCAACTCTTTATTCCAATCGCTTAAAGCGCAAGTGTGTATATTGCACTTCTAGAAGTGTAGGACCTCACTTTTTACTGGTGTTAAGTGATGTTGCAGTCTAAGATGAAAGTGGGTTAGCCTAATAAGGCAGTTTTTTATTAAACCCACACTACATATACACCTATACATATTTTAAGTGACTTTCTACTGGAACGCCAAATCATACTTTGCTGCATATCTTTGCCTGAGCCTTAGACTGGTCACTAGCTGTGGATGAAGTCTCCCCCCTCCCCCTCCCCCGACTAGATGATTAAGAACTGGCTCTGCTCAAGACTCAAGATAGAGTTAAAATGACTTAATTCTGTCTCGTTTTAACTAAAGTCCAGATTTCCTTACTTGAGTATTCGAGTAAACAATAATGGCCGAATGTTAACCAAAGACAATTTATAGGGTTGGGAAGTTATCGCATGAGCGATTAAACGAATGTGAAAGCATTATACAATTGAATGATTTTCATCCCAACTGTGATGGTCATAGATGTGTACCATTACTATAAATTTGACGTAAAAAGTAACTAAACAATATCTTTTTCGTAATTATATTAAAAAGAGTAATTTACAAGAAAAAAATTAACGAAGATTTATTACTAATCAGATTTTTGTCCTATTCTAAAGTATCCCCCATTTGTGGGTAACATTGTGATATGAACAATTTTCTTAAAAAAACAGTATTGTATTTTTATTTACCTGTTTTCTTCAGTAAATAATAATGGCGGAATGATAACGAGACCAATGAATAGGTTTGGCAATTTATTACATCAATGACTTCAACAACAAACAACAACTCACCATCGTCAACGTATGTAACTCAATAAATATAGTATTTATAATGTTAAAAATAACATTGATGATAACGTTAATAGCTATTTATGCAACTGCATCGTAATGAAGGTCATTTTAATTCGAGTGCTGTTTTTTGATACGAGGCTTGCCGAGTATCAAAATAGGATAGTACGAGAATTAAAATGACTAATTACGTTCAGTTGCATACAAGATTTTATCTACGACAAGGAAAATAAAATCATTAGCAAAATACGCCGTAGGCTCAATAAAGTAACAAAAAGTAACTCCGTAAGCCGCCACCACCCGCCTGTGGCGCCTCTGTCATATGAACGGTACAAAAGTGCCAGAACTCAGAGCCTTAGCTTTAGGTATCCTATTTTAAGAAGATAACCATTTCGATTCAGCTCCCATACAACGAGCTGCATCGAAATGAGAAGCAAAACCGAAAGAGGGTTCATTTCGATTCAGCTGTCAAATTCGAAATTGGAACTTTTCGATGCTGGAGTAGATAAAAATAATTTTAACATTATCCTCAACGTTATTGGCACATTTATTGTATTTTTTATCAATATCCATTATATTTCACGATTCTAAAGTTACTCACCTCTACTGTAACGATGATTCAATCATTGAAATAGGAAGACTAGTCGTAATTCCTAGTTCCATGGATTCAATCCATTCATTAAGGTCACTCATTCGCCTGTCCCCACCTCAACGATTCATAGACAATCTAGGGCTACGAAATGTCACTTTCTCCTAATCTGTGCAAATGAGTTCTACTAATATTTCGTTTTTGAGAAAATAAATATCTTATAATGGTAAATTCGAAGCAATGTTTGGTGTAAATCGTAACGAATGTGCTTGATGAACAGATCTAGACAGTTATATGTAGTTCAAAATGTGTGATTAGTGTGTAAATAAGTGATATTCATATCAAGAGGTGTTTGTTTACTCGAATACTCAAGTAAGGAAATCTGCACTATAAGTGAGCTGAGTGGGGAGTGCCATTTATAGATCTCACACTAAAAGTAGGTATATTGAGCACAGAATGTTATTAGTAGTTTTAAGGCTTTATGACTCACCAGTTTTAACCCTAACTAGTTATGCCTAAACTACCAGTCATACCTATTACCAACCAAAAAATTAAAAGAATATTATTAATACCAAGAATAGCTTAAAGATAAAAATTATACCAACTTAACTAAGAAAATAACGGGTTTTTAAGCTACAACATAATCACTTAAAAGGACCTTTTTAGGACAAAGGACCGAGACCCTAATGACAGTGTTATGTAAATTAATGCAGATTATACGTGATAGCGATGCAGATAGAACAATAGAAAGTTTAATAAGGGCAATAACAGCAAATTAATGAGCTTAATCATTGTCCTTACCCGAACAGTGAACCGAGGAACGATTTCGACGAATTTAACTTTTTCTCCGCTTCCGCAATCAACTGCATTGCTTTTTGTTCACTGTCTGCCATCTTTGTGGCTTTTTTAACACTCTTAACTATGAATTTTAAACTCTATCTTCGATGAAATTTACAATTTATTGACAAAATGTCGTCACTCCTACCAAGTGAAAATTCCCGTTGCTGTCATCGCTCATCGATTTGTTTAGGGTTGCCATTACCAAATTCAAAACTTGTACAGTGTTCACCCATTTCTACCATTCAACAACGTTATTACCATGGAACAACCATGGAACTAGGAATTTCGACTACGTGTTAATACAATATCAATATTTTGTAGATGCTATTTATTTAACGTTACCAAATAACAAAATTATGTTCGTTATTTCACGTTATTAACCCTTTGGACGTGTAACTCGCCTAAGGGTGGAACCACATTTGTGAGGATCGTTTCGGATTTCGCCCATACAAAACTGTCAAATTCCATAGAAATGTGTACGGATCAAATCGGCTTTTCGATGCGTACACGAATGTATGGAAAATGACAGTTTTGTATAGGCAAAATTCGAATCGATCCTCAGAATTAGAATCAGAATCAGAATCAGAATTTATTTATTGCATTATACACTAGTAGTATACAAGAGATGGTAGGTACAATAGATTGTTGGCCGTAGTGTATTACCAATCTAATGGTGTGCAATAACAATAAAAAATTATACAATTAAATTTAAAAATTGGATAGTTCACAGTACACATTTAATTATATCGATAATAAAATAATATAATAATAATTAATATGTCAATTGTTTATCAAATCTAGTAATGTCAATAATTTAAAATAAATAATAACACGTTACTTCATTGAAATTATTATTATCGATAAAATTAATTACTTATTTTTAAAAATTAAAAAAAAATAATAAAATAAAATAGAAGATCTGAAGCACAAGGCATTGAAAAAAAAAATAAAGAAAACAGCTCTAAATAATTTTATGTATACCTACTCATTTCACTGTTTCATTAAAAAATTCCTCTAGTGTGTAGTAGGCCTTATTTATAAATGTGGTTCCACCCTAATGCTACGAACAAAGTCTGCCACTTTTGGTACGGGTCGAGGAAACACCTCAGACATAATTGCACACTTTCTCAATTAAATTTTGTGTCATTATGTATGGCACACACAAAATTAAATCTCAATTCTCAAACACTATTACATTTACGCACACATATTATACAAAGTCCATTTGAGGAGCCAATACATTCATCATCATTCATCATTAGCAACCCATCAACGGCTCACTACTGAGCGCAGGTCTCTTCTCAGAAAAGGGTTGCACAAGGGTTAGGGCCAGTACATTAAAAGTAAACAAAACGTACCTGACACTACATTCTTTTTTGCTAACACTATTTCAACAACAACAATGTAAACAATATTTTCACTCAGCAAGCGATGGAGAGAGCTATGCTTGGGGTATCAAATCATGAGATCAAATCAGAAATGAAGAGATCCGCAGGAGAACCAAAGTCACCGACATAGCTAGCATAGTCAGTGAGTTGCGAAACTGAAGTGGAAATGGGCGGGCACATAGTTTGATGGTCGTTGGGGTCCCAAAGTGCTGGAGTAGCGACCCCACACCGGTAAGCGCAGTGTTGGCAGACCCCCCACTAAGTGGACCAACGATATCAAACGAGTCGCAGGGAGCCGCTGGACTCGGGCGGCGCAAGACCGAAGCCTGTGGAGGTCCATGCAGGAGACCTATGTCCAGCAGTGGACATCTAAAGGTTGATAAAGAAAAAAAAGAAGAAGAAAAATATTTCATATCACTGTTGCCTTTAACAAATTACTCACAAACGTCTTATTTCCCGAAGCAAAACATTTATAATGTTTCTATTAAACACAAATGTAATTCAATATAAGCAGTTTACGATAACATGTTCTCGATGAAAGCTCCCATTCATTCCCATACCTTCCAGTATGGATTTTTTGTATTTACCATGGGAATTTTAGATAAAGTGTGAGAGCGTAAATCCATGCGTGACGTAAAATTCAAGGCATGTCTTGTCTTCAAAGCTTTCTTTGCGCTGCAGTCTCCAGTTTTGTAAGTATGTATTTAAGCTTCCCTTTAACTTTGGACAGTACCTAAGTAAAAGGTAAGTAAGTTATGTAGAGGTACGCACTAAATATGGGGAAGTGCTGCAGTGCCTGAGTACCTGTGGAGTGTGGGCACAATCGATTCCGTCGAAACTAGCAACCCTAAAATTCTAATTTGAACGCTGTCAACCATAGACAAAGCTTTACGGTCGCGTTCAAATTAGAATTTTAGGGTTGCTCCTTACGACGGAATCGATTCGTGTCCACAGGTATAGGTAGCGGCACGAGTCTAGCGGTGACCGTTATTGCGCAGCGCAGAATTCGAAAATAAGGTATCATTGCGCTAATTGGCTCTCCAGTCGCATTCCGGCCGTTGTCATTGGTTGCGCGACAGTACCCCATGTGCTATTTTGTTCAGCGCTAAACTTTCGTGCCACGACATATATGGACATATACTTGAAGCGTCTTTAAGGACAGCACTTGCCCCTACCATAGCACATTTTTCAAACCTATTAACAGAAGGGTAGTAGTAGTAGGTATGTACTAGGTTTATGTTACGATATCAAGAAATTGTTTCTAACGGTCTTTTCTTTCGTAAGGAGTAAAAAGAAACCACAATTCAACTTTATTTATTTATTGTATTATACATATTTACCGCTGTTAATTGCGATTCAACAACACACGTACACTTTAAGCGTTTGATGGATTGTTTTCTATCTTGAGTGCGAAATTATATGGGGTAGAAAACAGTCCATTTTTAACAAAAATATAGTTATATTTGTCTATTAACGGGTTATACATTTACTTAGTCGAATACAAGATTTAAGTATTCTATTTTCAATTAAGTTTAGTGTTAAGTACCTAATAAGTGTTGCAATACATTTTCTACCAAGAAATACCACTTTATTTTAATCATTAGTCGTAATTCAAATTAATTAACTAATTCCAGTATCATTTAATTAAAAAATAGTCATTTAATTTAAAAGTGTTGCCGGGTACAAGTAGTATTTTCTACCAAAATACCTCCAAGATGAATAAAGAACTAAGATATCTTTCAAAAAGCTCACGTAGGACTATTTTATTAAACGTTATACTTGATAACAGTGAAGATTCTTACGTAATAATGGCCTCTTACCTGTCGGTGCTATTACAGGTCATAGTATCAATAAAAGTCAAAGGCATAAACGGGACCAAAAATCACTCTGTTTTCGCTTTCAATCATAACCTAGACCTGCTGTTATAGAATGATTTAAAATATAGGGTATTTCTACGTGAGTAAACAAACTACATCTACTAAATTTAATTAATATTGATCTCGCAAATGTTGAGATACTAATAATTGCATTATTATAAATAGTAGGTTTTAGTAGTATTGTCATTGGAATACGAGGTAAATACTCACTTCTAAGTTCGTAATGCACCGATGGTTAAATCAATTATCCTTCTCGATACTTCATAGGTGCGAAAAAATATTTACCGCCGATATTATTATTTAACCACCCGTGCGTTGCGACGAGGTTGTGACCCTACTAGTAGAAAACAGTAATTTTGATTATGGTATCTCTAAATTTTAAAGATAACAATTCAAATGAACTTTTATGTCTGACTAACACTGGACCCTAAGATTTAAAGAAAATAAATATAAAAGAAAAAAAAAAACAACAATGAAGACTTGAATATTTTTATTTATTTCATAAATAAACTAAAGGCACGACATCTAGCAAATAAAAATAGTAAAGGATATTTACACAAAACAAATAAAACCATAATCGTTGAATAAAATGTACAACTTAGCAATTTCCAATATAAAAGAATCGCTCTTAAAATAATACAAAATCGAAAAACCATAAGCCTATTTAGCGAATTCCAACCTTTGAAAAATATCAGTCGAATCCACTACAAATCACAGTATTTAAATTATAAACATATGGCGAGCTGGGACAAAATGTGACAAAAGATTATTGCACTAGAATTGTCATTGATAACTAAGTATCCAATCAAAAAATTCTGTATGATTTGCAAATGATATCAGATATCATTAAATTTAAGTCTAAACCGAACACTAAAAATACAATAATATAATATTTAATATGCTATTTAATACTTTGTTACATTCATTAGACATATACGGATTATAATTGCAAAATATAAGATTCTTTTTCTGTTTACGAAATATACTTTAGTGTGATTTTTATTTCATTGTTGTCTAATTAAAGTAGCAAAATATATTCGTACTGCTAACTATAAAGGTTACATTTTATTTACACGTCTATTGTAGTGATGTAACGAATGTCATGTTTTAGACATTCGCGAATGCGAATGCGAATGCGAATATCTGCTGCCAACATTCGCGAATGCGAATATTCAGTTTTGTTTAAATTTGGCGCCATTTGTCTATGGCTTGGTGACCTTGGCGGCAGTTCCGGAAATGCGTTCCGTTTGTTTTTTGTTCCGAGAATAGCCGAGTTAATTCGAACCATAGAAATAGGAAGACTAATTCGTAATTCCTAGTTCCATGAACGCATCCGATTGAAGTGTCATTTTGTTCGCGCCGGTGTTTCTGTGGTTTTTGGTTAAGCCAGTTAAATAAAAAAAAAATTGATTATAAACATGAGTAAATCAAATTCTAGTGAAATATGGACTTATTTTACAGCTTTATTAAAGTAAAAGACTTAATTTTATTTTTGTTTGCTTAAAGTTTTGATTGTTAACTCTTACGTAAAATGATTATATTTATAGTTTATAGAAGACAGAAGTATTTGTTGATTATTATTTTTAGTTTTCTTCAAGAAAATAATTATAACAATATATAATTAGGTAAAAATTCATAGTAGATTATTTTTGTTTGTTTACATTGCATTTAGTTAGTAGTTTTGTTTGTTTAATTCTTATGAAAATTTGATTGTTAAGCTTAATTGCCCAAAGTTAAATAAATAAATGATACCAAACGATAAAGATAAAACTGATAATGTGATTACGAGGTAAAGTTACTTTTTATTACATTAAAAAACATAAGAAATTAATGGTTTTTTTTTTATTAACCAACTATTACATCAAAAAAAATTTTTTTAATATTCGCAAAACATTCGCAGTAATTTCGCGAATGCGAATGCGAATGCGAATATGCTAAGATATGCGAATATCCGCGAATGCGAATGCGAATGCGAATATTCGTTACATCACTAGTCTATTGTGTCATATTGAGGACATTTGCAAAGTAGAAATAAATTTAATCCTAAATCTAAGATTTTAACAAACAGCTACGCATAATACATAGTAAACATTTCCCCTAAACAACAAATAGATTAAGCGTAATGCCTAGCAAATCTCATTTTTAAGCATAATGATAAATACCAGTTTATCAAATGGCAAAATACGAAAGCATTCGTCACTATTGAAATTTAGAAATGAAATGACGCAATAAAGATACGTAATACAAATCATAATAAATCGCTAATACTTTGAAATAATTTGCAGTCTTGAAAATCAGTATCACACCAATAATTTCCTACTAATATTTTAGCATATTCATTTTATTATCAGTGTTATAATTTACAAATAAAAATTAAGTGCAAAAAAATAATAATTAGGAAATGTCAAACAAAATTCAGAAATAAAGTTTATTTCTCAAAGCGGCATGCAAATATTGTATTTGATAAAATCTGAGTATCATGTTCTCCAGAAACATGCAATTTTATATTATTGTAAAAACTTAACATTTACAAACGCGCAAAATCTCGCCATTTTGGCCGTTCAAAACTTAATTTTTATTATTGCATATTTTATTTGATGGAAAATAATTATTATCTTGGCAACACAATAAGCACCTAAGCCATACGTTCCATTCACAAATTAATATAGTTTAAAATATGGGACACATAAATTGTTGACTATTAAAAACTACAACGGCTATCACTTTAATTATTGTTAAAACTATACAAAAAAGGTCCATGTTACATCGTATCGTGTTCAAAATTAAACAGCCATATTGTAAAATGTACACCCGTAATATCTAATTTTAAAACAATCTAACACAGACTATACACAAGATAAATTTTTAAGGACACCACAAATAAAATGAATTATTTTAATATATTAATTATTTCAATACATTATGTTAGAAACATTTTCAATGGCTTCTTGATTGTGATTTACTTCATGTATGTGGCATCCTTTATATAAGTATAATTTACAAAGATTACGTGATAAATAGGGAAACAACATTATTATAATTAATTATTAAATATCCAATAAGTATCGACGATCATAAGTGTAATATAGGCTAAATGTCTGTTCTATATATTAATTTATACACATAATATCGTATAATATAATTCTATAAGATAAATGGGTACTTGTATGGTTTTACTAAAACTGACTACAATATATTCCAATAATGAAATAATTTTATTTTATATTCCGAATCTAAATGCTGACTATGTCAAAAGGTAGGAATGGACTCTAGTTTTTTTTTTCTGGGAATATTGGTCGAAACATTTTAAAACTAAAAATTCCATATTAAACTTTTTTAGCATTAAAGTTTTGTAGGAATTTGCTAATGTGGATTTGCATCTTAGAATTATTTGAACAGAAGCTAAAGATTTTGTACATAATATTATGGAATGTGATTACGATTGATGACAAAATTAATTTATCGCTACGCACCATTTCATAAGAACAAAATATGATCTTTACAAAAAGAATAAGATGAATTGACTATAATAATAAAATTTCCTATTAAAATTAAATAGATGTAGAAGTCATTATAATAATAAATATAGACCAATTAAAAAATAATTTAAGAATTTAATTGAAGATTTAATTCATAAGTCAAGAAAATTTACCTTTAGTATCTGATGTTAATTTTAACATCTATTGAAATAATAAAATTTTATTAGGATTTACTTTATCTATTCCAAATTTTTATCATTTAAATGTATTACAATATATTCTAATAAACTCTAACTACCTACCTGGTTCACAAGTCAGCGTTTTGATAACGTAGATTGAACCATTCAAGCAATCTAAGGCTGTATATACAAAGCCGAACTTCACTGTCACAAAATAACAAGACGACAATCACCTTAAAAACCTCGATAAAACGTATTTTCAAAATAGCAAGACCTTTAATGAAAAAAATATTGTATTCTAAATCCAAAGCAAATCAAGATTTATTATTCTTTTCCGTGTCCTTCGTTTTTGGATTATTCAATTTGTTGTTCAACTTTTTATCATTTTAAAAATACTTTAAAAAAGACTTATCCTTTGTAAAAAAAGATCGTAATTTAATGTTAACGCGTCGAACTATCGTGTGGGTTTAATTATTGATTTTTGTTGCTAACTATCGTTTTGTTATCTTTGACAAATAATTTATTATCTGTGATCTATTAAGTAAATCGCTCGGTTCAATGCCAACTGTACTTTGTTATTTATCTGTTAGCAATCGACCCGTGATCATTCATGTCGACTCTGGGTTGAAATAAATGTCAAGTTCATCGCAAGGTTTCCCATTATATTGGGAATATTTTTTGACGCTGGCAACAAGATATTCAAATCTACCTAAAAATTAAAGAAATTCCTACCATTTAGTAGGTTTATTCTGAGACTGGCAGCTCCATATTCGAATGGAGTTTTTTTACTGCCTGCATTCTAATTTTTTTCCTTCAATAAGAACAGCTAGGCTATATTATGCGCTAAGGCTAAAAAAATGGAATTCTGCGTTACCTTTGATGGACACGTTTTAATGTATCCTTCTGGCAAAATGACATTCAAAACTCAACCCAGTGTCGACGGAATAGAACTCAATATCCAACATACTATGTAAATTGTAAACAAACAGTTTAACTAAACTGATTTGTAGGTTGAGAGGGTATGGGCGGTCTCATGGGTTGCATAGCGCCCATCGGCATCATGGGTGTCGCGTTCATACCCATTACCATGGCTGGCTGTTGCTGAAATACCAAAAAAAAAACAGTTAAAATTTTTAACATTAATGCTTGTTTGAATGTCCGATTGTCAGACAATGCATTGCCAAAGATTATGATTTCGAAAACCAAAACCAAAACAACTATCGCGTGACTATCTAAGCGAGCCACTGAAAATATGTATTATAAAGTTCAATTTTGCACTTTTATACTCAAGAACAGTGTCTAGTTGTCTACCAACACTGTGCTTCCCGGTGCGGTGTCGCCACTCCAGCACCTTGGAACCCCAACGACCATCAGCTCTTCGAACTATGTGCCCCACCCATTTCCACTTCAGTTTCGCGACTCGCTGAGCTATGTCGGTGACTTTGGTTCTCCTACGGATCTCCTCATATCTGATTCGATCCCGCAGGGACACTCCGAGCATAGCTCTCTCCGTCGCCAGCTGAGTGATCCTGAGCCTACTTATGAGGCCCTTAGTTAGTGTAGGTATATATAGTACGCAGTGTTTGATAAATTTTTACAATAAGGACCTTCTGATAAGTTTCGGATAGCCTAACTGAAAATTTTGTCACTTTCTTACTTTATGTCAAGTGACAAAGACAAAATATGCGAATAAGCTATCTGACACTTATCAGAAGGTGGTGAAACTGGCCCTTAATGTCATAAAGGCTTTGTTGCTTCTATCAAATTGATTGTAAAAAAATTGTTTGGAAGGTTTTCGTGCTAATATTCTGATTATAATGAATCTAAGGCCACAAACATTCTAGTCATAATTAGGTATGTAATGATCAGAAATGCTTTCATTCAGTGCAGTCAAATGAGATGAATATAATTTTATGTATATAGTAACGTGTCTTTGGTATATGACTTTTAGATACTTATAATATATGTAACTATGTATTAGAAATTTTGGGTATTCCAATTAGGTACCTATTATAATTAAGAACGATGCATGGCGCGATTTCTTAGATTTATTTTTTTACCAAAATAACTGACACATTTAGCTTATTGTAGTTTTAAGTGCGCGTTCGAACATGTTCTCACTACGCCCCATTCGACCTCATGCCTTCATTTAAAATATTCATTTCGTTTGTACAGACAATTTTTTAAATTGTATTTCAAACATCGGCATCCATTCATAATTCAATATAATATATTTATGCCTTCATTTAAAATATTCATTTCGTTTCCACAGACAATTTTTTAAATTGTATTTCAAACATCGGCATCTATTCATAATTCAATATAATATTTATGCCTTCATTTAAAATATTCATTTCGTTTGCACAGACAATTTTTTAAATTGTATTTCAAACATCAGCATCTATTCATAATTCAATATAATATTTATATATTTAAAGCTTCCTTTTAATAAGTAAGCAAAAGAGAAAAATGTGGAAAAAAATGTTTTCAGTTTCGTCCAATTTATTGTTTTACAGTCATATACCAAAGACTACTTAGATGTTGTATTGAATGAGTTGTAAAGTACCAGTACACACAAAATGGCAGCCATGCACTCACGCGTGCGCATTCAAACACATTCAAACGTACTTTACCTGTTGTGTGGGCTGGTCCTGTGTACACAGAACACAGAAAAACAGTATGTATTTGATATATTACAATATTGCATTATCAATAGGTAAAATATAAATATAATAAACCATTAGCTTTTGCGCTGACAATGCGCCACTTCACACGGACAAAGTAGCAGGCAAAAGCTAGTTTTATGTATTGTATGTAATACTAGCTGATGCCCGCGACTTATCGCGTGGATTTAGTATTTAAAATCCCGCGGGAACTCTTTTATTTTCCGGAATAAAAAATAGCTTATGTCACTCTCTAGGCCCTCAAATACACACATGCAAAAAATCCTCAGATACGAGTCGATACCTGGATGGTGCTGGATTTAAAATGGGAGGCCGTCATAGTATATATCAACAAGAAATATAAAATTGATCAATTATAATTTACATAGGAAATAAAATAAATATTACAGTTTTTGCAATTCACGAAGGCGAGTGAGCTTTACTTGTGGTTACTTCGTGTACATGCACATTGCATAAGTGTGCGTGCCTGTCTAAGCCTAGGTGGGAGCGGGCAGGTGCGAGCATTGCGCTCGCTCACACTTATACAGATACGACACACACACAACCATAAGTCAGTCGCACTCGTGAATTGCAAGAACTATAACATACATCAAAAAATAATAGATACATGACTATAATAAATAATCAATTGAAAATTGCAGTTTAGAACTAACTTGTGGTAATGCTATACAACCTATCGCAACATAAAAAAGAAGAAACTTTAGCAACTTACCAAAACAAAATGCGGGGGATGGTACGTATGGGGTATCGTATGAGGTAATGTATGGGGCATTGGTTGTAACGTCATGCCGGGACCCTGCAAAACGCAAAATAAAAGGGTGCTGCTGGCATGCTACGGGGTATGCAAATAAACTGAGTAAACAAAGAAACTGATGTTTTTCATGGGTTGTAGCGAATAAGTGATTAAAATAATATAAGTACTGGAACTGAATGTTTAGATATTACTAAAATATGGTAGAATTTAGTGATTTTTCGTGTTATCGAATCATCATCATCAACCCATCAACGTCTCACTACTGAGCGCAGGTCTCACCTCAGAGAAGGGTTATAGGCCATAGTGCACTACGCTGGCCCAATGCGAATTGGCAGACTTCACACACCTTTGAGAACATTATGAAGAACTCTCAGATGTGCAGGTTTCCTTAAGATGTTTTCCTTCATCGTTGAAGTGATATTTAATTGCTTAAACGCACTTGACTCCAAAAAGTCAGAGGTGAACCCGGGATCGAACCTACGACCCCCCAAATAGGAGACAACAGACCTAACCATTAGGCTATCACTGCTTCAGTTTATTCAGTGCATCGTTATCGAATAAGGACAATTAATTTAGAATTTGTAATCCTCCATTTCATTAACATATTTTACAAGGACAAAGAATATTTTCTTTGAAAAAATATCTATTTTATTTAATTTTCTCACTCATTAAGAAGATTTAGGTTTTTTTTACTATCAACATACAAAAATACAAACAATTTTTTTTATTAGCACACGAGAAACCACCTAGGTTTAAAAAACAACAATAAAATAAAAGTTTGCTGAAAAAATCTTAATCTTTCTCATAAAATATTCGCCAGAACCCTCGAAGAAATAAAACTTAAGATTTGGCATTAATGCAACAACGAAAGCAAGTAGGACAGAAAGTGTAATACAAATTACAATGGCAAATGAACTAGCGTCGTTGAGAAAAAAATAAAGAGGACAAAACATTTAAAAGGGCATACGAGTACGTCAGCATTTTACAGTTCTTAGCAGCCACAAGTTATTGCACAGATTACAAAACTTTTGATGCATACAATGCGATTGTCGCTTTCTCGATGCCAGACCAGCCCCTGTAGCCAAGAAGCACTTCGTGGTGTCTATTCTCTTTCTACGATAGTTGTCACTTGAAGTTTTAGCTAGAGCTAGACTAGATGGCGCTGCAGCTGATCAAAGACAGAAGTGTTTAGATAATATTTAGCGGCATTTTGTATTGTTTTTTTTTAGCATTTAAAACATTTATAATACAAAATGCCGCGAAATATTATCAAAACACTTCTGTCTTTGATCAGCTGCAGCGCCATCTAGTCTTAGCTCGAGCTAAAACTTCAAGTGACAACTATCGTAGAAAGAGAATAGACACCACGAGTGTTACTTGGCTACAGGGGCAGTAGGCCGATTCTGTAAAAATCGCCAATCATCGCTAGTCTCAATTCTGGTGATTGGCTCAATTTATCGTGTTCTTTCTGCAACAATGCATTTAGCCAATAGCGAGAATCGGCCAATCAGAGGCTATTGCAATCGTCACTGCAATAATAATTTTTACAGAATCGTACCACTGAATGTCGGTCCATAGAGCAAAAGCCGGCATTTTTTTTTTAAAGAGTATCAGCCAAGTTGAAGTTGACTAATATTCTCCTCTCCCCTCCAAATAATTGAAGAACAACGTTCACGAATATCGCATTAATATCATCAATTTTTTGTAATTTGACCACAGACTTTTTTATTCAACACAAGATATTAAAATTAACGAGTCATTAATCAAAATGATCGCAATATGTTGGCGATGTGGTCCCAAGTGGATTGTTAGAAATTAGATTAACATTTACATCCCATAATTTTGTTCGTCACATTTTAATAGATTTGACTTTAATAATAATAGCTACAGTTTTACAGTACGGGTCAATAGAAAGTAACTTATTTTGTACCATATTTTTGCATGGATAAGGTTCAAATTCGCACCATTAAAATTAAAGAGTATTCTTATTTAGAAATTCTGTTTTCGTAATTTGAACCTTATGATTGTAACAATATGGTACAAAATAAGTTAGGTTCTATTGACCTGTCACTCGTACCATGCTCCAACGAAAAAATTGTAGTTCCGCTGACTTCGAGTCCCAACACAGCTGTAGCCTTAGTACGCGTTTGCAAATCTCGACAAAATTGATAGATTTCGAACTTCGAAAAACAACGTAACGTCATTTTACTCTGAGTGAAATGTACTACAGGATCTTGTTTTAAATTCTTGGATTCATCACCATTGATCGATTTTTTATTTAGGAGTGTTTCCGCTTGAGGCATAGGACGGAGCTTTAAAACGCAGATGATCTATGTATTTTACATTGAATTTATAATATTTTGATATTTTTTTTCAATTAGCTGATATGTCAGAGTGTATTTGGCAAATTTTGTGGTGCCACCACTCGCTAAAGAGAGAACTCCAGTTCGAGGTTGTGATTTGTGATTCAACCTCTAACTTGACTTCTAATCTAGGTACGCATAAACCGGACAGTCTCAGGACATGCTCGCCTATTTGTGAGGTTTTTGAGAAGTACCTGGGATCGCCTCGAGACTAAAAAGCCTCGTATGTAACGCAAACGAAATCTGAAAAACTATAGATATTATAGTTTCGATACTCGAAATCGTTACAACTTTGTCGAGATGTATAAACTTGTACTAACGCTACAGACATATAGATACGTACACAGAGACACAGATACATGTACACTGTACAGATATTGCCCGCAGAAAGCCATCGATCTTACCATGGGGCGGTATCCGGCACCGGTCGTGGCCTGCATGGGTTGTGGGCTCCAGGCGGCACCAGGCTTTGACGCGTTCTTGGGCGAACTCCACTGCATCGGTCTAGCACCAGACAACCATGCGTGCTTTGGGGCTCAAGCGGTTTTAAGTGGTTTGCCAAGTTACTACCAGTTTCTTATAAATATTTTAAGGACCAAACTATTTTTGTGGGACTCGTTGAAATCCAACCTACTCGCACGAAACGCTTTATTCCACCTCCGCTATTCTATTGTATTGTAAACTTGTTTTGAAAAGAGCAACCGCCGAGTTTCTTGCTGGTTCTTCTCGGCAGGAAGGGCATTCCGAACCAGTGCAGTGGTACGAGTAGACTCATCGACGATTCAAAAACACTTGTAAAAAAGTTTATATTTTGTATAAAAAATATTTCTATTCTATTCTAAGATGTTGAACGCACTTCCAGCGTCTGTGTTTTCAGCCACGTATAATTTGAGTACCTTCAAGGCAAGAGTGAATAGGCATTTTCTACTTAATTAATTTATGTGTCAGTTTGTATATACAACCATGTACCATTTTAAAATGATCTTGAACTGAGTAGATTGGTCCTTAAAATTTACTGTCTTCAGAATAATGTGATAATAATGATTTTATGGTCCACTTAAAAACATTTAAACCCACTAAACTAATAAAACACACGTGAAGGCATCTACATACCATGTCAAATCTGGGTGATCCAAAAACTACGAAATTTTGTACAAGATGCTAAAAACTTAAATATTATACAATTTCTAACTTTCTCATTACAACTATTTCTCTACTTACAACGTCTTGATACTATAATTTTTCAATAGAATAGAATAAAATGTCCTCCCGATTGAATCTGGCCACGGCAGCCAATCAGGGAAGAGTCATTTGCGCCTGAGATATTATAACGCATAAGTGTGGGCGCAAACACAGGTGCACTCTCTATTCTCTCACTCTCATAATCCGATGGGATGGAAACCCGACACGATTGGAGAGAGATCAAGCGCAGGACTGACGGCTTTACGAGCCGTCCAAGGCACGGGAGCGATACTCCACCAACTTTATAGACAGGCGTACTGAGAATTTCTTGGCAGAAAAAACTAAAACGTACATTTTTCGGCCCGACCCGTGTATCGAACCCGGGACCACAGTTGAACACGTTAACGACTAGATTAACGAGGAATTTGTGTGTGAAGTTATATTTTGAATCGTCAAGATGTTATCTATATTTCGATCGATCGATTTTATCATGCCCTGATCTCATAGTATGTTGATGCTTTCATCATGGTATTAACAATTTATATAAAAAACAGCCTTTGAACAAATATAACTGATTAGGCAATGACGATTACGTCACTCGACTATAAAAATTTTGGAAAAAAAATCACTAGCTACTTAAACATTTGAGTTGCTTTATCATGGCAAAAAATCTATATTTTCGAAAATCCCATCTCACTCAGGCAACGGAATAAACTTTAACTTTATATTACCTTCAAATTTCACGTTCCCAAATATGCTTAATGGACAAAAAATTCTTAGAACTGAATAAATTCTTAAGTATAATTTCTAATCCCAAAATGAGTGTCTAAAAATTCTAGAGATTAATTTTAGAAGTTCATTTCGAATTATTTCTTAAAATTATAATGGAAAAAAGTTGGGATTTTCGAAAACTCTACAAAATATCATGACTCAAAATGTATCAATCGTGAACTTAAACACCAATAAAGAAAGGAATATAAAACGGCGGCTTGTATTTGTATTGTCAGTCACATGTCATTTATATTTGTGTGCAATGTTTGGCATGTGTGAGTAAAGACCGGTATAGTGTGCGAGTGAGATGGCTTGATAAGCAACGCCATTTTAAGATCCATTTCTTTAACGGCGCCTATGAGTATGCGGCTACAGTGACTTACTTTTGAGCACTCGCAGTTTTGTTTATGGTAAGATTGTTGGCGAGCTGGGCCAGCGACGAGTCGAGGTCACCGGTGAGCACCTTGCCCGTCTGTTGTTGTTGTTGTGATTGTTGTCCTGCAACATTGTTGTCACAACACTGTTTTGTAGATTGCGATTGTTGTAAAAGATTCACACGAATAATAGCGAGTATTTTGTAACCAATTTTACTTTGGATAGGAGCCAAATAAGATTTGCATAAAAATTAGTGGGATAAATAAAGGTAGAGGTAAACTGTGATATTTTATAATTATGCAAAATATTTAAGAGTGTGAAGGCAAAAGGATTTTATCTCGCTGGTATTGTCTACAAGTTTTGTTTTGTTTTATGATTATGGACTCAAATATCAAGGGAGTGCGGTATTTTCGGGAATGCATTATTTGGGAAATATGGCTCTAGTTGTATCACTATACAAGGAGAAAAAAATCTGGTTTGTAAAAGAAATGGGACTACTATCAACAGTTAAAAATTATAAACACAAAATTAATTGAATGTTTCACAAAATAAATGATCTACGAATCATAACCAACAATGAGCATCAGAACAAATGAGATAAATTGATTATAAAAATAAACTTTTAACACGTTGGTATTCATAAAGTTGACATTAAGAAAACACAACAACAATATTTACAACAACACGAAAAAAAAAACACGATAAGTCGTTTGAAAAAATGTTATCTAACAACTATTTCGCTATTCACATTTTTTTAACTATTTACAGGTATTAATAAAATTATTGTTAATGTGGTGTAAAGACGCGGTGCAACGACTATGCTATGCTAATCAAATATCGCTAAAGCGCGTGCCCTGATGGAAACATTGGAAGCTTACTGGCCACTTATTAAGCCAACTCGTACCAGTTTTATGTTATATGGTTGACAAATTTTAAACAACGCAAGTTTATTTTCTATCCCACATAATTGAAATCTAATGAATTGCTTTTAAACTCGCGTTGAACTATTGTCGTGCTTCCTCTAATCACAAGTTTTGGAGTGAGAGAAGAATGTTGTAGGGAATATAAGTTATGTTTCTTAAAAAAATTGCTATATGGGTTTAGCAGCTCTAGCAAAGCCGATTTAAAAAAAAATATCTTTTTCAATAAACGTAATTTTTTTTTCATTTTCACGCAAGCATGTCAAGTATTTAATATTTGACATCCTTGAAATTTGGAGATCTGTGAAAATATCGCTATGTCTCTCAACCAAAAACAAATACTGCACCAATAAAATCCAGCCAACCCGCAAAACATAAAACTGGTGATCATAAAAAAAAAAACCAAAAACATTCCGTAACACATATCGAACCCATGGCAGTCATCGGCATCATCGGTTGCCTGGCCGGCGAGCCGAACATCATCGGCTGCGACATCGGCATGTTCATGACGTCACCGAACGGGGCGGGCTGCGGCTGTTGGGTAATCGGCTGGGGCTGTTTAGCTGGCGAGCCGCCGAGCGACATTCGCATCACATCCTCGAGCTCGTCGAAGGCGGATTTGGTTTGGACGTTTGGGGGCGGCGGTCGCGCCGGGGAAGCGGTTATAGGCTGGGTTGGGTTCCCCATACCCATGAATGGGTTCGCGGCAGCTTGCACAATAATTTTCAATTAAATATAGTTACAGATAAGGTCTAAATTCACTCAATACTATTTTTTTTACATAGTACATATAATATTATTTATCCCAACACCATTAGGAAGGATGTGAATTTGTTAGGGGTTGCCGTGTGCGTTTTTCTTAAAAATATACTTTCAAGTACAATATCATTTTTAGATCTATTTCAGTTATTAAAAACATAAGGTAAATTTTATTATTAACATCTCTTAATATCCCATATAATCACGGAAATTTAAATACAATCCGATAGATCACTCTTTACTTCTCTTTCAGAATAGAATTTTGTTCGAATCTGTTTTAATATGTTACTTTGACTCGTGACACACATGACAACCCCAAAGCGATCTACAATAGAAAGCCTCTCACCTGCGGTGTCATTGTTACTGAAAACGTTAGTGAAGTTAGCCTCGGACACAAACGTGTTGGGCTGCGGCGCGGCGGGCGCAGCCGGGAACGCGGCAAAGCCGTTGCTCTGCCACGCGGGCGATGTGGTGGTCGCAGGCGCCGCTAGAAACGTGCCCGTAAGTCAATACGAGTGCTTATCGTCATTATCTAATCCCTTTTCCCTCTTCTAACCCTTCATCGAAAAACTGTATTTTAATTTACTATATTGAGCCCACTGTGAAAGTAAAAAATGACGATTTTTTACAATGATTTAAAAGGGTTTTTGCCAGAAGTGGTATCCCGTAGTTTATTTATACTGATGATGGTACACAATTCATCTATTGATGAATCTTTTACATTTTGCAAATAAATCAAGGAAAAGAGTAGTCGCTCTCTTATTGTGCGAATGGATTAAAAATATTGATGAAGTAAGCCTTGGGTACGAATAGGTTGACCTGGCAAAAGTAGTTACTTTAAAACTCAAGCTATGTACTGGACTAGTGGCGGGCGCTATTATCAGTGTCCATAAGCCAAAATGACACTGTTCCCTCTTCTAATTGCTTAGCCAGTTTAAATTTGAATTAAGTATTATTGAGCCGAATATGATGTGATAACGATCACATCAAAAAGGTTTACCGCTAATAGTGGCATCCCGTAGTCACTTTATGCTGATGACGACAATTTTTTTCTGGTGATTGAATATAAGTAAAAAAAGAAAATAAGAACTACCAGAAGCTTGTCTAGATATTCTTCTGATGCACTTATAATGTTAAAGTTATACAGACACAAAAGATATCATGCCAGAAAGTAACTAGTGTTAGTATTGCACTTTTTTAGTTTTTATTAATATCAACCGATTTAACAGGGCTCTTATAGTCTATCAATTAATTATTATTTATTGTTATGTATCATGTGAACTATTACTGACTGTTAATGTTTTAAAGTTTGGGTGATTCGCCAGAATAGTTACTGACATAGTCACTTTAGTGCATTAATGGTTTAATCCTTAAGCAAAGTGCATATTATACAGTGTAGAAGTGCGGTAATACAAATGTCCTACGTCAAGCGATTTCAGAGATATTATATTGGCGTACAATCTGTACAAAAAAAGGATCTAGTCTAAAAATAGTGTTATCCCTCATAAAATAGTTTTCAACAAAAAAGGATGTCAATACTTTTAGACCTGTTGGTTTACAATTTGTGTGAAATCGAATAAATTCTTAGCATAATATATCAGTCCCTGTGTGCAAAATCAATTTTCCGTAGGCGAAAAGATAAGATTGGAAATAATATTTGTTATTAGGTAAATATTTCTCAGGTATTTTTGTTAAAACAGGAATTTCATACTACATATCTACACTAGCGGCACGCTATGATGACCGGTTTGACGTTTGTCCGCTCATGAAGTTCCGTATTAATTGATAACGACTTTGAAGGAAATAATTGTATTACTTTATTGACGATAGTGATGTGCAGAGATTCATAAATTTTATCGAATGTAGTTTTAGGTTTAGGACTCAAAATTTATTTATTAAATTGATTTCTAAAATGTATACAAGTGTAGAAAAATCAGTTTGCACCATTTAAGGGGTGAATGTAAAATGCAAAAAAATATCAGCTGTTTCATACAAAAGGTAAAATTTTTATTTTTATATGATATATACCACAACTCGGCATTTGGTTTTCTAAATTGAAAATTTTTAAAAATGGAATCTAATACGATCGTCACATAGGATCGCTGGCTAGCACAACTACTACCTCCGGCAAACTCGCGTCAATGCTCAATGCAAAACAAAGCAGTTTCGAATTGACGTTGCTTCGAAAAGTATAAACTGTCAGTGCAATGCGATTGTGATATAGTTTTGACCTGGCTTTGGATTTCAAATATTGATACTGCATTACTGTTGACCCTTGCTCGTTAATTTGGACTCTGTTCAAGCCCTTTGTTGTGGATTTCGTCGATATGACCGAACGTACGCAGAGAACTGTTCTAAATAGTCAGACACGTGAGTTCGTAATACGCCTTCGTAACTATTTCGATCGTGAAGCTCAAAATGGAGGGCCAATTTTACCTATAACGTCAGTGGTTGAACGCGTAGCTGATGCGCTTAATATTGGACAACGAACTGTTAGACGGATAACTAAAAAAAAATATGGCGAGACTGGCACAGAAGAAAATAAACTTCACACACCAAAAAAGAGAAAACGAGCAAAACCAGTCGTAGGCATCGATAGCTTTGATGCCGATGCTATCCGAAGACATGTTTACGGCTACTATTTACAGAAGGAGTATCCAACAAGAAAAAAGTTGGTGCATTCACTGAAGGAAGCTGGATTATTCTTCGGTGGGGAAAGTTCTTTAACGAAGATTTTGAAGACCATTGGATTTCGATACAAAAAATGTAACAAACGCAAAATATTGATGGAAAGATTTGATATAGCGATGGCAAGGTATACTTTTTTACGGCAAGTGAAAGAAATCAAAAATTGGCAAAATGTTGTGTTCTTGGATGAAACATGGCTTAATGCTAACCATACTGTAGGCCGTTCTTGGAACGATGACACAGCAGCATCTACTTCCAAAGTTCCTGTAGGAAAAGGATCGCGACTTATAATTTGTCACGCCGGAACCATCAACGGGTTTGTCGAAGGTTCTCTCATGGCTTTTGCGTCAAAAACCACTGGAGACTATCATGAAGACATGAATGGAGAAAAGTTTACTGAATGGTTTACCTCAATGTTGTGTAGCCTCCCTGAACCATCTATTATTATTATGGACAACGCCCCATACCACTCGATGCAAATTGACAAGCCACCTGCCCAATCCCAAAAGAAAGCTGATATCGTCGCATGGCTTCGTAAAAATGGCGTAGATGCAAACATGAATATGTTAAAAGCGGAATTAGTACGTCTTTTAAAAGAAAACAAACCAACCAAGATCCGATACGTCATTGACGAAATAGCATTAGAACATGGGCACAGAGTTATACGGTTACCGCCTTACCATTGTGAGTATAATGCGATTGAGTTGGTGTGGGCTCAAATTAAGGGATATGCTGCAAGACACAATACAGAACCCCCATTTACCACAAAAAAAATGCTAAAATTATTAGAAGAAGCTTGTGAACATGTGACTAAAGGAGACTGGGAAAAGGTTGTGAATAGAACTGTTAAATTAATAAGGGAAGATTATGAAAGAGATGTGAAAATAGATAATATTATAGAAAACGAACATATAATTATTAATGTAGGTGATGATAGCAGTGACGACAGTGAAAATAGTAGTATGGACGAATCTGATTAATTATGGCCTTTTGTGGCACCTTTTTTGGTATCTTTTGTATTCATATGTTTCTTGTGTGCATATAAAGTATGTATATTCATTTTCATTCAAATATTCAGTTCGTTCAAATAAATTAAATAAACATATACATTTTTGTTTTATTAAACCTATTTAATCAGGTACAAAAACAAAACTTAATTGTTTTTTGTTCGAGAATAAATTGACATTCCACATCACTATTTTAATGTGTCAAACCGGCCATCATAGCGTGCCGCTAGTTTAGACAGTGATATAGTAGTAGATCGGTAACATAAACTGGATTTTGTCTATGACTTGATACAGAACTCATATATGATAACGTTGTTTCAGAAGATTGTCATAGAAATATTTCGCAAATGTGACTGTGTATAAATTACACTCTGTGCGGTGTAGCATGGTGCGGGAGACAGGCAATAGAACGTAACTCATTTTGTACCATATTGTTACAAACATATGGTTCACATTACGAAAACTGATTTTTTGAAAAAGAAGGTGTGAATTTGAACCTACACTAGCGGCACGCTATGATGGCCGGTTTGACACATTACAATAGTGATGTGGAATGTCAATTTATTCTCGAACAAAAAACAATTAAGTTTTGTTTTTGTACCTGATTAAATAGGTTTAATAAAACAAAAATGTATATGTTTATTTAATTTATTTGAACGAACTGAATATTTGAATGAAAATGAATATACATACTTTATATGCACACAAGAAACATATGAATACAAAAGATACCAAAAAAGGTGCCACAAAAGGCCATAATTAATCAGATTCGTCCATACTACTATTTTCACTGTCGTCACTGCTATCATCACCTACATTAATAATTATATGTTCGTTTTCTATAATATTATCTATTTTCACATCTCTTTCATAATCTTCCCTTATTAATTTAACAGTTCTATTCACAACCTTTTCCCAGTCTCCTTTAGTCACATGTTCACAAGCTTCTTCTAATAATTTTAGCATTTTTTTTGTGGTAAATGGGGGTTCTGTATTGTGTCTTGCAGCATATCCCTTAATTTGAGCCCACACCAACTCAATCGCATTATACTCACAATGGTAAGGCGGTAACCGTATAACTCTGTGCCCATGTTCTAATGCTATTTCGTCAATGACGTATCGGATCTTGGTTGGTTTGTTTTCTTTTAAAAGACGTAACTAATTTAACATATTCATGTTTGCATCTACGCCATTTTTACGAAGCCATGCGACGATATCAGCTTTCTTTTGGGATTGGGCAGGTGGCTTGTCAATTTGCATCGAGTGGTATGGGGCGTTGTCCATAATTATAATAGATGGTTCAGGGAGGCTACACAACATTGAGGTAAACCATTCAGTAAACTTTTCTCCATTCATGTCTTCATGATAGTCTCCAGTGGTTTTTGACGCAAAAGCCATGAGAGAACCTTCGACAAACCCGTTGATGGTTCCGGCGTGACAAATTATAAGTCGCGATCCTTTTCCTACAGGAACTTTGGAAGTAGATGCTGCTGTGTCATCGTTCCAAGAACGGCCTACAGTATGGTTAGCATTAAGCCATGTTTCATCCAAGAACACAACATTTTGCCAATTTTTGATTTCTTTCACTTGCCGTAAAAAAGTATACCTTGCCATCGCTATATCAAATCTTTCCATCAATATTTTGCGTTTGTTACATTTTTTGTATCGAAATCCAATGGTCTTCAAAATCTTCGTTAAAGAACTTTCCCCACCGAAGAATAATCCAGCTTCCTTCAGTGAATGCACCAACTTTTTTCTTGTTGGATACTCCTTCTGTAAATAGTAGCCGTAAACATGTCTTCGGATAGCATCGGCATCAAAGCTATCGATGCCTACGACTGGTTTTGCTCGTTTTCTCTTTTTTGGTGTGTGAAGTTTATTTTCTTCTGTGCCAGTCTCGCCATATTTTTTTTTAGTTATCCGTCTAACAGTTCGTTGTCCAATATTAAGCGCATCAGCTACGCGTTCAACCACTGACGTTATAGGTAAAATTGGCCCTCCATTTTGAGCTTCACGATCGAAATAGTTACGAAGGCGTATTACGAACTCACGTGTCTGACTATTTAGAACAGTTCTCTGCGTACGTTCGGTCATATCGACGAAATCCACAACAAAGGGCTTGAACAGAGTCCAAATTAACGAGCAAGGGTCAACAGTAATGCAGTATCAATATTTGAAATCCAAAGCCAGGTCAAAACTATATCACAATCGCATTGCACTGACAGTTTATACTTTTCGAAGCAACGTCAATTCGAAACTGCTTTGTTTTGCATTGAGCATTGACGCGAGTTTGCCGGAGGTAGTAGTTGTGCTAGCCAGCGATCCTATGTGACGATCGTATTAGATTCCATTTTTAAAAATTTTCAATTTAGAAAACCAAATGCCGAGTTGTGGTATATATCATATAAAAATAAAAATTTTACCTTTTGTATGAAACAGCTGATATTTTTTTGCGATTTCAGAGGTTTGTCCACATAGTGAAAATTGTTCATATTCACAAGTACATTCACCCCTTAAATGGTGCAAACTGATTTTTCTACACTTGTATACATTTTAGAAATCAATTTAATAAATAAATTTTGAGTCCTAAACCTAAAACTACATTCGATAAAATTTATGAATCTCTGCACATCACTATCGTCAATAAAGTAATACAATTATTTCCTTCAAAGTCGTTATCAATTAATACGGAACTTCATGAGCGGACAAACGTCAAACCGGCCATCATAGCGTGCCGCTAGTGTAATGATTGCAACAATCCTCATTTCTGATTTGATCTCGCAGGGATACTCTGAGCAATACACACTCTACGAAGACTAGATACTGAGGCATTTTGGACCGGAAGATATCTCATCAGAAATGAGGAGATCCGTAGGAGAACCAAAATCATCGACATAGCTCGGCGAGTCGCGGCTGAAGTGGAAATGGGTAGGACACATAGTTGGAAGAGCGTTGGGGTCCCAATGTGCTGGAGTGGCGACCCCGCACCGGGAAGCGCAGTGTTGGCAGACCCCCACTAGGTGGACCGACGGCATCAAACGAGTCACAGGGAACCGCTGGATTCAGTACTGAGGCCTGTGGAAGTCCATGCATGAGACCTTTGTCCAGCAGTGGATGTCAAATTGACATCTTTTTCAATCTTCTTCTTTATCAACATAAAGAAGAAGATTGAAAAGGTTGTCAATTTGAACCTTATAATAGCAACAGTATGGTACAAAATGAGTTACGTTTTATTGCATGTCTTTCGCCACACCGCACAGAGTATAACTTACCTCCAAACATATCCGCAAACGGGTTGCCCAAAGACAACAGATCATCCGAAGCTTTGCTCGTGTTGGTGTTGGCAGTATCCGACGGCGTTGGTCCGAAGAGGTCCACGATGGATTGGTTCTGATTTTGCTGTTGGCCTGCAGGCGGTCCGGTTGATAGGAACGGATTGTTGGCGGCTGAGTTCGTTGGAGACTGCACTTTGTTCTGTATGCGAGAAGGTTGATTTTTCATTGAATTTATTATTTTAAAAAAGTTAGATAAAGTATTATTATTTAAACAATAATTGATTGAGCCGATGATAATATATACTGAATCTCAACATTTCAAAGAGATTTTTCTGCAACTTAATGTCGTCTCTTACAAAATACATCAACTAACTGTTATAAATTCATGCTGAAATCTCGTACACAGTAACCCTAATCAAATACCAACATGCACGGCATGGCACCTCTAGCTAACTTCTCTCACAAATATAATATTTTTAACGTAACGAAGTTGAGCGTCAGTGAAGTTCGTAGGAGGTGAAAAACCGCGACTGTTAGCATTTGTACAGGGTTATGGTAAGGCTGATAAGATTCCACTCTAGATCTGCTTAGAATCAAGCCTGAGATTACGGGACAGATTGATGTCAGAACACATTTTTTTCTCGTTTTAACTGTCTCAAGTTTGGGGTAAGTTAGAGCACGCTTTATAGATTAAGTGCCGATTTCACCAACGTCGAGTGACGTTTTACCGAGGAATAAATTTGTTTTGATAATTATTGTATTGAAAATACCGTCAAAATATCAAATTTACGCTCGGATAAGACTTACTTTGAGTTGGTGAAATCGGCCCAAAGATAGAAACAGAGGATTCAGGCAAGTATCTTAGATTTCAACTCATTCAGAAAGGATGAGTATTCTTTGGACAGACATTAGAATTTCATATGCCACCTTATTTATTTTTACGGGTAGCTAAGCTATGAAAGCTTGTTGAATTTGTTTATTAGTAGCCCCGTGCAAATATACACAGCATTATGAAAAGAAAGTAATGAAAGATGAATTTTATGTCATTCGATAAATGGTCTCCCATAAATACTTATGAAGCATCAATAAATAATATTGAACAAACACAACAAATTCGTATATACTTTTCATATTTGTACGATCTCGTATTATTCTTTTACCATTTCTGTGCGTGCGAGCGAATAAAACAAAGTGAGATAGACATATATTATGTTAATGACTAAATTTTTTTATGCTTATTAGACGATGCTGCTAATATTCTGTTACACACAATCTCCGAAACTATTAATAGCTATTAATGTAATGCTATCGATATCCGCAGGGGAAATTTTGAAAAGGATAGCATATTTTTAGCCTTGTCAATTTAGTTTTGAGGTTGCGTTGAAGCTGTTAATAGCTTCTGTTCCGATCAATTTATTTAAGACAGTCTACAAACAAATATCAAGCATTCATTGATACTAATTCTGTTCAATACAACATCTAAACTAAATTGATTAGGCAGTTACAAATACTATAACTGCCTAATTATATTCATAGTAAAGAACATCCATAGAGTAATGCCTGCTTTTATTCAATACCTATTCAAAAGGACAACATAACTGTTAGATCTGTCAATTTAGTTTAAGGAGACTGTACAGCCGAATCAGCACCAAAATGTGACTATTACATAAAAAACGTCGCAGTATAAAGCATCCCACAATCCCGAGTCCCAAAGCACCTCCGAACATAACACTTTCCAACACGCGAGACAGTTTATACAAAGCTAATCCCGGAACTGAGTGGTCTTACAAATCTCTCAGCTATGTCCGTAACGTCTTCTTCACCCGTGATCGCGTCGCCTTGGAATAATTGCACCTGTGGAAGTTGCCGATTACGGATAGATATTTAAATATACTCGTGTATATTGTATAGAAATGATCGCGAGCTTTATAAAGATTCATGAAAGGATATGAAAATGATGAGATAGAGTACAGGGGTGTATAACCTTTTGGAACGTAGTTCCTTATCGCGCGGTACGGAAGGGGGCTAGACGGAAAAAATTAAGGAAACCGACACGACACATTTTTGAAACGTCATTTTTTGTTGAATGTGAATTTTGCATTGTATTCGGTATTTTCGCCTTAGAACTCGGCGTCTGCATGGCCTAGTGGTTAGGAGAGTCGCCTATAAATTCAACGTCGATGGTTCGAATCCCAGCTCGACAGAATGAATTTTCTATTTTCAATTTTATTTTAAATAATTTTAAATAATTTCTAAATGTGGAATTTTTCCCTAATTTTTTATTGTATAAATTGGATAACGCCATCTGTGAAAAAACAGTAACTCCACCAGAGTAACTCTTTGGTGTTGTATCAGTGCAATAGAAATAAACTAAAAATAATTCATTGTAGTTAATCAATTTAATACTAGATGACACCACTAGTTTATTACAATTCCTTCACTAAAATACTACTACTAAGGTACTACGTTCCATCCGGGTGTCCCTTGACACATCTCTTTTTTTTGTATAACAGATATAATATCAATCCTTGTTAATGTTGTCTTTGGTAAATAGATATTTTGATGTGAAACATCTATACCGGCGGGTAAGAGCGACTGTTGGCGTATGTATGTAGTTAGTAGTATGTATGCATGTAGTACGAAACAGTGTTGTTTACTACGGTACACGTAACGTGTGTCTTACTCAAGAAATGAATAATTTTAACAATAAAAGATATCTGATAGTGATAGTTTAGGCAGAGTGTGCATTTATGTGTGTAATAAGTTCGATAAAACCTGTACAAAATAATTTCGATGTTTCACATCTGCCAGGCGTCCCGCAATGGCTCACAATTTTTTTTTTTCATTTAAAATATGAAGATAAAAAATAGTTTGACAGAAAAAAAATAACCCTCTTTGAGTGGGTGTCATTTGCGTTTGTGTGTGAGTAATATGGGGGAATACAGAAAATATTTCTGATTTTTATAATTTGAATATAACGGGGTAGGCAATGTAGCGTTTGCGACTGCGTGTGGGAGCAAGAGTCGCTATTCATTTAAATGATTTTGCGGAGTGAATCTTCTACCTGTTCTATTATGTATGTCGTCGTACGAGCCATCGAGTTGTAAGTAATGCTGACCTTGTACTGGTTCATGGCGGCTTCCTCCTCAGCCAGCACCTGCTGCTTCAAGGAGTCGTCAATGAACAGGTTGCCGTTGGTAGTGTCGAGGCGCGTGGACGCGGCCGCGTTGCCGAACGACGAAGATGTCGACGACAGCGCGCCCATCACGCTGGCTACATTCTTCTGGGCGCTGGATGTAAAGTATATAGATACTTAGATAGAAGTAGATAGATAGAATAGATAGAAGCAGTGATATCCTGGTGGTTGCGACTGTGGTGACCTATTCGGAGGGTCGCAGGTTCGATCCCGGGTACGTACCTCTGACTTTTCGGAGTTAAGTGCGGTTAAGAAATTAAATATCACATGCTTTAACGGTGAAGGAAAACATCGCGAGGAAACCTGCAAACCTGAGAGATCTCTATTAAGTTCTCGAAGATGTGTGAAGTCCGCCAATTCACATTGAGCCAGTGTGGTGGGACCTCGCTCAGTAGTGAGCCGATGATGGGTTGATAATGATGAATAAAATAAATAGTAGTCCTTCCGACCGAGTCCGGTCAATCTCCAGAGCTTAGCCATCTGCGCGGGAGATATTATAGTGCACAAACGGGTGCGAAAACACAGATGCACTCTCTCTTCCCGCACTCTCGAGAGATCAGGCGAAGTACCGGCGGCTTTACGTGCTCTCCGAGGCACAGGGGTGACACACCACCTGTTACTAAACAGCGAATTTCTTGACAGAAAAACCTAATACAATTTTTGGCCCAACCCGGGAATCGAACCTGGAACGTCTTCCGTGGTCGATCGGCATTTAATTAATAATAAATAATATTCTCAAAGTGTGTGAGGTCTGCCAATTCGCATTGGGCTAGCGTGGTCGACGATGACCTATAAACTCTTCTCTGAGAGGAGATCTGCGCTCAGTGAGCCGTTGATGGGTTGCTAGTGATGATGATGGATGATGATGTTGAGAAAAAAAAATCCTTTCTCACCTAGCTGTCTGTGTGGGAGTGTTGGCAGCAGAACCTTTCTTGCCCTCGAGACTAGCGAGGTGGCCTTCCAAAGCGTCCAGTAGACTGCTCGGCGCTTTGGTCAAGTCTGGAATGTCGCCTTTGTCTATGCCTACGTTTTCTGCTACCTGAAATGGATGAAGGCCAATTATTATTATGCATAGGTTAAATTTCACTCCTTCGTTTAGCCACTACGCCTCCAAAGCTATGACGGAACGTGTGTAATAAACGAAGGCAACACGAAGGAAACATTCTTACACTTTCTTCGCCTAGCTCCCATCCGCCAAGTCCATACCGTCCGATAAGGAACTTCGTTCCAAAAAGTCGACGCGTAAGTTTTGGGTAGTGATAGATATCAACTCATATCACAGATATATAGTTATAATTAAAGAAATGAGTGATTCCTATAACTACTAGCTTTTACCCGCGACTTCATCCACATGGATTTAGGTTTCTTTTAAAACCACGTAAAAATAAAGTACCTTTAATAAAAAAAAATCCGACAAATATTTAGCCAACTACACAATGTGGTTCTGCGAGCTCAGGAGCACTCTCTTTTCCCCCACTTTCATAGTCTGATGGGATAGTAATCCAACGCGTCCGGAGAGATCAGGCGTAGCACGGCACTTTTTCTCAGAAGCATCCTTGCTTCTAACTTTTGGCTGAGCCCGGTCTTTTTTGGCTTGATCTGAATAAGAGAGCTACCTAGGAGGCAGTAAGAGATTTAAAAAAAATATCTTATGACCAATTACAAAAAGTGACAAACCTTCAGAAACTCTCCAACCCTATCCATTCTGATTAGGAATTTTTTATAGAGGTCGAGAGCTTCCCGGGCGTTCTTCTTGTTCATATCGAAGTACTTTTCCAGCAGATTGATGATTCCATCGTTGTAGCATGCGAATAGTCTGCGGAAGGAGATAATTTTAAATAACATTCTCTACCACATAATTATTACGAACATGGTTGCTATCTATGGGTCTCATAAGAAGTGTCAGTGTCATGTAGAGAGCTATACTCGGAGTATCTCTAGGTGATCAAAGCAGAACCGGAGTAGCCGACAAACCTCACCGAGTCAAGAAACTGAAACAAGCGGAAGATCATAGCCGATGAAATTTTGGGCTGATGTCAAAAATGCGGTCAAATTTCGTAACTCCTAAAGCAACTTTAAGTTCTTGGCAATGGACAACAAAGGAGTTGAAGCCTACCTGATGATCGCGGAATAGCAGAATGAAGCACATTTTGAAGACTCAGTTGGTAAGAACAGTGGTGGTACAGTAGGTAAGGAAAATTGTAGCTGGTGATATTTTGAGCTGATATCGTCAAAAATGCGGCCAAAATTCGTAACTTCTAAAGCAAGCATAAATTCTTGGCAGTGTACAACTAAGGAGTTGAAGCTATTACCTGATGAGATCTCGGAACAGCAGCATGAAGCACATGTTGATGACTCCGTTGGTGAGGTCGTTGGCGGTGCAATCGAACTCCAGTAACGCGTCCAGCTGAGCCTGCAGCACTGGGAGCGTCTTGGCAGTGTACAACTAAGGAGTTGAAGCTATTACCTGATGAGATCTCGGAACAGCAGCATGAAGCACATGTTGATGACTCCGTTGGTGAGGTCGTTGGCGGTGCAATCGAACTCCAGTAACGCGTCCAGCTGAGCCTGCAGCACTGGGAGCGTCTTGGCAGTGTACAACTAAGGAGTTGAAGCTATTACCTGATGAGATCTCGGAACAGCAGCATGAAGCACATGTTGATGACTCCGTTGGTGAGGTCGTTGGCGGTGCAATCGAACTCCAGTAACGCGTCCAGCTGAGCCTGCAGCACTGGGAGCGTCTTGGCAGTGTACAACTAAGGAGTTGAAGCTATTACCTGATGAGATCTCGGAACAGCAGCATGAAGCACATGTTGATGACTCCGTTGGTGAGGTCGTTGGCGGTGCAATCGAACTCCAGTAACGCGTCCAGCTGAGCCTGCAGCACTGGGAGCGTCTTGGCAGTGTACAACTAAGGAGTTGAAGCTATTACCTGATGAGATCTCGGAACAGCAGCATGAAGCACATGTTGATGACTCCGTTGGTGAGGTCGTTGGCGGTGCAATCGAACTCCAGTAACGCGCCCAGCTGAGCCTGCAGCACTGGGAGCGTCTTGGCAGTGTACAACTAAGGAGTTGAAGCTATTACCTGATGAGATCTCGGAACAGCAGCATGAAGCACATGTTGATGACTCCGTTGGTGAGGTCGTTGGCGGTGCAATCGAACTCCAGTAACGCGTCCAGCTGAGCCTGCAGCACTGGGAGCGTCTTGGCAGTGTACAACTAAGGAGTTGAAGCTATTACCTGATGAGATCTCGGAACAGCAGCATGAAGCACATGTTGATGACTCCGTTGGTGAGGTCGTTGGCGGTGCAATCGAACTCCAGTAACGCGTCCAGCTGAGCCTGCAGCACTGGGAGCGTCTTGGCAGTGTACAACTAAGGAGTTGAAGCTATTACCTGATGAGATCTCGGAACAGCAGCATGAAGCACATGTTGATGACTCCGTTGGTGAGGTCGTTGGCGGTGCAATCGAACTCCAGTAACGCGTCCAGCTGAGCCTGCAGCACTGGGAGCGTCTTGGCAGTGTACAACTAAGGAGTTGAAGCTATTACCTGATGAGATCTCGGAACAGCAGCATGAAGCACATGTTGATGACTCCGTTGGTGAGGTCGTTGGCGGTGCAATCGAACTCCAGTAACGCGTCCAGCTGAGCCTGCAGCACTGGGAGCGTCTTGGCAGTGTACAACTAAGGAGTTGAAGCTATTACCTGATGAGATCTCGGAACAGCAGCATGAAGCACATGTTGATGACTCCGTTGGTGAGGTCGTTGGCGGTGCAATCGAACTCCAGTAACGCGTCCAGCTGAGCCTGCAGCACTGGGAGCGTCTTGGCAGTGTACAACTAAGGAGTTGAAGCTATTACCTGATGAGATCTCGGAACAGCAGCATGAAGCACATGTTGATGACTCCGTTGGTGAGGTCGTTGGCGGTGCAATCGAACTCCAGTAACGCGTCCAGCTGAGCCTGCAGCACTGGGAGCGTCTTGGCAGTGTACAACTAAGGAGTTGAAGCTATTACCTGATGAGATCTCGGAACAGCAGCATGAAGCACATGTTGATGACTCCGTTGGTGAGGTCGTTGGCGGTGCAATCGAACTCCAGTAACGCGTCCAGCTGAGCCTGCAGCACTGGGAGCGTCTTGGCAGTGTACAACTAAGGAGTTGAAGCTATTACCTGATGAGATCTCGGAACAGCAGCATGAAGCACATGTTGATGACTCCGTTGGTGAGGTCGTTGGCGGTGCAATCGAACTCCAGTAACGCGTCCAGCTGAGCCTGCAGCACTGGGAGCGTCTTGGCAGTGTACAACTAAGGAGTTGAAGCTATTACCTGATGAGATCTCGGAACAGCAGCATGAAGCACATGTTGATGACTCCGTTGGTGAGGTCGTTGGCGGTGCAATCGAACTCCAGTAACGCGTCCAGCTGAGCCTGCAGCACTGGGAGCGTCTTGGCAGTGTACAACTAAGGAGTTGAAGCTATTACCTGATGAGATCTCGGAACAGCAGCATGAAGCACATGTTGATGACTCCGTTGGTGAGGTCGTTGGCGGTGCAATCGAACTCCAGTAACGCGTCCAGCTGAGCCTGCAGCACTGGGAGCGTCTTGGCAGTGTACAACTAAGGAGTTGAAGCTATTACCTGATGAGATCTCGGAACAGCAGCATGAAGCACATGTTGATGACTCCGTTGGTGAGGTCGTTGGCGGTGCAATCGAACTCCAGTAACGCGTCCAGCTGAGCCTGCAGCACTGGGAGCGTCTTGGCAGTGTACAACTAAGGAGTTGAAGCTATTACCTGATGAGATCTCGGAACAGCAGCATGAAGCACATGTTGATGACTCCGTTGGTGAGGTCGTTGGCGGTGCAATCGAACTCCAGTAACGCGTCCAGCTGAGCCTGCAGCACTGGGAGCGTCTTGGCAGTGTACAACTAAGGAGTTGAAGCTATTACCTGATGAGATCTCGGAACAGCAGCATGAAGCACATGTTGATGACTCCGTTGGTGAGGTCGTTGGCGGTGCAATCGAACTCCAGTAACGCGTCCAGCTGAGCCTGCAGCACTGGGAGCGTCTTGGCAGTGTACAACTAAGGAGTTGAAGCTATTACCTGATGAGATCTCGGAACAGCAGCATGAAGCACATGTTGATGACTCCGTTGGTGAGGTCGTTGGCGGTGCAATCGAACTCCAGTAACGCGTCCAGCTGAGCCTGCAGCACTGGGAGCGTCTTGGCAGTGTACAACTAAGGAGTTGAAGCTATTACCTGATGAGATCTCGGAACAGCAGCATGAAGCACATGTTGATGACTCCGTTGGTGAGGTCGTTGGCGGTGCAATCGAACTCCAGTAACGCGTCCAGCTGAGCCTGCAGCACTGGGAGCGTCTTGGCAGTGTACAACTAAGGAGTTGAAGCTATTACCTGATGAGATCTCGGAACAGCAGCATGAAGCACATGTTGATGACTCCGTTGGTGAGGTCGTTGGCGGTGCAATCGAACTCCAGTAACGCGTCCAGCTGAGCCTGCAGCACTGGGAGCGTCTTGGCAGTGTACAACTAAGGAGTTGAAGCTATTACCTGATGAGATCTCGGAACAGCAGCATGAAGCACATGTTGATGACTCCGTTGGTGAGGTCGTTGGCGGTGCAATCGAACTCCAGTAACGCGTCCAGCTGAGCCTGCAGCACTGGGAGCGTCTTGGCAGTGTACAACTAAGGAGTTGAAGCTATTACCTGATGAGATCTCGGAACAGCAGCATGAAGCACATGTTGATGACTCCGTTGGTGAGGTCGTTGGCGGTGCAATCGAACTCCAGTAACGCGTCCAGCTGAGCCTGCAGCACTGGGAGCGTCTTGGCAGTGTACAACTAAGGAGTTGAAGCTATTACCTGATGAGATCTCGGAACAGCAGCATGAAGCACATGTTGATGACTCCGTTGGTGAGGTCGTTGGCGGTGCAATCGAACTCCAGTAACGCGTCCAGCTGAGCCTGCAGCACTGGGAGCGTCTTGGCAGTGTACAACTAAGGAGTTGAAGCTATTACCTGATGAGATCTCGGAACAGCAGCATGAAGCACATGTTGATGACTCCGTTGGTGAGGTCGTTGGCGGTGCAATCGAACTCCAGTAACGCGTCCAGCTGAGCCTGCAGCACTGGGAGCGTCTTGGCAGTGTACAACTAAGGAGTTGAAGCTATTACCTGATGAGATCTCGGAACAGCAGCATGAAGCACATGTTGATGACTCCGTTGGTGAGGTCGTTGGCGGTGCAATCGAACTCCAGTAACGCGTCCAGCTGAGCCTGCAGCACTGGGAGCGTCTTGGCAGTGTACAACTAAGGAGTTGAAGCTATTACCTGATGAGATCTCGGAACAGCAGCATGAAGCACATGTTGATGACTCCGTTGGTGAGGTCGTTGGCGGTGCAATCGAACTCCAGTAACGCGTCCAGCTGAGCCTGCAGCACTGGGAGCGTCTTGGCAGTGTACAACTAAGGAGTTGAAGCTATTACCTGATGAGATCTCGGAACAGCAGCATGAAGCACATGTTGATGACTCCGTTGGTGAGGTCGTTGGCGGTGCAATCGAACTCCAGTAACGCGTCCAGCTGAGCCTGCAGCACTGGGAGCGTCTTGGCAGTGTACAACTAAGGAGTTGAAGCTATTACCTGATGAGATCTCGGAACAGCAGCATGAAGCACATGTTGATGACTCCGTTGGTGAGGTCGTTGGCGGTGCAATCGAACTCCAGTAACGCGTCCAGCTGAGCCTGCAGCACTGGGAGCGTCTTGGCAGTGTACAACTAAGGAGTTGAAGCTATTACCTGATGAGATCTCGGAACAGCAGCATGAAGCACATGTTGATGACTCCGTTGGTGAGGTCGTTGGCGGTGCAATCGAACTCCAGTAACGCGTCCAGCTGAGCCTGCAGCACTGGGAGCGTCTTGGCAGTGTACAACTAAGGAGTTGAAGCTATTACCTGATGAGATCTCGGAACAGCAGCATGAAGCACATGTTGATGACTCCGTTGGTGAGGTCGTTGGCGGTGCAATCGAACTCCAGTAACGCGTCCAGCTGAGCCTGCAGCACTGGGAGCGTCTTGGCAGTGTACAACTAAGGAGTTGAAGCTATTACCTGATGAGATCTCGGAACAGCAGCATGAAGCACATGTTGATGACTCCGTTGGTGAGGTCGTTGGCGGTGCAATCGAACTCCAGTAACGCGTCCAGCTGAGCCTGCAGCACTGGGAGCGTCTTGGCAGTGTACAACTAAGGAGTTGAAGCTATTACCTGATGAGATCTCGGAACAGCAGCATGAAGCACATGTTGATGACTCCGTTGGTGAGGTCGTTGGCGGTGCAATCGAACTCCAGTAACGCGTCCAGCTGAGCCTGCAGCACTGGGAGCGTCTTGGCAGTGTACAACTAAGGAGTTGAAGCTATTACCTGATGAGATCTCGGAACAGCAGCATGAAGCACATGTTGATGACTCCGTTGGTGAGGTCGTTGGCGGTGCAATCGAACTCCAGTAACGCGTCCAGCTGAGCCTGCAGCACTGGGAGCGTCTTGGCAGTGTACAACTAAGGAGTTGAAGCTATTACCTGATGAGATCTCGGAACAGCAGCATGAAGCACATGTTGATGACTCCGTTGGTGAGGTCGTTGGCGGTGCAATCGAACTCCAGTAACGCGTCCAGCTGAGCCTGCAGCACTGGGAGCGTCTTGGCAGTGTACAACTAAGGAGTTGAAGCTATTACCTGATGAGATCTCGGAACAGCAGCATGAAGCACATGTTGATGACTCCGTTGGTGAGGTCGTTGGCGGTGCAATCGAACTCCAGTAACGCGTCCAGCTGAGCCTGCAGCACTGGGAGCGTCTTGGCAGTGTACAACTAAGGAGTTGAAGCTATTACCTGATGAGATCTCGGAACAGCAGCATGAAGCACATGTTGATGACTCCGTTGGTGAGGTCGTTGGCGGTGCAATCGAACTCCAGTAACGCGTCCAGCTGAGCCTGCAGCACTGGGAGCGTCTTGGCAGTGTACAACTAAGGAGTTGAAGCTATTACCTGATGAGATCTCGGAACAGCAGCATGAAGCACATGTTGATGACTCCGTTGGTGAGGTCGTTGGCGGTGCAATCGAACTCCAGTAACGCGTCCAGCTGAGCCTGCAGCACTGGGAGCGTCTTGGCAGTGTACAACTAAGGAGTTGAAGCTATTACCTGATGAGATCTCGGAACAGCAGCATGAAGCACATGTTGATGACTCCGTTGGTGAGGTCGTTGGCGGTGCAATCGAACTCCAGTAACGCGTCCAGCTGAGCCTGCAGCACTGGGAGCGTCTTGGCAGTGTACAACTAAGGAGTTGAAGCTATTACCTGATGAGATCTCGGAACAGCAGCATGAAGCACATGTTGATGACTCCGTTGGTGAGGTCGTTGGCGGTGCAATCGAACTCCAGTAACGCGTCCAGCTGAGCCTGCAGCACTGGGAGCGTCTTGGCAGTGTACAACTAAGGAGTTGAAGCTATTACCTGATGAGATCTCGGAACAGCAGCATGAAGCACATGTTGATGACTCCGTTGGTGAGGTCGTTGGCGGTGCAATCGAACTCCAGTAACGCGTCCAGCTGAGCCTGCAGCACTGGGAGCGTCTTGGCAGTGTACAACTAAGGAGTTGAAGCTATTACCTGATGAGATCTCGGAACAGCAGCATGAAGCACATGTTGATGACTCCGTTGGTGAGGTCGTTGGCGGTGCAATCGAACTCCAGTAACGCGTCCAGCTGAGCCTGCAGCACTGGGAGCGTCTTGGCAGTGTACAACTAAGGAGTTGAAGCTATTACCTGATGAGATCTCGGAACAGCAGCATGAAGCACATGTTGATGACTCCGTTGGTGAGGTCGTTGGCGGTGCAATCGAACTCCAGTAACGCGTCCAGCTGAGCCTGCAGCACTGGGAGCGTCTTGGCAGTGTACAACTAAGGAGTTGAAGCTATTACCTGATGAGATCTCGGAACAGCAGCATGAAGCACATGTTGATGACTCCGTTGGTGAGGTCGTTGGCGGTGCAATCGAACTCCAGTAACGCGTCCAGCTGAGCCTGCAGCACTGGGAGCGTCTTGGCAGTGTACAACTAAGGAGTTGAAGCTATTACCTGATGAGATCTCGGAACAGCAGCATGAAGCACATGTTGATGACTCCGTTGGTGAGGTCGTTGGCGGTGCAATCGAACTCCAGTAACGCGTCCAGCTGAGCCTGCAGCACTGGGAGCGTCTTGGCAGTGTACAACTAAGGAGTTGAAGCTATTACCTGATGAGATCTCGGAACAGCAGCATGAAGCACATGTTGATGACTCCGTTGGTGAGGTCGTTGGCGGTGCAATCGAACTCCAGTAACGCGTCCAGCTGAGCCTGCAGCACTGGGAGCGTCTTGGCAGTGTACAACTAAGGAGTTGAAGCTATTACCTGATGAGATCTCGGAACAGCAGCATGAAGCACATGTTGATGACTCCGTTGGTGAGGTCGTTGGCGGTGCAATCGAACTCCAGTAACGCGTCCAGCTGAGCCTGCAGCACTGGGAGCGTCTTGGCAGTGTACAACTAAGGAGTTGAAGCTATTACCTGATGAGATCTCGGAACAGCAGCATGAAGCACATGTTGATGACTCCGTTGGTGAGGTCGTTGGCGGTGCAATCGAACTCCAGTAACGCGTCCAGCTGAGCCTGCAGCACTGGGAGCGTCTTGGCAGTGTACAACTAAGGAGTTGAAGCTATTACCTGATGAGATCTCGGAACAGCAGCATGAAGCACATGTTGATGACTCCGTTGGTGAGGTCGTTGGCGGTGCAATCGAACTCCAGTAACGCGTCCAGCTGAGCCTGCAGCACTGGGAGCGTCTTGGCAGTGTACAACTAAGGAGTTGAAGCTATTACCTGATGAGATCTCGGAACAGCAGCATGAAGCACATGTTGATGACTCCGTTGGTGAGGTCGTTGGCGGTGCAATCGAACTCCAGTAACGCGTCCAGCTGAGCCTGCAGCACTGGGAGCGTCTTGGCAGTGTACAACTAAGGAGTTGAAGCTATTACCTGATGAGATCTCGGAACAGCAGCATGAAGCACATGTTGATGACTCCGTTGGTGAGGTCGTTGGCGGTGCAATCGAACTCCAGTAACGCGTCCAGCTGAGCCTGCAGCACTGGGAGCGTCTTGGCAGTGTACAACTAAGGAGTTGAAGCTATTACCTGATGAGATCTCGGAACAGCAGCATGAAGCACATGTTGATGACTCCGTTGGTGAGGTCGTTGGCGGTGCAATCGAACTCCAGTAACGCGTCCAGCTGAGCCTGCAGCACTGGGAGCGTCTTGGCAGTGTACAACTAAGGAGTTGAAGCTATTACCTGATGAGATCTCGGAACAGCAGCATGAAGCACATGTTGATGACTCCGTTGGTGAGGTCGTTGGCGGTGCAATCGAACTCCAGTAACGCGTCCAGCTGAGCCTGCAGCACTGGGAGCGTCTTGGCAGTGTACAACTAAGGAGTTGAAGCTATTACCTGATGAGATCTCGGAACAGCAGCATGAAGCACATGTTGATGACTCCGTTGGTGAGGTCGTTGGCGGTGCAATCGAACTCCAGTAACGCGTCCAGCTGAGCCTGCAGCACTGGGAGCGTCTTGGCAGTGTACAACTAAGGAGTTGAAGCTATTACCTGATGAGATCTCGGAACAGCAGCATGAAGCACATGTTGATGACTCCGTTGGTGAGGTCGTTGGCGGTGCAATCGAACTCCAGTAACGCGTCCAGCTGAGCCTGCAGCACTGGGAGCGTCTTGGCAGTGTACAACTAAGGAGTTGAAGCTATTACCTGATGAGATCTCGGAACAGCAGCATGAAGCACATGTTGATGACTCCGTTGGTGAGGTCGTTGGCGGTGCAATCGAACTCCAGTAACGCGTCCAGCTGAGCCTGCAGCACTGGGAGCGTCTTGGCAGTGTACAACTAAGGAGTTGAAGCTATTACCTGATGAGATCTCGGAACAGCAGCATGAAGCACATGTTGATGACTCCGTTGGTGAGGTCGTTGGCGGTGCAATCGAACTCCAGTAACGCGTCCAGCTGAGCCTGCAGCACTGGGAGCGTCTTGGCAGTGTACAACTAAGGAGTTGAAGCTATTACCTGATGAGATCTCGGAACAGCAGCATGAAGCACATGTTGATGACTCCGTTGGTGAGGTCGTTGGCGGTGCAATCGAACTCCAGTAACGCGTCCAGCTGAGCCTGCAGCACTGGGAGCGTCTTGGCAGTGTACAACTAAGGAGTTGAAGCTATTACCTGATGAGATCTCGGAACAGCAGCATGAAGCACATGTTGATGACTCCGTTGGTGAGGTCGTTGGCGGTGCAATCGAACTCCAGTAACGCGTCCAGCTGAGCCTGCAGCACTGGGAGCGTCTTGGCAGTGTACAACTAAGGAGTTGAAGCTATTACCTGATGAGATCTCGGAACAGCAGCATGAAGCACATGTTGATGACTCCGTTGGTGAGGTCGTTGGCGGTGCAATCGAACTCCAGTAACGCGTCCAGCTGAGCCTGCAGCACTGGGAGCGTCTTGGCAGTGTACAACTAAGGAGTTGAAGCTATTACCTGATGAGATCTCGGAACAGCAGCATGAAGCACATGTTGATGACTCCGTTGGTGAGGTCGTTGGCGGTGCAATCGAACTCCAGTAACGCGTCCAGCTGAGCCTGCAGCACTGGGAGCGTCTTGGCAGTGTACAACTAAGGAGTTGAAGCTATTACCTGATGAGATCTCGGAACAGCAGCATGAAGCACATGTTGATGACTCCGTTGGTGAGGTCGTTGGCGGTGCAATCGAACTCCAGTAACGCGTCCAGCTGAGCCTGCAGCACTGGGAGCGTCTTGGCAGTGTACAACTAAGGAGTTGAAGCTATTACCTGATGAGATCTCGGAACAGCAGCATGAAGCACATGTTGATGACTCCGTTGGTGAGGTCGTTGGCGGTGCAATCGAACTCCAGTAACGCGTCCAGCTGAGCCTGCAGCACTGGGAGCGTCTTGGCAGTGTACAACTAAGGAGTTGAAGCTATTACCTGATGAGATCTCGGAACAGCAGCATGAAGCACATGTTGATGACTCCGTTGGTGAGGTCGTTGGCGGTGCAATCGAACTCCAGTAACGCGTCCAGCTGAGCCTGCAGCACTGGAGCGTCTTGGCAGTGTACAACTAAGGAGTTGAAGCTATTACCTGATGAGATCTCGGAACAGCAGCATGAAGCACATGTTGATGACTCCGTTGGTGAGGTCGTTGGCAGTGCAATCGAACTCCAGTAACGCGTCCAGCTGAGCCTGCAGCACTGGGAGCGTCTTGGCAGTGTACAACTAAGGAGTTGAAGCTATTACCTGATGAGATCTCGAACAGCAGCATGAAGCACATGTTGATGACTCCGTTGGTGAGGTCGTTGGCGGTGCAATCGAACTCCAGTAACGCGTCCAGCTGAGCCTGCAGCACTGGGAGCGTCTTGGCAGTGTACAACTAAGGAGTTGAAGCTATTACCTGATGAGATCTCGGAACAGCAGCATGAAGCACATGTTGATGACTCCGTTGGTGAGGTCGTTGGCGGTGCAATCGAACTCCAGTAACGCGTCCAGCTGAGCCTGCAGCACTGGTAGCGTCTTGGCAGTGTACAACTAATTAGTTGAAGCTATTACCTGATGAGATCTCGAACAGCAGCATGAAGCACATGTTGATGACTCCGTTGGTGAGGTCGTTGGCGGTGCAATCGAACTCCAGTAACGCGTCCAGCTGAGCCTGCAGCACTGGGAGCGTCTTGGCAGTGTACAACTAAGGAGTTGAAGCTATTACCTGATGAGATCTCGAAACAGCAGCATGAAGCACATGTTGATGACTCCGTTGGTGAGGTCGTTGGCGGTGCAATCGAACTCCAGTAACGCGTCCAGCTGAGCCTGCAGCACTGGGAGCGTCTTGGCAGTGTACAACTAAGGAGTTGAAGCTATTACCTGATGAGATCTCGGAACAGCAGCATGAAGCACATGTTGATGACTCCGTTGGTGAGGTCGTTGGCGTGCAATCGAACTCCAGTAACGCGTCCAGCTGAGCCTGCAGCACTGGTAGCGTCTTGGCAGTGTACAACTAATTAGTTGAAGCTATTACCTGATGAGATCTCGGAACAGCAGCATGAAGCACATGTTGATGACTCCGTTGGTGAGGTCGTTGGCGGTGCAATCGAACTCCAGTAACGCGTCCAGCTGAGCCTGCAGCACTGGTAGCGTCTTGGCAGTGTACAACTAATTAGTTGAAGCTATTACCTGATGAGATCTCGGAAACAGCAGCATGAAGCACATGTTGATGACTCCGTTGGTGAGGTCGTTGGCGGTGCAATCGAACTCCAGTAACGCGTCCAGCTGAGCTTGCAGCACTGGTAGCGTCTTGGCAGTGTACAACTAATTAGTTGAAGCTATTACCTGATGAGATCTCGGAACAGCAGCATGAAGCACATGTTGATGACTCCGTTGGTGAGGTCGTTGGCGGTGCAATCGAACTCCAGTAACGCGTCCAGCTGAGCCTGCAGCACTGGGAGCGTCTTGGCAGTGTACAACTAAGGAGTTGAAGCTATTACCTGATGAGATCTCGGAACAGCAGCATGAAGCACATGTTGATGACTCCGTTGGTGAGGTCGTTGGCGGTGCAATCGAACTCCAGTAACGCGTCCAGCTGAGCCTGCAGCACTGGGAGCGTCTTGGCAGTGTACAACTAAGGAGTTGAAGCTATTACCTGATGAGATCTCGGAACAGCAGCATGAAGCACATGTTGATGACTCCGTTGGTGAGGTCGTTGGCGGTGCAATCGAACTCCAGTAACGCGTCCAGCTGAGCCTTGCAGCACTGGGAGCGTCTTGGCAGTGTACAACTAAGGAGTTGAAGCTATTACCTGATGAGATCTCGGAACAGCAGCATGAAGCACATGTTGATGACTCCGTTGGTGAGGTCGTTGGCGGTGCAATCGAACTCCAGTAACGCGTCCAGCTGAGCCTGCAGCACTGGGAGCGTCTTGGCAGTGTACAACTAAGGAGTTGAAGCTATTACCTGATGAGATCTCGGAACAGCAGCATGAAGCACATGTTGATGACTCCGTTGGTGAGGTCGTTGGCGGTGCAATCGAACTCCAGTAACGCGTCCAGCTGAGCCTGCAGCACTGGGAGCGTCTTGGCAGTGTACAACTAAGGAGTTGAAGCTATTACCTGATGAGATCTCGGAACAGCAGCATGAAGCACATGTTGATGACTCCGTTGGTGAGGTCGTTGGCGGTGCAATCGAACTCCAGTAACGCGTCCAGCTGAGCCTGCAGCACTGGGAGCGTCTTGGCAGTGTACAACTAAGGAGTTGAAGCTATTACCTGATGAGATCTCGGAACAGCAGCATGAAGCACATGTTGATGACTCCGTTGGTGAGGTCGTTGGCGGTGCAATCGAACTCCAGTAACGCGTCCAGCTGAGCCTGCAGCACTGGGAGCGTCTTGGCAGTGTACAACTAAGGAGTTGAAGCTATTACCTGATGAGATCTCGGAACAGCAGCATGAAGCACATGTTGATGACTCCGTTGGTGAGGTCGTTGGCGGTGCAATCGAACTCCAGTAACGCGTCCAGCTGAGCCTGCAGCACTGGGAGCGTCTTGGCAGTGTACAACTAAGGAGTTGAAGCTATTACCTGATGAGATCTCGGAACAGCAGCATGAAGCACATGTTGATGACTCCGTTGGTGAGGTCGTTGGCGGTGCAATCGAACTCCAGTAACGCGTCCAGCTGAGCCTGCAGCACTGGGAGCGTCTTGGCAGTGTACAACTAAGGAGTTGAAGCTATTACCTGATGAGATCTCGGAACAGCAGCATGAAGCACATGTTGATGACTCCGTTGGTGAGGTCGTTGGCGGTGCAATCGAACTCCAGTAACGCGTCCAGCTGAGCCTGCAGCACTGGGAGCGTCTTGGCAGTGTACAACTAAGGAGTTGAAGCTATTACCTGATGAGATCTCGGAACAGCAGCATGAAGCACATGTTGATGACTCCGTTGGTGAGGTCGTTGGCGGTGCAATCGAACTCCAGTAACGCGTCCAGCTGAGCCTGCAGCACTGGGAGCGTCTTGGCAGTGTACAACTAAGGAGTTGAAGCTATTACCTGATGAGATCTCGGAACAGCAGCATGAAGCACATGTTGATGACTCCGTTGGTGAGGGGGGTCGTTGGCGGTGCAATCGAACTCCAGTAACGCGTCAGTCTGAGGCCTGCAGCACTGGGAGCGTCTTGGCAGTGTACAACTAAGGAGTTGAAGCTTATTACCTGATGAGATCTCGGAACAGCAGCATGAAGCACTATGTTGATGACTCCGT